>CM052885.1:54374273-54470855 GCA_028534135.1 Potos flavus | reverse complement strand
CTTAAATCTGCCAGAATTGTTATCCTTGTTAGAAGATCCCACACAATGGTCTTCCCTTCATTACCAATCCATCCTTAAAGTCTACTCCCTCCCAACCACTCTGAAGCTTTTGATTACTATTCTAGATTCTAAAGACCTTCCATCTCAGAATAATTAAGCATTTATTTTAACAGTGGATCACATGAACATTCGATCAAACCCACTGCTACTTGCACTGCTGTGTATCTAGTAAGATCCATAACCTCCTTCAGAACAGGAATGTGCTTTGTGTATTTAACACTACGTTTGGCCAATAATAGGTTCTCAGGTAGGATAGGCTGATGGGAGATACATCTGCCAGGCTGCAATCCTAGAAAGAGCCTTCTGATGGTGGTTCTGGATAGATGCTTTAGACCTTGCAGAAGTGGAAGTTAAATATTAAGGATATGTTAGTAAGTGGCTGGTTTCATTACCAATAAAAGAATCAAAATGTTCATAGGGCAAAAAAATGTAAGAAATGACCTTAAAGATTATGAAGACCAATATTCGCTTTCTACAAACTAGGAAGCAACGGTTCAGACATTGTTCCTAATTCAACTGCTAATGTATTTTGGCTATTAAGGTTAAAAACGTAGGTGAATTAATGCTAGACGCACAGAGACACACATTGGCAAAGAGAACACCAGAATGGACTCTACCATCAGGACTCAGAAATCAATACAAACACCCCAAAGTAGGGGGAAGAGTCTCTGGTTCTGCAGATAGCAGTGTCCGGCCTTCAGAATCACAAAAAAACAAAAACAAAAACAAAACAAAACAAAAAAAACAAAACAAAACAAAATAAAACTGGCCTCAAATCTCAACCATGTGGCTTAGGCAAATCACCTCACCTCTCTGAGCCTCTGTTTCTTCACTAGTAAAGTAAAAGTGATAATATCTCAAAGAATCAAGTAAGATTGAAATTCAGGTAATGCAAAAGTCTCAGGGTTTAAAAGCTGCAGAATATAAATACAGTCTCGTTAACACTATTACTCAAATCGTGATACCCCAATAACCACCCTGGTTTCTGCAGACTTACAGACTTCTTCTTCCCTAAATACATCCCAACTCCGGAGTGACTTTCCTCTTCCACTGCTCTGCTCTCTATTTCCATCCTGACTATAATGGTCTCAGCTGAGACTCCACAGGCCTGAGTCTCACAGTGTCCCAAGAAGTTGTGCTTCATGCCGAAGCCTCATCCTTCCACTCACACTATAGCTGAAGTAGAAGCCACCTCACCGTCTTGCCAGTGGAGTGGGAGCCAGAGCTCTGGCACAGCGCCGGTGCGTCTGGCACTTAGGTGTGCTTGCCTCTGAAGCCAGGGGAATTGGATGGACCAGTGAGTTCCATCTTCACACTCACAGAGTCAGGAGCAAACTAGCCCCTTCTCGTAGGTTTGTTTGGATTGGAGGAGGGTGATAGGATACCACTGTAAGGTTGATTGAGGCCATAAGTATTCTACCTTTGAATTTTGGAGGATTTTCCATTGGGAGATTATAACCTCCTTGTCCTTCTGCCCTAAGAGGCTAACAGAGTGGCTGGAACAGACTAGATGTGACAACTATGATCAGGTTATACCCAGGATCACTGTTAATTCTGTTACCAGGCCTGACTGGATGAGAAAGACTTGACCTTTGCTTGTAATACAGGGTTTGACTGGTCCCATTGTTTCTCTCTATGATCTAGCCTCCACACGGGACTTTACCCAAGTCTGTCTGTCTGTCAGTCGATCCATCAATCAGGTCCCCTTACTCCCTGGACTCTTCTACATAAATCGTTGAATTTTTGTCCACCTGTCTTAGTACATGATTGTCAAAGCACTGAATACATACTTAACATATAGTGCACACAGAAAAAGAAAGTCAAAAGCAAAAGGTTTGGAGAAGCAAGGGGTATGCAGATCATATAAGAACTTCTCCAGAATATTAGACTGAAATTAAACAGTTTTTTTTTTTTTTTTTTTAGTCTAAATAAACTGAAAGTTGGCTGAGCTTTACCCCTGAGTACAAAATAGATAGACCGGTTTACACGTTAATTGGATAATTGGTGAGCCACAGTCAATTCAAATATAAAGACACAGATTAAACCAAATTTCAGTAGTTAACAACCCACTCTGAGACTGTTTGTTTTTACTGGTCTAATATTTTTAATCAGTGCTTTTCCACACACTGCATGGAGAAGGAAGGTTGCTGGGCCTGATTATAGAGGCCAGGAAAAAATCCAGAAGAGGACTGCTAATAACAAATGAAATAATGGAATTTTAGTGGAAGAGGTCTTAACTCCTTGGAACCATGCAGTCAGATGCACTAATATTTATAGATGAGGACAATGGGGTTATAAGTGAAACCAAAATATTATTCTTCAGAGTTTTAAGTAGAAGCTTAATTAGTTTAAGAAAGTCTTAAGAAGAGAAATGAACTTATGACATTTCCTAGACTTTCTGGGCATAGCATACAAAATAATTTCAACTTGTGAATCTTCAGTTGCTATCTAGTATAGAGAGGACCATGATTATGGTCAACAGTCATTCATAATATTGGATCTTATGTTGAGAACATTGATACTTGCAATTTGTAGATGGTTTACTGGGGTTCAGGGACAAACATTTGTATATCATTATTTAATTTTCGAAGGAACGGCAAAGTGTGTTGGAAATGGTGACAGAACTGAAGGCAAGTGTTCTCATCCTGATTTCCACAAACTGAGTGCAGTGAGGCAGGAACAATCTGCACCCCTCTTACCTCTATACCCTTTGTAAGATGACTTTGCATCTCTTCCCATCATGAAGTGGTGTCTACTTCCTGAGTCTGGGCTGGCTTTATGACTTGATTTGACCAATAGAAAAGGGTAGGAGTGACAGCATGCCAATTCAAAATCTAGACCCCAGGAAGCCCTGCTCTCTCTTGCTATCAAACAAGCCCAATCTAGCCTGCTGGAGGAAAAGAGACCAGAGGCAGAGAAAGTCCGCCAAGTTTTCCCAGCTGAGGCTCCAGACGTGTGACAAAAACAGCTACGATCGCAAAGCCGGCTAGCTGACCTGCAACTGATCTGAGATACGTGTGTGAACCCTACTCGACCAGTACTGCCCAGTGAATCCATAGCCTCATCAGCCTCATAAGCAATAATAAACGGCTGCTGCATTCAGGGGAGTGATAGTTATTGTGCGTCATTATCGTAACAATAGACAACTGACATATGTGTCTGATAGGATTAGCTCCTTCTATAATATTAGTATGGCTCTAACTTATGGGGGAATAGATTAGATGTCCCTAATTTGACTGTGGAGAAAAATATAGGGAGATGAATGTCTATCTATATACATGTTATATACATATATTCTTCCAAGTGTATATGTATATATATAGATATACACACACGTATATATGCAATATATATAACCACATCTCTGTCGATATGTCCAACTTTAAACATATATATTTACCTATATCTAGATTAATAGACACAACCCATAAAATCAGACAAGATGCTTTATACAGAGCTCCTCAACCTGCCACATTCATCTTCATATAAAGGTAAATTACTCATTTCTGTCATCAAGGATTTAGTAAAGACTCTATTGATAGCCTATCTTGTGCACTGACATAAACCGGCCCAGGATAGATTTATTCAGCAGGTTGGGTAACGAGCATATCTTGTGATTTAGCCAAACACAGGTTTTATTTCCTCAACCATCTTTCCTTTCCTCCTATTACGCTTCAGGTGGCCCTGCATAAGATTTGCTCACATCAGTGATTAGTCCCTGTATCATTTTTATAGGTCTATTTTTAAAAGGTGCTTATTTAAGTGGCTGGTAACTAATCATAGTTCCATAATTGACTGAAAAGTTGACTCAGTGTAAAATCCAAATTAAATTGAAAAAAAAAACAAAAACAAACCCAAACTCTCATTATAAATTATTCTTCCCAGCTCCACAAACACTCATTTTACAAACAGCGAAAGCATGAAGAGACAAACTTTGCCTTCCTGCAAAAAATATGTTCAACAATTACAGACCAAAATTTATAGCAAAGGAAGAATGTTCCTCTTTCTTCGCGGTGACACTAATAAAAGGAAAGAAACATAAGTACTGCTTAGTGTAGGCTGGGAAATGCCTAAATTTTAAAATTAGAATAGTAGCATTTTATTTCTGGACAAGCTCGACTGATCTTTTTACACAGAGCGACAGGCTTAGGGGGGCATGACCTCATCACAAAGATGTGGGCTTCAAAGGCTGCTCCTCAAACCTCTTGCTGATCACCTGCCCTTCTACTACCCCAAATTAAACATTTAAAAGTTTTGAAGCCTTCTTGCTTTACATTAAACATTTTTCCGACCATCCTCCAGTCAATTACCCAGAGGCCAAAAATATCTCTTCCCCCATTCAGCCTATAGCACCTCCACTGTGAAGTGCTCTAAATCCATTAGCAGGGCCCTCTCTGCATGCTACATCATCAGAGGAACAAAGGCGTGATGATGTAGCACAACCCACGTTCATGTATATCACTAGAGTTCTAGCCTCCTGATCAGCCGGCGGGCTTAATAAACATTCCAGATGGCTTGCTCTGCCTGAAGGAAGAATGGATAATCACACTGCACTCTCCTCCAAACAATAATAAAATAAGGCCATGGTAGCACAGAAGCCCAAGCCTGCCAAAAACATTGAAAGGACCGCTTAAAACAATGGAATCAAGTGATTGGAAGGCACATCAGTGCCCTCACCCTTTATGAAGAAAGGTGGCCTGCTTTCCCATAAAGCATGCAAAACCAATTGTGTTATGCAACAGCTCGGCTGAAAAATAAAGAAAGCAAAAAACAACAACAACAAAAATTCCATCTAAATACTTTCTTTTAAAAGAATTTGGTGGAAAGGGAATTTAAATAAAATAACCTTTGCAAACCAGAATCCTGAGCCATGCGTACATTGTCTGAGACATACAGCTGTGCGTTATGCTTGTCAGTAGGCAGCAGAAGAGGTATGATCAGTTCTACATTCATTTTAAGGCATTTTAAGTGGAATTCCACAATTAGAATATATGGAGGTATTCTGCAGAGTGTTGAAGAGGTTTAAAAGGATGAATTCATACAAAGAATTGAGTTGAGCACCACTGGTACTCAGCTATGAGGCCAATTCTTACGGCGCCCATCTCTCCTCTCTCCTGTTAGCCCTGCATTCCTCTCTCCCTTTGCTCCTTGAGTAGTATCTTCTGCTTTTTGAACAGATATCCATTATAGTTAGTATGTTCCTGATCGATAACTTATATTCCCTTTTAGTTCCAAACATTTGATTTTCTTGTCATGTGATTGGAGTACATTGGAGCTAGAACTTCGAATCTGATCAGCGTTTATCAAGAAAGGTCTATGCAGAGCACAGAAGATCTCCACAGCAGTGAAACTATTCTATATGCTATTATCATGGTGGGATCCCTGTCACTATAGCTTTGTCAAAACCTGTAGGGCGTCCAACACCAAGAGTGAATGCTAATGTAAACTCTGGACTTGGGTGATAATGATGTGTCAATGTAGGTTCATCAATCGCAACAAATGTACCACTCTGGTGGGCAATACTGATGGTAGGAGAGGCCTTGCATGTGTGAGGGGAGGGATATCGGAAATCTCTGTACCTTCCTCATGACTTTTCTATGAACCTGCTCTAAAAATTAGAGTCTATGTATAAAAGAAAGAAAGAAAGATCTATGTAGACTTGGTATTTCCTTTATGTGTTGATGGTCAATTGGGGGAATTACAGTTAGAAGTCTGAGTAGTATTCCTGATACACAGCTTTGACTTTGCCTCTAATCCAAATAAGAAACTTCAAGTTCCGACTAGATGTATTTGCATATCAGAGTATAACAAGATTCCTTAAGGCTAAGCCAAAAATCAAAAGATTATTCCTCCAAGGAAAAGCATCTGTAAATAAGGGGCACATGTTTTGCTCCCATCTCTCCTGGTAATGCTTTCCCCTGCTTAGTATGAGTTGTGGGTTGTTGTGGTGATGATACGAGGAACGAGCCAACACAGGTTGTCAATGATGTTGCCACAGGAAGAGAAGCATACCCATTTTAAGATCTCTACAGTTTAAACATGTGCCTACATAGAAGATTTGTGAAAAGTTACTCTTTTAAGTTGGACTTGATATTTGGTATCTTTTATTCCCATGATTGTAGCTTATTTTATTTTAATCACATTCTGAAAGCCAAACAGTCCTCTGTCTTCAATAAATTATTGAATATATCAAAAAGCTACCAGTAAGAGCATGGTAACATTAAAAAACAAAGAAAAGGACTATATTATATGATGGGTTCTGTTAAGATATCAATTCTCTAATCTGCCTTTAAATGTAGTACATTTCAAATCAAACTTGAGTGAGTAGTTTTTTAAAAAGTTCATCTGACGTAAAAATAGATAAAAAGTAAAACTGTTGAAAAAGAGGAAGAATATAAAAATGCATTATAAGACCATAATAATTAAAACAGTATGATACTGGACCATGAATAGAGAATGAAAACAGTGAAACAAAATCCAAAATGACAAAATAAAGGTAACTTTTCAAATCACTGGGGAAAGATGGATTATTTAATTAATGTGACTGACACAGTTACTAATTTAGGGGGTTAAGAAGAAGTAAAATTAAATATGTAAGTTCCAACAACAACAAAAAAGATAAATCTATACATTAAGGAAATAAACTAATAAAATTGCTGGAGGAAATACAGAAAGGCATTTTCATATATATGATACGGATAAAATAATTTTTAACATGATGTCAAAGTCATACATTATAGAGGATAACACTGAAAAGTCTGAAAAGACAAAAATAAAACATCTACTTACTTCGAAATATACCATAAGCAAAGAAGAATAAAAATTAAATTGAAAGGAACGATCAATATATACACAAGGTTAATAACTTTAAGATATAAACTGTTCTTAAATGTCAAAGAAAAAGATCAAAATGATGAGAGAAAATGATATGCAGGAATAATAAATCCATTCACAAATTAGACATAAACATGAAATGGCCTTATCCAAGAAATATGAGCAAAAATAAATAGTACAAATTCTAAGAAATTTGACAGGCAGATATAAAGTAGAAGAACCTTTCCAAACATAAAAATGCTAGAAAAACTACACACACACACACACACACACACAAATATATTATTTTTATTTCTATTTCTATTTATTTCATTTCATTTCATTTCACATTAAGAATAGTGAGACACCCCTAACCCCCTTTGCCTGCTTGAAAGAGTCTTCTCTGAGAAAACTTAATGTCTTATGAAGAAAGATCTAAGGATAATGAATGAAATCACAGGTTTGCTACTTTTTAAATCTAGAGTGAAGCCCACAGGATTTCTATCAATTTTTTAGAATTCTTCTCTAAATGAATGCTTAGTTTAAGATCAATCATAGATGTTTGAAGAAAGCCTTAAGCATGAAGGAAAGAGACTAAAAGAAATAATCAAAATAAAACACAGAAAAACTTAGAGAAAACAAAGACAACATAGATACTAGAAGAAACTTAAAAAAAACCCTGTAATCAATGTCCTCTGAGACAGGAAAAGAAACTACTTTAAAGAACGAACATTCTGAAAAGAAGAAATAGATTCTAGAAAGTGAAAATATGTTGGCTGAAATTTAAAAAAAAAGTAAAAGAGAAGAAAAAATAAACTTCTTAGAAGAAATTAAATAAAGAAAAAATGGCAAGGACATGAGAAAATAGGTAAGAAAATCTAAGAGGGCCAACATCCAAATGATAGAGATCCCAGCAAGGAAAGAGAACCATTGAAGAGGAAATTATCGAAACATTAGTAAGAAAATCTTCCAGAACCGAAGATTAGGAGGCTCCAGATTTAGTCTCTACAGAATACCCCCAAAACTTATCAATTAAAATCTCATCACACCAGGGCCCATCACCATGACATTACAGATCAATAAAGATAAATAGAAAATTCAAAAGCTTCCAGAAAACAAAGTGTATGACATAAGGTAAGGAATCAGTATGACCCAGCAATTTGCACTGCTAGGTATTTATCCAAAGGATGCAAACACAGTGATTCATAGGGCCACATGCAGCCCAATGTTTACAGCAGCAATGTCCATAATAGACAAATATGAAAAGAACCCAGATGTCCATTGACAAATGAATGGATAAAGGTGATCTGGTATATATACAATGGAATATTACTCAGCCATCAAAAGAAGGAAATCTTGCCATTTGCAATGACATGGATGGAACTGGAGGGTATTATGCTAAGTGAAATCAGTTAGAGAAAGACAAATACCATATGGTTTCACTCATATGTGAAACTTAAGAAACAAAACAGATGAACATAGAGGATGGGAAGGAAATACAAAATAAGACTAAAACAGAGAAGGAGGTATACCATAAGAGACTATTCTTTTTTTTTAAAGATTTTATTTTATTTATTTGAGAAAGAGAGAGATAGTGAGAGACAGCACGAGCCGGGGGGGGAGGGGGGAAGTTGGGGGAGGAGAAGCAGGCTCCCCGCTGAGCAGGGAGCCTGATGTGGGGCTTGATCCCTGAGTCCTGGGATCATGACCCGAGCCAAAGGCAGATGCCCAACCAACTGAGCCACCCAGGAATCCCCCCAAGAGACTCTTAACTCTAGGAAACAAACTGAGGGGAGGAGGGTAGGGGTGAGGGGTAGGGGATGGGGTAATTGGATGATGGGCATTAAGGAGGGCACCTGAAGTAATGAGCACTGGGTGTTATATGCAACTGATGAATCACTAAATTCTACCTCTGAAACTAATAATACAGTATATGTTAATTAAATTGAATTAAAAAAAAACAAATTTTAAAAAGATGAGGAATCAGAATGAAATCTGTCTTCTCAAAAGCAAACCTGGAATCTAGGAAACAATGAAGAAATTAAGAGGGAAACATTTCCCACCTATAAATCTATAAATCAAAAACAACTGTGATGGTAAAATGAAGACACTCCTAGATACCCAAAAGGCCATTCTCCCCAAATCATAATATAATATAATATAATATAATATAATATAATATAATATAATATTAAACACACATATGTATAACATATAATAATATTATATATATAATTTTATAAGTGCTATTCTCAGGAAACTATTGTAGAATATTCTTCCTTAAATAAAGGAACTAAAGCAAAAAAATAGGAAGGCCTGGAAGTGGGCCTAATATTTGATCCGCATTCCCTTTCGAGGCATTTGTCTGTTCTTAAGTTGCCAACATCAATAGGCTAAGAAGCCAAACAAAAAACAGCTGAAAGTGAGAGTGGAGATTTTAACAGTCACCCTGTTACTGTGAGACAAAAATTGGATTAGGATACTGAGAAGCCCCACTAAAGAGTGAGTCTGCATCCATTTATAAAATCAGGGTTCTCCTAAGAAAGAGAATATATATATATTCTCTCTCTCTCTCTACATATATATATATATATATATATGTATATATATATATATATGAAAATATATATGATTTATTATAAGGAATTGGTTCATGTGATTATGAAGGCTGGGCAGCCCCATGATCGCTCTTTAAGCTGGAGACCCAGGAAAGCTGGTGGTACAGATCCACTCTAAGTCTGTAGGCCTGAGAACCACAGAGCTGACAGTGCAAATTCCAGTCAAAGTCTGAAGACCTGAGAACCAGGAGTGCCAATGATGCAAGACCTAGTGTAAGGGCAGGAGAAGAATGATATCCCAGCTCAAGTAATCAGAGAAAACAAATTCTCCCTTCTTACACCGCCTTTTATTTTATCCGATCTTCAATGCATTGGATGATGTCTACCCACACTGAGGAGGGCAATCTGCTTTACTCAATCCACCTATTCAAATCAATGAGAAACACTCTCCCAGACACAGCCAGAATAATGTTTAATCAAATATCTGGGCACCATGTGTCCCAGTCAAGTTAGCACATAAAAATGAACCATCAGGGGATGCCAGAGTGGTTCAGTAAATTAAGCGTCTGTCTTAGGTTCAGGACATGATCCCAAGGTCCTGGAATCCAGCCCCACATCAGGCTCCCTGCCCAGTGGGGAGCCTGCTTCTCCCTCTGCCCCTCTCCTTGTGTATGCATACACACGCACTCTCTCTCTCACATGTTCTCTCTCTCAAATGAATAAATAATCTTAAAAAAAAAATGAACCATCACTAGGCTCGTTCCCATACTTCTCAGAATGGAAGGGAGTAGTACAATCAAATCTCAGGCAGTATAAGACTGATGAGAGAAATTGCACTGAGGTGCATCGGGCCATTTCCCTAGTGTCAAGCATCTTCTTGTGGATGAGGCAGAACTGAAAGATATCTTTCCAGGGCCCGATAAGTCCACACTGAATGGACCAGATGCCCTGTAAAAGCTTAAGATGGGAGAGGAGAGTCATGAGAAATCTTAGTGAGGCATACTGGGCTTTTACGATTGCACTGTGCTGGCTCTCTGAAGGCTCGGAGCAGGAAGCAGGGCAAAAGTTGATCTCCTGAGGCACAGAAAGTTGGGATAGAGGAAACAGAGAGCAGAAAAAAACTCCCCAGTAGTCTGAAATAATACCATCCAGAAAGTAAGACAGAAAACTTTCATAAAATGAAAAAGTTGGAAGCTTGGTTGTAAAGCATAAATAGATCTCCAGAATTTTACAGGTGTGTAGATCCCAAGCTCTGTTGAAGGGAGTGTCCTTTTTCTGCCCTCAACTCATCAGAAGCCAATAATGGACATAATCTAAGTAAAGCTGCATCAAAACCTAGATTCATATTAACTACAAATAAAATTTATCCAGCTTCCTGAATTCATGGCCTAATAGAGAAGTATGCCGTTTTCTGGAGAACAATGTTACTTATTTCGTTCAAACTCTATTTTTCTGTTACACAAAATGTTTAGCATATAATCTGTACTTAGGAGAGCATGAAGAAACATAATAATGAGCCTCTAGTCAAGAGATGGAACAGAAAATAGAACCAGACCTAATGGTTTTAATTATCAGAGAAAGATTTTGAAACAATGGTGATAACAAAGTGAAAGACTCCAATGGAAAGGTGAATATCTGTGTAAATAGGTGAATGATTTTATCAGAGAAAGAGAAACTATAACACTAACCATATGTAAATTCTAGAAATAAAAATCCGTATATCAGACATACAGAATTTATTTGATAGAGTTAATTGCAGCCTAGGCAGAGAACAGGGCACAAAAGGAATATATCAAATGAAAGATCAATAAACTTGAAGACAGGTTAGCAAGAAATTATACAAAAGGATGAAATCAATGGAACACAGAATCTGACATCTGTGGAAAAATACTAAAAGGTCAAAAACACATGCAATTGGAGTCCAGAAATAGAGAAGAGAATAGGACAGAAGAAATATTTGAGGAGAGAGTAGCCCAGAATTTGTATAAAACTGATGAAAGACATCATTCTACAGGACCAAAAATTTAAGCAAACACCAAGCAGGAAAAATATAAATAAAAACAAACCTAAGCACACCAGAATCAAAATGCCAAAAATCAATGATGATAAAATCTTCAAGATGGCCAGAAAAAAAAAAAAGGACACAGTATATAAAGGGAAACAAAGACAGGAATGGTGGTTGATTTTCAGAAACACTGGATGACAGAAGGCATAGAAAGATATGGTTTAAAATTGAGAGTGAATTTAAAGATGTTTGCAGACAGATAAAAATAAGAGAATTGTTTCCAATTGACCTGCTCTTCAAGAAGTGTAATAAGAAGAAATTCAGGCTAAAGGGAAGTAATTCAAAAATGAAACTGAGATTGTAGGGAGGAATGAAGAGTACCTAAAAGGGCTAATATCTGAGTTATTATAAAAGACCTTTAAAATGTGTATATGTGTGTGTGTGTGTGTGTGTATATATATGCATATATAAAACTTTACATAGTAACTTCTTTAAAGAACTATTAACTAAACATAAACAATAATTATATTATAAGGTTTTCAGCATATGGGAGAACAGTGTGGAATCAGACACTTGAGATATATACACATATACATTCTCTCTCTATATATACATATATGACTTTTGTAAGATATATGTATATATAATGCATATATGTAGTTATATATGTAATTATATATATCTTACAGAAGACATATATCCAGGATACATAAAGAACTCCTATGAATAAATTAGAAAAATACAGACAAACCATAAAAGGTGGTTAAAAGTTTGGACAAGAAATTCATAAAGATCTCTTAATAACCAACAATTATATAAAAAGGTGCATTACCTCATTCATCATTAGGAAAATGAAAATAAAACCATTCACCACAATAACTAAAATGGGAAACTCTAACAGTACAAGAGTTTATGTGGATATGGAGCAACTTGTTGTTTCACGAATCACTTGTGGGAGTATAAATTATTGAAACTGTCTTGGAAGACTTCAGCAGTAGCAGTTAAAAGCTGAACATGTGCAGGGCGCCTGGGTGGCTCAGTGGGTTAAAGCCTCTGCCTTCAGCTCAGGTCAGGATCCCAGGGTCCTGGGATCGAGCCCCATATCGGGCTCTCTGCTCAGCGGGGAGCCTGCTTCCCCCTCTCCCTCTGCCTACCTCTCTGCCTACTTGTGATCTCTCTCTGTATCAAATAAATAAATAAAATCTCTAAAAAAAAAAAAAAGATAAAAAAAAAAAAAGCTGAACATATGCATACTCTATGGCCTAGTGATTCCTCTTTTACTTACATAGCCAACCATGAAGTGTACATATGTGCAATATAGATAGACAGAACTAGAAATTGAAACAATCCAATCATCTATCAATGGCATATAAATACCTGCAGAGTCATAGGATAGTATATTACATAGCTATGAGAATGAATTAACCATTCATTAACTATGAATAACTATTGCTTCATGCAACAGTACGGATGATCTTATGAATATAATACTGAATAAAAGATGTCAAACACAGAAGAGTTCATACTGTATGATTTATTTCCTTAAGTTCAAAAATAACTAAAATTACCATTGGTGATAGAAATCAGTTTAGTAGTTAACTTTAAGAGAGGAATGATGATAGGCAAAGCCATAAGACAGTATTCAAAGAGTTTTTGGTTTATTTCTTGCTCTGGTAGTGGTTACACACAAACATTCACCTTGTGAAAATTCACTTATGATTTGCACACTTTGTATTTGGTACTTCATTTTAAAGTTTAGTTAATTAAAAAAGAGAGAGATTGGAACAGAAAGACTGGAGGCTCAAATTGTCTGCAGAATAAGAAAATGAATTAGTTGCATTCACCATTATAGTAGGGTGTTTTATATTTCTGGCAGGGGTTTGGGGAATAAAACAATGAATCAGTCAAGGTATCAATAAGAAGTAGACAGCATACTGAAACTACGATGATTGGAGGTTGGTTAATATAAAGGCTATTTATAAAATTGTGGCTGAGGTGCAGGAGAACTGCTAAGGGATAGGGTAATGACCTGAGGTAGTAAAAGCAGACCTATCACTATCCCTAGTCTTAAAGGAAACAGGACAGAAAGAGGCTAGTAGAGCCTAGGAGAGAATTGTTTAAGGAAAAAGTTGCCTTGAGAAGAGCAGTGACCTTTGACCAACAGATCAGCCAACCCTAGGCAAAAGTTAGCAAAGAGGGAGTTGCAGGAATACATTTTTGACCAATCTCTTTTCTCCCCCTAATAGCTTGACAATGCTTCCAATTTTATAAACATAATTAGAACACAAAGTCAAGCAAAACTTTAATGTTTCCCATATAGGTCAGCTTCTAAGGGCAGAAAGAAGGGTAGAAAGGGCCTAAAGGGGGCAAATGGAGAATAGAAAACTAAACAAATAAAAATAAGATGCAATTATTAATTTGGGAGCTTATATATGAAAACATACATAATTATATACTAGATGTCTCAGCTATGAACAATATTTATTCAATCACAATGGCATAAACACTGCATATTGAGGTATCTTAAAAATTGCATTGGGTTTACATGGGGGAAGAGGTAGTGCTATAAAAGAGCAAAATTCTCACTTTACACACTAGAAATTCAATAGATTGTCTTTTTTTTTCAAATCAAGAAAGAAAAGGGGCGCCTGGGTGGCCCAGTTGGTTAAGTGTCTGCCTTCAGCTCAGGTCATAATCCCAGCGAACTGGGATGGAGCCCCATATTAGGCTCCTTGCTCAGGGAGGAGCCTACTGCTCCCCCTCCCTCTGCTGGCAGCTCCCCTGTTTGTGTGCTCCTTTTCTCTGTTAAATAAATAAATAAAATCTTTAAAAAATAAATCAAGAGAAAGTAAACAAGTAAATATGCACTTTAGTCGGAAAAATGGAAATAAAAAGCATGTTTAAGACATTGTTGCATAGAGTTGACTTGCGAGAGGGAATTAGGAGGTGAGAAACACCGAGTAAAAGGTCTGTTTTCTTTTAGCTGTTGCTGTTGTTAAAAACTATATAGGACTATTTGGTGTTTCAATTATATGTATATATTATAGAAATAAATAAATAAAACAATATTGAACAAAAACATTAGTAAACATATCACGATTTTAGCTCACATTTTCATGAGCTCTTTGGGAATTTTTTTTTTTTAATCCAAAAGAAAGGCAATTTCATATGGTTCAACCTAATAAGTAAATAAATTAATTATAAATATTCTAAAGTTTATAATGGGAGCATTTAAGAATGGTGGAATTCAAACACAAGACATTAATAGTATGGAAAACTGGATAGAGGAGCTAAAATTGAAAAATTCTAAGCCCTTTTACTGCTTAGGAACCTAGAGTCATACAAATGATTTTCATCTTTGTTGAGCATTCAGATTAAAATTTAAGAGTAGCTACTATAGGACTAGTAATAGAATATATAAAATTCAAATAGTAGATCCTGGGAATAATGCATTTCGATTGATCAAATGGAAAGCTAGAAAATTAAAAAAAAAAGAAAAAAACAAAAATGTTGAAGGGAAAGACAAAATAAGATTGCAAAAATAACTCTTAAATATAGCCATAATAATTATTATGTGGATATTATTATTACATGGATTAATGTAATAATGTGGATAATATTATTACATGGATTAATTTCACCTATTGAAAGGCAGAGGCTATCACGTTGAATTAAAAAATCTAGCTGTATGCTGTTACAAGTGTTACTCTTAAAGCAAAATTGTCCAGAGAGGCTAAAAAAATTTGAAAATATACAAGAAGATATACCAAGTGTATCCAACCAAAGGAAATATTAGGTGTGTAATCTATTTTTTATAAAGCTGATCTGGAAATTCAGACAATTTTAGACAAAATAAATTCCAGAATAATAAAAATTAAGGAAATTAATTGGTATAGAAAAGGATGCTACATAATGAAAAAAGAAACAACCAAGAATATATAACAACCATGATTTGTATGCACCCAAAACTGAGAGAGTTACGAGGAGAAATTCACACATCCACCAAGTTGGATATTTTAACAGAACTCAATTATCAACTGATAGACTGAGGAGAAAAAAATGGTAGAAGTTTTTAACAGATAGAAAACCTCAAGATATGTCAAAATGTATGTATTGTACAAAATGACTTTTTTGATAATGCCAAAAGCTTAGAATCTGCTATAATAAAATAATAAAGAGCAGCATGTGTTTCACTAGGTAAGAATGTGGAGACATTTCTCTAAATAACCAATGGAGTGAAAAATATATATTAAAAATTCCAAAATATTTATAATTAAGACAGTAATTTTACTACATAAGAACTTGTAGTATGTAGGAAAGTAGTACTTAGAAAGAAATTATAGTCTTAAAATTATTTATTTAAAAAACAAGAAAGAGTGGGGAGGGAATGAGTTAAGTAAAGAAGCTTATACCAATAGTAGTATAAACCCAAAGAAGAATGATGATAAGCATAATGATATATTAGATTTTGACTTTTACTAGTCTGGGAGAAAAGATACAAATCTTGTCCAATGTTGATAAAAATATGAAGAAATAGTCACTCTCATTGACAAGGCTGATAGAAGAAGTATATATTGGCTTAATATTTCTAGAAGGTCATTTCATAATATGTTTTAGTACTTTAAATTGGGTACATCTTTGTATGTATCTTTTGAACAATTTTATATTAAAGTAGAAATCAGGTAAGTATACAAAGATGAACTTCTCTCCCCAGATGAAGACAAAGAGAAAAAACCCTAATGTCTAGTAATAAAAACTGGTAGTAATAATAACTGGTCAGTCATTATACAAGTTTGATATAATAAAATGTTACACAATCATTTAAAAAGAGGAGATATAGCTCTATTTATTGACATAGAACTATGTCCAAGATCTATTATACTATAAAATAATCTGATTATAGAATAGTACACATAGTTCTATTTTTCTTAAGAATCAAAACCAATGTATACACAATAGGTCATATACAGTTATTTTAAGAATTAAAGTGGAATAGGATACTGGCAAAACCATCTTTAATGCTCTTACTGTGAAAAACCAAACCTCCAACTCCACAGACTGACAAAACCATTATCACCTGCAGGACTTTTTTTTTTTTTTTTTGTCACTTTAGTCTTATACTCTTTATTGTGTTTATCTACACTGATGTAAACTGGCTGGCTATCTTCATTTCTTGCCCTGGACAATTAAAAGCTGTTTACAGAGGTTTATTCCCTAAGGCAGTCAGATAACCTGGACATTTTTAATCTTAGGGCATAAGGAATCCCTTTTTAATAGTTATACCAAACTCTTTGGGATGTTTGCCCTTTTATGTTTCTGTATAGATGTCTTAATGGCAGCATTCTCGAGCAGAGCTTATTCATAGGGTAACTGGGGACTTCAACTACGGAGATTACAATTTGTTTTGTTTATTGATTAAGTGCTCCATTTTGGACAAAGTTGTTCCTTGAAAGCAGGAACAAGAGCTCAGACTTTGTACGAAATATAGTACAGAAGAAGAATGAAAGAACCAACATTTATTGGAGCCCCTATGTTCCTGATATTGTGTTCAATACATTCAAATTCAAATATAGATATTAACTGATTGATTATGGAAATTTAAATTCTCTCTACGTATTTTGCAAGTAGAATGCAGAAAGGTGCTTTGAAATCTCTAAGTCTTTCTACCTGTTTCATAAAGAGATTTGATAGCAAAATTTGGGGAAATAGAATGCTGGAGAAGGAGTGGGCAGCAAGAGCAATCTGTCTGTGTTGGTGGGCTTGGGGAAAGGACAGTAAAATAGGAGGATTGAGAGATAAAAAAAAAAGATAGTGGAACTTTCTTAGCATTTTCAAAGCCATTGTTGGTCTTTATTATCTTCTTAGAAGAGATTCTTAAACTATACTGAAGGATTAAAGGAAAAGGAAAACATTTCAAACTATGCAAATCAGATCATGCTTTATGTACAACCCATTACTTAAATCGGTGCTAATACATGAGAATTAACTGGATGTATGCTACTGGTCCAGAAAATCATTACACACATCTAGATTATTTCATTCTTACCTTATTGTAATTAGGTAAGATTTTCCTTTGTGTCTATTTTGACCGATGTGGTGCTTGAATCCTCAAATTGAATGTGATTATCAGTCATCCTAATGTAGTTAAAATCAGTCAAAACCCACTGAAAATGTTCTTGAAACAAAGAGAAAAAGTGGGTAAAGCTGTTGAGATGAGAGACTCTACTTCAGGCAGCCCCGAATATTAATTCTGTCTAGGTTTCTAGGCCAGGAAAGTCACCATTTTATTAAGAGTCCTTTTCTCAGGACTCATTCTTCCATTCCTTTCACCTGGAATGAAATGACTTGCGTGAGGTCCTTCTTGCTATGGCTTATCTTTATAGGCCCAAATACATGAAATGCCTACCTACTATATATTTTAAGATTTTAAAACCTTATACCTAGTGAAATAATGACTATTTTGGGATATG
Organism: Potos flavus; assembly: GCA_028534135.1. Taxonomy (NCBI): domain Eukaryota; kingdom Metazoa; phylum Chordata; class Mammalia; order Carnivora; family Procyonidae; genus Potos; species Potos flavus. The sequence continues at coordinate 54,452,949 of CM052885.1, read as the reverse complement.
CTGTTGCTAGTGATGCCTCCAAGATTAAAGAAGGTGACCACGAAGCTGTATCAAATGGGATGGAGATGTAAGCTGTCAAGACACTGAAGTAGAAGCAGTAAATACAGGCACTAACCCCGGCCTCCCAGAATACTCATCGCTGGTCAGAGAGTCACCAGAGCAATGGTACAAGATCTGGCTCTTCAACATAAAAGTCAAGGCAAAACAATTAAGTAGTTTAGAGAGACAAGAGCAGTACCTTCTTGATGATCTGGCCAAAAAGAATGAATGATAAGAAGAATCAAAATCGGGGCACCTGGGTGGCTCAGTGGGTTAAAGCCTCTGCCTTCGGCTCAGGTCATGATCTCAGGGTCCTGGGATCAAGCCCCGCATCGGGCTCTCTGCTCAGCAGGGAGCCTGCTTCCCCCTCTCTCTGCCTGACTCTCTGCCTACTTGTGATCTCTCTCTCTCTGTCAAGTAAATAAATAAAATCTTAAAAAAAAAAAGAAAAGAAGAATCAAAATCATGTAATCATGTATATCCAGATGGAAAAATGAAACCTCAAATGTAGTTTGATCTTAAAAGCTGCAAGGCAGTATTGAATCAAGTACAGTGATCTCAGTTTATCAATTAGGTTAAAATTATCAGAAGAATCTATCAAACTTCTGTGTTCAAGCAGGCCCTAATAAGAGCATACAACCACCAACTATGAGTGGGATAGTGGGCTGGTCTCTTAACAAAGGATTTCGGACTCCTTGTAGGGGGAAACCTGCTTGTTTGCTTGCTTGTTTGTTTCCATCTTTCTGTTTTGCCTGCAACAATGTTAGATGGTGTTCAGACATTTGTGTTCTTCATGCTGTGATATTTTCTATCCTTGAAAATTTGTGGCCGAAACTTTACCTTTAGTGGTTCTGGTGACTAAAGGAGGCTCGAGAGGGAAAAACTATACTGATTCTCAGAAGAAATGAGACTCAGTGGGAAAGGAACCAGAATATGTGTGAGGATTCTTAGGAACAAAAGAGATAGAGGGGGTTCCTAGGTGAGTAAGCAAAGCTACCAACTGCCCCATGTGTGAGAGGCTGGTTGTCGGCCATCGAAGGGTGCCCGGGACAGAGAAAGTTTAACATTTCATTGCAGTTGGGCATGTTGAAAACATTTAACTTTGCAGAACATTAATCTTGAACTTCTTCTATTTTTTTCTTTTGATCTCAGTTTCCTTTTAGATAACTTTACTTGCTTCTTCGAGAAACCCACCATAGGGGGGGAAAACCAACAACGAATTAATAGGGGGAAAAAAAAAACTTTCCAAAGCAATTGCTTCAGAAATTCTTTTCTTATGGTGGACTAAGATTTTTTTTTTTAACTTTTTATTTAATTAGGTTTTAAATCTTTCCTTTCTTAATTACTTTTTTTTGGTATTAACACCTAAATATACTTCTATTCGGAGCACAAACATACAGTGATAACAATTAGCAGAATAATTACACTCTTTCTGTCAGTGTAACCTCATGGCATAGAAAGTATTACAAATCCATTTTAAAACATATTAAATGTTCATATTAATGAGGATAATAGAGAACAAGTACCAGCAAACTAAATATTGTTAATGATTTTGAGCTATTAAATTCATTACCATTTTCTTTCATAATAAAGTGGTTACTTGCTAATTAGACCTTTTTTAACTCATCATTATTGAATTCATTACATTGTGTGCAGTTAACCCTTGGAGGTCTGTGGGTGTGTGCACACAATTAAAATCCTTTTAATACCATATTAAGGAGATATGGGGAGTTCTTACGGGTTTTCTAACAGTTGTTCCATATACTTTCCTTATGTACATTTTCTTGGCAGGATATGCCTGGCAGCTTCATAGCTGTCACCGCATTTTCACCAACACATAATACCGAAGCAGCCTGAACTCATTAGGGTTATTACCATTACTATTTAAAATAAAAGTGCATCCCACTTGTTTCGTTATAAAAATCAGATGTACAAAAAATACACTAAAGCAAGTAGGGAGTAATTTAAAATAGTCTTAGTGAAGCATATAAGGTAAACCCATGAGGCAATTTTTCTGCTAATCTCAAGTCAAATAAAAATTAATACTGACCTTGGAGAGAATTATAGTCTCAGAATGCTAGGATTTATATTTCTGTATAAAGATGATATTATTTTACATATCACTACCCTTGGACAATCTGGAATACATACACACACACACATCACATGTATGATATGATATACACATACATACATATTGTATATACATGCATGCACACATGCACACATGTTGACGCTAATTTCTTAGATGTGGTTACACAGACCCAGCTACATGAACTCTTTTTCTTAGTTTCTCTTGTGATCAAACACGCATATTTTGGTCATGGCTGCTAGCCTAAGGAGGGAAAGTATAACCAAGGAACAGATTTTTGGTCTATATACGTATTTGGTGCTTAAATCTAAACTGTTATCTTCAGTGCCAATAAGCTCAATCTAAAAACAAAAAGTTCAGGTTGGTGGGTAAGTGTATGAATGAGACAGATATTCATTAGTAGATAAAGCATCTGTGTGTGTGTGTGTGTGTGTGTGTGTGTGTGTGTGTGTAACACAAATGGGCAAGGGGTAGGGATGAGCGTTGTGTTGGGGTAAGTGATAGGACGTTGGTAGTGTGGTAACATACACTCTTTGAGACACTGGTCACTAAACAAACTAGGAGACAAAAGCCAGAGCTCACTATGGTACTTTGTCTCTAAGGAGATTATTACCATCAATTCCTCCCCTTTGTGAATATACATGTCGTTCCCTCACTGAGAAGTGGAGTCTACTCCTCTCCTCTCTTTGAATTTGGGTTAGCATTTATGACTTGCTCAACGAACAGAATGTTAGGACTCCAAATCTAGGTTATAAGAAGCTTCATAGTCCTCCCATCCACCACCACCTTTCTTGGAATACTTACTCTGGAGGAAGCCAGCTTCCAAGTAAAAAGTCTAACTACTTTGAAATTGTAATCTGGAAGAAAATCTAAGCTCTCCATTTGGAGAGGTTACTTGAAGAGATTGATGACAAATCAGCCTTAAACTGTCCGGGCCACCTCAGCAGCCCTGGTGCTGAGCGAAGGAGCCTTTTAGATCACTCCAGCCTCAGCTGTTCTCTGACTGAAACCATATGGAGGGCCCGCAAGTGAGAACCTCAGCTAGTCCATCAGCTCCAAGAGCCATGAGATAACTTGTCACTTCAAGCCACAAAACAATAGATGACAGAGCAACAGATAACCAGGACACTGTCCCCTGTCTAGGTGTGGACTTCAAAGAACTTATTCTCAAGTTATTCTCAATTTATGTCCATTCCTCATTTTGCAAGTCTAAATAAACAACAACAACAATTTGCAGGACCACAAGAATTGTGGAGCTCCAGGAGAGCACCATTGAAATGTAATACAATGTGATTATGCCCTGAAGCATTTCGTTCTATGTGAATGGTGCCTTCTGAAGTCTTGAAACCCAACAGTTTTATCACGCTTAATATTTTTACAGAGCTGTATTTTTAACAGATAACTTTGTTCTTTTTTTTTTTTTTTAAGATTTTATTTATTTATTTGACAGAGAGAGATCACAAGTAGGCAGAGAGGCAGGCAGAGAGAGAGGGAAGCATGCTCCCTGCCGAGCAGAGAGCCCGACGCGGGGCTTGATTCCAGGACCCTGGGATCATGACCTGAGCCGAAGGCAGAGGCTTTAACCCACTGAGCCACCCAAGTGCCCCAGATAACTTTGTTCTTGTATCTCATTTCCTTTTATGACAAGTACTGGCAGTACTTGGGATGGAAAGCAGCAGGTCAAAGTGGACTACTGGTTTGCTCCAAGTCACACAGCTGATAAGTTTCAGAGCCCAGATATGGACCATGATCCAAAGTACTTTGCCCTGTATAATCCTGAAGGCCTGCCTGGAACAAGTTTCAGAGCTTTCTGTGAACCTCAGTGTGGTATCACTTTCCTCTCCCAGCTCTGTTCTTAAATCAATGGTTGAGTGACCTTGGACAGCCTCTTTTTAATTTTCACTTTCTATGTGCTTCTCATTAAAATGGCCTTATTATACCTCCCTCGAATTCAATGAAATTAAAAATGTGAAAGCAAAATATTAAGTTTTAAAGCATTATACAAAAGTTGGATGGTGTGACTATTACCTCTTGCCACTATTACCCTTACCAGAAAATGTTTCATTTTATTGTGGAAAGTAGACTATAATGTGCTAAAGTAATCAGAGAAGAGAGATGTTAGCATAAGGAATAGTTAGAGGAAATTTTATGGACGAGGGGAAATTAGAGGTATATTTTAAAGAAAGCAAAAATCATTTGAGTAGATTAATGAGGACAGAGAAGAAGGAAAAGTCAAGAACACGGAGTAGTCATTGGGAAGGGAAGTCTGAGAGGAAGCATTGTAGTAGGATTTTTGAGCAGATGCTTAGCAACAGAAGGGCGCTGAGAAAGGATGTCAAGGAAATGTGCTTAAAAAGGATACATGGAACACAGACCATGGCACTTACCAGAATCCACTACAATAGTTCCTCCTTTATTCCCCCTCATCCTTCTCTCCCCTTCTCATTCTTCCTACTCCAGTAGCCCTTGTACATTCCTACAAGCTACCTCCCTGCCATCCATCTTCACATTTAGTGAGAAAATCCTTAACAAGGACATGTTTCAAATGAAGTCTTGCATGGGAGCCACACACACATGGGGGCACGCGTGCATACATACCACCACCACCACCACCACGACCACCTCCATCGCTCTCAATTACTGAAACAAAAATGAGTAATATCTTGTCTCATGTTGTCATCTTTCAGAGTAGAAACTGTATCTATTGTGTTGATTAGTTTTATGTATTAAACAAACATTTTTAAGACAATAAGATACTGTATCTCATTGTAATAATATAACAATGCATAAAAGATCCCTAGAGGAAAGCCTATTTTTACTCTTCACACTGCAGTTAATAAAAATACACTGTTAGTATAGTTTTATTGTCTCCCTCCAAGAACATGTGATTCTAATTCACAATCAAACAATATATCACCCGCTGAGAAGAAAATGTCCCTTTTAAGAATATTCTTGTTCATTAAAAAAAAAAAAATTGGATTGATGGGAATCCCAACACTGATATATATTCTCTTGTTATCTGAATTTGGAAAAAAAAATTATCTCATATTCTTTCCATGCTTATCATGCTTGGAGAATTAAGAGTAAAAGTTGATACAATTAATAGTCTCTTTTCTCTATTTGTTATTTTTTTTTCTTCTCAAAGAACTGAAGCACAGAAAATATGAAGGTAAAGAAAGACTTGGATTTTGCAAATCAATATACTGAAAGAATGTAGGTCAGGTTGCTAGTCTTCTGAACGTGCTAAATGTCTCTCAAAATTACTTTTTAAAGGATCTGGGGCATGAGTTCTGTTCCTCTGTGCCTGCCCTGATAAAAGGTTATCAACTCTGAATCAAGATGGCTGACTGAACAAACGACTTTCCTCTCCTCCCTCCTCAAATCCCATCAAAATGACAGAAAAAACATAAAAATAAATCTATATCAGTTCCAGGAAGTCCACTGGGGGGTCCTAGACGAATGATCAGTTAGGAATTCTGGAAGGTATTTAGCAGGTGGGAACTGATAGACTACAGAAGTCCCCTAGAATAGGGACAAGAGAAAGGATCTCTAAAAAGGAATTTTTTCTAGTTTTATCCCCCAAAAAACAGATTCGAGGCTTGAGGAAGGAGCAGATTTGGTACCTTATTGTGGAGCAAACAGCTATTCTTAGAACATTTGACTCCAGCATTTGTCCTCTGTTAACATATTGAGTATAATCTTTTCATGTTGGGTTTCTTGCACAGGGCATGAGTTATCTGGGGAGGACTCAGCTCGGTTAATAATGGGTAATGCTATTAATGAGGTAGTGCTATTAATCAAGACTGAGATGTGGCCCCAGTCAACTGGCACTTATTTGTTTATTTTTTCACTCATGAAGCAATTCGGTGTATGCCAATTATTGTGCCTAAACTGCAGGTACCAAAATATCTTTCTAGTCTGTAAGGACTGACCCAAATTATGTTTCAAGTTTCAGCCGCCACTTTCCTATGTGACACTCATCATGTGAGAGAGAGTGGTATGGTGTAGCGCGTGCCTCACTTCATCTTGGAAGAACAGAGTGCTGTTACAAGGAGCTTCTGAGGGTAGATCAGCAAGTGCAAACAGGACTGTAGATTTTTTAGATTTTTTAATCTGTGTGTTCAAAGAGTTAATACAATAGTTTTAGAGACATAAATTTTGACCAGGTCAAGATTCTAGGTCAACGTTAATGTTGAAGAGAACAATAGGGTAGGGTAAGACTAAAGGATCTGTTATCCGATTGATCAATACATAAGTCAAGAATAGATTAAGCTGGGAACATATAGACACACACATTACATACACAAGGAATCAGGTCTCTATAAAATGAATAAATCTGTCTTGGCTTATGTGTTTTTATTCTATGGGAAGTTCAGATTATATGTCATAAAATAACGGGGCTGAATTTATGAAAACCAAATAACAGAAAAATCAACAATAATTCATCTCTACATAAGTTATAATTTGGAAAAGTTTTACTCTTATTTCAATAATAATAGTCCATTTAATCTCCCAATTTTTGGAATATGTTTTCAGGTTTTTCTTTAGGGTTCAGGACATATCTGTTTAAACATTCTCAAATGTGACACATTTTTTTTTTTTTCTTTTTAGAGCGAATTTGATTCCTGGATACAGTCAAAAATCATCTGGCTAAAAGCTGGTGAATAAGATGATTAATTAAGCTGGGAATAATATTTTTCATAAAAAATGAGATTGATTTCACATGTGGCTTAAAAATCTGATTCTGAAGGAAAGGACTGTGGCTAATAGCCACCTCTCCCTCATGATTACCAATATTGATGACCTTCCATTTGCCACTCAGTTTATGGTAGAGAGATGAAGAACACTGAGATGGATCAAAGGAGGACACAGTAGTAAAGCTAACTTCATAATTAGGGGCTGGGAGGACTGTTTATTTATTACTTATTACTCCATTACAGAGGTACATGTATTCAAGAGTTTTATCAACCTGTTTTAGAGTTATGTGATATTTGAATAAAATCCTGGAACTTAAATCATCCCATTCTTCAGATTCCAATCTCCCAGTACTGAATGGGAAGAATCTATCATTCCAATGTTCCATCAGAAATTTAGGACTTAATCACTCTCTTTCTCTCTCTAAATGTGTCTCTCTCCCTCTCCCGGCCCCAACCATCTCTCTTCTCTCTCTCTCTCTCTCTCTCGCACACAGGTGCCTCACAGACATATACACATTCCACCAGTCATCTTTTTTGCCTTTTATTTCCTACTTATAAAGAAAAATAACAGTTTCCTTTTTTTTATTCTTTGTTGCCCATTTCAGTGTTAATTTACACCCTTTAAATTTAATGTTTTGTTTTAAGATGTTTAATGTGGACTTCTCTTTAAAACAGCCATTTTTGTCTTTGGCCCTGGCAACTCAGAAGGTCTGTTTGGGAAGCAGATTATCCCCCTTTACAAAATACAGAGAGTAGAAATAGTATATTTCAATTTGGTTCGGTTTATTCTAAATATATTGGTTAATAAGGGCCTGCAAATCAAGTTCAGGGCCTTTAGATGTTTTGTGCTTCCAAAAATTTATCCAAATGCACAAGTTCATATTTATTTGTTTGCTTGTTTTGTTCCATAATAAAATCTTCAGGCTCTCGATGGTATCTTGTTAGACAATCCAGGATTTTGGTGCTGATGCTGGGTATTCTTTTTTTTTTTTTTTAAAGATTTTATTTTTTTTATTTATTCGTCAGAGAGAGAGAGAGAGCACAAGCAGGCAGAGTGGCAGGCAGAGGCAGAGGGAGAAGCAGGCTCCCTTCCGAGCAAGGAGCCCGATGTGGGACTCGATCCCAGGACCCTGGGATCATGACCTGAGCCGAAGGCAGCCGCTTAACCAACTGAGCCACCCAGGCGTCCCTGATGCTGGGTATTCTTAAGAGCCCTTTCAAACTTCTACAGGTTCCTTTATTCTTTTACAACTAAGACACTCCATTTGAAAATATTCACCTCTTTGAGAAAGGTGATGTCTACCTAAGAGATCCTACTCAAGAAGGTTACTCCCATCTAGGACCTTTCACGTAAAAGTCCTTCTGTACAGCAGGCAAAGATCAGGGGGGAAATAAGGGGTACAAAGTAGATGTCCACCTGGCTACAAAGACCTAGCTTTCTAGAGCTATTACTAAGGGTTTGTGACAAGAACATACTCAGCATGTTGAATCTGGCTACACATTCTAGTGGGAGGGGATTTATGTGGGCAATTCCTTCTGTGCAACATTATAAACATAGCCTATTATCTCCTGACTTTCCAATTCCTAGTTCTTTTTCCCTAATGAATGATTCATGTATTAATAATGGTAAAAATAATACTTTGCAATTACAGCATGTTCTTTTTCTCTCCAGGGTGCTCAGTGGACATTAAGTACATAATCATTTTTTCATTCAGACTGTCCAGGGGGGTGGTTGGGAGGCTTACCGCTGGGGATGCCAGCTTTATATTATCCTTGTTCTGCAAACACACTTTTCTGTGCAAATGCCAATTTTCTGCATTCTTTAGGAGAAAGAAGCTAAGATGGCTCCTCTTTTCGAGGTGCCAGAACGCTGTGGCAATAGGCATTGTTCAAGACCATGAACTCACTGAATCTTTACGTTGACAGGAACCTTGGGCTGACATGTCAACCCCCACTACTGTCTGGTCCTCTACCTAACAGGCAAATGTTCGAGGGCCTTGAGTTTCAGCTCAGCTCCCATTTCCTCTCCATCTATACTCTCTGTTTTGATGATGTCATCCAATACCACAGCTTTAAATGACATCTTTCTGTTGATTATTCCCAAATTAATATTCTGTAGTTCCAGTGTCTCCTCTGACTTATACATTCAGCTTCCTGATTGAGATCTCTTCTTGGATATGCACCGGGCATCTCTGAATTTACATGCTTTATTTCCCACCTCCACCCTATACCCTCTAATCTGTTCCTCCCCCAGTTCCTCATTTTAGGAAAAGACACTTATATTTGCCCAAACTTAGGAGTCTCCTTAGCTTTTCCCTTTCCCTCGCCTCCACCACATTTTCTCCATCAAATCCTACTGGTGTACTTCCAGTGCCCCCGCTGTGGTTTGTGCCATCATCTTTTGCCAAGACTACTTCAGTTATCCTCCACCTGGCCCCCCTTGATCTATTCCTGTCACTGTATAATCTGTTTCCACAGCAGCCACAATAAATGTTCAAAATTTGAAACTTTTTAAAGTGACTCCTCTCTTAAGACCCCTTTCCCCATGGCCATGTGTTGGATTCCCATTGAACGTACAAGGGCATGAGCTCCAAGGACTGCCAAGCTCCTCATGGCCTCGCCTCCGGCTCTCTCAGACCTCATCCTGTGCCACCCTGCCCCTTGCTCACCGTGTTCCAGCCACACTTGCCACCATTCTGTTTTTGAAACAACTCTGTCATGCCTGAGCATATGTACCTTCTCTTCCTTCTGCTTGGAGTCCTCTACCTCCATCCAGATCGTCATAAGAATGGCTTCTTCTCCTGTTCTGATTTTCTCATATCCAAATATCATCTCAGAAAGACTTCCCTAACAACTTCATCTAAAGTAGCCTCATTTCCCTCATTTTCCTTATTCCTATCTAAAATTAGCCATTTTCTCTGCCTTTCCTCAAGGTCCCATGCGGAATGGGACCTTCTGTTGTCTTAACTTTTTTTCTATTCCTTTTGCTTTTTTAAAGATTTATTTATTTTTAAAGAGAGAGAGCATGCACAGGTGGGAGGGGCAGGGAGAAGGAGAGAGATTCCCAAGTAGCCTCCACACTGAGTGCAGAGCCCAACATGGGGCATGATTTCAGGACCCGGAGATCACGACCTGAGCTAAAACCAAGAGTCAAGCCCTTAACCAACTGCACCACTCAGGCACCCCCTTTTTTTCTATTTCTATCTTCTCAAGCAGTGTACGGCTCATAGTATGTGATCAACAAATATCAGCTAAATAGTAGTGGATGAATAAATACAGGTGATGGTGAAAATACTTTATTTCCCAAAACAAGAAGAGTCTGGTGTCATTCAATTTCTGTTCTAAAAAATATCTCTATATGGAGTGTAACTGGGAAGTGAGGGGAGGGCTCAGAGGCTTGGAGAACATTTTGAAGACTATTATACTAATCTAGGTAATAATTGGGAGGACTTGGCTTAAGGCAGCATGGATAGGAACAAAGAGGAAGGAGAAGAGATAAGAGGTAGAATCCACAGAAGGTGAGGACAAGACAGAGAGAAGCAAGTTAGGGATAAGGTCTAAGTTTCTGTCCACAGGAACCTGAGTAGATGATGATATTATTGGCTAAGTTTGAAAATCAGGGAAAGAACCAAATTTAAGATCTGTGGTTGATAAAATCTGGGGGGAGTCTGACTAGATATGATAATCTCCCTTTCCTCTGAATTGGCTCCCTTCCACAAGGATGCGTTCCTATGACTATACTTTTTTATATAACCTGGTCTGATAACTTGGCTACAGCCAAGTGGATCTGGAACGGTCATCTGATCCAACTGGAGCCAGACTCTCTTTTCCCTGGAATTTAGAATTGGAGCTGGTTGATAGCTAGTCAGTCTCTGGATGTAGCTAGAAATGAAGTAACAAATTCTGAAACTGTAGGGATGTCTCTCTCCTCTAACACCAACATAGAAAGTCAGTTGATATATCAAGAGAGTAAAAATCGGATATGTAGAGAGAATTAGAAATGAGACACTGAGGGAGAAAGAGGGCTGCCTATGTTTCTGAAAACTGCTCAGTTTCTACTTACGATATCCCACAAATCTAGCTGCCTTTGATTTCCTAAAGATACTCCAACAAATTTCTCATCTCTATTTCTGATTAATTTGTATTCTAAAATTTACAGTCAATAAAAATATAACATATCTGACATTATATATGCACATATTATATAATGTAACACCAGAGGATTTATCATATTTTTCCTATAAATAAGTGACTGAAATAGTTCACTTCTCTTGCACTAGTACTTTAAATCAATAAATGCTCATGTAGACAATGTGCCCGAAACTCTGATATGCACTGAGGAGAATTCGAAGACTATAACATTTGGCCCCTGCCACAGAAAGTGTTAGAAGCTGTTTGGCACCTGAAAAGTTAAGTCATGTGAATTTAATAATGATGTAATAGGGAAGATGTCACAAGGCATGGGAGATGTGATTAATTGCCAAACAGTTGCGACAATAATGCTATCAGTTCAGAGGCTGAAGATACCCTGGGGCTGGGTGGACAGGTACACTTCAGTAACTAATGAGGACAGAGGTTAGGGCTGGAAGAATGGTTAGGGTTGGCATAGCTGGACAGGGATAAGAATGGAGTAAGATGTCATCACTGGGAGGTCTTCCATGAACAAAAGCAGCTAGGGAGGGGAATTTTATTTTATTTTTTTTAAGATTTTATTTATTTATTTGACAGAGAGAGAGAGAGAGATCACAAGCAGGCAGAGAGGCAGGTAGAGAGAGAGGGGGAAGCAGGCTCCCTGCTGAGCAGAGAGCCCAATGCCGGGCTAGATCCCAGGACCCTGAGATCATGACCTGAGCCGAAGGCAGAGGCTTTAACCCATTGAACCACCCAGGCGCCCCTGGAGGGGAATTTTAGAGCCCAGAAGCCCAATAATCTTGATCTGAGAAGGATTCTTAAGGGGTAGAAGTGACAACAAAGAATGCTGTAGTCTGTAGAAAATAATTTAGCATTTTCTCCCAAATGGGAAATACTCTTGGCTCCCCAAAGAAAAGACTAGTTTCATATGAAACTCTTTTTTTTTTTTTTTTTAACCTGCCTGCCTTTAAATTCACCTTGGCTAAAGGAGTCCTTATTCCAATGCCAGTGACTGATGGCAGCTTCCAAGCAAACAACCAGATCCTTGAAATTTTGCTTCTGTTGTTTCCATGGAGATAACAATCCAAGAAAACTCCCCAATACAGGAGTATGAACATTGGAAAATGAGGGGCACTCTCTGTGTGCAGGACTGAACAGCTTGGAGAACAGGAAGGCGTGAGCCGGGGACTTGGCAGCTCAGCCCCAGTGTGGGTAACCGGACTGGGAGTGTGAGCCATGTGGAGTCCATCAGGGCCAAGATGGCTAAATCTGTGCTGGCCGGTGTCTGACCCTGAAAGAAGGAAACCTTCATAAGCTCGGGCCCAGCTCAGCTCCCAGACACATGTGTAAGCAATACACCCCCAACCTGCTCCTCAACACACAGGGTCAGTGTTCTCCCTAACAGAATGCAGATGGGTGAGTCTCCATTTGCCCAGCCAGGATGCACCAGCTTGGGCCTCAGCTTCCTCTTTCAGAACAGCAACATATTTCATAATGAATCTTTTAAGACACCAATTGTAAATACAAACAAACCCCAAATCCTGATCTGTTGCTGGAAGCGAGCACGATTAAAATGAAAGAAGAAAAAGAAGAAACTCAATCCTTTAAGACGGGTGTTCCAATTTCCACTTCTCATGTATAATAGTCATTTTTTTAATTTTTAATTTTTTCACCTACTTTCCAGAGAAAAAAACTCCAATCCTTTCGTGCATTTATTCAAACCAACCTCTAGTGTGAAGAGATCTGATTTGTCAGCATTTTTCCCCTTTCAGACAGTCGGGTCATATTTTATAGGTACTTAAGCCATACAATCACAAACTGTCCATGTCTTGTCCAGACATCAGCATCACTATTTCCATATGAATCTAGGTCAAGGCAATAGCAAAATGTTAAAAAAAATATGGCATGCCAGGAAGAAAGAAAAAGCAGCAGAGCTCAGACTCAGCTCCTGGCATAGTTCCCCAGCGTCACATCGAGAAAGTAAGAACTGACCCCACCGAGTCCATCCTCACTATGATCAGGCCACCATTTAAAAAACACATGGACAGCTGAAAAGTCCAAATTCAAATCAAATTCTACTCTTCGAAAGGCCGCAAGTCTTTTTCTTCTCTTCTTTATGCCCATGTACACATGAAGGGGAAAAAAAATGAAGAAAGAGACTCAAGCAAAGCTTGTTAGCACATAAAATCAATGAAGCTATTCTATACAATGAAAAATTAATATAACTAATTAATTTTGAACCTTAATGTTTGTAAAGCACTTTGAGATTCTCAGATGAAAGACGGCATAAGTATATTGAAGTACTGTTTCATGATGTCATTCTGGCACTTAGAGCTAAGATGCCACATAGTAATATTATTAACACAAATCATGTAACTATTCTCAGCAAAATAATCTCAGATATAGTAGGGCTGCCCACAAATTTCTAAATATCTGTTTACCTCTGCTCAGAATACCATGGCTGTGGAAGGAAGCTGGGAGAACTCTATGATGCCTAAATGGGAGTGAATTTATTTATAATACTCAGGTACCTTTGCAATAATGGGAAAATTCCTGGCACATGAATCATTCCAAATTAATTACTAACTAATCCCATTATATATTTCTACTCCAGCTAAGGAAAATGACTCATTCTTTCTCATAATGCCCCACACTTTCCTACTTGTTTGCCTTGCTCTGATTTTTCCCTTGCATCAGGAGTGACCTTGTTCCCACCTTCCCTTATCTAAGCCCTGTCCATTCATCAATGTCCATCTAAGGCATCAGTCTTCCAAGAAGCACACCCCAAATCCCAAAAGTTAGAATTCTTCAGTTTCTTTGAAGTTCCTTAACTCTACATTCAGGCCTTTCTCAGGGAGTATAGTCTATTAATCGGACGATCACGGCTACGCTGCAAAGTCATACCTCAAAATCTTTGTGACTTAAAATAACATTTTTTTTTTTTTTTGCTTATTATTAGTCAATAGGGAGATGAAGTAATTTGTCTGAGATAGAAGCGATAGGCCGCTGATGCAGTTTGCCCTGCTCTGTGTTGGTTCTGTCAAGAATATTCTGTATTGACCAGAGATGAGGAATGGAGCCTAAAGAACTCTGCCAGTTGAATTTCTCTGAGCTTAGAACTCACAAGTCCTTTTCCTCTGCCTTAAAGATTCTCTTTTCTTCCTCTTCATTTTTTTAATTTAATGATCACAATGAAAAATTAATTTCTGTCTTAAAAACAATAAAGGTAAGAATTGCTGGATAATTATGGAAAATCATAAAATTACCGGAAAATCATGTTATTCCAAACCTTAAAATTTTACATGGAACTTGCTTTTTGTCTCACTAAAACCTTTACATGTGGAAATATATCTTTAGAAGTCAACACATAAAACTATCTTGGTGGATTAAGAGAAGTGGAAAGTAAATTTTTTTGCATGTTTGGTTTGTTTTTATATTTACATTTTAATGATTTAATTTATTTGATCATTGAACATTGCTGTCATTTTAACTTAGTCACCTATTTGAAGGTCCTATCTCTAAATTTGGTTACGTTCTGAGATATTAGGTTTTAGGGATTCAATATATGAATTTTGGGGGAACACAATTCAGTCAATAACAACATCGGCAAAAATTAATGATGTACTATATGGTGACTAACATAACATCATAATAAAAAGAATAAAAAATAAAAAACAGAAGAACAAAACAAAAAAAAAACCCTCGTACGACTCAGCACCAAAAGAAACAAACAAACAAACAAACAAACAAATAAATAAATAAATAAAATAACACCACCAATAGACCACTTCCAGAAATAACTGAATAATGCTTGTACTTTACATAGCACATCTGGTATAAGACTGGTCATCTCTCTTTTAATTACTAAAACTGTCTGATCTTAGTGACTGGTTTTAATGGAATTCCTTCCATCTGTCTTCTCTTCTCCCTCTTTCCCTCTCTCTCAGTAAAATCTAAATTAAAACAACAATAGCAAATAGGAAGTGCATGGAATGACATCTTCCATCTTGCAGGTGTGCAGAAAGCAGCACAGAGATTCAAAGATTCTAAGTATCTTGCCCACGCAGGCATGATGAGCCTCTAGTGGGGGCTGCTGCCTACGGAGGGCAGAGCCAGAGGAAGACAACAGGCAAGCACACCATGGGGCACACGCTGGCTTTTGGGACTCTTAACTGGAAGCACAGCTCTCATTTTCCAGACTACACCAGCCTCAATCACAGTAACAGAACTAGTGACATCTCCAGAACCCAAGTCCACACCTTTGAATCAAGGGTTTCTCCTGAGTGCTCTTTAATGGCATCATTCTCATGCTCCTCTCTTAGTATCCACGTCTTGCACTGTCCTAAAGGCTCCTTCAAAAGGTGTCCCATTCTCTTTGCTGACATCACTTCACAAGGCTATACACAATGTTCTCGTTCCTTGACTATTAATTTGGCAGTATTCATAAGCTTATTAATATTGGGGAACTCTTCTACTCAAATAGGTATCACAGTGAAATGAAGAAACACACTCTCCTTAACCATATGCTGTTAGTAGACCACTAACAAGGTGCTAGGGCTCCCAAATTCTTACAGATTAAAATTCATCACTTGACTGGCTCTTCAGAGCCACCACCATCCTATATTGTAACAAAGATCCTGGAAGCTAGGGCCTCAAAATGAAAGATTTATGTGACACTGCGCATACCAGAATCGAAATAATTTCTGTTCTCTAACCAGCTACTCCCTGTCTTCCAAGTTCAGGTAGTCGAATTTCTTTCCCTCTGATGGATTCCTTCCCCATCAGTTATGCTGTTAGAGAAGTCTGGGATGGGGGCAGGTATCGTTCTCTAAATTTTCATCATCTTGGTCCCAAGATGAGTTTTTGCATGTAGTTATTATTCTCCCCAGAGACTATTAGGGGCTATGCAAACAGAATTCTTTCCATTTCTGAAAACATGTCTATATATAAGTGAATTTGCAATGAGCATGAAGTGTAGGCATTGTTGAAATCTTGCTGCATAAAGACATTTTGGGTCCCACCTGCCCCCAGCTCATGGATAAGTACATTGAGCCTAAAAAGCAGCAATTCTCCATTATATCCCAGGAAGGTGGCAGAGCTTGCCCAAACATTGTTCGTTAAAACTTAGCTTCAGTAAATCACGGGTTAAGAAGCACAGTGTAGGGAATATAGTCAATGGTACTGTAGTAGTGTCATAAGTTAACTGATGATAGCTATACTTGTGAGCATAGCATAATATATAGACCTGTCAAATCACTATGTTGTACACCTGAAACTAATGTAACATTGTGTGTTAACTACACTTCAATAATACATGTTATGTAATAATACATAATATATAATATATAGTATATAGTATATATTTTATATATAAATATATATATATAATTTTATATATAAAAATATATATAACTTATATAATCCTATTTTCAGATATGTTAGTCAGGTTTTCTACCCAGGATTAACAAAGGCACAGCACTTGTGAAAAGTGCAGCACTAAATAAGAGTGTTTGGTTAAATGCGAATGTGATCGCAAAGTATCATCCTAACAAGGACTCCCTGCCTGTATTTTTATTGCATTCAAAACTTCACTCAACTACTTGATATCCTGCGTGATTCAGATTGAAGTCCCCACCATCCATAAATGTCCCCTCTGACATGCTCCAATCATAATCTCTTCTCCATGTCTCTAGTTCATCCTCTATCTAAGTAAACCTGGCTGCTAACTCCATGGCTGGTTCGTAGTAGGTGATTAATTATATTTGTGGAATAAATAAACAAGAATGAAAGAGAAAAGTCAAGTTCACACTATATGATACCTTTCAATCTTGGAATACAATCAATGGAAAAATGTTACATTGGCCAGCTAACAGTATAAAGTGAATGGGATTTTCAATCTGCCCAACTCCCACTCGAGTTAAAAAGGCATCTCAGTTCCTAATTTTATCTTCAGTTAGAGGTTATGAATTGAGATGGACTAGACTCCCCTAAAAGTCACATTCTTCACCTTGCTCCAAGGTACATCTGAGCTGTGGGTGGGGCTGAAGGCTGGAGGAGAAAGGCCGGGTGATGGGGTACAATGCAGAGGCGGGGCTCTGCCACCTTTCCTTTTCCACGTTGAGCCCTGGAGAGAGGGTTGTCAGCATAGGTGTTATGAACCCTTTGATTTGAAGCTTTCTCATCTGGCTGCACAATACTTTGGTGCCTTAATAAGATTCAGCTGAAAAGAGACTTCCTTCTTTTCACAAATTGAAAGAAAATCTGTTTGGACATTTTTAAGGGAAAGGGGAAAAAAAATTCTGGGTTTTCTTGTATTCTTTTTTTTTTCTTCTCTTTTAAAGTTGTTTCTGTCTCTTAGCAGCTCTCCACCTTGTATGTTCGTGTCAACTAACTGGATCTTTGGGGGATTAAACAAGAGAAATAATGAGAAAATATTTACATTTTAGACTCATGGGCTTGGAGGTCCAAGTGGAACCTCATCCAACAAACATTTTTAGCATGTAAATTTTTTAAAATTAGTAATTCTAGGAATAAGTTAAAATTATCTTTATGCTGTTAGAGAAATTTCACCAAATGCTTATGTATTTTTAAACTTTGCTTTTTTGTTGAGGTACAAATTATATATAATAAAAGGCAAAGATCTTAACTCTTGAGTTGTATGAATTTTGACAATTTTATAAATCCATAAAACTATCATCCAAACCAAGATCTAGCACACTTCTATTGCTACAGTTAGGGCCCCTCCCATCCTTTCTTAGTCAATTTTCTGCATCCTTCAGGGGAACTTTATTTCTATGTGCTTATATCAGTTTTATCTCATCAAATCAAAATTAATATAATAAATAAATTTATTAATAAATAAATCATATATAATACATGATTATATAATAAATCATGTATTGTATATCTGCTTCTTTTGTTCAATATAATTTTTTAGAGGTCCATCCTTTATGATATATCAATCGCATGTTAATTTTTATTGCTAAGTAGTATTCTATCGTAGAAGTACACCATAATTTATCTGATTCTCCTGTTGATAGGGTGGGTTTGCTCAGGTTTTGACAGTAATTAACGAGGTTGATATGAATACTGCTGCATAAGCCTTCTCTTGTCTACAGTTTTCTTGTGTAAATACCTGGGAGTAAAATTTGTGGGTCATAAGGAACGTGTATATTTAACTTTCTAAATAACTGCCAAACAATTTTTCCAAGTGGTTTTACCATTTTATGCTTTCATCAGCAATGTAGGAGCATTCCAGTTGCTCCACATCCTCACCAACTTTTGGTATGACAAGTATTTCTTATTACAAAAAAGTCTATTCCAAAATAAGCAAAATTATATGCTATTGCAGCTTTAATCCATATTTCTCTGATGACTAACTAATGATACTGAGCAACATTTTTCTATGTTAACCATTGTGTATCTTCTTTTGAAAAGTGTCTGAGTTGTTTATCCATTTTTTAAAATTAGGTGCTTTGTCTCTTTATTATTTAATTACAAAAGATTTTTATGTATTCTGAATGAGGTTGCATTTAAGATATACATATATATATTGGGAATATCGTTCCATGTTTGTGGCTTATGTTTCATTTTCTTGATGGTTTATATATTGATTTATGAAGAGGCTTTCATTTTAATAAAGTCCAATTTAATTTTTTTCCTTTTGTGGTTATTGTTTTGTTCTGTCATATTTAAATATTATTTGCCTAACCCAAGATCATGAACATATTCTCCTATTGGTTTTTTATGCCTCTATACTCTTAACTTTTAACCGACTGAGCCACCCAGGCACCCTATACTCTTAACTTCTACATTTAGAACCACTCAATGTAAGGGTCTAGATTCTATTTATATCTTTACAGATATGCAATTGTTCCAGGACAATGACCCCAAAGGTTTTCTTCTGTTTTTAAAAAAGTTTCATGCTTTTATATTTTACATCTATGAAACAATTCTTAGTTATTTTTGTATAACATGTGATATTTAAGATTTATCATCTATTTTTGCTGTGGATGCCCAATTCCTCCAGCACCATTTATTAAAATGATTATCTTTCCTTTATTAAATTGCTTCTGCATCTTTGTCATAAGTTAATTGAGAGTTGAGGTCAGTTGAAAAGTTGGAATTGACATCCAAAAGTTCCCTCCTGCATAAAAGCAATGAGAACACTGGCAAAAAAGTTATGAAAATTAACTTTTCAGTACTGTGGAAATTAACCAAAGGCTTGCAACAATCACAGGGCATTATTTCAAGTATAATGGCTCAATCTTGGCAAGAACAGCAAGTTTTATGGTGTTTTTACTTGCCTGATTCCTATCACCCTCTCCCCAGCTCTGCTATAGACTTGAAGATCAACAGTTCACAATTATGGTGAACCCAACACCCCAGTAGCCATTAATAGGGTAGAGCGGAAATGCAACACCTTAAAAGCTTCATTCCTAGATAATTATCATTTGAGCTGTTTAGCAGTTACCTGGAAATTCAGCATTCAAGGCTTGTCTTACTTGATCTGACTCAGAGCTCACCCTGCATGAACAATATTTCCCTAGACTTTTGCTGGAAACAATCAGTAGCAATGGTTTAATGTTGAAGGGGCCTGAGGCAGTAATAACACTTGGGGCAAGCAGCAAACTAACGACAAAACAAGCAAGCAAACAAAACAACAACAACAACAACAACAAACCCCAGAGGAATAAAATATCCACTGGGAGCTTTGAAAAGTTCCAACATTCTCCTGAGAATCTAGAGGCCTTGTGAATGTGTAGGGCTATGTGCATGCTCAGGAAAAACCTAAGGCAGCCCTACATTCCCACCTCTGGTTGACTTTGAGTCCACACAAACAGGAAATCAAGACAAAGGCAGAGTTATAACTTGCCAAGCTGCTTGTTGGAGGCATTTTGCACACACACAAAACTAGTCAGCAAAGACTGGGAAACTTACTGGATCAGTCATTAGCCAACTAATAAGTTAGTGGAGCAGAAATGTCAGTAGCCACACATGACAAAGAATATAGATGTTACAGAATTAGCTGAGGAAAGTCACTAAACAAATAGTAACAACAACAAACGGCAAAAGGAGCAAACCTTGGGCAGGTGAAAGAATATGATTGTCATAATTATCATATTATTTAAAATGCCCATTCAAATAAACAAAAACACATGGCACATACACAGAAAATGAAGTGTCAACAGAAATAGCCCGAATGTTGGACTTACTAAACAAAGAATTTAAGTCAGATATTTAAAATATGGCCAAAGAACTAAAGAAAAATCACATCTAAAGAACTAAAGTATGATAATGCTGTCTCACTAAATATATATCCAGAAAGAGCTAGAAATGATTAATTATGTGATTGCTCTAGAGTTTACAAGATGAATCTTTATGTTTGGAAAGTTTAAGTTCAAATAGTATATTACTTTAAGAACCATGTAAGAATCTTATAAAAGTAAAATTCTATTAACGCTTTTCTTTACTTAGTGCTCTTATTATCTGAAATTCTATGATTTTTTTTCTTCAAAGACAGATATTACTTGTAACCACAAATGTACGTTTTCCCTCTCCTTCCAGGCACACAAAAGAATATAATGGCATGTGACCAATCCTGGCCAATGATCTATGAGTGGAAACTGTGAGTCATTGCCATGCTGAAACATATAGGACTAAGTGTGAGGTTTCTACGCGCTCTCTCTCTTTCCTCAATGATTGTCATAAAGACTTCGGGTTAAGATGGCACAGTCACAAAAAGAAGCCTGGGTTGTCCCATCACTGCAGAGAGGCATATTCTGTATGTAACAAACTGTGAGTGTGTTAAGCAACTGAAATTGTGGCTATCCTAATATTTACAGGAATTGCCATTATAATTTACTTCTTGTTATACTTGAATGGTAAATTTCTCATTGTCTGGATTTAACCCAGTGTGCAGCTTTTTTGTGTCCCTTGTCAAAAAAGAAAGATTAACTAACAGACCCCTTGATCAAGCATACATAGAGCTTGACATTAGGGTTTCAATCTCTTCTCCTGAGTTGGTGATGAATAAACCCGCCCCTGACTTGGGACTGTGGAAGTCCACAAGTACCACGGGAAACTTCTCCAACCTAGAGCAGAGATGACTATGACTATGAAAACTATAGACACTGACGCAAAAATATGCATTGCAAATGCACTTTTTATTATTTAACTTTCACGCACTTATCTTTGTAGCCTACATGACTCTCATATCCTGCACATAAATAAGGACCCACATCCAGGGCAAGGAGGCTCAGATAACAGAAAAGCATTTTTCATTCTCTCCTCTCTCAGGACAAAATGAATGGAAGGCAGACTACAAGCACCAGCCAACTTTTAGTGTTTGAAAGTCAACAATTCACCTGGGAAAGAAGCCGTGATAGCAATGTCATGGCTTTATTTTCCAAGGACCTTCTCTGTGTCAATCTCTAAAGATACATATGAGAAGACTCCGACTATGTTCTCTGAAGTAGTTTTCTGTTCTTGATGGTTCAGGAAAGGATAGATGTATTTAAAATCACAAACTGTGCAGTCTCAGCACTCTTTTCTTTATATTGTTCACATTTTCCCAAGGCAATCATGCCCATTACATGCTTTTCATCTATATTTTAAGGATTATGAAATCTGTAAATCTTGACAAAATTTTCTTGAAACTCATGCTCTACATATCAAGCTAGATAGAAGGTAGTAGTAATACCTGGGTGTCTCATGAATAACTTCAAGTCAGTGTGCCCAAAGCTGAAGCCATCATCTTTTCCTTCCAAATCTTCTTTTCTTTTGTAGGGCATATCTTTTTACATGTGTTTTCTCTAAGCAAGCTTTCTAAAAACTTAGATCACCTAATTGCACTCTTCAAAAATTCTTCCATAATTTCCCACTATATCTACAGTATACCAGCTAAATTTCTGCCTCAGCATTTTTTTCACTTGCTAATCCCTTAAATTAAAACACTCTTTTTCTAGATACCCCCCTGTCTTACTCTTTTACCTTCTTTAGGTTCAAATTTTGTCTTACTAGAGACAGCTTCTCTAACTGCCTGCACAGAATATCATCCACTCTTCTCTCTCTGTCTTACTTATCTTTTTCTTAAAGATTTCATTTATTTATTTGAGAGAGAGAGAGAGAGAGAGAGAGAGAGCGTGCACATGCACAAATGGGGTGGGGGGAGAGGGGCAGAGGGAGAGGGAGAAGCAGACTCCCCGATCAGGCAGCCCAATGCAGGGCTGTATCCCAGGATCCCAGGATCATGACCTGATGTGAAAGCAGACATTTAACAGACTGAGCCACCCAGGCACCCCATGTCTTCCTTATCTTTTCATGGCACATAGCTTGTGTGTGTGTATGTGTGCATGTGTGTGTGTGTTGTGTGTGTGTGTGTGTTTCATTCTTTTTATTTTCTTCTTCCACCAGAATATAAGCTTCTTAAGGGCAGGTCTTTGTTTTATTCATTGCTATATCTCCAGAGCCTAGAAAATTCTGTCACAGAGTAAGTCCTCAATTAATATTTTTCAATGACTGAAAGGAGGCAAGTGGGTGGGGCACTCCACCCTAGATGGTTCCATGGTTCTTGCCTCCCTCTCTTCCTCTTCCTTCCTCCCTCCCTCCCTTCTTCCTTTTTCTCCTTCCCTCCTTCCTTTTCTTTCTTTCTTTCTTTCTTTCTTTCTTTCTTTCTTTCTTTCTTTCTTTCTTTCTTTCTTTCTTTCCTTGTTTCTTTCTTTCTTTCTTTCTTTCTTTCTTTCTTTCTTTCTTTCTTTCTTTCTTTCTTTTCCTTTCCTTTCTCTCTCTCTCTCTCTCTCTCTCTCTCTCTCTCTCTCTCTCTTTCTCATCTTTTTAATAGGAATGCAAAGCTCTTCTGAGAATTCCCCAGAAAAACTTTCTTGTTTGTCTCTTAGGCCAAAAGTGAGTTACATGGCTTCTCTACAATAAGGAACAGTGAGAAAACAAGTTTTGAGACTCTTTCTCCTCTATAGTTAAGGAAGGTAAGAGAGAAAGGAGCTGGGAATAGATTTTGGATAGTCATTCACTGGTGTCCCTTATTTCCATCCCATTCTTTACCTAGCTGGGTCTTGCCATTTATTCTTTATATTTCAGCTCAACCATCATTTCCTTGAGAGGCTCTCCTCTGACCACCCCCTCTCCAATGTTCACTTCAGGTTCTTTTGTTAAATAATTGCAGAACAATTTCCCAGTAATGACTTGTATTGACTCTTTCTATTCCCTCTTCCTGAAATTATCTTTTCCAGATTTTCATCCAGACGATTTCCTCTTACCTCAAATGTAGGAGAACCCTTCCTTTGCTACCTAAAATAGCCCCACCCCAATCCTAGCCCTGTCACTCTTGATCCCATTGATGTATTTTCTTCATAGCTCTCATTGATATCCAAAATTATTTACTTACAAGTTTATTTTATGTTTTCCCCTATTAGAGTATAATATTGATAGAATAGAGTCCTTTCTTATCTTGAGCCCCAGGACCTGAAATAGTCCAAAGGCTTCTATTAGTCTCAAAAAGTCTAATTTTGAAGACATGTTTAGAAAATGAACCAATAGCAGAATTTATGCTATCCTGAGTATTTTTACTTCCTTTCAAATAAATGACTGAGTAACAAGAGTTCAAAGGCTTTTCTGACCTAAAGTCTAATGATAAAAATTCAAAATCAGAGAACATCAAAATCTAGAGCTATGGTATTTGAGTCTGAAAATTGCCCAAGGGAGTCAGTAAACCAGACTCAACATTTATTGCAGTTTTGACTCATAGAGAATTGTATATAATCCTAAATACAGATGTCCAAGAAATATTGAATGGCTCTAAAAGCCATACTAAACTTTTGATAAATAATTTATACAATTCCTTACACATAGAGCATCAGGTCTAACGGGGCCATACTGTCTAATTGAGTAATCTAGTAATCAGAGTGTCTAACTAACTAGGATTGAAGCCATTTTGAGATCATGACCATTTGTTATTTTCCCTAAAGTTATTTTTTCTCTTCCTAAATATGAAAAGAAAATTTATTTCAAGAAATGATGCATAAACATTGAATCACTATATTATATACCCCAAACTAATACAATATTGTATGTCAACTACACTTTAATTAAAAAATATATATTTATACATATCAAGTGGTAAAGTCATATTATAATTGAGGGTCATTTTCTAGTCTAATCAAGGGGTTAGGAGCTTAGAGGTTGAGTGCTAGGAATCTCCAAGGCTCTCAACCCCTCTCCACCTCAGTTTATCACACTAAAGGACAATTTATGAGCTTGATCAAAGAGAGAGAATGGGAGTGCCACTGTCTAAATGTAACATCAATAGTAGGTTTCAAACTGAGTGGCTCACAAGCATTGTTATTAGAGTGTCACATCACCTCTAACCTTCAGGGAAAGGTTTCTTGAAAAGAAACATGGTCCTAAAAGCACCTAATGATTCTGGGAAGTTTTTAACTGTCAGTATATCAGATACGACAGGGCAAATAATACCTTTGTACTCAATTTCCTCATTATACTTATCATCAGAAAGTTTTACCAGATGTACAGTCTCTGAACTTCAATTTTCCCACTGAGAAATGCAACTCTCAAAGGCAATCCCTCTTTCACACTTACTCCATAATACAGAATTCCCCCAATTGCCATGGAAACCCTGATTTCCAACTGCAAACATGGGGCATCCATTAGAATTCCAGGAATTCCTGTTGCATTTACTCTAGGGATCTCTTAAAAATTCCAAAGTACTAAGAGCAAAGAAGGAAGCTTAGTATAATCCATAAAGTCATTTCCTGTGAAGAAGAGGAAAAGGAGAATGAGGAGGAAGAGGAGGACTCACTTCCTCTGAGAAAAAAGAAGGAGGAGGAGGAGAAAGAGGAGGGAGATGGACAGGGAGAGGGAGGAGGGGCTGTAGGAAAAGGGGAAGAGGAAGGAGGAAGAACCCACTTAGATAACCAGAACTTGGGTCATCCGCTTTTTGAGAATTATTACTCTCTCTTTTGCTGCCTTCTAAGATCAAATTAGAACAAAAGCCTAATTCGAATGTCTCCTCTTCAAGTGTCCTTGCCTCCCTTCAAACTTGTAAACCTTTATGTGGTCCATTATACTTTTATTATTATCAAAATTTTCTATTATTTAACACTTGTGCTTTTGTGTTTTATCTCCACTAGACAAATTCACACCATCTTTCTTCCAATGGCATGTGACATGGTTCTGGGACTACAGAATCTTCTTCATGAAGACTTTCTCTTTCATTGTTGGATTGACTATCTTTTACATTCTACATTAGCTTCCATCATAGCATGCAGAGTTGCTTTTTTTTCTTGGTGTGTTGCTGCTGCACCCCTCCCCCTAAAACTCACCAAGCTTAGATAGATTCCCATGTCTGAATTTTTGACACCCCAGGAAAGGGTATCCAAAATAAAGTATCAGCTTGTGATTTGTCTTTGTATGGTTTTGATATTTTGGAATGTGTTCTCTAGAGATCTTTACCCAATGAATCAAAATATCTGAAATTCCCTCATCAGAGTAACTCCTAATTCCTTTCCATCAATTTAGCTTTAGTGCCAAAGCTGTGAGGAAGAATTAAATTGTCCCTTGTCCATACACTTTAAATAGTTTTTGGAGGGAGGGTGGGCAGCTCAGTGTTCTGGGAGATTCATTTTAGAAAGACTTCTACAGCTACGTAGATTGTTTTCTGTTGTCATTGTTGGCAATAAAATAATTTTTCAAACAGGCGCTCTGGCTCTGAATTTTTGAGGCAAGAAAGGAAAAGAAAAGACTTGAGGGGACAAAGCTCAAAAAGTATACATGCTTTTTTCAAGGGTTTGGGTGCCTGACTCTAAAACTTGGCTTGGCCCATAGCAGCTTCTCAAAAAATGTTTTTGAATGAAGTTGATTTTCATATTTATTTTTGGTGACAGGGTCTTAGTACTTTCAAGAGCAAAGATTTATGATTGCCTATATAACTGGATACATTGTTCAAAATACTATCTATGACTCTTTCAAAAATGTCAAATTGGCATCCTTCAGGGTATTTCATATGTACCCAGATTTCGATTTCCATCCCCTATCTTCCATATATCTATAACCCTCAGCTTACTAATTTGCCCATAAATGGTTTGTCATGCTCACCACAGCTCTTACAATTAAAAACCACGTAGGCATCCAATTTCTATCCTACTGAGGTAAACGAGGCAAAGTTTGGGTGAGGAGGATCTCAGGACATGCTAGGGATTACCTTGTACTTCCGGGTGTGGTAAAGGACATAAAAATATACTAATGATCTATCTTCCTCCTCTGAAAGCCTGCCTGAAGATTTCGTATGATTGGGCTCTTCTAGGTTGATTATGGTGACTTCCAGCTCTTGGCAAAAAGAACTGAGAAGCCAATCCATAAATATTTATCACACCTATAATTTGCCACATTTTTAGTGGTCCACTCTATATTTGTCAAATTATTCATATATAGCTATTTCTCCCTGAATAGACAAAAGTCTCTGTCCTCAGCTTGGTAGTCAAGCCCAAGGTATCTACCCTTCTCTTTCTGAGGTCATTTCAAAGAGTCTCAGTCCCAGGATTACAAAGCATCATCCTCATATTTAATATACCCAGTGTTTAAAAGGGTGTTTACCATAGATGTAATTTTTGGTGTCTCCCCCACTCCACATATAGGGGGGGAAAAGCTCAATGCTTTGATGAGTTAACTAGACAGGGAAAATTACGAAGTTGACAAAATTTCTCTGAAACACCCTCTTCCCCATGTTCCTTCTCTATTACTTTCATTTCTATATTCTCTACTTTGGAAGCGAACTGAGAACAATGAGACCCTAGCCCCTCCTGTCTTCAGAGAGTTTATTTATACAATGGACATTATTACACCATGTTACCTACTTTAAGCTGCCTCCATCTTGAAAACACAACTTAAATCTGACCTCTCTAACTTGTCTCTGAAAAAAAGAGTTGAGGGGAAAATATCTCTCCTGGGTTTTCTTACACTTTTCGTTTCCTCTCTAGGGTTTTGTCACACTTATTCCTAATGGTCCCTCAATTCCTCCTCCCTCAATAGGGTTCCTTACTGCCCTGTCTCTCTGACCTAAGTGGAGAGAAAGATTCCTGGGTATTCTTAGTACAATAGAGACAACCTCAGGATCTCAAAAAATTTACCAAAATGTAAAATAAGAAACATAAAAAAAAATGACAGAAAATAGAGATAACACAAAAAATAGTCATATTTCAACACGTAAGTTTTTTATTTCAAGGACTCCAGTAAAAGGAGAGCAGGGCCTTACTTACTGAGTACAAGAAAGTGCTCCTCAGATAAGAACACTTAGTCTGGGGATTGTTGGTATTACTCCAGAGATAGCGTTTTCTTCCTCCCAGACTCCTGGGTCTATTGCCTATAAGTTCTGTTTTATTTTCTGATCTTTTAGGGTGAGTCTATTGAAACTTTTCAAAATGAAACATTGTCCCAGTTCAACCCTCCTGACCAGAAAGTTACATACACCATTTCCAGTTTCCACTCTGAAAACAAAGAACCTCTGAAAGGCAGTTCAGTCAAGATTAACAATAAAGACATAACATAATACAATGATTCAACTTCTAGCTTTGCCATATATTAGCTGTGAGATCTTGGGCATATTACTTTACTTTTATGTGCCTCAGTTTCCTTATTTATGCAATAGAAAAATAATAGTATGTGCTTCACAGAATTTTGTATTAAATAAGTTATCAATTCGAGTAAGTATTAGAAAAGGCTTGAAATCTTATTGTTGTCGTTGTTGTTGCTACTGATACTCCAGAGCACAAAAACCTGCTCATCTCTAGCTATCAATGGAACATTTGATAATTTTATCATATTTAGCTCAAGTCTACCTGAACTCATTCCCAGGGAAATTATCTTGGAAACATGTGCCTATGACTCTTCCATAATATGATGATCCCCTAATTTTATTTTTTTTATTTAAGATTTTATTTTTTTAATTAAGATTTTTTAATTAAGATTTTATTTATTTATTTGTTTGTTTAGAGAGCAGAGAGGGAGAGAAGAATCTCAAGTAGACTGCATGCAGAGCATGGAGCCCGATGCAGGGCTTGATCCCAGGGCACTGAGATCATGACCTGGGCTGACATCAAGAGCCAGACTCTTAACTGACTAAGCCACCCAGATGCCCTTTTTTGTTTTCTTTTTAGAGAGGAAGAAGGAGAGACAGGTGAGGGGGAGAGAGAGAGGGAGAAGCTAAAGCAGGCTCCACACCCAGCACAGAGCCTGATGCGTGGCTTGATCTCGCGACCCTGAGATCACGACCTGAGCCCAAATCAAGAGCTGGACGGTTAACTGACCGAGCCACTCAGGTGCCCTGATCCCTTAACCTTTTAACAACAGTTCACCCAAAAAACGCTGATCACCTACCATGTTCCAAACACTGTGCTAGGTGCCAGAGATGTAATGATGAGAGAAAATGAAAGAAAATGCAGGTACAACCCTTGTTCTCATGAAGAAATAAGTATCAGCATAGATGCTTGGTAAGAATATTATCTGTTTGGAATCACACAGTGGTCTCCAAAGGAGGTCTCCATAAATTATGCCTTCAGATATTCATGACCCTGTGCAGTCATCCTCCCCTCAATGGATCTGAGCTGCCCTATGACTCATTTTAACTCACAGAATGTGGTGAAGGTAACCACTCCAGTTTCAGGTCTAAGTCTTAAGAAGGCACGGCAGGCCCTCCTTCTGTGCTCTTGGGGAGACTTGAGCTGCCATGTAAGTGGTCCAGCTGACCTGCTAGAGGGACCCCATGGAAAGGCCAAGTGGAGCAGGAAATACCCTGGAATTACATAGAGAGAGAGAGCGAGAGAGCGAGCGCACTCCGGCCATCCTCCCATCCCAGTCAACCCCATCAAGGCTCCAGACACGTGAATGAGGCATCCTGGATGTTCCAGCTTGGTCACAAGTCCAGGTGACTGTGGACTCAGCCAATATCACCTGGAGTAAGAGCAGCTCAGCTGAACCCAGGCAGCCCACAGAATCATGAAAGACAATGGAATGGTTTTTTGCTTTAAGCCACAGAGTTTCAGAATAGCCCATTATGCATCAATAGAAAGACTAACTACATGAAAACACCTTCTCTGTCACTGACAGATAGATAACCTTGGTGAAATTACTTAATCTTCGTGAGGCTCAATTTTCTCAACTCTAAAATGGGGCAATGTAAAGTTCCTAGAAACTGGTGCTGATAAATTGTAGCAATTATAGGTAGTTAAAGATGGTTAGTTTTCTGACACATTCCCAAGAGGATTTTTGTTTTAAATCAGGATCCTGAAGACCATGAGGCTTTCCTCAAGTTGCTCTTCACATCTGGCTATAGGCTGCTTCCTCCCTGTATGTGGATAAAGTCAGGACTGAATGTGAAGAGCTTTCTCTCCAAAAACAGAATTCAGGAGATGAGAGCCCATACCTGATCTGACATTTTCTGTACTTTTTAACCCTTTATTTTATATTAGCAAGATATGCGTTCAGTTGTTATGTCAACATTAAGCAATTAGAATTGTTGTTAAACATGGCATCATAAAGTTCTAACCCTTGCCTCCGACTTTATGCTTCCTGAGAACCTTTGGAGATTTGTACAATAAATGATGTAAAACATGGGATGTTTTGGGTATGACGAATCTCATTTATTTTCACTGTCATCACTCACCATGGTACAGAAGAGCCGCTCCATGCGGACTGAAATACTGCAGATGTTTTCAAAATACTATTGGGCTATGGACAGAGAGACCGCTTGAATTTCTCATCTGGTTACTTTCGGTTTAAATTCCTGTCCACAAAGTTTTTTTACACGTGTATTTTAAAATATCGAGCTTCTCACCTATTTGCTCCTAGCCCCAACTGCCCACCTGACATCCAGCCACAGAGAACTCGAAAACAGTTCCTGGCATTCCATGAGGCACGGAGGATTGAAGAACAAGGAGGCAAAAGATAAAAGTAGTTATAACTATTCATTAGTTTTTGGTACATCAGATAATTTGTGCAATGGCTTCAGGGCTTTAATTGAATCACTTTTCCCGCCTTGTCTTAATTTTAATTATGCAGCAATCATTTTTACCAACCTATGCAAAGGAACCATATGAAAATGTGACATATGACAATATACATTTACCTAAGCTCCAGGACGACAGTGACCTACAGGCAATTAGCTACTGCCTCTAGCACTGAACGACCAATTAAAGAGTTAACGAAATGCCCTCCAAATCACCTACATGTTCAGGATTTTTGGACTGTCAGGAACGTTGCGCTTCAACTGATATAATTTTTGACTGACTGATTTAGTAAGTCTACATCTGCTAAAATTTCAGACTCATGCCTGTAAAACTGAGGAGTCAGGTTTTATGAGGCGCTTTCACTGTCATTAAAGACGATCCCACCTTAGCCCTTCTCCTAACAAGACAATCTTGCAGCCATCATTAGGAGGCGTGATCTTAGCTTGTCATCACAGAAAAGAAAGGCTTGCTAGGTCAATGAGGATGGAACGGAGTTCATCTCAAGGATGTAAGACATTCATTTCAGTGGCTATAAGCCAGAAACTAAATATAAAGAAGGAAGGAGGGCAGAAAGGAAGGAAGAAAGGAAACAAATGTGACCTTTTAAGATACCTTTCTAAGTTTAATTTTTTTTTTAAGTAGGCTCCATGCCTAGTGCAGAGCCCAATGCGGGACTCGAACTCACAACCATGAGATCAAGACCTGAGCAGAGACCAAGAGTTGGACGCTCAACAGACTGAGCCACCCAGGCGCCCCTAATTTAATATTTAAATTTTAATATAATATTTTTAAGGTTTTGTAGTATTAAAGCTTAAGATAAGAATTTATTCAAGAAGTGATTCTACAAAGTCCCGGAAACCGAGTGAGGAAGCAGACAGGAAAGGGAAGGAAGCCACAGGGTGTGTTCAAGAGCAAATTACCACTGTGGTCAGCTGGAGACTGCTGGATGACAGTGTAGAATGTGTGGTGCTGTCCCATGTGAGGGACAAAAATAAAGATTCCCAAGGGGCAACTCTTGTCAGTTATGGGCCAAGAGTACACTCAGATATTGGCTCCCTAGTACGTCGCCTACTCCGTACAAAGGCTGTGAATGCTCCAACGGCCAGAGAAAGCCTTCAGAGTCAGAGGTACGCACAGTAAAAAAAATTCAAACGCACAGAATGGTGAGTACTGAGGCAATCTGGGTAGGACACTGAGTGTTTGCTATACAACTTGACCCCAAATTAAGTGTGCCTGAGTGATACCAAGTTTTGTTTTGGGGCTGGCTTCATCTAGTCTAATGCACACAGTTCATTCATTATACCTTGGGTCTAAACATGATCTGTTTACCCACTGTGACCCTATTTAATTCCTAAAATCTGTTCTTGGGTGTAGAACACCTCAGAGCATCATTCTCGCCTTGTGGGATGTCATCAAGTGGAGGGAACAGTGAGGAACAAGAAGCAACCTCTGCTTGATGATGGAACTCATTAATTCTCTGTAAATCACATCTTTGATTTAGCTGGGCACCTGACTGGGGTAAACCTACCAGAAATATGTTTGTTAAATTAAAATAAATTGGGATGGATGATCTAATAACTAAATATATATGAGAAACAAAGAACAGATAAAATTGAGGCTTATAAAAATCTAGACCAAATCAAACCAGTGACCAAAACCCTTTTCTAAGCTACTTTTGCTGAGACCTAGACATGTACATTAAATACCACAAGGATAACGACAGAAAAAATGAGAAACACACAGGCTATGTTGGATCTTGCTTTTGGATGAAAGCCTAAATCATGCAACCTAAAAGGAGCTCTCAACTTCTGTTGTTATTCTTAGCTGAAGAGTCAGTTCTAAAGAGAGGTCCAGATACCACAGGAAGAGAAAATCCTTTTCCAGATGCCTTCTCCTCCCTGATTTCTTGGCAGTACTCCCAGGAAGCTGTCAATCAGCCAGTCAAACTATATGGAGCAATTGTATTGAGTCAACAAGTACCTGTTCAGCACCTACTACACAAAAGCACTAGGCTCTTGTCTAAGATCCAGAGAAGCCAAATGAATGGCAGGGCTCTGATGTTTCACACTTGCTGGAGATGGGCTGATGGATAGGCTGGTTGACTGACTGATTAAGTGATTAAACGAAGTGAGTCCTATAGCCCAACTTCTTTATGGACAGTAACCCTTTGTCTTCTCTACTCTGTAAAATCCATACCACCTCTGATGCTTCGTGCATGTTGTGGACACTCCAGAAATGGTTGTTGATGGCATGAAATAAAAACAGTGCAAACACTGTTCAGTGTGAGTTGCCACGTAGGATCTGTAATTCTTCAAGGGCTGCAGGCATTTCTCTTGGTCAAGCGTTAATGGAACACACAGATGAGCAAAATTCTTTACACCCCCAGAGCACCACTCTTTGGCTGGGGTTTGCAATTCTGGCTTCAAAAGCTTAGAGATTTCCAATTCATCAGGGAAGACTTTCTAGATTACGAAACAAGCAGTTTTTTGCTCGCTCACTTTCTCTCATTTGCTTCTTTCCTGTTGAGCCAGATAATCCTCCATTCACAAGATGAAGTTTCGGCTTCTTTCTGTAAGTTATCTTCATATTTACCCTCATAGTTCAACATGCTGTTTGTTACATGTTTTGCTAATGTGCTGTCTTCACAAATTCTCTTGAGAGTTTCCACCTATCCAAATTAGTGTAATCAACAGGACATGCAAGTTAGGCATGTTATTGATCAGTTTTTTAGTCTGGAAGTTTGAAATAACTTCTTAGAATTTTATTACATTCCTTGGGCTTGAACCAATAAAAATAAGTTTATGAATGGGCCCACTTCTATACAGTTGTCTTTATTATCTCTTCTGTTTTACTGAGCCATTGCTGAGATTTTAGATTAAAAGCTCCCAGAAGGCAGGGATTGCAAACACAGCCTTATTTACCCCTAGACAGAGTAAAGATTTGTTACCATGTCTCAGGGTTAGAAGGCTCTGAGGCTTTGTTGTCCAAGTTGCCCATCTGCCACTCCTATTTTTTCTATAACATTGCCACTTCTCTTCCTTCAGATCAACAACAGTGAGAATAAATCAGTTTAAGATAAGTGTAAAACCTTGCATTCCATGGAGTATATGCTTAAAATATTAATACCTTGCAAGTAAGTAATCTGTTAAATTAACATTTATATATAAGTGACTGAAATCAGAATTTTCTTGAGAGCAGATGTTGGAAAACCGTGCTTAATAAACAAGGAAGAGCAAAGGCAAAAGCAGGAGGGAAGTCGACTTAAAGATATCAATATGGGTTATTTCTTGTTACAGTATATATGCGGCATAACCAGAGTAATTCAGTGGCATCCAGCAAGAGATATGTATTTTTGCTCTAAGTCTGTATTTTTGGTGGGGTAGCTCCGCCTGTCTGAGCTGGCCTTGCTCATAGCCCTGCAGTCAGCTGGCAGGTCGGCCAAGGAACTGGCTCATACACCAGGGCCTCAGGTGGGATATCCTGGCTCTGGTCCATGAGGCCTCTCTTCCTCCAGCAGACTAGTCAAGAAACGTTCTCAGGAAGCACAAATCCAAGACAGAACAAAAGAACACAACTCCTCTGGAGGCTTAGGCTCTGAAGAGGCACACCTACACTGTCATTTACACCACATTCCACTGGCCCAAAGCCATCACAAGAACACCTTAAATTCAAGGGCTGAAGTCACAGATTCCATGTCCCGTTGAGACGAGGTGCAAAGTCCCATTGAGAGGAAATCTACAGAGCGGGGCCGTCAGGTTAATCCACCAGTCAACTTTACTTCTTTAACAAAATAATTCACGTCGATAAAAAGAAAGTTAAGAAAAGCAAAAAGTAGGGCCAAGTCTCTTAAATAAATTGCAAACTAACTGAGGAGAGTGAAGGAACAATTGTGTATTCATTTATTCAATAGACATTTACCAGTTTTCTACTGTGCTTTAGGCTTCCACTAGGGTTACACAGGACTAAGATAAAGTCCCTGTTCTCATATACTTCACGATCCTATGAGTTTGCATACAGCAAGCATCATTTAGACAGTACTTTGCACATTGTGATAGGTATTCAATGAATATTTGTTGGTCAGTGATAGAAAAAATATTAAACAGGGCATGAATTTGTCAGATAGCAAAAGTTCTTTTAGACTCCATAAAGAATGTTTTGAAGGATAATCCTTTAGTGTTTAGAATATGCTAGAAAATGAAGAAAATTTAAATGTCCAAGAGAGGTCAATATACACATCTTATTTCCCTGTATAATTTGTTCCTTTCTCTCTTTATTATTATTATTGGCAGAGGATGAACCTTAGCTGGCAAAAAATAGCAGTTAACGGACCTTCCTCATTGTCAGGCAGCAGGTACTAGGATGGTGTGGGCGCCTCTCAGAGATCAATGACCCGACAGCCCTCACCAGGGAAGGAGGGACGGAGCCCCACGTCAGGCAGTGTCCACAGTTCCCCTAACTGCCAGGTCAGGGAAGACAGAAGAGCCAGGGTGTGACTCCTGCATTCTCCCTTCATATGTCACTGAAAACAATACTGTAATAACTTTGTATGGTGACAAATGGTAACTAGACTTACTGCGGGGATCATTTCCTAATGTATAAAAATATCAAATCACTATGAACACCTGAAATGAACAGGATATTGCATGTCAATTATACATCAATAACAAAATAAAAAGAACAAGATCTGAGAAGAAAGAGACAAGTCAAAGTTAACCGTGTTTCATTGTGTACGTACACAGGCATACACATCACATCACGCGTTTAGCCAATCAATCCACAGTGAAAAAGCTTAGGCCTTGGGTTTGTTCTTAGAGAAATCTTCCTCAGACCCCTTTGTGGAGGCCAAGAGAGCAGCATGAAAGGGGAAAGCCTGTAAGCCAGAGCTGAGGGCTCCTTTGATTCGAACAGTGAATCACAAGATGAAAATAATCAGGGAGCACCAACGCCACACGGTTGTTTATGTGTGTGTGTGATTGTGTGCACGTGAATGCATGTGATTATGCTTCAGTGTGTGTGGGGGTAATGGGGCATTAACACTAACTCACAGAAGCTGCTCTGCTTTATGAGTTGGGAATTTTTTTTTAAAGGAAATCAAGCCATATTTTTTTTTCCCTCCCCGTTCTCAAAGATGAAGCAATTTACAGATGCTGAATCCTTTTTTAGAAATAATTCTCAATGCATCATTCAAATATCCTTTGAGCTGAGCACACGATATGCACATCATGAATACATATAATCACTGCACGGCCCTTTGTGAAGATTTTGAAAATAGCATCTGAAAGAGTCAACCAGAGGTCTCCATCTGAGGACGCGCGCTTGGTGAGTGTGGCCGTGCCAGCTCTGGACTCTCGTTTCCTCTTTCAAAGGCCCTGCTCCGTTCCTGTGGTCCTCCTAGAACATGACAGTGGTCCTGGGAGTTAAAAAGTAAATCACGGTTTGGGGCCCCTGTATAAATTATCTGCTTATGTCTGTCCAATGCAGTCAGCACTCATGGATTTTCAACATATGCCATAACAAATAGATACATATTTTTTAAAGGGCATCACTTTAATACTGGCTAATTCCATCCTGTTCTAGGCTTGCTTGGGCCTCACGGGACCAAAATTTCAGAGCCTAACGGTGCAAACTGTCTTACTACTATTCGTCACTAGAAAATTTGCAAATGCTCACTGTGCAATTCAACAACCACAGCTAGCGGATCAGAAAGCATCTTTCTTGCTGTCACTGTCACTCATTGTTGACAATGTGGAGGACGATTTCCTTCACCTTTTTCTTCAGAAATAGGAAACAAAGATTTGTTTTAAATTGTGTTTGCTGTGGAACTCAGAAAACTTAGTTTAGAGAACTGTGCCTCCTTTTTCCTTTTTCCTTTTCCCTTTTGAGATATGGGAAAATCTGAAGTCGTTTGCTTCTTTTCTTTCTTTTTTTTCTATATTCTCCTGTTTGGAGCACATAAGGCTTTCTGATACACTCTGTCACATGAACCTGAAACTCACTGACACAAGGTGGCACCCCCAGTGACTTCACCTGCCCCCAGCCCTTTTCCGGCTCCAACGGTCTTTAGGTATTTTTGATCTATGATGTAACAAATATCCAAAATCATGTGTTATTTGAAACATAAATGAGAACACGAAACATTTGCATCTCATTAGCATTTATAGAGATCGCCTTTGAGATTCGAAAGGTGTGAAGAATTGCTAGCAGGGAAGTGGTTCCTGTAACTTTCCATCCCCACAAACTAATACTGGTGATATTAAAGTAAGTCAAATAACTTAGTTCATTTAACTTCTA
Source organism: Potos flavus (assembly GCA_028534135.1). Classification (NCBI taxonomy): domain Eukaryota; kingdom Metazoa; phylum Chordata; class Mammalia; order Carnivora; family Procyonidae; genus Potos; species Potos flavus. Next base: position 54,416,668 of record CM052885.1, on the reverse strand, counting down.
TTCACTCAGAGAATTTTCAGGTATATATGAAATCTATATTTCTGTGTTTATAGATTAATTCAGAGAAAAACATGCCTCATTATCTACCCCCTAAATTCCAAAATTTATTTCTCGATTTAGAAAGTAATTATTTAAAGATATTGTTTATTTATTTGAGAGACAGAAAGAGAAAGAGAGAGAGCACATAAGCAGGGGGAGGGAGAGGGAGAAGAGCCAGACACAGGGCTAGGTCCCAGGACCCCAGGATCATGATCTGAGTTGAAGGCAGTCGCTTAACCAACTGAGCCACCCAGGCATCCTTGGAATGCAATTTCTGAGTACCTTTTATGTGTCCAACACCATATTCATACTTTAGGCCAGTGTGTTTTTAAATAAACAAAATAATTTTACTGGATAAAAATGCTAGAATGGTTAAATATTAAGATATATTAGAAAGCAACACACAATTCATAACCAACTTCTCTGGATGCATGACAGTTAGCAAACTAAAGGGTATTTTTGAAGAAACAATATGTTAGGTTGCAAATGAAATCTATGATCCAATCCTTAGTCTTGTGTGTTGCACAATAAATTTGGGGAGAGGAAAGCAAAGGTATGCAGAGGAGAAAACAAGCCCGTAGAGGTTTAAGAGGGCAAATCAGATCATCACTGAAACCAACTGAAGAGTCAGGCTAGACCTTCTGAATCATTTCTGTGTTTTCCCTATCAGACAGACCAATGGCAGTAACAAGACCAGTGATGCCAAGAACTGGGAACGGATGCTGATGAACCCCTGCCCTCTCAGCCTTCGAGAGCCCCTCGATGCCACTGTGTGCCTCACACAGAGAGGGACACCTGAGCACCTGTGAAGAGGAAAAAAACCCCAACCTCTCTTCAATATTCCCTTTGGTCAAAGGGTTTCATTACCTTCTCAGAGTCAAACAGCCTCTGCTTGCCTCTCTAGGTTCCTGTCTCATCCCTGACCCCTTGTCAGCTGGATCCCGCCATATTTAAGTAATTTCAGTCCCAAATACGGATCGTCCTCTTGGCTGCTCTAATAGGGCAATATTGGCTCCTCTGTCTGGAATGTGCTTCTCAACATCTTTCGGGCCTAACTGCTACTTTAGACTTTAACTTTAACGCAACATCTTCAGCTTCCAATGCCTGCATTATTTGCTCCCCAACACTACACTTTCATTTTGGTCTCTATTGACCATTCTAAGTGTTTCTTACCTTTCCATGAAAATTAAATAAATTAGCACATGGTAAATAAACAATTAGACTTGTATCTAGCACTCATACTCAAGAAATATTAGCCATTATTATTCTCTTACTTTAAAAAAAAAAAAAATCTCTGATTCCTTGGTATTCTCCCTCACTGAAATCTGAGCCAGTTTCTCTCTTGTTCACTAACACAACCCATTACCTAGCACTGTGCCAGGCACACAGTGAATGGATGTGAATATGGGATGAAAGATACTTAGTTATTACACACAGCCACTGGCATTTAGATCTAATACTTTCTCCTCTCTGCAGTAAGACTTCCTATCAAAACTCCATACTAAATCTTAAAATGAGATGATTCTAGGTTATTCATCCAGATTGACCTTAAAGCCAATGCAAGTGCTCTTGTAAGAAAAGGGGAGGGAGACTTGACAGAGATTTGAGGGAGATTTGAGACCAAGAGAAAAGGAGATGCAGCTATAAGTCAAGAAACACTGGAGCCACCAGATGGAAAGCATTAAGAAGCATTTTCCCCCAGAGCCTCTGGAGGAAGCGCAGCCCTGCTGACATTTTGTCTACTCGTGGGGTTTTTGTTCTTTTTGAGAATATTTAATTTATACAATACAGTGTTATCAACTATTGTTACTATGTTATACATTAGATCTTCCAACCTTATTCATCTTATAATGGAAAGTCTATACCCTGTAACCAATCTCTCCCTATTTCTCTCACTCCCATTCCCCTGGCAATTACTTTTCTACTCTCTTTCTATGAGTCGGACATTTTTTAAAGATTCCATATGTAAGTGATATCATGTGGTATTTGTCCTTCTCTGTCTGGCTTATTTCACAAAGCATAACGCCCCCCAGGTTTATCTACATTGTCACAAATGACAGGGTTTTCTTCTTTTTGGAGGCTGAGTAATATTTCATTATACGTGTAATACCACATTTTCTTTATCCATTCATCTGTCGATGGACACTTAGATTTCTGACTTCTGGACTCCAGAGCTGTGAGAGAATAAATTGCTCTTATTTTAAGCCATGAAATTTGTGCTAATTTGTTATGGCATCCCCAAGGTCAAATGAGATAACACGTGCAGAGTATGCCATCAGTTTCTGGAATATTCTTATTCATTCACTCATTCCATCATTCATTCAACAAATATAAGCATTTACCATGTCCTATGACTGTTCTTAATACTAAGAATACGGGGGCAAAAAGGGACGTGGCTCTGAGGAAATTATACTTGTTATAATTTTATATAGCATTAAATTACAAGTCCAGTTTTGTTGTCACTGGATCTCCAGCTTCAGTTTGTATTGTTTTTGAAATACTTTCCCTGTTCTGGTGAAACACGCACACACGCACACACACACACATACACACACACACACACACTTCAAATTTCCACACATAAAGCTTCTCCTCTTCACATCCTCCACAACCCCCACTTTCAGTGTGATCCTAAATTCACCTGCATGGAAAACAAACTCTAAAGCTGTGGCAAATATAAAGGGGCTCCTGAGCAAGTAGCCTTTCTAATAATTTTGCCCAACCTCTCCGCACTCTGGAACATCATTTGTCAACTGGGAGTAGGTACTTGGTCCTCAGTCACATGTATCAGTTTTGGTTTTTGACCTCTCTAGACCACATAAATGGCTCCTTCCCATGGGAAAGAGCAGAAGGTTCAGCAACTCTATGATAACACTTCTATCGGAACAAAGACTAACTCTAGAGATAGTCAATCCATGGAAGGAAGGTTATTTTCTGATGGAAGCCTTTTTCTTTAAATTAGGTTACAAGAGAGAATAGGAAACAAACTTTGTAACACGGCACCTGCAACTTGAATATAATGTCTTGTCCCAAATACCGGATTGAAATTGTGATAACCCACAATATCCATATTATATCTCCCTGTGTCACTGGATATATGTGTCCTGTTCTTTTGTTTTCTAAGCTGATTCTTTACTCTTTATAAAGTAAATTTTTCATCTGCAGTTTTTTCTCCTATTACATTTTGTAAAGATCCTTAGAAGACTCGTTTCTTTCAGGAAGTGATTGTTATGACAGAATTATAAACAACCAAATATATCCAGATTAATATAAATGTCCTGGATGTGACAATTTGCCCCCACCAGAAGTGATTCTTTAATAAGATTGAGCAATTTACTTGAGAAAAGCACTTGACAGAGACAGAAACTGTGTCATTTGTCCAAAGGGGGACACAGACAAATATTTTCATCTGGCTCTTGCTCAATGCCTGACTCTAAGCTACACATCATTCACGTTTTTATCCATCGCGCTTTAAGCACTGCTGTTGCTACCAACATGAGCAAACAGCAAAGCTCAAGAGTATGTGTTCTCTCCCAACCAGTGGATGGCTGATTGGATGGACTTCAAGTTCAAGGATGTGGACAAATGGATCAATTCTGTTCTGGAAGAAAAGGGAGCCAGAAGAAAAGTAATGATATCAACTACCAGGCAATGCTAGGACAGGTAGCTCGGTCTTTTTCTAAATCTTGGAATCAGGCCAGGGTCACTGATTCTAATCAGCAACAAACCATCTCCTTATCCCACGCAGGTCCCATGGAGCTGGAGAAAATGAACCTGGTCTGCCAAATTAGAGCTCGCGTCTAATTTGGGGAGGGAAATGGGGAGATGTGCTTGGCCAAACCCTCCTGCTGGGCTCACTCTTGGACACCAAACAGCCAGAGGAGGGGAAGGGCAAAGAATGGGTGGAAAAGAAAACACAATGTGGAGAAAACACATTGAGGAGAAACACATTGAGGAAAAGAAAACACAATGAGGAGTATAAAGCGTGAAAACAGACAAAGCTTCAGGAGAGCAGACAGGGACAAATGGAGAAGGAGGTAGGTGAGTGCCAGAAAAGCCATGGTGATAAAACCAAAGACAGCTTTCCAAGGCACACCAGTTTGTTCTATCTCACCTCCCTGGGCTTCCAATACTGCATGGCATCTCCAGATCATTCCATCGCCGTACATATCTACTGAGCACCTACAATGGACCAGGCTCTGTATCAAGAACTCTGCTTACATGATTTTGTTCAATCCTTGCAGCAATCCTTGATCAGCTATTTTACACATAAAGATTCTGAGCTTTAAGAAAAAGCAAGTCCTACCTCTGGTTTGTGGCAAAGTCATAATTCAACTCCGGGTTCGTCTGACTCCCAAGCTTATATGCTTTCCATGATACCAACAGAGTCAAAATAGTAAGAGAGTGGTTCATTAACTTCTGCAAGGGGGAATTTCTTAAATCAATACTTTAATTTTCATAGAAAGGCAGGGCTGGAACAATGTATTGCTTTAGGGAAAATCCCACTGAGATGAAGGTCCAGGAAAAGATGTTGTGCTCGTTTTAATATTTCTTGTGAAACTTCCAACGGGAGAAACTTTGAGGGCTATAATTCTCAAAAGTTTCATGTGATGGACCACCTGGAAATAGGAATCTGCATTATGAGCTACCATAGAAACTGACATAAAATGTAAAATGTGTACAAAATGTATACTTTGTGCTAAATTAGACACTATTGCACATTGCATCCTAGCTAGCAAGCACCATTTCTTTTTTAAAAAAATACTTTTTTAAGATTTTATTTATTTGTCAGAGAGAGAGAGAGAAAAAGAGAGAGCATGAGCAGTGGGGAGCGGCAGGCAGAGGGAGCTGAGCAAGAAGCCTGATGTGGACTTGATCCCAGGACCCTGGGACCATGACCTGAGCCAGAGGCAGATGCTTAACCAATCGAGCCATCCAGGCGTCCCAAGCAAGCACCATTTCTTTTTTTTTTTTTTTTTTTTTTTTGCAAGCACCATTTCTAACAAACATTTGGAGAAGAAAAAACAAAGATAGAGAAAATAACGTGGTGCGTATTATTTTTCTTTGGTTTTCCCCTATGAGTGCTCACTCTTCTACTCCACTTCAGGATACCAGGTTTTAATGCACAATCTGAGAACCCACACTTTGGGGAATGGTTTGTCCCACACTGGGTTCGGTGTTTTGAAATGCAGCGTGAATAGGCAACAATATGATAAAATTTACCAAACCTCTCACCTCCCAGAAGTATCTAATTACAAGTTTGAAATTTTCACAGGGAAGCTCAAATCCTCCTTTAGCTGGACAGTTAGAAATCTGAACTTAGAAAAATTCATAAATAATTGACTAGAAGCAGAGTATAACAGAGTATGGGAAGAACATAGAGCAACTAGAAAAACTCATTTTGTTGATACCTTCTTAAATTCCCTTTTGCTTGGAGTTCCTCACATATTTCTGGGACTATTTTTTCTCAGCTTTTTAAAACACATGCCTTTTGATGAGCCCAAACACATTAATTCCAACCCTAGCCAAACCCCCAACATTCATGACTACCGTCACCAGCCATTGAGGGTATGGTCCCCCAAATTAGTGATGAGTGGGGGTTTAAGTTATCTTTTGAGTCTCTCTGTGAGTTATGACTTTCGGAGTCTGAGTTATAAAGGAACACATATCTTTGGACCCAACATTCTCTATTTCTCCCTCTAAATCCTTCTCTCCTTTGTTCTGTATCACAAAGCCTGGGCTCCCCAGACCACCTCACTGGGGCTATCTTGCACTCCCAGCTTCTGATGCAGTTGGGCCAATGGGAGGCACCAGCGGGGAGATCAGAGAACAGGAGAGGGCAGGTTATGTGTTATGTTGTCCCTGCTTCCTTCACGTGACGCAGCGCTGGCAGCTGTGTTGGCAGTGCCTCCCATCTGAAAGTCCTTGTCCAATGCTGCATTAGTTTTCTAGAGCTGCCATAACAAATGACCTCAACCTGGGAGGCTTACAACAACAGAAATGTATTTTTTCTCTGCTCCAGAGGCCAGAAATCCAAAATCAAGGTGTCGGCAGCACCATACTACCTCGGAAGGCACTTGGGGACAATTCTTTCTTCTTCCAGCTCCTAGTGGCTTCAGGTATTCTTTGGCATTCTGTGTCTGCAGAGTAGTTCGATCTCCACCTCTGTCTTTATATGGCCTTCTCTTCTCTCTGTCTTCTCCTCTTATAAGGACACTTATTAGATTGGGGGCCCACCTGGATAATCCAGCATGATTTCCTCCTGAGATCCTTAACTTAATTACATCGGCAGAGGCTTTTTCTAAGTAAGGTCACATTCACAGGTTCTGGGTGGATGTATCTTTTGAGGGACCCTCTTTTAACTACAAAGGACTACAGATTTGAGGGGTCCTGGCTGGTATTCTTCCCCCTTTCTTCCTCAGGCTTCCCCCTGTTGTTAGGACTGCCATGTTTCACCATTTCTTGGTGATCCCCTTAACCCTGCCTATGCTATGAAAAGAATCCCTGCATTGAATTTGCTTCTATTATCCTTTTAAAAGTACATGGGTCCTGACTAAGACAGGTATACAAATCATATAGTGTAGTGTTGAGGATGCTTTAAAAAAAAAAACCAAACAAACAACTAAACATGACTTTATCAACCAAGTTTCTGATACAAATTCCCAGTTTCAGCCAGAAATGTATCTTTCCTGATTCATCCAGCAGGATTCACCACTGAAAACCTGGAAACACACTTAACAAAAAAGCCACGAGGGCAGAGATGCTAATTCTCTGTGCTTCTGCTATGTTACAATAGATATGTTCTAATTTGGGGACTTTGTAAAAAGAAAAGGGTAATCTTCATAATGAAGCTCTCTTCATCCTCCCCTAAGACATAATGAACTTTTATAAACATATTTACCTATATTTCAAAAATTCTTCCAAATAAGAGAACAATTCAGTGAACGAAACTGTTTGGCACCAAGTTAATCAATCACCTAATTTACTGTAACCTACTGACCTTTATGCTTTTAAACAATGTCTTTTATATTGTGGGAAGAGCAATCCACACTCATTTGTGTGTTCACTCCTTTCTGATGCTTAACCATTTATTCTCGCTCTCATTGCTGATCCAACGCTACATGAATATAATCACAGCAGAAACTATTTGCCAAATTATAGAGAATTCTGCCAAGATATTTTATTTGGAGATTGATTTTTTTTTTAATTATCCATTTTTCTCCTTTGTAGAGTGATTGGGTTGGACTGGATGATTTCATCTTTAAGGCTGTTTCCTAGAAGGTCCTGGAATTTACATAAATTGGCCCATGGCACTCAGCCACTCTATCATGTCATCACCATGATGTCACAAGGAATCCTAAGGCCCTGAGGGCTCCTATTGAATAAAGCAAAGTTGTTTAACTTTCCAACTAAATTTGGAAACTGTTCTATGTGTCTGGATTAAATTCTGTTCATGGAATCTGCCTCCTGCTGATAAAGGCCAAAACTAGTCTAAAACCCTCTGTAGCCACTGCTTCAGCAAGTTCAAATCAAACATCCGACCACACCAGTACAAAAACAAACAATGCCCAGAAATAGATCTTGCTGCTACTCCTGGCCTTCCCTTGTTCTGTGGGGTATTTAACCCTATCGGATTTCATTTGCTTCACAGGTAAGTGCATCCTCTTCCTGCCAGGTGCATGTACATAGAGAAATTGGATGCAGGTAGAACACTGAAACCATGTTGTTAACAGAAGGTCTGCGTCATCATTCATTCATTAGTTCATTTGTCCGTTCATTCATTCATCCATCCATCCATTCATTCATTCACGCCAAATCTCCCAAGTGTGCCATTTATATCTTTGAAATTAGTGCTTACTCTTTGCTAGACAAACTTCGAATATGAGATCATCTCTTAAAAAATATCTACATGGAATCTTCCCTATATGGTGTTCATATGACAATTTAAGGGAAATAGTGCAAGAAAAGTGGTATCAAGCAAATGGGGGAAATGCATATACAACTGTGCACATATTCATATGCATATGTGAAATATGTGTGTATATATTTAAAATTATGGTTTGAAAGCTTTTGCCAAAATTCAGGACTTCATGTAAAAATAGCTCCATGTCTGTATCAGTTAGTTTCTCTTGGAAACTTTAAAAAAATATAATATTTTTTGATGGCTTTACCCTGTGCTGCCCAGCCACATTAAGATAACAGTAAACTACATTCTTATGGCTGTCATAACATTAGCTTGGTGCTGCTTGCAATGTGAGTAATCTATTAAGATATATAAGGTGCAAAATGCCGCCTTTGTGTCTTGGAGTTCCAGCTATCAGCTGTAACAACCAAGTGCAATTACTGCCAGGGTGGGGCCTGGCTGCTTCCCACCGCGGCCCTCATCGGCCGGAGACTTTGCAGCAGTGACCCCTGGCAGCCTCGGCCACCGCCACTGGGGCCGCCCGGAGCTCCTTCTCCCAGGCTCTGTTTCCTTGACTCCCTCCCCTCTCCTTTTTCTTGCCTGTCATCAATCTTACTAAAATGACAGCAGACAGATGTTAGCCTTTGCAAAGATCAAATGAAATCTATGGCTCTGGGGCCGTTCACCAAGGAGCAGATCAGTCTACACCCGAGGTAGGCACACACACTAGTGACAACCCACCTAGAATCAATTCGCCAGCCATTGCGAGTAGCTCTCTGTAGGCATGGGCCACTCAGAAATGGATTGTGACAAAATTTAATCCTACAGTTGCTTCAGAGAGGTTCGATGATCGAATGCTGGGAATTTCCTGCAAGTGTGTGTGTGTGTGTGTGTGTGTGTGTGTGTGTGTGTGTGCATGCACTTGTGTTTGAAAACAATTACTAATATTCAACTTAGAGGAGACAGTATTTACTTTGGCCACAAACTCATGATTTTTAACCCCTTCTTCCAAACGTTGGACTGTGCCAAAGCATCCCCCACACTTGCCCTTGAGTTTTCAGATTTCTCTTACTGAGCAAACATTACTCCATAGCAGAACTATGCTGAATGTGCCCTTGTCTCATGCAATTTCTTTACATCAATGTACAGGACTATTTATCCCCAATAGAAATGTTTACCTAATCTGGAAAATGTCAGGCCATATGGTGTACATTGTATGAATTTCATCCATCCTTTTTAACTCTTTCTGGAAGTCTCTCTTCTCCCTGCTGCCCGTTTGTTGTGGACCAGGCAGAAATGATTAAAGGGGATGGAACTCAGACGAGGGGGGCAGGATGGGAAGGAAGCAAAGAGAAGCGCAGCTGGAGCATGGGAGAGCCTCTTTCTTTGCTGAATGCGACATCTTGTAAACCAAAGGCTAAAGAAGTTTCAGGATCAAGGCAACCTTTGTGCAGAGTTAGAGCAAATCCCAAAGAGAACCCCCCCCCCCAAAACACACATCCACGGTGACCTAAAGATGAATATGATGCATTATTAATAATACCATCCCCATGGGCTACCTGAAATTCAGAAAGACTAAATCACCTTTAGGCTTTTATTTCCCTCATCACTTCCTAAAAATAATGAAGTCTTAACTGCATGAAGAAAAGAGCAACCCTCCGGTACTTTGAGCTGAAGCAAATGTTTCTGTAATGTATCTTTCTACAGTATCTTAGTAAAAGATAGATAGCTATTTAAAATAAGCGATATCAAGGAAGAATAAACTATTATGTTTGTGCCAATGCTTATTCATGGTTTTATAACAAGACATATCTGTTTTCTTCATATAAATCTTGACTCTATATTTAGAGTTTGCAAACAATGATTCTAGTTTTTGGCTGCCTGCCACTTCTGATAGAAAGCTGGGATAGCCGTACTACATTACTATAACATTAAAAAAAAATTCCCAAAATTCCATGTGCAGAACTTCCTAACATGCAACAGAAAAAAATATAAAGTGTTCATATATATACAGAGAAGAGAGGAGGGCAAAGGGTTACAAATTTCAGGGAGGGGCCTGAGCCAATATATACTTTTTTTGTCCAGCTTCCTAAATTAAAGGTATCTACGGAAGTTATAGAAACTGAGTAGAGGGGCGCCTGGGTGGCTCAGTGGGTTAAAGCCCCTGCCTTCGGCTCAGGTCATGATCTCAGGGTCCTGGGATCGAGCCCCGCATCAGGCTCTCTGCTCAGCAGGGAGCCTGCTTCCCCCTCTCTCTCTGCCTGCCTCTCTGCCTACTTGTGATCTCGCTCTTTCTGTCAAGTAAATAAATAAAATCTTTAAAAAAAAAAAAGAAACTGAGTAGAGAAAGCTATCTCAGGCCTTTAATGCCCTTCTTTTTACCTCGAATCGAAAGATGTTCCCCCTCTGTCTTAGCCACTAGGTCAATTCTTAAACAGCGCTTGGGCATTCATCACTCAGTCAACAGTACCAGTTTTAGCAGTATCAATAATAGTGTCAAATAATTGGATATATCTTAAAAGTTCTGGTCTCCTATCTCTTTTTTATATCTAATAATAGTGCTGAAAACACTTAGTGGGTACCAGAAAATTGTCATTAGCTTAATTTTGTTCTTGGTTGTAGGGAAAGGGGAAAAGACAGCAATAACTTCTAGGATAGGTAATTCCATGAGCTCTCTAGTCTAGTAGTGTTTTGGAAGTGTGGAATTCACTCAGGAAATTTTATTCATTCAATTACTGTAAGCTCATTCATATACTCACTGGACCAAATCCTACTGTTTCCATGCACTGTGCTGAGTACGGAGGATGTGAAGCTCAAAGACAGGCTCTCTCCCTCAAGAGTCTCCCATTCAGATGCAGAAGTCTTTACAGTACCTGTGACAGGCAGTAAGTGGGGCTCTCTGATCTCAGAAAGAACAGAACCTAACTGTCCTGGGGTGTCAGAGAAGGACATGGCAGGTGACGCCTTCTGAGCTACCTTAAAAGAAGGCAAAGGGAAGCTCTAGCAATCCAGGACAAGGACAGAGCCCTGAGAGAGCATCTGAGTAGCTTGATGTGGTCCCAGGACGCAAACACCAGTGGGGCAGGGGGGTGGCAGCGGGGGGTGGGAGTGGGGGGCGAGAAGCAGATGGGGCCAGGGCAGCAGGGGGTTAAATCACAAAGAACCTTGGCATCTAGAATGCCATGGCCTGAAGAGAAGACTTCACAGCTGTGAGGCTGCCACGAAAACTCGAAAACTCCGAGTAGGAAAATTTTAATGGAAAGGATAGAGAAGCCATCAAAAGATCTTTCTTAACTGGAAAAAGATTTATGTAAATATAAGAACTAAATACAGTGGCTCAAACACAGTTCCAAGACTCAAAACCAAGCCTATAATTTTGACATTACATGAAAGTGGAAGATATCCAGTGGCCCTTAGTCCTGAGATGAGATTAATTCAGGAAAACACAACTGATTCAGGCAAATCGAGAAAGGATACTTCAGAAAAGTAAGAAAAAGGTGGTGGTGGTTGATGGTGCGGTGGAGAGTAAGAGGTCATGGCGAAACACATTTCAGGAAAACCTTCTATTAGTCTGAATGAACTTTGGCCACTAAGTTGAGAATATACTACCAGTAAATAGTTTCTTTTTGGAAAAGAGAAAAAGAGAGCAAGGACAGCTGGCACAGACACAGACACTCTAACTGGAGTTTGAATAACCAACCGAGGTTATTTCAGGCAGTACAGTTTTTAATCACATCTAGAGGAGAAAGTCAAATGCATTAGTTCCATTTACAACCAGTGTTGTTCAGCCTATCAATTAAAAGCACAAAGTGCTGTCTCCACATTCCTTCTACCCAATTTTCAAATATTTATTGGTGCATTATACTGAACATTTCGTCACAATTAATGTGGAAGTGATACAAGGCCCATAGAACACACTGAGCTTTTCATTATGAGAGTGGATTGAGCAGGACAAAGACTAAATTGTTAACATCTTAAAAACAAGAACATTAATTATTAAACAGAAGTAGTAATGTATGGAGTTATCTGTGAGAGAAGTAGAATGTGCCAGTTAGCCAGTTTTTAAATCCCCCATTTGTGTATTTCTAATAATAGCCTTATTAAGTTATCTAGACAGTTGAGAAATATATCACTAAGTCAGATGTCTTAAATAAGGACACTGGCAGTTGGCCCACCAAATAGGAATTAGAATCCCGCTTGGGTTACCTTGATCCTTATTTTGAATGAGTCAATATAAGGCAAAAATCAAACTAAAGAATAACCCACAGTATCTTTTGAAATGTAGGCTCATCTTCACAGATAGGTAAAATCGGAAGATACTCGGAAGGAAGGGGGTAAGGAAGGGAGGAAGGAAGGCAAGAAAGAAGAACCGTTCCCTGAATATGTGCAGCCCACAAATCAACTTGCCGTGAACATGTCTGTTTGTAGAATCATTAAAATAGACAATAAAGAGTTGTGTGTGTGGGGGGGTCTGTTTCCAAAAAATTCAATGAAATTGTTCTTTGTCTCTCAGATGAACGTTTGAGGGACAAATATTAATGTTAAGTAAGATAAAACCCATACTTCTAAAATCCTTGTGGTTTACCCAGTAACTCAGTAGGATGTTTAAAAGTCTCTCAGGAAAAATTAGGCAAGAGTGTAAGTGATATCCTTTCAGATAAATGCTTCCTTGTGATTCTTCCTTCCCCCTCATCTGAGTGCTGATGTTTGTTTCTTCTTAGAGAAAAGAACCAGAAACAGAAGAAAAGTGCTGGGAAAGAGAATCCAAAACGGAGGTGGTAGAAAATGCCTTCCTATCATGAACACATCAGACTTGAAGTCTTTAGCCATTTGTATGGTGGAAAGGGACACATACTGAAATTTTAATCTAATATATCAAATTACTCTGGCCAATTTCTTCTTCCAACTTAAACTTAATTCTAGGAGCATATTTTTTTTTTCCAATATGCTGCATATCAGAGAGAGTGCAAGCTATTTCATTGTAAATTTGCCTTCGTGTACTATTTAAAAACTTACTCTGTTGAGGTGTTTTGAAACTGAAGGGTTGTTTTTTTGTTGTTATTGTTGTTTTTACCTAATGTCCTTAAGGTTTGAAAAAAATCTCAAAATTGTACACTCTGATCATGGATTAAACATTGCCACCTATAGCTAAGATTAGCTTTTCTAAAAACTGTGTGTAAAAGAACACTCACATCTCATGGAAAATAACAAAAATGTCCCCCTTCAGCTCCTTATTGGTCAATGTGCAGACAAAATAAAAAAGTAAGCAACAAAAATTATGGGGCATAATATTTATTGAGCCAGCCACTTCAACCCCATCATCTCATGTAATTCTCACGGCTTCCTTACGAGACCGGTGTTACTCTCCGCTTTGTAAATAAGAAACAAAGGTCAGCTGCATTAATAATTTGTACATGCTTCTAAATGCAGGGGCTGCTCTTCAGTTCCAGCTCTATCCTACTCTAGAATTCATGCTCTTAAACACTATCTTCTCCTGCCCTTCCCCATGAACTGGCTTGCAGTCCCCGTTCGAATGACTGGCACGCACTTGCCCCATCTTTACTACAGAATTAGATACGAACTTCACAATAAATCCCAAACCTTGGCTTTCTCAGCAAAAGCCTTTAGGAAACAGTTTAGCTCCTGGCTGCCCCTTCCTCCCCAGGGCCCTCAAAGGCACAGGATCAGTAGCCAGCCTGTTGCTACAGAAACATCCCAACACCACATACGTCTTCAGGGGTGGGACAACTGTCCTTTCTTGGGCTCTGGGCTCTGCACTGGAGTCCCCCAAGGGGTTAATCCATGCCATTCCAAAGTTCAGTGAAGGGACAATCAGAACTGAACAGCAGGGATTTTAGAATGTTAATCGCCCGCTCTCCTCCGATTGGCCCAGAACAAATGCAGGGTACAGTAAATTGTCCTTGTCAGCTCAGCTCACATGATGATATGCTTTATTTCTAGACATGCCTTGAATCTGTCCCCTGAATTTATGTTCAGAAAATAAACACTTCCAGACGGCAATAAAGCATTCAGTTGTGGCTGGCGATTGCACAGTCTCAGACCCACCAAAGCTCTTTTCTTGGGAGGTTTTAAAGGTTTGACTAGTCCATGTTCCAAAATCATATTTCCTCCACTTATCGGTCTGGCATGCAAGCGTGCTGTAACAACCAGAACCCCAATTTCATGCTCGTTCCCCATTTGCCTCCCCGTCCCCACTCTCTTTTTTCCCCTAGCATTTTCTTGAGGCACAGACTTTCATTTGGGGTTCCATTCAGGCAAAACTTTCTTTTTTGCCAAGTCGCCAAATGAGAAGGAAGTTGCTCAACCTATTTTATCCCTGTCATAAGCCACGAAAGATTATGACTAGGAAATATTACCATACTGCCCCAAATTTAGGCAGTCACTTACCATGTTCATAATTTTTCTCCAGATCTGAGTATTATTTATATTATTATTTATTCTCTCATAAAAATACTTTAAATCAACTCCCATTTCATTTCTTAATTTTGTACTCAGGAATAAATCAGGGATTTGAGGACTCTACATATGTTTTCTAATATACTTAAAAATAAATATACCACTATTACATTATTTTAAATTCATCAAAGTATCCCCTAAAATCACTGTCTATACTCCCAGTATGCAATGCCATACACTCGGAGAAAGACAATTCTAGAACAACACAGGGTTCCCAAGGAAGCTCAAATAATGACAATATAAATAAATAAATTGCAATAGTAATAAGGATATCAAAGATTCAGGATAGGAGTGTCTTTCACAAAAGCTAAATTAAACAGCTGTTCCATTTTCACCTGAGGTGGCCAATGGGACAACTTGTATTTAGGTGATTTGCTGATTAGATTGTGTGTGATGGTCTCTGGGTGTTGCTGATAAACATGCAGCCAGCCTGCAGTGTTTGTTTGCACCTTGTAATTTGCATGGTCACACTCTAATTCTACCTTGCTATCCTTGGATGGCATCTCTTTGCAACATGAGGCTGCTAAGACTTTGGCAAAACCAAATGGAAGCAGACCAACCTCTGAAGGAGGTGACAGGCAGGACAATGCCAAGGGGAAGAGAACGAGGTCTCACCGCAGACTGCAAGGTGTCAGGCACTGAGCTGGGATTTACAAGAGTCCTTTCATTTACAGGAAGGGAAATTCAGTGACTTCTTCCATTTCTAAGTGAAACTCTACAGAAGAATATAAGAGCTACAGTCAGTAATTAAAACAGTATGGTTTGGCAGCTAATAAATTGCATCCAGTGTTAGCCATTCAGCTACCAGCATGCAGTGTCACTGAACCATGAGCCCCCCGTTGCCCCTCATGGCTTCTCTCTTTTATTGCAGTGACACTGCATGCTCGCTCTTCTCTAGGAGGGGACTACAGAAATCCTTTGGAAAGCGTCCTTAGGGCTTTCTCATATTCTGGACCAAGATACTATGACAACATTCCAGTTCACACATGGAATACGTTTAGTGTAAATATTAAGTTGAGATCCTACTTAATTCAAAGAAATGGTTGAGACCCATATTTCTACATCGCAATTTTCTCTTCAGTGTCTTTCTGCTTTTAGTTAATATTATTAGTCTAAAACTACTGGGCTTGACGTTTGATCTAAATTTCTCATTTCAGAAAGCTTAAGAAGCTTTTGTGCTTTCTCCGTTTGACTTCTTTGGTCATTGTTGTCCACAAGCAAAGAGCTTCCAATTAAGATATGAAGAGAATGTGGGGGTCAAAGAAAATGAACTTTAAGTTAGGAAGTTTAAGAGGAATGCTAATATAAGCTGCAAATGGTGACAACTGTCCAAAGGAATTAGAATGGGAGCCATATGAATTTTCTTAGTCTTTAGTTATTCAGTTAACTAATACTTACCGAGTACCGACCATACAAGCAGGTACTGGAGATGCGATGGTGCCTGAGACAGGTAAAGTCCCTGCCCTCCCCTAGCGTATGTCCCAGTGGTGGAGAAAGAAAAACAAATTGTAAAAAACAATGGAAAGAAATACAAGGAAAAATGGAAAAGGAATATAAAGAAGGAAATAAAACAAATCTAAAGAGCACAGTTAAAAACCCCTCTCTGAAAAAGCCTAAGACATCAAGAAAAAGGAACAAGCCATCCAAAGAATATCCTAGGCAAAAGCAATTTGTGTGAAGATCATGAGCAGAAATGAGATTGGCAGACTTAAGGATGAGGCCAGACCAGTGCGGCTGGAGCGGAGGGAGGGCAGGGGCGCACAAGTGACACTGGAGAGTCTGGGAAGACACCATCAGCAGGACCTTGGAGGCTTTGGGGATGAGTTCAGATTTTTTGTTTGTTTAGTACAAAAAGTGACAGCCGTTGAAGGATTTTAATCAAGAGACAAACTTGTCACAATCTGAAGTTTAGGAAAATTACAGTAGCTGCCACAGGGAAGGCAGGTGAGTGGGGAGAGGGCAGCAGGAGGAAGACAGGAAGATGGACATGCCGGAGGCAATTGCTTTGTTCCAGATGAAAGATGGGGGTGGCCAGGCCAGAGTGATGGCATGAATGAGACAGAAAACTGACTCGATTTAAAGATATACGTTAGAGGCGGACTTAGTAACTTGATTAAGGAGTCAGATATGAGGACTATGAGGAAAGGAGAGGAATCAAGGATAATTCCTAGATTTCTAACCTGAGAGCCTGGAAGCATAGTTGTGTTCACTGACGTGTGGAGGGCTGAGGGAAAGGGGATGAGGGAAACGTCAGGCTGAATCAAAAGTTTAATTTTAAACTAGTCATTGTTACATCAACTGGGAGCCACCTAAGTTGTGATCTTAAGTAGGAAGTTGGACGTAGTCACAGAGAAAACTCAGTCAGAGAGAAAATTCCAGCTGAAGTCTGATTCCAAAGTCCATGTTCTTCCCACTCCACCATGAAACCAGTCAAATGAGATTTCACCTTCTGAGAACCCTTAGGGTTTATTGATTCTAACATTAATTTGACAATTAAACATAAACTTGATTACAATTTATCTTTGGGAATCATATTGCTATAGGTATTCTTATATAACTCTTCATAGGCTCATGTGTTAAATCCTTGCTTACATTTTAGTTCCCTTAGGAGAAATAAGACATGAAGCCTTAAACTTTTTTTTTTTTATCTGACTTAAGAGTCCCTAGTATAGCGTAAGCCACATCTAAATGGTGAGTTTGATAAGTTTCAACAGATTGGCAAACTGCATTTAATAGTAAGTTATATCCCCTAATGCCTCACCTGCTAACAATTTTTTAAATGTCTTTTCTTCTTCAAAAAGAAGAAAAAATTGTGAAATAATTCATTTTCACTTTTGCAAAGTGGTGACCATGTGCTGAGATTCACAAGAAGCTGCAGAATATCAGACCAGGAAAATACATAGGTTGTGGCTTCATAATAGCCTTAACTATTTTTATTTTCACTGACCAATAAGAATTTAACAGGCTCTTTTTGTATCATTTAAAAAGAAATCATTGAATTCTAGCAGCACTGGATTGATTGAAAACTGGCTAAAAGAAAAAAAAAGCACTAAGAGAAATCACTGGTTATTAGCTAAGAAATTAGTTGATGGCCTCTGAATCAGACGTGGCACTGGTGTTCCATAAGTTTATTAACAAGCTGAAAGATGGGGTGAATAGCAGGGCAGCAAATTTATCAAAACCACATAATTATTCAGATACTAAGCATAGATGTAGTCAAGAATAAGGGGTGGGAAGAACTTCAGAAAGACCAAAGGCGTTAAGTAATCAAACTCCACAATGGTGAATGGAATTGAGTGTAGCAAGTTCAAGGTAAGACCCAGTGGAAGAAGCAATTCAAACCACTCATTCGCAGTACACTAATGGCTTCTGAATTACCCTCAGCCTCTCAAGAAAGAAATTGAGACACCACCATCGACAGCTCAAAGAATATGTTGACTTGACATGCAGTAGGAGATTAAAAAAATAAGTAGGATATTGGGTTGTAATAAGAAAGAAATCAAGGATATTGTGAAAAATAATACATCTTTGTTATACAGATTAAGACATCTTAATAGTCATTCAGGAAATACGGAATTAAAAGGTCACCTTGAATGTTGCCTGTAGTTAGGAAGACTTCATCTTTTTAAAAAGATGAAAGGGAAACATGGGGGAAAGGCTAAGGAGAAGAGTCAAACCATCCCCCCAAATTGTTAGAATTCCATACAGAAAGCTGGAGAGATTTCACATCTTCGGCAAAAGAAACAAAACCGTAAGTGAGAAAAGATTGTGAATGAGAAAAGGAACGCCAACGGGGATGTTTAATTGTTTTCTAAGTATATGTGGATGGGGAGTATGCAGGCATGAAAAGATGGGACATGGTGAATGGAGTTGTACAATGGGTCTTATTTAGACAGGCTGGAAGCTGAGTTGGAGATCAGAACACACACATAGCCTTGGGCGACACTGCTGCTCCAGGCCTCGTAAACCATTGTCATGTCTTTGTTATGCATTCTAAAAAGAAAGGGCATTTTTAGTTACAGAGTGTTTATAACCATTAAGATCCTAGTGAAATCCTTGACAGGAAAGATCTTTGCATCTAGAAATGCTGAAAACCTCTAGGAACACATCTGCAACAGAAGGAGAGTTAGTGTCATAAGGTTATTTTTACTGGTTGGGCCATCGCTAGGACTATCTGAATCCAGTGAGGCCTAGAAAATTGTAACTATTAACATTGCTAGGTGTTCATTCAAGGACTTATTCTCACCCACCTGTATCAATTCCTTGAAGGAAGAAACATGGTGTATCGCTTAGAGTCCTAGAAAGAGACAGAGTTCATTCTTAAACTGAGTACTGGACCAGAGTTTTTTAAAGGGGCTACTTAAAGGGGGTGTTAAGGAAATGAAGGAGGATAGCGCGTTATCACGCATTTCTCTACCACCCCTTGGCCCAGAGGGGCCGGGGAAGACGCAGGTGTCGGAACCCAGGAAGAGTAGCTATGTGGAAAGCACTGCTGGAGGAGCCTGCCCTTGGCAGAGCCCAGCCACACAGAACCACCTGGCAGAGAGAGGATTGGAGGCAAAAAGCACCCCGACCTCCCTGTCCTTCCGGTGCATCCACTGGCTTAGAGCTGAAAAGAACCTGTTGATAACATTCACAAAAGATCAGGCTTCCATGATTTAGAGCAAGGAGAAGAAAGGCGGAGGGTGAATGTGGAAAGGTAGCAAAGATGACCAGCACACGTTCATGTCAATCTTTTCATCTCTTAAGATTTAAGAGTATCTGGCACAGAGCAGACAATCAATGTCACTTGAATGAATGAAAATGAATGAATGAACTAAAGATAAAAACTGTCTAATAGAGCAGAATGCCAAGGCAGTATTGGAAATATGTGGACCCTGTTTTTCATGCTATCCACATAGTCCTCACACTAGGAGAAAATTAATAGGGGTGTGATATAGGTTATTTTTAAGGATGTAGTGTAATATATTTGAAGTATAATTTGAAATAAAACTAGCAATTAGCAAGAATCTAAAACTGAACAGAAAAAAAAATGGCTGAAGATCAAAGTCATTTGACTTAATTCTTTAAAACAGATACTAGATATCACCTGAGCACCCTCTTTATTCCATTTCTTCATGCGACTTAAAGAGACAATAATTTGGATTGCATTACTGGCTTGCAGTGATCACCGTGCTGATTGATGGAGTTGATGGTCTATTTTAAATGAAATGGATCTAGGTTGCTTCCTACCTTCAGTGGGGAACTTTTTTTTAAACAGTTTTATTCACCAAGTTTGAGACCATAAGTTTACTTGTGAACATTTCCAAAGCTTGAAACAACTGTAGTCATCCCTGGAACTTTTCTCTACCCAGAAAATAAGCCTCTTCGTTCAAGCTGTATTCCCTGTTTTCTTCAGTCCTAATGCCAGTCCTGATGGCTCAGCATTGAGGCTTCACGTAGCTGCCTCTGCCTTTACACCCCTTTCCACCTGTTAGACCTGACATCTCTTCCTGAGCCACTTGAAGAGAAATTTCTTCGGGCACAGGATGCACTTTCATTGATCAACAAGTAAGTGCTAATGTAACGACAGGCAATCTGGAATATATGTTTGTATAGCACACAAGTAAATGACCTGTGCTATAGAACACTAGAGAAAGTGCTCTTTCATCACGAGCTCAGTATCTTCCTTCTTTGTCCCAGTGGTCATTGCTTTGGTGAGTTCCAGAGCAAGGGCCTTCTGTCTCTTCTGATTTCCCTTCTGAGTTTGCTTCTCTTTCCTTTATGGAGTTCCGTACATCTCTCACCTCCACTTTGTGTCTTCTTGTTTGTGTATTTTTGTTATCCCTATTAATAGATGGCCAAGTTCTCCAAGGACAAAGAGGGAGCTCACTTGTGTTTGTAGTCCCTGCAAGGCCGACAGTGGCACTTCCTTCACATTTGTAAATCTTAAAACTTGAATAATCATCCCTCCCTCCCTCTTTCTCTCTCTCCCTCTCTCCCTCCCTCTCTCTCTCTCTCTCTCTCTGTCTTTCTCTCTCCACTTCCATCCTTTTCCTGTCTCTTGCTGGAAATATTAGTAGTTGCTACAACTGCAAACTTAGTCAATTCAGGGGAAAAAAAAAAACAACCAGTAAAATGTATTAATGCAAGCTGCTTATAGAGCTTAAATCATTTGTCTGCTCCAAATCAGCTGCTAACTATAAATATTCCCAGGAAACATCTTGCCAAACAAGCTCTGGTTTGGAATCACAAATGAACAAAGTCCATGAAGAATAAGGGGCTTGTGTCAGGGGTTCTCATGGAGTAAGTTGAATTTCCAGAAGCCACAAGCACAGGGACTGAGATTTTACATAGAAGAAATCAAACAGGAGAGGGGGTTTCTTGTTTTACAAAAGCTCTGTAAAGGCAAGAATAGCGACAACAGTGATAATGGGCCACAAGGAAAATAGGGACCATCTAATGCGCCTTTACTATTCGCCAGACCCAATTCTGAGCTCAAGCCTGAGGAGCTCATTTGGGCCGCACAACAACCTCTGACTTGCTTTTGTTTTTACCGGCTGTAAATCCAGCACCTATGGCAGCGTTCGATACCCAGTTTGAGAAAGAATAAACTAAATTCATGGTGTCCTAGAAGTGTATCTTTGCTAAGTAAATAGCTTTGTAAAAGGCTTATTTAAATCACTTGAAATAATTTATCAGCCAGAGATTGGGCAGTGCCATTAAACTCATGGAGTTTATGACCAGTTCTGCTGCAAATTACATGCACTTTTGGCCAGGCTACTTTGCCTTTTTGAACTCTAAGTTTCTCTCCTATAAAATTAGGAAATTAGATTATTTCTAAGATATGTTCTAACTCAATAAATGATATGGTTATGAACTGATCAGAGTTAAACTTTTCAAGATGGGTTTTGAATGAACTGAACCTAGAGGGCCCACAGGGACATCATTTTTCTTCGCAAAATCACTTATTTCACATGTATTGAGATTCCATTATGGTCTGTACACCTATTAGTAGAATCATCTTTATTATATTTTCCAGATCCAAATGAAGGATTCAGAGCTCTGGGAGATCCCCCGTGTGGATGTCCTGGTGCTAGAATCGACTCATCACTTCTTTTCCAGAAACATCCGGGTTCCACTCTCAAGCAGCCCTGTGATCTACTCTCCCTGGTTAAGAGCTGAACATGTGCCTTGGAGAAGAAGTAAGTCAGGCTTCAGGATGTTCACCCAGTATACCAGTCTGCTTCCTGCTTGCCTAAACTCTAAACCATGTGTATCTTTTTTTCAACTCAAAGCGCATTTCATCATCAGATAATTCAACCATGAATCGAGTGTGAGCCATTGCTGGTCCAAGGCTGGTTTGGGGCATCTGATGTATGGGAATTGCTGCCAAATGGGTCATGAACAGCCACTCCTTCCAAATCTCTAAACTCTGTCCCTGTGTTAACTAAGACAGGCAGAAAGATATGTGTCTGCACCCTACAACCTCATCTCCCCTCTCTTCCACTTCTGAATTAAGATTTAATATGGAGTCTTCAAAGCTGAATTAAAAGAGGTAAGATCCACTGGAACATTTCTTTAACCTAATCAAATCATAGCAGAAACACTATCTGCTCCATTACTAAGCACACCTTAAAGACAAGATTGTGGGTGCTGGAATTGGAGGAAATTCAGAGAGCATCTCGTTATACTTCAAGGTGGTGCAGGAACGTGGCAGAGAACACCATCTCTGGATTGCGAGCCCCTCATTCTGAAAGATGTTATCAATTGGTGTTTGTGGCGAAAACTAGCTGTTCCCAAGACACAGTTCTGTCTCCTCCTGGGCATAGGTGGATCTCCAGAGCCACTAAGAGGAAGGAGCTAAAAAGGAAGCTGCTTTTCAGCACGCAACCGCCTGGGCGCTCTGTTTCTATTCAACGCTAACTTTATTAAGATATCAGAGCCGGAGCAGGTAGGTGGCTGCAGGGGAAACCGTGAGTGCGCAAAAAGATGGGGGGAGGCAAGCACTTAATAAAAGATATTTCTTTTCCTTTTTTTAATCTAAGTCTGGCAGGAACACCGTTAAAAAGTGATTGAGAGTTGGTGATTCTTTTTTTTTTTTTAAAGAAAAAGCACTTTCTCCTTCTAAAGAGAAAGAAAGATGCCCATTTCCCCCAATTCACTCAGTGCACAGAATGTTTTCCTCTAGGTATTCATCCAATTAACTGGTCAGACAGCTGGAATTTGATACAGGGAATAAACAATTCTTCAAAGAGAAGCTACTCAGTGCTTTTCTTTGAGGATCTCTCCCCCTCCCCAAATACAATGCTCCCCCACCCCCCCCTTTCCTTTTTCCTCCTTGTTCCCTATAATCCCAGGTCTGGCCTGGATGTCACAGCTTCAGAACTGAGAACTGTCATCTGCGGTCTGCCACTCTCCCCACCCTGCCAGGAATGACACTTTAGTCCCGTGTTAATTGCCCTACTGCAGCTCGGCTATCAGCCAGGGCCTGTCTCAGATTTACTGATTGCAGACGTGAGTGGAGTGAGTGAGCAAGCAGGCAGGGGTCGAGGCTCAGAGGGACCAAGTTCAAGGGCACCGAATGGTACAGACGCATAAACAAGGGAATGGTATGTAAGCAATAAAGACATAAAGGTTAGAATCGGGGCTAGCAGTACAATAAGCAGCTGTGATAACCCAGTTTGTTTATAGATAAAGAATTTACAGTAAAATCCTCAACTCACAGCCTACATTTGTTAACACTTTAAGAGATGTATAATTTCTTTACATCTTTGCTTGTTCCGTCTTCTGTGCACTCTGCAAACATCTGTGGCCATCTCAGGGATTTTTCTCCCCTTTTCTTTCCAATATTAGAAGTGTATAGTCATCACAACAGCTAGAAATAGATGCCAAACCCCAAATCTCAGTGTTTGGAGGCAGCAGCAGCAGCTACAAATTCCAAAAGACAGCTACTTCTAGATGCTACCACTCTGGCGTCCCATTAGAAATCTGTATTTTTCAAGCTGCAAAATGTTCTCTCGCACTCCGTTTTTCCTAATTTTATTTTAATATACTTGAGTAGAGTAAGTAAAATTTCATTAGAATGCCGATAAATTTGACTCTATGTATGTTGTGCTAACTTTCTTTTTAAAAATAGATTTCAGAGTATAACCAAGCATTTGGTGAAATCACCACAGTGCTTCTTAACTGTCCTAGGAGGCCCCCATCAGAAGTACAATATATTGTACTGTAACTATTGATCCAAATGGCTACATTTCTAAAGCAGAAAATGATTGTGTAGTGAGAGCAGTGCAGAGGTGCAGTAAAATGCCCTCCAGTATATAAAGACATAAAGATTAAAGTCACCCTGTAGATTCCCTTTAACTCCTCCAAATCCACTGTGTAATGTGTTCTTTTAGGATAAATCAGAAACGTGGTACAAATTAACATGACAGGGCAAGTGTTCATAAATAAAAATGCTTCACGGCATTGTCCAGACCAGACTAAGTTCGTTTTGCTTTAAATACAGGGAGAGACTGTTAATTAAAACCCCAGATGTCAAAAAAGGAACATCTGAATATCTTGAAGGCAAAACAACACCCCCAAAATTTGTCAGACAGAACACGTATCCTGGATAAGGAACTGAGACATCAGTATACGGATACCCTACAGTGTTAATACCAACAGTTTTCGGGGCTATGGTTAGTCTTCAATTTCTATAAAGTTAGAATGCTTTCCGGAGGACAGGTGGAATCTGATGAATGAGATTTTAAATTGTGCTTTGCCGAAGACGTGGGTTGTTTAGCCATTTCTTGTCTCTGCCTCCTTCTGTAATAACCTGCCACTTAAATAGTTTTTAAACAAACCATATTTAAATAATGCCCTGTAGAGTTTGGTTTATAAGGGCTACAACCAAATTAGCATTTAAAGTTACTTTCTGATAGGAAAGGGTCTTTCTGGCTTTGATTTGGTTTCATGCTAGAAAGAGCACAAAGGAAGTCCACGTTTCAAAATAGCCTCAGAACACGGATGACTGAGCCAAGACTCTCACTAAACACATTGAAGTTTAAGGAATTATTTATTATCACTTTAATTAATAAACTGGCTTGTTTTCACCGATGTTCCCTCGCGTGTTGAAATGCCAGTTTGTGTCAAAAGGAATCCATACATTGATTGCACAATACAAAGATCTGACTGAAGAATTTTAATGACTCCGCAGTGCCTGTGAGGGTACTAGTCTTAGCCTTAAAAGTAGCAAGCAGAATTGCCATTTATGTTTCAAAAGATTCAAGGGCCCCGTGGAGGTCTGTGATCTGCAGAGGAAAATGTTACTCGGAGCTGGAGGTGCACTTGTGTTCCTTCACCTCCGAGTAGATGCCCAGGGTGAAGCAGGCTGTGGGGACAGAGGCCCGCTAGGACCAGATTTGCTGCGCAGATCTTTGGCGGGAAAAAGCTCTGGGGGAGGGAGGTTACCGGGCGGCAGGACAATCGCCAGTGCCTGTAGCTGGGCCCGAAACTATTTTGGCACCCAGAAGAAATGAAGAGCTCTAGAGGAAACAAAAAAGAGAGAGACAGACATACAGACAGACAGAGATGAAAGCCAGAGAGACGAAGAGAGGGAAGCAAAGAAAGAGGGGAAAAAATGGGAAAGAAGGAGGAAGGCAGACAGCGTGTCCTTTCTTCTGCCTCAAGGCGGTCGCGCAAGAACAGATAGTGTCCTGCTTTGAAACGGAGCATGCTACCTCATTATGTGATTATTTAGGAATTCGTGAGGGTCTCTGATCAACAAAAACAAATAATTAAAGGCATGTCTACAAATTATGCATTTGAGCAATGGATGAATCCTCTGAAAAGGCTCTTTGGGGCACCAAAAATGTGCATTTAACAGCACACTGGTATTCCTCCTTTTTTTTTTTTTTTGAATCAACCAGAGCCATTTGTGAAGACTTGGGAGCTGGGATGTAATCATATAGCTGAGAACTGTTCAGCTGGGGTTTAGAAGGAAAGGTTCTCTGACCCAGTATGTAGTGCATTACTGCGGAAGTCTGTGTTCTCTTAGGAGTTAATAAATGACCAAGATCTGGACTAATCCCCTGCCAGGGTTCATTTTCATTATAGGTCCCTGCTATTTTTCCAGTGCCTTTTGCTCTGCCCTTCTTGCTACATATGGAAAACCTATATCAAGATGGTTGTCATGGCAATGAAAAGATTTGCATGTGTCTTATCTATCTATTTAAATACCTTCTTATGGTTTATAACTACTATAATATATCCCTCCAGCTCTGCTCATCACTAATTTAGAGCTAGCCGCGTGCGTCTGAGGTCATCGATACCATCTGAAGCATGTTGTCTAGACAACTCTGAAGCCACTGACCATGGGGGTAATTGCTTTATGCAAATAAAAAAAAAAGTGTAGTGGCGATACGTGCCGTGGCCAGCCTTGAAATCTGAATGAAGAGCTGTGATCAGGTCCCCTCTGAGGGCATCTGTTTCAGGACAGGAACAATGTGAGAGAATTTTTCCTTTCCTTCTCATCCCCACTCCTTCCTTCTTTGTCTCCTTCCCTTGCCAAACTCTGCTAATTTCACAAGTTGAATCATCATTTCAAGCACACTCTATATAAACTTTGTGTGGATAGCTGGTCTTGAAGCAAAATTCAAGTACAGTGAGATTTTGATTTATTTGTCCAGGATTCTCAAGGTTCTCTTCTCAGTCCTCCCACATTACAAGTTCCACTTCTTTTTCCTTAACACAATTTCTTGCTATTTGGCAAACTAAGTAAATACAATCTTTACTTTAACGTATTACTTACGTTAGTAGCAAAATGTCACAAAATAATAATCTTCCAAAGGGACACTAAATAAATAAAAGGGACACCGTACCCCCCAACGCTGCCCTATAAACAGCATTGTGCATTGGAAGTTAAGACCTACTCATTCACATTTGAGCTTGTCACTTCTAGAATGTGGCCCTTCTAGGTTTCTTTTGACAAACTTTTTTTTTAAGAACTCAGTAACATTCTTCTAGTAAATTGTGGTTCAGAACTTGCAGGAACTAAAAACAACCAACCAACAAACAAACAAACAACCCCCCCTCCAAAAAAAATCAACTTATCTAGAAAGTCTAGTAGTTTGCTAATGCAATGATTTTCTATTTGCTTTTGAATTCTGTGCCATACTCACTAGCAAAGAATTCTTAAAGATAATTTATATCATTATTTGTCGGCTTAGGTAATGCTAACCTGCTCTTGGAGAAGCACATTAAGGACCATTTTCCCCTGACAATAAAGTGAGACTGTGTTTACATATTGGACTACAATCGCTGTTTGACTAATCTGTAAAGGGTAGATTTTTCTATTGCATTTCAATGGCTCATCTACTTCAAACTGTTGCGAACTTTCTAAAGATGTGTTTTCATTTATAATAGCAGATCTAGCAGTGTGGTAATCTGGAATTGAAGTTTCAGTGACAGATTCATTCAACTAGCACTTTGCATGAGGCATTACTGCAAACATTATTTTTTTATAAAAAAAAATATAAAAGTGACAAAACCTTCCAAAGATAATTTCTGCAATTTAGTAAACTAAGGATCTCAAGTCAGGCTTCAGTTTCCGGGTGTTTTTCATAATGGATTTCACAGCAGATGACCTGACAGGCAATCTCATGATCTGAGCGGTGCTTTGCGGCATCTATACAAACCGCCGTCAGAAGCGCGGGGAGTCACCCTCCCTTCCACAAGACATGCCTGCAAGTTAAGCACTGCAAATGTCCAGAGGTCCAGACTGACCCCTTCACCTCCCGTCTGGGAAACATTCCTAGCCTGAGCTGTTCATTCTTGACGACAAACAGAGCAGGGGCACGGCGCTTGTTTTCAAAGGCCAACGGGCACGGCGATGAATGGAGCGTGTCTGGTGCATCAGGGGCTGGCGAGGGCTGTGGATCAAATTGCATGCCCTGTGTCCTCGCAGAAGAAAGTGCAAGAGAAAAGAGAGAGGATAAAGAAAGGAAGAGAGAGGAAGACGGTAGTGACAGATGAAGAACCTCCACCTTTTATGGCCTCTTCGACCACCTTTTTATTTGCTTTGCCTTTTCTCCTCCAGCTTTCCTGCCCTACTTGTGTCTACCCTAGCCCATCCTAAGTCTATTATTCATATGCAAGTATATGGTGTGTGTGCCACTCTGCTCAAATCGGTAGCTTATTAAAGAAACACTAATTTCTGGAGAGGTCTCCAAAGATGGCTGTTGCTACATGACATCACAGCAGTAAATCTGAATATCCAGTTCCTCTTCCAAAGGCAATTACTTCTTTGTTTCTAATCCCTTACACTTTGGCACACATCCCACTGTATTACAATCCTGAGGTTTTATTCTTATAACTCCCAATACCCAGCAGCATCTGGCATCTCATAAAAGTTGGACACTGTCATTTTTCCCTAAACTAGGACTGCTCATGTTCATCTACTGTTGAATGAGTGAGCCCATTTCTGGGCAATGGGTGGACACAGGTCATTTCTACTCATGCAAAGTGAAACAGAGAATTGATTAAGCCAAAAAATACAGTTTTACCTACAAATATATGGTGGTATATGGCATCGGTAATCTATTCCCCCACAAAGCTTCCACTTCACTGTAAAATATTTAGCCAATAGGTTATATCTTTTTATCAACTATAACCAGCCAATATGCTCTTCATCAGCTTCACCAGAATGGCCTAGACGGTCAGGAAAAAAAAATGTACCAGTGAAAGATTCAGGAGACTCTGGCCTTGGCGCTTACTAACATCACTAACTAACTTTTTATCAAATAGAAACAGCTGCTTTGCAGCTGGGCAAGTCATTTAAACTCTCTTGACCTCAGTTTCCTCATCTGTATATGGAAGTGCTTTGAAAATGGGAAAGCACCATATTAAATGCATGGTAACATCATCAAAACAGTTAATCACCATCTCCACCCTTTTGGACCACTCAAGTATAAGGCTGACATTTACATAGCTGCAAAATACAAATGAATAAAAAGAAAAATATGATTGATTTTAGGACTTTTATTTAGCCACAACATTTAAAAGGGGAGATATTTCCATTAATACTAATTATCTGAGAAACACACAAATAAATATGTTAATATGCCAGGACAAAAAGAAATACGTAAGAATAGGAAACATCAAGTCAAAAACCAGAATAAACTAATATTTTTTAAGACGTCATTTCAACTTCAGGGAGAGAGCCACAAACTCAAATTTATTTTTCATGAAATTTTTAGAAAACAGTAATGCAGCTTATTTCGGTTTACATTGTAAGTCTCCTTTCGAAAGAAAATTCAGAGCACTGGCAATGTATTCTAACTCATCATTTTATACTACTTGGAAATTTTAAGTCATTTGGAATACTTTACTACCTGAATTAGGCCCTAGCCCAAAAGTTTTGTTTTGTAACTTTCTCCTTATCTAATTGATAAACATTTTTTCTGATAGCTGTTCCTAAAGTAATGTTTGAGTTTGCATCATTAAGTTTTTTCCAACGACCTCTGAGAAAGGAATAGGAAACAAATAAACAAAAATATTGGCTATTACAACTTTGTCAATATACATGTGTCTTCGAATTTAACCAAAAAAAAAAAATAATAATTTGAAACAAAATCATCAAAAGGTGTTTACTCTCATGAAAAGCGTTTTGGAGAATTTAGGAAACTAGTTAGATATAGTTAATAGGACTTGAACCCTATTCTAATCCCCTTAATATGGATATCTCGGACAAAAATGTTAAATTGAATTAAATTGCCTGAATGATAGGCCTAATTTGGTATTTTATTACTTGCCAGAGAAGGAATTGGGATCCAAAGTCCTAGTTTCAGGAGTGAGGTCAATGTCTATAAGCACCATTCTCTTCTTACACAAGAATTTACGACTTGATTCAAGATATGTTAAAATAACAAGTGAGCAGTTTTAACACTGGATAATACCCAGAACTGATGAGGTTGTAGAATGAAACAAATTAATCTACTGATAGGAAACTATCAATGGATTCTGTATTTGGAAAAGTTTGGCATTACGTGGAAAAGTTGACTATGTATATATCCTTCAGTCTTTCAATTTCACTCTTAAACAAACTCTTAGGCACCAAGAGAGACATGCCAGAATGTTTATAGTAGTAGAGCTCATAATAGTCAAAAATAGTAGGAAAAAATAACTATCCAAGGACCATAAAGTGAATACATTTATATAATGAAATACTAAATAATGGTGAAAATGGATGGAATACAACTGTAAGCATCAGCATATATGAGTTTTGAAAAACTAATATTAGATGAAAGATACAAGTTACCAAAGAATATACACATTAGGTATGATTCCATACGTATAAAGTTAAAAAATAAACAAAATATTATTTAAGGATATAAACAAATGTGGCGAAGCTATACAAAAAACCAAGAAAGCAATTACACAAAATTTAAGTAGCAGCTATCTCTCAGTGAGGAAGAGAGGCACTGGTAAAAGGTGATTGATATAAATGAAGTAGATGAAAATCTCAAAAAGGCCAAAATTCATATGTTGAAGCCCTAACCCCCAGCACCTTAGAATGTAACCGTCTTTGGAGATAGGGCCTTTAAAGAAGTGATTAAGTTCAAATGAGGTTGTAAGAGCCCTAATCCAATCTAACTGGTGTCCTTATGAGAAGAGGGAATTTGGAGACACGCAGACACCAGAGATACCTGTGTGCATAGGAACACACATGTGAGAACACAGTGAAAAGGCAACCATCTGCAAACCAAGAAGAATAGCCTAAAGAGAAATCAAACCTTCTGACACCCTGGTATTGGACTTCTACCCCCAGAACTGTGAAAAAAAAAAACAAAAAAACAAAAAAACAAAAAACAAATTTCTGTAGCTTGGGTCACTCAGTCTGTAGTATTTTATATGGCAGCTTTAGCAAACTAATATCAAGATAGAAATAAAGGTAGGAAAACCATAAAGAAGAGTAAGAAAATATTTATACAAAATTCAAATATCAGCTAATTCTTGCTGGGGAAGGAAGTCATTTGTAAAAATGTGATCGATAAGAACAGAGTATATGAAAAATCTCTAAAAGATCATGCAGCATAAGAAGAGAAGGACAAAGTCATGATTCCGGAATAAGAATAGGGTGAGGTGGGGGCAGGGTGGAGGAAAGACATAAAAAGATAGGAAAACCAGAAAAATGTGTTGTCTTTGAGAGTTAAGAGAGAAGAGGGCATCAACAGCCAATGATGTCAAAAAATGAAGACTGATCTTGGAATACTGAAAAAATAAAATAAAATTTAAAAAAATGATGACTGAATGATGCTCATCAACTATGTAATCTGGAAGTCGTGGGGCCAAATTTTAGAGCAGTTTCAGTCAATCAGCAGGGGCAGACTCTGATCAATGTGGGTTGCAAATGATAAAATCTTTTATATAAAAGATAAAAAGTTTTGTAGACTCCTTGAATAACTTGACTATGAAGTTAAGATGTGAGCCAGGGCAGTAGCATGCGGACAATGAAAGGCTTTGTTTGCTTGCTTGTCTGTCTTAAGACTAAGACTTGAACTTGCATTTAATAAAAGGAAAGATTAGTAGAGAAGAGAAGTGAAAATACAGGAGGGAGAAAGCCTCATCAGAACATAAAAACGATAGGGCGCCTGGGTGGCTCAGTCCATTAAGTGTCCAACTCTTGGTTTGGGCTCAGGTTGTGATCTCATGGGTCATGAGATTGAGCCCTGTGTCGGGTTCTGCACTCAGTGGAGAGGCTGCTCCAGATTCTTTCCCTCTGCCCCTCCCCCCTCACACTTTCTCTCTCACTCTCTCTCAAATAAGTGGATGAATCTTTAAAACACACACACACACACACAAAACCGAATTCCCTGTCTGTCTAAGCACCGTTAATATTTTAATGAATGAATTCTAACAGATTAGAAAGATACACATTTATTTGCCTTTGAAATGAATGCCAGACATCTCACACCCAGGGAATAACTGTCTTAAGAATGCCAGAAGATTGTGACTGTCCAAAGTAATGTTTTGTACTTGCTGTCACCCTTCAGGAAACAACTCTGACTTATCTCCCACCATTTTCAGCCTGGTTAAAAAAAAAAAAAAAAAAATCTATTTCTGAAGATGAAGCAAAGAGCAAGTTATTTTGTTCTAACTGTGTGGGCCCTTAGACAGGGAATGTGAATTCATCAGAAGGAAGTAGAAAACAAAAGCAAGCTTATAGCTAACTCCTAACCCCTCTATATCTCATGGAGAAAGTAAAGGCTTTCAGTGCAGAAGAGAGCAAGGGCTAGAGGTCGCACACTCCAGGTCGCACACTGGAGTCAAGGTGAAGTCACAGGCCAGCTGCCAAGATGGTGCAGGCGGCAAGGCAAGAGAGGTTACCGTGTGAGCAGCCTGTGGGGTCCCGCTTTCAGCAGCTCTGCCTCATCCTTTTCCAACGAGGACAGCAATTCCACAAGCAGATCCACGTATGTGGGACAGTAACTACATGAAACAGAACTGGGCAGGCTGCTCAAGGAAGACGGGTTCACTTTTGAGGGATACTTCACTGGGTAGGGGAGGGCCTTTTATTAGAAGAGCCGCGTGATCACAGGTTTAGCTGCCCATACAGTAATAACCCACAGATCTTCTGAAATTATAAGCTAAAAGTTAATTATCTCCTGCTAATTTAAACATAGCACAGGCCTAATCGATCTACAGCCATGTAACAAAATTGTATCACCTTTTTAACAAAATTTATAAACCAAAAGCATCATCTAATTTAGAGGACAGTCTGTTGACTCAAAAGAAAATCCTCCTTCGAGGTAGGATTTAGTGAAGTGCCCTGATTCCTCAAGGAGGATTTCATTAGAAATCATTATCAGTGCAGCCTTAATTTAAAATGGTAAGTTCAGCTGTCCAAAGATGCAATGTGTATGAACACAATTGTCGAAGGCAGAATTCTAAGATGACCCCTAAAGAACAATAACCTTGTATAATCCCCTTCTTGAGAGTGGACAGGAACATGTCACTTGCTTCAAACCAACAGACCATGGCAGAAGTGATGGGATGTGGCTCTGGTGATTAAATTACCTCACATGGCAAAGATAGAAGGATTTTACCAATGTAATTTAAGCACCAAGTAAGCCGACTTTAAGTAACTCAAAAGGGAGATTATCTGGGTGAGCCTGACCAAATCAGGTGATCTGCTTCAAAGAATGTCTAAAGGATAAAGATTCTTTCTCTTGCTGAACTTGGTGAAACAAGCCACCACGGATTCCACAGCTATAAGAAAATGAATTCTTCCAAAAGCCTCAAGTAGCATGAATGCAAATTTCAACTGAGCCTCTGATAAGAATGCAATTCAACCATCTTGGCAAAGGATCCAGCTATACTGTGCCCTGACTCTCGACTTGTGAAAAATGTGCGGTGATCAGTGTTTGTTGTTTTCAGCCACCAAGTTTGTGTTACTTTGTAAAGCAGTAATAAAAACCTAATACATCAGCCAAATCGCTCCTGGATTTCGCTGGCTTTGTATCAGTCAAGGTGTTAGTTATGAGCAACAGATATCAACTCCGAGTATTTTACTAAAGGTTATACCATATCTCACATAATCTCTAAATGGTCTGGGGGAACCGGGCTTGGAGCCTATGCAGCTAGGATCGAATTCACCAAATGACACAGTGGGGGTGGTCCCACGGAGATAACGGGGTGCAGCCACTGGGCTTCACTGAAGCCAGTCCACACCATCAACATTACCCAAGCGGGACATGGGAGTCTATTGCTAAGGCCACTGTTGCTTCTGGAAACCACATGTAACCACTGACTGCTGCCAGCCACATGAGAAGGGCCCCTACAAGATCCTTGTTTTTCTGTAAATATGTTACTAGCTGCCAAATCGATGTCTGAAGCCAGATGTCCGAGCTCCAGTGCCCAGGTCATGTGCCAGACATAGAGGCTCTCTACTTAGCTTCAAAGGCAGTTAAAAA
Source organism: Potos flavus (assembly GCA_028534135.1). Taxonomy (NCBI): domain Eukaryota; kingdom Metazoa; phylum Chordata; class Mammalia; order Carnivora; family Procyonidae; genus Potos; species Potos flavus. Next base: position 54,383,314 of record CM052885.1, on the reverse strand, counting down.
AAGCAAGTGTCTGGAATTTTGAGCTTGCATATTAGGATACAGGATGGGGTAAATAAGACGGGTATTCCCCAGACAAGGGAAATGGTTTCAGGCGCTAGGAGGCCAAAAAGAATGAAGTGTTTACTAAATAACTTACCCCCCATGCCTCCCTGGTTCCTCAAATTCTCACATCATCTTCTAAAATAACTTGAGACTTGAGCTTGACTTGAGTGGTTTTGGAAAGTAGTCCTCTGCAAGCTCCCTCCCCAAATTATATAATCCTGAGGACATTCGAATGAACAAAGTAATTATAACTCAGGACATGGCAAATGGAGATTTCTTTTATCAGAGGAATTACTGTCTTGTTTGGTTTTCTAACAGTGTTAAATCACTGCATAAGACCTGCAGTGGTATTCGTGGAATATATCTTATTAATCTGGTAATCATACTGAATATTTGTTGCCTAGAGAAGGGCTGCCAGGATTCTAGGCTGAAGATACTCATCCATGACAATTATCCCATCACTAATCATCGTTGATAAACATTGAAAATATTAATCAGCTTCCATCTGATCACAGTCTCCCATTTAACCGCAGTAAAATCTCTGTTGTTTATGTACTGGCTTCTTTCCTCCTTCATTCATTTTGCTCATTTGAAGCCTCTCTTCCTGGCCTCTTCGTTCCAAACAGATCCTGACAAATAGTGGCAGGCGGAGATATATCCCATAGTTCGAATTGCACTGACACTGAATCAGACACAACGGAGAAGAGTGGAAATATACCACCAAGTCAACCCCCAAGATAAAACATCATAGGGGAAAGTGTGTGTACTATTAATTCTACTCCCAGAAGAGGTCAAGAGGGCAACGGGTTGATCCCATGGTATAGCTCAAGGGTGAGTAAGAAAAATTCCTTATTGATGTGAACAGTGCTGGTAGATTAAAGTTTAGGACACTTTCTACGGACTGAAGACTCTCTCTTCCAGCAGAGAGGGGAGAAATGTGGAGAGAGGGAGAAAGCGGAGAGAGGGGTAAGAGGTGGTTGAAAAATGATATGGGGAGATAGGAAGTCTGTGTGAAGATGGTAACAGCATAAACACAGTCTGCAAAAAGCAAATGTGGGATATGAAAATGTTTGTTATGGCATTTGACTTTTTTTAGATGCAAGAAATATGCCCATATGAAATATATATTAAACAGAATTTGGTGCTTAACAATCTCCAGGCTCCCTGGCTTTCTCCCACAACTGACCCCTATAAAAGTAACAAAGAGATGTGGACAAAATAACAAAGATCACAGAAGAGTACAGCTTGCCCCAGCAATGACCCTCTACAGCCAGGTACAAGACACCTCCCCCTCCAGACTACTCCACAGACACTGTTTCCTTTTCTGCTTCTGCTCCTGAAGCAGCGGGAGGGTGGTGGGTGCAGATAAGGGGACGTGGCAAGAGAAGCGGGGGCCTGTTTGGATACTGGTGAGTTTTTTTGTTTGTCTGTGCCTGACCTCATTGAGCACGTAGCCTTGAGTTGTTTCTTTGCAGTTCTCTACAGAGTAAGGTGATCCAAGTCTACCGGGAAGTGGGTTTTACCAGAATTCCAAACAGAAAGCAGAGTTTAGTACCATTTCGGAAGGAAAAGTCATGTGTTGAGGACTTCAGTTTGAGCCCGTGAAATTGTCATGTTCATAGGTCAAAAATGACCAAATAGTATCAATCTAATATGTTTCTAATCTTAAGTGTTAGATATTGTTAAAGATACCAAGGTTGCAGAGGTGAACAAATGGATCCTGAGCAGAGCCTTAAGGAGCATACAGCCTAACGGAAGGGATGATATTACTCAACTCATCACACGAATGACTGTATGATTAAAAACTGTAGTATGTGTTAGCAGCTAACTTTGCAGGTCTGTAACTGAGGGCCCAAACCTGGGAGTGAAGGTCAGTGTACTTCATGGAAGAGGTACAAGAAGAGGGGTGGGGAGGTGTGGGAGAGCAGAAAGCAGTCCTTCCCTCTTCAGATGGCATGAAGCTCTGTGCTAAGTGTTAAGGACCAAGAAGACACTATACCTGCCCGCCATGCTAGTCTTCATGGAGACCACCTTCTTGTGGGTGAGATGGTAATAAATGGGCAAACAGATTTTAAAGAGAATATTTTCAAGTAAGAATATTTGCTTTCAAGGACATAAATAAGGGGTTAGAAGGAGGTCAACAGAGGGGGACCACTAGAGTGGGCCTAAGAGGCCCATCTGAGGCAGTGACATTTATACTGAGACATAAGGAATGGGAAAGAGCCTTATACACAAGGAATACAAGGAAAAGCATTCTAGTCAGAGGGAAGAGAATGAACGAAGATTACGTGATACAAAAAAGAAAAAAAAAAAACCTTAGTGGTTCCAAAGAGTGAGTGAGGACGAAAGTAATAAGGATGATGTTGGAGATAGACAAAAAAAGCATTTGGATCACTAAGGCATAGCAGAAGGTTTGGTATTTTATTCTAAGTGAAAGGAAAACTCAAAAAGCCTACATACAGTGCTTATTACTTATTATAGGTTGCAATATTTTTCTAATTAGTTGATTTAATTCTGTGCCACACTTTGAATGCACACACATAATCCTCATGTAGCTGAGTACTTTAGATGTTTTTCTGAGATAGAGGCAATATTCTTTAATAGTGTGTACATTTTGGGGGCACCTGGGTGGCTCAGGTGGTTAACCATCTGACTCTTGGTTTCGGCTCGGGTCATGATCTCAGGATCTTGAGAATGAGCCCCACATCGGGTTCTGCACTCAGGAGTCTGCTTGAGACCGACCCTCTCTTTGCCGCACCTCCTCTCTCTCGATTTCTCAAATATTAAAAAAATACTGTGTACATTTTTAAGTAAGTAATAATAATATTAACACTGAAGAGTAGGATTGGAAAAGGAAAAGCAGTAGCCATAACTATTACTGGGCATTTGCCAAGGGCCACACCATGTGTGGCATGACTGACATGTGTTACCGCATTTAATCTGCACAATAAAGCTGTGAGTTCTGTACTACCATTACTGCCATTTAAAGAGAAGGATAATGTTGGCTTCATAAAATGAAATACAGAAAAGTGCTCACTGAATATGCCTCCATGGTGCCTTTGGATTGACGTTTGTGACTGATTGCATTGCTGCACCTCTAAGTGAAAAACATAATTTAGCATAATTTCAGAAGAGAGCTACTGTTTCATAACTCTGCTCCAAAAAATTGACCATTCATTCTACCAAACACTAAGCTGCAGAAGAGAAAGCCAAGGTACTAATTGAAACTTTTTTTTTTTTTTAAGTTAGATCTTGAGAAAATCTCTCAGCATTTCTGGACTTCCATCTAGAGAAGTTTGACTTAGATTGCCCCAGTCAAATACAGGTCATCCAGTTAATGTGAATTTCCGATATACTATGGATAATATTTTACTATAAGTATGTTCTATGCAATATTTGCCAGTATCTGTCCTTTGCAAATATGATGTCCTGTACTTTTATTTGCTAATACCTGACAAGTTTGGTTTAACTAAAATAGATGGTTACAGCTGGCCCAGCTTAGCATGTCAGCCAGTGAGGAAATTTTCAAGTCCTGGTGAAATGAGAATTTAGTTATTCACATTGCTAAATTCTTTAAAGAATTATCTTCTTTCTAAGGTGTTGTCCTCTTTTATGTAATTAAATTTTTTTTTCATGCAACGATGATAATATAACCTTTTGTTGTTGCTATTTGGTTAATTTTTTAATTTTCTTTGGAAAGTAAAAAGAGTGAATTGACACAGTAATCTGAGCTATTCTAAAATTTTATTGATGTATAATTTAAATACAGTGAAATGAGCACAAGTTTGAACGTTCAAAAAGTTTTTTTTAAAATGCCTATACTCAATTTCTAATACCCAGAATGTTGCTTCTTCTCCAATGCTCACCTATTTCCTCCAAGACAGCCACTACTCCATTTTTTTAAAGAAATATTCACCACAGTTTGTTTGTCTGTTCTAGACATATCAGCAGAAACTTATAATAGATATTCTTATCTGATTGATTTCACTCAGCGCAACGTGTCTGAGATCCATCAATGTCGCTGCACGCTTCCTCACTATTGCGTTTATATTGCTTAGTAGTCTTCCACTGTACATACCACCATTGCTTTATTTATCTGTGACTAGACATTTGCCTCACTTTCAGTTTGGGGCTCTTATGAATAAAGCTGCTGTAAACATTTCTATGAAGTCTTTATGGAGGCATATGTTTTCTTTTCCTTTTTTGGTACATATGCAGAAGCAAAATAGCTGGGTCATATGGTACGTGCATGCTTAACTTGATAAAAACACAAACTGTTTTCCAAAGTGGCTGTACCATTTTATACTCTCTGCAGTGGTGTTTGAAAGTTCCATTTTCTCTACACTCTTGTCAACACTTTGTATTGTCAGCCTTTTAAATTTTAACCAATCTAGTGGGTGCGAAACAGCATTTCCCAATGGTTTTAATTTTTATTGCCCTAATGACCAATGATACTACCATATTTTCATGTGCTTTTTTGGCCAACATATATCATTTTTTATGAAAAATTTGTTCAAATATTTTCTTCCTGCTACTGTGTGAACTGTCCTCCAGAAACTGTAATGTTCTGCTTTTATTATCATTTATTTAAAAATATCTTCTTTTCTTTTTTTTCTTTGATTAAGAGGCTGTTTGGAATTGTGTTGCTTAATTTTTTAAGTATTTGATATTTTCCAGATTTTTTTGGTTACTGATTAGTAATTTAATTGTTTTGTTCTGAGAACACACTCTGTATGATTTTAATCCTTAAATATTTAGTGAGACTTCTTTTGATGTCTAACAGATGGTCCGTACTGATGAACAGGCCACTTGAAAATATTGTTCATTTTGCTATTGTTGTGTGGAGTGTTCTATAAATGTCAATTAGGTTGATCTGGTTGATGAAGTTTCTCAAGTCTTCTATATTCTTAGTGATTTTTATCTACTTGTTATAGCAATGAAAGTATTTATGCTCTGTAATTAGTGTGTACAGATAATCTCTGTGCTTTGGTTTTGATAGTATCTATTACAATAATTTTAAGTTTATCAATGTTTTCCTTTGCAGTACCTAATCTGCTTTTAAGCCAAACTAGTAAATTTTATATTTCAGATATTGCATTTTTTCATCTTTATAAATTGCATTTAATTCTTTTCTTATATCTTCCATTCTTTTTATCATTATATTTATGTTTTCCTTTAAATTCTCTAGATTATTCACAATAGTATTTTAAAGTGTGAGTGCTAATTTCATCTACTCAGTAATTTCTGTGTCTTATTTTGCTGTTTTTTTCTCTTAAAATGGATCACATTCTCCATTCTTTATATATTTAGTAATATTTTTACTTTTTATTTTTTAGTAATATTTTTAACTGATGGATGTTGAGATTTCTATACTGTTGAGAATCTAGCTTTTGCTTACTTCCTTTAAAGAGTATTTAGTTTTGTTTTGGAAGGCATTTGATTTTTTGGCAGATCAATTTGATCATTTCAAGGCTTATTTTAAAGCTTTGTAAGTATAGGTCTTAAATTTCTCTACTCCTAATCTGTGGCCTTTCTACGGTCTCAGTGAATACTGGGGGTGTTTAGCAAGGTCTCTTTACTCTGGTTGATCAGAAACCCTACCACTGAGTAACCTCTAGAATTTCTGTTCAACCTCTAGTTCCCCAAAAGTCATTCTCCATCAGCTCTCGTGAAGCTTCTCCTTGTGTCAATGCAGTATAGTATGAAACGGAAGATTTCAAAAGATCTGAATGTGGATTTACGGTGATCCTTCTCTGCATAGTGCCCTCCCCCTCTAGAAATCTGCCCAGCAAATTTCCTGCTGCCTTCACTTATGATCTCTGCCTCCACAGCTGAGTATTCTTCTTGAGATCTCCCTTCTTATACCTTGGTTTGGAAAGGAACTTCCAGGCAGAAAATTAGAGTAATTAGGGGGTTTCTTTTCTTTGTTTTCCTTTCTCAGGGATTGAAACACTGTGCTGCCTGTTGTCCAAAGTCTGAAAACATTTGCTTCAATTATTTTGTCCAGCTTTATAACTTTTTATGTTGGGGGTGGGGTGGGTCCAGTACCAATTAAACTGCTATTGCCAGAAGCAGAAGTCCTCATTCCTTCTAAGTAATTTCTAAGTATTCCTTCTAAGTAATTTTATTTTTTAGTAATATTTTTAATTTACTTAAAAATATTATTTATTATGTATTTAAGGTTATTATGTATTTTTAGGTTATTACATATTTTTAAAGTCTTGGAACAAATGAACTTTATAATACCTTAATCATTATCAGGTCTAAAGTATTATGTCATTAACTACTTGACAAACATATTGAACACCTTCTGTGTACTTGTCATTGTTAGGTACAGGGAATCAAAGGTAAGTACCATAGGACCCCTATCCTCAAGAAGCATCCAGTCTAGTAAGGAAATAAATAGGGAAATAGAAGCTATTATGGTACTGTCTGAAATGTACTATAGTATCAGAAATGTAGTAAAAAATATTTAATATTATGGTTATTTTTGGACAGGGTAGTATCACAAACTTATGATTTTATCCCCAAAGGATTGCAAGAGATGCAACCTTCCTCAGTAGGCCAAGGCTGTATATGATTTAATATTTGGTTTCTCACAGGCAATCCAATTTGATGACTAGTAATGAATATTATTTCCATTCCCTTCATTTGAGCAATACGTTTTCAAGAAATTTTACTTTAGGATAAAGGCAAAATATAAATTAGACCAAGTGAGACTAAATTCTCTATTATTTTGATGGTGGTTTTCTATATGTCTATATGTTCTCACAAAGGTCAGTCCCAGGGATCTCAGATCTCCAGGCATCACCTCGGTATGACAAAGCCAGGCGAGGGATAGGGTCATTTATATACACACACAGACACAAACACACATAGCTTTACTGATAAACAATTTATATGTCATAACATTCACCCTTTTAAGAAACAATTCTCAGGAGCTTCTTTTTCATATTCACAGAATTGTCCAAATATCACCACTATTTAATATTCGAATATTTTCATAGCCTCAAAAAAAAAAAAAAAAAGCCAAAAAACAAAAGTCCTGTGTCCTTTAGCTGTCACTTCCCACTTCCCCTTCCTGCCAGCCCCTGGCAACCACTAATATCCTTTCTGTGTCTTTGGATTTGGCTCATCTGTCTATGTCATATAGATGGAATCATATAAATATGTGGTCTTTGTGACTAGCTTCTTTCCTTTATTGTGTTTTCATAGGTAATCCATGTTGTAGTATGTATTAATACTTCATTTCTTTTTATTGCAAAAATATTCCATTGCATGGATATACCACATTTTGTCAATCCATTCAACAGGTGATGGAAAGTTAGGTTGTTTCTACATTCTGGCTATTGAGAGTAATGCTGCTATGATTAACCAAGCAAAGTTATTGTGTGGACATACATTTTCATCTGAAAGAGCCATACTTACTATTCAGACATAGGTGTACAATAGAAAAAGACATCCTTAAATTCGATAGGCAAAATCCATCTCTTTCCCAACATTATTATTACAGGTCACTTCTATCTTCATTTTTGTTGTTAATAGTCAAGTGGAAGTGTTTCAACTTATGTTTTTAATCTACCTCCAACCTCCAACTCTGTCATGTAATTAATTAGTTAAATCGATATTTATACACATAAAAGACTAAGGAGTTTCCATTTTAAATAATCCTACAGAACTCCTTTACATAGAGTAAAATATCCATATATAAAACATAGAGCTCACGTCCACTTTATTTTTACCTTTGCAATTCCCATTTTTCATATAGAAATGCTTCATAAAGCACACTTGATCTCACAGAAATTCTTGATTTTGTTTTTTATGTCCATAAAATCAGGAACAACAAAAATGGATTTGTTTTAAGGTCATATCGAAGGGTTGATACAGACCAATCTGGACTATGCAGCTGATCTCACCTGAATAGAGTTGTGATCGGACCACATTCACCATTCCAAAAGTCCTAGGGTTAGACCAGAGATGTACAGTAAGGGCCTGGTACTCCTCCTTCCCCTTCACTATACACTTTGGGTATTTCTCACTGGAAGGAGAGTATATTAGGTGCCCTCATGTTTGAAACCTTTTCACCTTCCAACAGTCTCTTCTTTCCTGTTTTCTTTGACTTGGAAGATGAATTTTTTGGTTCATGGTCCCACTGCTCCTGCCATATTATTATTCTAACAATTACCATCCCTGTTTTTCATTGCATCTTCCCCTCCCTTGCCCAGATAGTTTGGGGGACCCTCAGGCTATATCCATGCAGAAACAGAGGTCTAGCGGAAAGAGCACTAAATTTTGCTCACACATCAATTATACTACTATATAGCTGTGTATCATTAGGTCAGTCTTCTTTAGAACCACAGAATACCATATTCAGTAGGAACTTCAAAGGCCATGGGCTCAATCTTGTATTTCTAGACAAATTATCACAGCATGATCAAGTGCCTGCTCAGGATCACAAAACCAGAGAATATGCAGCCAGAACTAGAATTGGAGTTTCCTTATTCCCAAACAGGCACTCTTGCACCTAAAAAATTCTGCCTAGTCTAAATATCTAGTAACAAGATTGAAGCAGTGATCAAAAACTTCCCAAAAAACAAGAGCCCAGGACCTGACGGATTCCCTGGGGAATTCTACCAAACATTCAAAGAAGAAATAATACCTATTCTCCTGAAACTGTTTCAAAAAATAGAAACAGAAGGAAATCTTCCAGACTCTTTCTATGAAGCCAGCATTACCCTGATCCCCAAACCAGGCAAAGAGCCCATCCCAAAAAGGAGAATTTCAGAGCAATATCCCTCATGAATATGGATGCCAAGATTCTCAACAAGATCCTAGCTAATAGGATCCAACAGCACATTAAAAAGATTATTCACCATGACCAGGTGGGATTTATCCCTGGGATGCAAGGGTGGTTCAACATTTGCAAATCAATCAATGTGATAGAACAAATCAATAAGAGAAGAGAGAAGAACCACATGGTCCTCTCAATTGATGCAGAA
>CM052885.1:54243886-54373773 GCA_028534135.1 Potos flavus | reverse complement strand
ATCAAGATAAAAAGCTTATGCACAGCAAAGGAAACAGTCAACAAAACAAACAGGCAATCCACGGAATGGGAGAAGATATTCGCAAATGACACTATAGACAAAGGGCTGATATCTAAGATCTATAAAGAACTCCTCAAACTCAACACTCAAAAAATAGATAATCACGTCAAAAAATGGGCAGAAGACATGAACAGACACTTCTCCAAAGAAGACATACAAATGGCTAACAGACACATGAAAAATGTTCATCATCATTCGCCATCAGGGAGATTCAAATCAAAACCACATTGAGATACCACCTTACACCAGTTAGAATGGCCAAAATCAACAAGACAGTAAACAACAAATGTTGGAGAGGATGTGCAGAAAGGGAAACCCTCTTTCACTGTTGGTGGGAATGCAAGTTGATGCAGCCACGTTGGAAAACAGTGTGGAGGTTCCTTAAGAAATTAAAAATAGAGCTACCCTATGACCCTGCAATTGCATTACTGGGTATTTACCCCAAAGATACAGATGTAGTGCAAAGAAGGGCCACATGGACCCCAATGTTCATAGCAGCAATGGCCACAATCGCCAAATTGTGGAAAGAGCCAAGATGCCCTTCAACAGACGAATGGATAAAGAAGATATGGTCCATATATACAATGGAATATTATGCCTCCATCAGAAAGGATGAAGACCCGACTTTGTATCAACATGGACGGGACTGGCAGAGATTATGCTGAGTGAAATAAGTCAAGCAGAGAGTCAGTTATCATATGGTTTCACTTATGTGTGGAGCATAAGGAAAAACATGGAGGACATTGGGAGAAGAAAAGGAAGGGTGAATTGGGGAAATTGGAGGGGGAGATGAACCAAGAGAGACTGTGGACTCTGAGAAACAAACTGAGGGTTTTGGAGGGGAGAGAGGTGGGGGGTTGGGTGAGCCTGGTGGTGGGTATCGAGGAGGGCACACATTGCATGGAGCACTGGGTGTGGTGCATGAACAATGAATCTTGGAACACTGAAAAAATATAACAAAATTTAAAAAAAAAAAGGAAGGCACATGTTGCATGGAGCACTGGGTGTGGTGCATAAACAATGAATCTTGGAACACTGAAAAAAATAAAATTAAATTAAGATGTTAAAACAAAAACAAAAAAACAAAAAACAAACAAACAAACAAAAAAATTCTGCCTGGTCTAAGTTAATCTTCTCTTGTTTATTAGGTGGTTAAATATCTCCTGTGTAAGATTCTGCTAGTTTGAAAGCTCAAACAACGTGTTGTAGAGGTGTGTGTGTGTGTGTGTGTGTGTGTGTGTGTGTGTGTATTTAAAACTTTATTCAAAGATTTGGTATTATTTATAAAAACTAAAAATTTGTGTCAACTAACTATTTGAAATATAACTATTATTTTTGTTTTTATCTCTGCTTATTTTATCCCCAAATATATTACAAAAAGATGTTGTTTTATAAGTTCTTTATAATTCAGTAGTTTAGAACATGGAGTACATTTTTTATTCTTTTTTGGAAAATATGTAATCCATAAAATAAGTTTCTGAATTCTATAATAATGTAACTGTGACATGATGTTAGCCACAGTACTATAAAATAATGTCACCCAGTTTTTATTGGAGAATACACTAAGAATTAGAACTTTTATTGGCAGACATGCCTCCTTCTTCTCTGGCAAAATATCTATCAGGAGGATTTAACCCATCATCCCACCTGTTGGGCAGTGGAAGCTCCAAGCCACTGGTCAAGGTTTCATAGCTTGGGGAAACCTGTCACAAGTCGGATCTGGGTAAGTGAGGAGCTTTGCACTGAAATTTGGCATAGACCAAGGGGAGCATTTCTCAGTCAAGTTGTTGATATAAATGTTGTTAATATAAAAGCAAGAATACCACACTGAAGAATACTTCTGTGTTTGGAATTCAGAAAAGTAGAGTCAAGGATGAGGAGAGCTTTCCTCTGTTCATTTCTTACTCTTGCTGAATTCCTATGACCCAACACTGAAGTGAAAAACCAACACTGAGGTGGAGGATGAGTATTAGGGGGGACAGTGAGAGATGATGGGAGCTGGAGAAGGGAGAGATGATGGAGACTCCAGCATGGCAGGAGCAAGACAGGCTTCTGCAGCCAAGAGCCTTGATTGGTCTCTCTGGTTGGCCAGGGTTGCGGGAGGTGGGGGGTTGCATTTGTATGTAAGGTCCAGCTGGATATTGCTGAATCTTTCCATATCATACCTAAAGGGATGCCCAATGCCTGCTTGATAATTCAACTGTGTATTCCCAATGGACTGTACTCAAAGTGGCTGAGGGACCCAATAACCTTAATAAATCTCTGTTGCTTTTAAAGAAAATGATTTTGAAGAGGAAACTTTGATTGCATGGTTCGTGACACTTTTACTAAAGTACAAATTGCATCTGCGTTCTGGGACAAGCATGCCACATGCCTAATACCTAGTTTTGTTCATGAAAGTTACCTTAATGCTGTCCCTTGCCTTTCCCACACCTAGATTTTCCGACTGATTCCGCCATGTATGCATTTGACCTCTCATTTACCGTGTTTTAAAAACAATGTCGTCCTCAGATAGGATTTATATATATAAATTAAACCATTATTTGAGATGAGAAATAGAAGGCTTGAAAGAGTTAAGCAAATTAAAAGGTATTCCTCTCTGGACTCAGATGTGTCCTCCCAACTGTGAATATTGTAAGGGGTATCCTAATGAAAATATAACTCCCATAGGGAACTTAAAGGCAATTAAAACAACATTAGTGTTTTTCATAACTTTACAATGTCTTTATGCAAGTGATAAAACCTTACTAATTATTGAAAAGTTATTTGTATTAAGACTTCAGAGCAGAGAGATAATCTGTGCAATTTAGAATCCTGAGCCATCGTCAGGGAGCTGGCTAACAGAACCAGAATTCCCTTGCCAGCATCTACAGTTGCATCAGTGCACCTCAAACAGGATCCTTTGCTGGCAAATATTAGCTTATTGAGTTTAAAAATAAATAAATACCTTGAGCAAATGTGCAATGACACCAAAAATTAGTTTCCACAAACTGACTAAATATAGTATCTATTGGGAAAAGGCAAAATGAGTTCAAGTGGAAAAAGAATACCAAGTTCTAGAGCGGAGAGCATGCATTTCTCTAAATGAATGAAAATTTTAGTGTGATCTGAATGTAATCAACATTCCAGGCTCACTTTATGGAAAGAAAAAAGACAGAGGCTTACTGGGTAATTTCCATAATTCAGCTCAGTATCAATTTGGCAGGAGGAATACAGAACACCCCACCATGCTCTTAGCGCAAGCTAGACATCTCAGCCACACAACTGATTCCTCAACCCCTCTACTAAGTCACATGTGATATGTTAACCAGGCAAAGTCTTAAAGGCATACCATAGAAAATGTGGAGAGGAAGGTTACTGAGGTTTCCAGAGTGTAATAAGGGGAGTTTCAGAGATAGAAATGTCCCTAGAGGTGACTGAAGCACAATAACTCTGTTATTATAAGGATAAAGAAACTGAGATCCAGAAAGATCAAGTAGGTTGCTCAAAGCCATCCATCCAGTGAGTGTCAGAACCCAGGATGAAAAGAGGTCTCGGCTTTTGGAGAAATACTCTCCCCATATAAATAATGTAGGTGATACATGCCAGAGCTATATTGACAAGCATATCGGCAAACAAACAAGCCTTCTATTATATATCGAAACAGTGAGTATTATAGGGGTGGTGATCCGGGGGCAAGGTTGGATTACTTTAGGACAATGGTTGAATTCTTCAGCAGTTCCTCAATACCAGGAGCCACAAGCAGATGATGCCAATCTGAGAATGGATATTAGCCCCAGGAACAAAACCACGTGAGAGATTCCAACTCAGATAACTTAGACTTGTCTGTATTTATAATCGCCAGGGGCCCATGATGAATTGGAGTATACCTAAGAACTGATGGTAGAAAGAGTTAGATTCCCTATAGTAACACTCATTGCCTGACTAAAGTGTAGAATTACCATAGCCAGCCAAGCATCTAGGAACATTTCCTATGCTGGTACACCCATGACAACTCAGTAGCATCAGCACTTACTTAGTTACAAAAGGGAGAGGGGAGCATGTAAATCCATTTAATTTATAAAGTTTGCCAAAGGTCTTTTTAAATCCATTAAGCATGATAAGCTAGCCCAGCTGAGATCTACCAGCAGAATTTGAAGATGACTTCTTCATTGCTATATTTCATAGGGAGTAAATAGTCAAAAAGATCGTGAGGGCAATTTATGATTGAGTCCAATCACAGACGTTCATCAGAGAGAAGGCTCAAAGATGTCTGTCCATCCCCTGTGGGTTTTTGAGGAGGACTGCAATGTGCAGGTGCTGCCTGGGGTGAAGAAAGAAGTTTGCAGAGAAGGAGTTCCAAGTAATGACCTACTTATCATGAACAACATGCATTTATTAACCTGAAACCAATGCATTGAAAATCAAAATATGTTTCCATTCATTATGTCTTTATTTTACAAATTGCAACAAAGGTGTCATGTTTTTATAAACATATATTCACACACACACAAGCACGCATGCTTCAATAGCCACAACAAAGAACATAAAAAAAATAAAGGAAGACACAAGACTTAACATATGGTAAATTTAGAAAGAAATGTTCAGGCTGCAGAGGAATATAAGAGCGAAGAGCCAGGAAACAACTTTTAGGTAAGTAGAGCCTCAGACAGTCAAAGAGCTCCTTGACTCTTTGCCTTCTCTGTTATTCATGCTATGCCTTGTCATGAAAAATAAAGAATGAATTGAGAGCTACAAATCAGCCTTGTGCTTATGGTTAAGGTGCTGTTTATATGGCTCATATCTGGACTGCCCTTTGCTGGACTGTAGAATTTGTCTGTCTGTAGATCCTCAAATCTCAAGCCAGAAAGCATGCTGCTGAGAACCAATGGACTTGGAGGGAGTGAAACACTACCTTCCCCACTATACTCAATTTTGCTTGGTAAGCCTTCAGGAGGCATAAATGGATATGGGGCTCCCATGAAGAACTGAAGTTGTACATTTATCTACCATTTGTCAAGCTTTGCCTAGAGGTACCCACCACCCTCCTGTCTCTTCTATGGAGGAGGCAGAAAACTATGATGGTTAAGACCATGGACTATAGAGCCCAACTGCCTGGGTTCAATTCACTCTGTGCATCAGTTTCTTACCTATACAATAAATATAATGATAGAACAATCTTTTAATTCTCTTGTGAATATTAAACGAACATGTACATAAACCAATTACTTATCACAGGAGAAGTAATGGCCTGGTTCATACCTAATGTCAATGCATTGATGCTTTCTTTCATAGCTTCCAATCTCCTGACACAACTAAGTATGTTTTAACACCGGTTATGGAATGGCAAGACTCTGGCCCTAAAGTAGAGTAGCTCAATGTGATTAAGAGCACAAATGTGAAATAGACCTGAACTAGAATACTGCCTTTGCCACTTAACTAACTCCATGATCTTAGTTAAGTTAAAGACTTGCAAGCCTTAGTTTCCTTACTTGTGAATTACAGATAAGATTGCCTTACAGGATTATTGGGCAGGTTAAAAATGACTGATATATGTAAAGTACTTAGCATGGTAACCTGTAGAATAAGTATTTAGCAAAAGGAACTCTGAAACTATTATTTTTATTATATAATAGAATTGTAGAACTATAAGTAAATCTAGATATCTAGTTGAAGCTATATATTTTATGAGAACTCTATCTACCCATCCATTTATCCATTCATCCCTTTAACTTTCTCCACTCTCTCCATTATTCAAGTGGCAGCTAGACCATTCTATGCTTCTGCCTCAGGGAAAAGATATGACAGTAGAAAATAAAGATAGGCAGCATTTTTCTGGCTCTGAGTTTCAAAAGCCAAGACCCTCAAGGCAACAGAAATGACTCAGTACAGACTATCAGTTTGGGAATAAACTTAATGATAAAAGAACAAAACTCACACCCTAAGGCAGTCAACCTTCTACAGATTGGGTTGAGGAAATGATGTATGCATAGATGTTGGTAAATTCAAAAGAAAGTGGGGTCCCATGCCCCGCTTCCTGGGTCAACGCCTGGAGAATTACTAAAACTCTAAGATTTGCAACATCTGAAAGCAGGGATGACTTGTTTCCCATCACGGAGAGTGGGCTAAAGGAATACAAATATCACCAAAAAGAATGTCTTCAAGCTGTATATAGAATGGCAAAGCCTAGGTCACCCCTCCAAGAGTTTACCACATCCAGTGAGCATTATAATAAGAAAGCTGGGAAAGCCACCGGAACTGAAGAGACTTGCAGAAAGAAGCAAGGGGTACTTTAAGCTGCAACCTGCATAGAGTGTCTGTAGATGACCACAAGGGAAAAAGGACCATGCCACTATAAATACATATCATCAGCAGTTACATACCCCCTAATCATCTTCTCTTCACAATGAGGCCATGACACTAAATAAGTCTTCTAGAACTTAGAAACAGCCATGGAAAAGAGGGCATCTCAAAATAAATGGCATTACATTTCTGCCAAGTTGACAAAATAAAAATTAAGCTGAATCACAGAAAAATAAACAAATGTGTATTTCTCACACAGGTAACTTTTTGCAAGGACTAGAATTACTTCCTGCTACACAGATGGGTAAACTGAAACTTGGAGAAATTAAAATGAACTGTGTCATGTGACACTGTCCTCTGATATCCAACAGAGCTATCTCAGCTCTCTAACATGTTCAGAAATCCTGACCTCATTTTATATATCCATATTTATGGAATTACTCCAAATCTTGATATATTATGGGATAACTGACTTACAAATTATTTTTAGCAGAGACTTTTTCAAAAAAATCTTATGCAGAATCCCAATATTGGGAAAAGATAAACAAAACTTCCTTGACTGAGGTGCGAGTGGATCTAGTCTGACTCCCTTGAAATATTTCTAGTAATCAGTAGAGCTTTGAAGAACAAGTGGAAGCTAGTTTCGTGGAAAGTCTACTGTATTAGTCTTTGCGGGCTGCCATAACAACATTCCACAGGCTGGTGACTTAAAGAACAGAAATTTACTTTCTCACAGTTCTGAGGCTCCTGGAAGTCCTAGAACAATGTACCAGTAGGGTTGGTGAAACCTCACCTCCTGGATTACAGACAATTAACTTCTCACTGTGTCCTCATGTGACCTTTCCTATGTGCATGCCCTGAGAGAGAAAAAAAGAGAGAGAGTGGGCTCTGATCTCTCTTTCCCTTCTTATAAGCACATTAATCCCATCATATTAGGGCCCCACTCTTATAATCTCATTTAACCTTAACAGCCTCTTTAGAAGGCCTACTTCTACACATTGGGGGTTATGGTTTCAACATACGAACTTTGTAGAAATACAGTTCCGTTCATAACAGCCACCTTACTGAAAGTTTGGAAACACGAGAAGTGCTCTCAACTCTGGTTCTCATCAGCTGGTCCCACAGTAAAATGCCACGATGCTCTAGGATGCAGTTTCCTCCTTTTTCTAATGAATAAAATGAGCTAAATATTTCTAGATCAAAATGTCAAAATTACTTAAATACATACAAAATTTTAGGTCAAAAGAAAAATCTATCTGCCCACTCTATCCACTGTTGCCTGTCTTATGCAAACTTTGCTCAGTGTTATTTACTCCTCTT
The DNA here is from genome assembly GCA_028534135.1 of Potos flavus. NCBI lineage: Eukaryota > Metazoa > Chordata > Mammalia > Carnivora > Procyonidae > Potos > Potos flavus. Next base: position 54,366,111 of record CM052885.1, on the reverse strand, counting down.
CTTTGCCTTTTCAATTAAGGAAAGTGCCCAGTTTCCATTACTACCCTCCCGTGAAATAGCATTTGAATATGCTAAGACTACTAATCACCTGGACTTGAGGAGTATACTGTATCAGAGCAACCCTTCCATAGAGAGCTACAAAGGCCAGACAAATGTCACAATATAGTTATTCGAAGGTAGTGGGGAGCAACAAAGGCATCAAAGACTTTAGTTACCATAATTTTTGGAGGAAAGAAAAACACATTCAGGTGAACTGGCATTGTTTTCTACTTTCTCCCTGAGGCATTTTATCATAAGTAAGTGGCCCAAGGCCAAGGAAAGCCAGGAGGAAATTGATGGCTTAGAGTGTTCGGTGGTCACATGAATCTAGGTGATGAAATTTGGATTTCAGTGTTAAGGCCTAATATATTTATGAAAATAGATGACAAAAAATAATAAAATGTAAATTATAGTATTTAAAAAACCATGATGACTAAATGAAGAACTCAACAGATAGATTTAGCTACGTTAGACATAGCAGCAGAAAGGAAAATATCCAGATGGAGGCAGGTTACAAAAATATAAGAGACATACAGGACATCACATAAAGGATATCATATATATATATCTAATATACATGTAATTAGAGTCACAGAAGGGACAGAAACAAGGTTTTAAGAGAAAATAGCAACAAAATAGTCCCCAAATAAGAAAAAGTATCAAGCCATACAAGTAAATAACAGTGTGAACCACATGCAGGATGAATTCGAAGAAAAATACATCTAGTCATAACATAGAAAACTGCTTATATATATATGAAAAAAGAAAAACTGCTTATAACCAAGAAGAAAAGTAAAATATTAAAAAGGCAGAAATATATTATGGTTTATAGATAATTATCTCCCAAGGAGCAATATCAAAATATACAGCTGACTTCTCAAGAGAAACAATGAAGCCAAAGAATAACAGAATGCAATCTGAAAGTTCTGACAGAAAATAACTATCAAACTATAATTCTAAATTTGGTAAAGATTTCTTTCAAAAACGTCAATGATAAAGGACATTTTTAGACAAAAACAGAGAAATCACCGACAATATACTTTAACAAAGGAATTATCAAAAGATGTTCTACAAATAAAAGGAAAATAATCTCAGGGAGAAGCTTATAAATTCAAGAATGAATGAAGAAATACACCATGATAAACATGTGGGTAAGCCTACATGAATATTGAGTGAATAAAATATTAAAAACCAGTCTTGTGTGGTTTAGAATGTACAGAGAATTAAAGGCAATAGAAGTATATATACTTCTCTCAGGGAGAAATAGAAAAGATGATGCAAATAGATAGTTATTATAAGGTAATTGCATTAAATGCAAATAGGGTCATTATTCCAGATAAGGAATAAAAACTATCTGGCTAAAAAAAAAAATCCAATAGTATTTTGCTTTAAATATCAAGATATGGAAAGACTGATAGTGAACCAATAGGATGTAAGCAGTAACCAAAAGAAAGCCAATTTAACTATGCCATTATCAGATTAAATAGGCTTTAAGTTAAGAAGCATCACTGAAGATAAAAAGAAATTCATGACAAAAAGGTCAAGTGACTAATATTTAAGAGTTCTAAATTGGTATGCACCTAATAACAGAGTCTTAAAATATGTAAGGCATAATCTGCCAAAACTAAAAGGAGAATCATACAATCATATTAGACTTTTAAAATTACTTTCAGCAACTGATCATATACAATGACAAAAAATTGGTAAAGATATAGATTTTAAACAACATAAATGACCAACTTAATGTAATTAACATAAAGTATGGAACTGCAAGGGATGCCTGGGTGGCTCAGTCAGTTAAGCATCTAACTCTTGATTTCAGCTCAGGTCATGATCTCAGGATCCTGAGATAGAGCCCTACATCAGGCTCTGTACTCAGTGGGGAGTTTGCTTGAGATTCTCTCTCTCTCTCTCTCCCTCTGGCTATCCCCAACCCCACCCGCAGGAGAGCTCTCTCTCTCCCTCAAATAATTTTTTTTTTTTTAAAGATTTTATTTATTTATTTGACAGAGAGAGAGAGAGATCACAAATAGGAAGAGAGGCAGGCAGAGAGAGAGGGGAAGCAGGCTCCCCTCTGAGCTGAGCAGGGGAGCGAGAAGCAATCCCAGGACCCTGAGATCATGACCTGAGCCGAAGGCAGAGGCTTTAACCCACTGAGCCACCCAGGAGCCCTCAAATAAATAAGTCCTTAAAAAATAAATAATAAATAAATCTTGACCCTTTCACATATGTAGAAAAATCAATTTCAGCTGGATTCTAGAACAAAATGTAAAGGTAACACAATAAAATTTTTAGAATACAACAAAAGATATTTTCCTTATGACTTTAGGGAAGGCAAAATTTCCTAAGCAGAAGATAAAAAGCACTAAGCATAAAGGAAAATATTGGTAAATTGAATTTCGTTAAAATTAAGAAGTTTCTTAAGTAAGAGATATAAGCTTCCAGTTAAAAAATAAGTCACAGAGATGAAAAGTATAGCATAGGGAATTAAAAAAAAAAAAAACTTAAGTCTTCATGATCAAAAGATACCATTACAGGTTTAATGAAAAGGCAAGCCATATAGTGGGGAAATATATTTCCAATACATTTATCTGGGAAAGGACTGCTATCTAAATTATATAATGAAAAGACAAATAATCTAGCTTTTAAAAAAAATAATCCAGCTTTTTTAAAAGAATCAATTTAAAAAAAAAATTGAGTGAAAGACTTGAAACATCACTTTACAAAGCAGTGTGTCCAAAAAGCCAATAAACTTCTGAAAAGACGCTTGACACTATTAGTATTAAGGAAATGGAAATTAAAGCCACAAATTAACCATACCTCCATTCCCCCTAGAAATGTTAAAACAGAAAAAAATAAAGACAATGGAAGAAAAGAAAATACTGCAATATCAAGTATTGAGAGGATATGGAGAAAGAGAAACTCTCATACATTAGAAATACCATTTGATAATATCTTTTAAAGCTGACATATGCATTACTTATAACCCACCAGTTTCACTCCCAACAAAAATGCATGCACATATAAAAATGTACACAACGGCATTATTTCTAATAACAAACAGCAACAATAAAAAAATGGAAACAAATGTTTGTCCACAGGAGATTGGATAAATAGAAGTATATTCATACAACGGAATTTTATATAGCATTGAGAACGAACAAACTACATCTACACTCAGCCACAGGATGAATTTCACCAAGATAACACTAAGTAAAAACTCTAGACACATGGGAGTTACCTTGAAAGGAGGTGACCATACACATACAAGGCACTAAGGAAATTTCTGTTGTATTGATAACATTTTATTCTTTATCTGACTGCTCATTGCACAGATATGTTACTCTGTAAAAATGTTTTACTTTGTACATCTGAAATTTATGCATGTTTTATGTATGCTATAATGCCATCCTTGAAAGTGAGAAATAACAGAAGGTAATGAAAATATAGAAGTACTTGTGCCGTGGTGGATAAAATCATCTGGATGAGAACATTAGCGCTGACTCTACATGGAAACTTCAGAAAATATAATTGGTCAACTTCTGTAAGGCATTCATTTCCATGCTAAACTCTTATTAAGTATCCCAGAATTGAGTAACATTGGTGGTGGATAAAATAATGTCTCATAACCTGAATAATTTTTTCACAAATCTTAGTGAAAAGTCAAGGCATACACACCCAAAGTAAAGAATAGTCCTAGTAGGATTGTATTAAAGACATAATTATAGAAGACATAGTAATACACAGATACCACAAAAATAGAGTAATCAATATCAGAGGAATAAGGGCAGAATTCACAGGGTATTGAGAGGCCTCTGGATGCAAAACATCATAGGGCTATGATTTTTAGTTTGACCAGTAGGAATTGCATCTGGTCACAAGGATCCTTTAGAGAATATTAGTTTGTCTGATCGTCTGTAATAGGGACGTTTCATTATACATTGCTTTTTTGTAGATTTTTTTACAGCATATACAGCAGATAAACTGAGCTACTCTAAAAAAATAAAATTCATGATTTACTTTCCTTGAACTCAGTGAAGAAGGATTTGGGCTGAGTGGCATAAGTGGTGGCTGAAAAAATGTGCCTTGCCATCCTGGTCACTCTGGAACATCACTCTGTCCTCCCCAGCCTCCACAGAATGGCACTGAGAGTTCATTTAAAGCTGGAGAGACCGGAAGGTCAAGCTTTAAAAGGACCCCTCATGGCGGATTTTAAGACCAGGGGTTGTCTTTATTTATTTATTTTCAAACTGCATTGGCTAAAAGAGTTAATTTCCCCTGAACCTTAAAGCACCAGATGGGCCCGCACCTTCCAAGGACTCTTTTTTTCTTTAAAAGCACAATTGTTGTTCAGTTTCTCTCAGGTGCAGATTCATTAGCTCTTGACTGGCTCTCCTTGTTTGCCGACTACTTGTGGAAAAAGCCATTTACCCTGGTGAATGTCAAGGTTAGTGCAAACCGTCCTTGCCATCAGTCTCTCTGGCAGAAGGTCAGGGATAAGCTTTCCTCAAATGGGCAGCGTCAAACAAAGCAGAGACAGACTTAACTCACCAAAAGAAAGAAAGGAGGCCTGCTCTGGGGTTGATAAACATTCCTGTGGGCTTTGAGGACAAAAGATTAACTCATCCTTTGCCACTTCAAGAAATGCTCACGGAAGATGCCTTAAAATATCTGGATATTTTCGAGCCTATGACACATGTTTATAAAGTAGTAACTATCTGTATCCATATGTTTAGCTATGTCTATTTGCATATCTGTATATCTATCCATCACCTTGTTTGTTTAAACAAGTATTGTAACTTTCAAAATGTCCACTTTGGAAGTATACCCCATTATCCTAGCCTTGTTCTAGTTGATCTTTTTTTTTTTAATGTAATTTCTGTCCTCAGTTTACTTTCATAGACAAGTTGTAAATCACACATGAAGAAGAGCTGCCACAGTCTGAAATAGGTCTTAATTTATTTTCATAGGATAATCCAATTTTGAATTTGGAAGGAACCTCAAGATTAACCTGGTGCAACCTTCCATCCAACAAATAAAGTCTCTGCGGAAATCTTGGCAGCTTATCACCCAGCCTCAACTTGGTCATTCCCAGTGACCAAAACACCCCTGACTCACAGGAAGACTGTTCCGAGGTGGGGGGAAGCTTTTATTGTTACAAAGAAAGCTTTGCCTTATATTTACTAAAATCCATTTCCTTGGGAATGCAACCAGTTGGTTCAAGTTTTGTCTTCTAGTATGATAAAGAGGGCCAGTCCTTCTTCAACACAATAGCTCTCCGAATATTCGTTAGAGTAATCATGCAACATGGAGGTATTTTCTTCTCTTGGCTTACTATCCCACTTCTTACATGAAATGACTGTCTGGTAAGGCATTTTTCTATTTGGGCTCCTCTGAATGACCACTAGGTTTTTGTGATGTGTCCTTAAAATGTGAGATCCAGAAATGTGAACCATATTTCAGATGTTGAACCATGAGCTTCACATGTATTTAGGTATAATATATATTTTGAACATTATGTCATACACACACACACTTACAATTCTCCTCACATTGATTTACTGAGAAATCAATTAATACCAGAAAAACTTTTTTACATAAGCTCTAGCCAGGCAGATTTGTTTTCGTATTTCTGTATTCCAATCACAAATCACACAGAAGGTATATGTTTTTAGTCACTGTATCGAATTTTTAACGTAACTGTTTGCTACCCACAAGCAGCCACCTGTTCTATTAACATATGAAAGTCCATTGTCATTCTTACAGAAAAGTACTGGGGATCCTATATACTATTCTCTTGGGCACACCATTTGCTGTACTCAGTCTTACTATTTTTCCCTGAGAGTTCTGGTGGACAATTTTGCTTCTCCATTTCAGTTACCTTCAGAGATCTTGGTCAAATCACTAAGTTATCATCCCTTGCCTAATTTTAATGACCTACATACTTTTCCAACAAAGCAAGTCCTGTTCTTTGAAATGGATCATCACTTAGCTCACCAAACTCAGTACCATTAGAAGTACTCATGGGTACCTATGTCCCACATGAATTAGAAATGGGACATCCATGAGGTGCTTCTTACATCCTCTGCGTTTTGTCTCTTGTATATATGATCTTGGTTTTGCTTGCTTACAACTTTCCCAAATCTTTTAGACTTTAATCTCATAATTTTTTTCAGCCTTTCTAGAATTCCTCCACATCATATAATTATCTGAAGATTTAAAAAGCGTTCCTTCTTCATCTTTTCCTCACTTACCTTTTCCTCTGGCAAGGAGACAAACCATTTCTAGCACACGCAACCACTGAGTAATTGAGGGAAGAAAACTAACGTAGGGCACCATGGAGTGTACGGATGTTTCCCGCAGTGCCCACGCTTTCTGGATGTCCGCAGGAGCTACAATTCCATGGGGCTTCTTCCAGAAACTGTACCATAAGTTGTCATGGTAGCCTGCCTGCTTGTCTTGTGTATTCACTCCTGAGTAACTTGATTTTTGTTTAAGTCAGCCTGGTGACTCTACTCTCCAAACATACTCTTTCTTTCCCCACCTTCCACGGTCTCATAGCCATTGACACTAACTTATACTACTGAGTGCCAGTCTCACCTTTTGAAAAAATATCTAAAAATTCCAAGAACTTTAGGCTTTTCTCTTGAGTTTTTTCATCTTCTGTAGAAAGACTCTTGTTTTTCTCCCTGCATTTACCCCCTGTCCCCGACTCCCACTGCCACCATATTGTTGACACTTAACAACTTAGGCCTAGAAACCTGTCATAACTTTCCAACTAGGCTAGTTGACCCTACACTCAAAATGCCCATCTAGCCTATATGCAAGCACAAAAATTTACTTTTGTATTTATTTCCTGACTCAAAATCTCTGGGTTTTTCCAGCGTGTATCAAAAAAGTTTCATCTCTTTAGCTGGACTACCCTAGCTGCAAAACAGCTATAAGCACAATAAGACTTACTTATGTTTGAAAAATATAGGTTGCATTATAATAAACATAATTTAAGCCACATTGATTTCCTTTATATTCTTCTCCTTAAAAGGAGTCTTCCCATTACTCAAGTTGAACAAGAATGACCCATTTAGAACTGTACAGACCATAATAAGCCCCGCATAAAGATCTGCCCATTTAGATAATCCCAGAACATGCATAGAAAGACACTGAACGTGTCCAGGAAGTGCCAAGAAGGAAACAGTTCTAAGCTGAGTTTATTATTACCTTTTATTCTAGTGGCACCCTCACTGCTGCAAGGCTTCACCAGGCCCTTTGGTGCTGTGTGCTGAGGTCCTCAAATGTTCGTCCTCATCCCCTCTCCCGCTATTGATGGCATAATCTGCACAGGTCGTGAAAGGAGAGGCTCACTCAGAGACTGCACCTGCTAAAAGGAGGAAAATCAATTTTCATCATCCAAAAATACAGAACTGCTGGCACACAAACTAGTTGCTCAAGGTCCCTCGGGTCTAGAAGGGGAGTCCTACTAAGAAAGACATGCTTGGAACAGAAGTCAATACTCTCTCCATGTAGCCAGAATAATAAGGGAAGTGGGGAATGAAGAGGTAGAGGATAGAATGTTGCCATGCAGTTCCCCAATTCTGCAATAACTATCAGATGGAATATAGAGCCAATATTAGGTGGGGATCTTTCTAAGAGCAATCTATATATTTTGATACTCTAAATGTTCTCAAATGCTAAATTCAGCTGACAGGTATAACCTATTGTGATTTATTTTTACTGGGTTTTTACTTCTTTACCACTTTTTATTACTATTTTTTCCTATGAGATTCTTTTTTAAAATTGATATTTTGAGTTGGAATTTTATCATTTGATACCAGAGATGATTTGTTGGGAGACACAAAACATAGATCTGCATTACTGAAAAACAACCTCACGGGGGGGTGGAGGAGGGCTGATAAAACCACAAGCCCATATACCTTGACACACCTGAGTGTTATAGCATATTTGCAATTCATATTTTAATTACACAAGCAATGCCCAAAAACACATTTGTTTCATAAATTAAAACAATATGGACCTAACAAGTAAAAATCTCACTTCACATATCCCCAACCTGATTCTTCTCCAAAGAAATAGTCACTATAACTGTTATGATTTAAGTGTATCTTCCTGATTTTGTACTATTTATTTATATAAAATGCATATTCATATATGTGTTTAATATATAAATAAATGGTTTACCTTTGCATAAATAAGGCAATACTCAACTCTGTTCTATAATTTAAGTTTACACTTAATTTCTTGAAGATCTTTTATTTCAGTATTTGTAAGTCCACCTTATTCCTTTAGATTTCTGAATAGTTTTCCATAACATGGATGAAATTAATTCATACAAATATTTGATTATTGCAATTTATTAGCATCTTTTACCTCTAATTTTTCTCAATTACAAAAAAAAACAAAAAAAAAGGCCACAATGAACATCCTTTTACTTGCTTCTTTATGTGTTTTGCAAGCATTGCTCAAGAGTAAAAACTGAAAAGTGGAAATTCTAGGTCAGTCTTGAGAATTTTGATACAAAATGATAAACTGCCCGTCTAAAAAGGCTATACACATTTACATTACTACTGATGGTTTGCATTTCCTTACACATGCTCAAACACTATGTGTTTTTAATCATTTAAAATGTTTTTTTCTTAAATTTCTTGATTTTTAAAAAAGTTTAATGTCTATTTAAATTTGTCTGTCATTTCCATTTGTTTCAGTGTTGAACTTACTAGTTTTTTTTTGGATAATATACTGAGATACATTCTTTTCTTGTTCAGTCTCACATCTGCTGCTCCCCTGAAACACATGGATAGATGATGGATAGATAGATAGATAGATAGATAGATAGATAGATAGAAAGAAAGATAGATAATTCTTGTTCTTTTTATATATTTCAGTTATTTTCTTTCAGTATGTCATTTATCTTTTTTTCTTAGCCTATGGAATCTTGTCATACAGAAGATTTAATTTTTATGTCATAAGATCTGTCCATCTGTCCTTTGTGGAGTCTGAGTTTTTTTTCTTTTTCCTGCTCTAGAAAGGCTTCTCAACACAAAGGTTTAAAATAACTGTCCTAAATTTTCTCCTTCAAAATCTTTATTGTCCTTTTTATATGCTTAAAAAAAAACCTCAGGCATTCATCATTTCATTCAAATATTTATTGAAAATGGGTATTGATGTATATGAAAAATATTTTTTCTCCATTGAGATGATCATATATTGTTCTTTTAATCTATTAATTACTTAATTACACCAATATACTTTTCTCGCATTGAGCTATTCTTGCATTTCTGAGATATAGTTTCCTTGTTCAGGATTTACTATTATCTTCCATTAGATTTGCTTTAAATAAATTATAATTTTTATGCATTAAAATGCATTAAAATGCTTGTATTTGATATACACATCTTTGATATATTTGCTTACATTTGCATCTAGTCTTAATAATACTATTATTAGTATTTAGCTTTGTTTCTTGTTTTTTATATTGTTTTTTCTCTTGTTTGAGAATTAAATGTACTAATATTATAAAGAGATTCATAAAGTTCATTTTTTTTCTCAGTTCTGGGATAGCTTTATAATGCACGGTTTTCTTGAGACTTTGGAGAATACAATAAACTATTTAAGCATTTTTAGGTAATTCATATATTAGAAAAATAGAGAAGTGCACAAAATATACTTTAGAGCTCAATTATTATCACAAAGTAAACCTCCATGTAATTTCAATCCAGATCATGAGACAGACTACCACCAGCACCCAAGATGATCTTTCATACCTTCAAGTTACTGCACTCTTCTTCCTCCTCACGTGCAATCTGTATCTTACATTTGAACATTATAGTTTTCCTTGCTTTTGAACTAAATATAAGTGAAATCATATGGTTTGGGTCCCCTTTCATGTGTAATTTCCTTTGCTCAATATTATATGTTTCTGAATCAATTCATGTTTCAGTGTGTAGCAAAATATATATCCATTTTATTGCTGTATAGTAGTATCTCATTATACAGATATATTGCAATTTACTCATCTAATATTGTAAAATGGATTTTTTTTTTTTTTGTAAAATGGCATTTTTAAAATATTAACAACACTTGATGTGTCTTGGTACAAATGAGCATGGATTTCTATTGGATATCCCAAGGAATAGAAACGCTTCAGCAGATAATGCCAACAGATAAAATTATTGACATCCCTAGCAGCAGTAACCAGCAGTGGTGGTCATTTTATTTTTGCTATAGCTTTCCATTATATCTTTTTAATTTCAATTAGTCGAGAGAATATATGCCAATATCTCAGTTATTTCAATTTATATCTTTCTTTGAGCATCTTTTCATACGCTTTTTGTAATTCAGATACTCTCTTTTTGAAGTCCAGTCAAATCCCCAACCCATTTGGAGGTGGGAGGTTGTGTGTTTTCTAGAATTTATAATCTACAACCCAGATGAAGTTGATTTTGTTATTGATGTGAGGTGAGGGTCAAAACCCCTTTTTTTCCTTGTATGAATATCTAGTTGACCTAGCAAAGTTTATTGAAAAGATTGTTCATTCTTAACTCTTCTACAGGGATCTCCATTATAAATCAAGCCTCTTTATATGCATGTATCTGGTCCTGAATCTGTTCTATGTTATATCTGTCAATATCACATAGTTTTAATTACTTACCTTCATTATAAGTTTGATGTCTAATAGGACAAGTCCTAGCAGGTATTCTTGGCCCTTTTCCATATAATTTTTTTTTAAAGATTTTTATTTATTTATTTGAGAGAGAGAGAGTGAACGACAGAAAGCACAAGCAGGGTGAAGGGCAGAGGGAGAAACAGACTCCCTGCTGAGTAGGGAGCCTGATGCCGGACTTGATTCCGGGACTCCAGGATCATAACCTGAGCCGAAGGCAGATGATTAACCAACTGAGCCACTCGGGTGCCCCCATATAAATTTTAGAACCAGCCTGTCAATTTCCATGATGCAATCTATTAGAAAATTTGTTTGGAATTGTATTGAATCTAAATATCAATATGGGGAGAATTGGTATTTTTATAATCTGGGTCTTCCAATCAATAAACATGCTATTTCCTCTATTTAGAACCATTTTATTTTCTCTTAATACCATTTTATCATTTTCTGTGTAAACAGTATGCATATCTTCCATTAGATTTGCTTTAAATAAATTATAATTTTTATGCCTTAAAATAGTATCTTCTGTTATATTTCATTTTCTTTTAATTTTCTGAGGCTAGTATACAGAAATATAATTGATTTTTTAATTTTTGCTACACTCATTTAATTCCAACAATTCATCTAAAACTTTTTTAGATGTTTATGATTATACTTATATCATCTTTAATAAAGAAGATTTTAACTCTCTCATTTCTTATTTTTTTGGGTTTTTTTTAAATATCTTATTTCCCTTAAAAGGAATTCCAGTAAAATATTGAATAGTACAGGAAGTCATCTTCAAATCATTCCCAATCTTGAATAACTTTCAATATTTCATCATACTTAATGGTATAATATTTGTCGCAAGTTTATTTATAGTTATATTTTATCAGATGAAGTAAATTCCTTTCTATGCCGACTTTGCTAAGTTTTCTTTATGTGCTTGTTTTAATCATAAAGGGCAAATTTCTAAAATTGTCTTTTCTGAATTTATCAAAAAATATGTTTTTATTTTCCTTTACTGTGTTGATGTGGTAAATTACATTAATTAATTTTCTAATGTTAAATAGCATTTTTGGAATAAAACCAACTTGATCGTGAAATATGACCTTTTTTTTGTTTACTGCTGCATTCAGTTTGCTCTTTTTTTGTTTAGAAGTTTTTATCTATGTTTATAGGAGAAACTGACCTGTAATAGTCTTTTTCATAATTCTTTGTCAGTTTTGGTATAGAGGTTATGTACACCACATAAATTGAGTTGGAAGAGTTCCCTAACTTTGTGTTTGTTTTCTCCTCTCCAAAAGAGCATGCATAAGATTGCCATGATTTTCTCTTTAAGTAACTGGTAAAATTCACTCAAGAAGCCATCTGGCCATGGAGTGTATTTTATTTTCTGTAGAAGACTTCTAATAAGGAAGTCATCTTAGTTTAACAGTTAGGTACACTTAAGTGTTTTATTTCTTCTGATTTTCATGTTTGTAAGAGAAATTTTCCATAAGAATTTGTGCACTCAATATTGTATTTTTAAATGTCTAGCATAAAGTTGTTCTAACATAAGTATGTATTACTTATAAAATCTTTAGTAATACCTTTTTTTCCATTCCTGATTTTGATCTCTCTCTCATCAGTTTCATTCAAAAACTAAAATTTACCAATTTGGTAAACATTTCAAAGAATTAACAATTGGCTTTGTTGCATGTTTGTTTCTATTTCTTTAAATTCTGCTCTATTTGTACTTTTCTTCCTTCTCCTTTCTTTGGGTTTCACATTTCTCTTTGCCCTGTTTTCTTTAGATGGGAGGTCAAATGATTTTTTGTTCCTTATTACCTTCTTATATATGCATTAAAGTATATAACTATCTCTCTAACTTCCCAACCCACAATCTGCAAGTTGTATTTTCATTATCTCTAATAAATTTATAATTTCCTCTGTAATGTCTTTTTGACTCAAAGTTTATTTAGAAATATACTTCTTAATTTCAAAACATATGGGAATTTACTAGTTATCTTTTTGGTTTTGTTTTCCTGCTTAATTTGCTGTGTGGTCAGAGAACACATTCAACATAACTACAATCCTGTGAAATTTATTTAGACTTTCTATATGAATCGACAGATAATCTATTTTGGTTAAGGTTCTATATGCACTTCATATGCATTCATATTCTGCATATGTTGGATGCAGTATTCGATATTAGTCACATCATGTTTGTTAATTTTGTTGTTCAAATATTCTATATTTTGTCTTCTTTTTATTCTCTGGTTTTATGAGTTAATTCAGAGAAGTGTGTTAAAATGTATCACAAAGATCATAGATTTATTAGACTTCTTGGTAGTAGTTTGCCAGTTATTTTTGTTTTATATATCTGAGTGTTAGATAAATACACAAATTTACGATTATTATTCCTTCCTGAGGAATTGAGCCTTTTGCCATCGTGAAACATCCTTCTTTATCTCTGTTAATGATTTTTGCTTGGAAGTCTTTGATAATAATATAGTTACACAACCTGCCTTTTGGTTAATGATTGCATGGTATGCATTTTCTATTCTTTTAATTTTCACCTTTCTGTGTCCTTACATTTAAACTCTCTTAATTTGCATTTAGGTGGGTTTTACTTTTTACTTGGGCTGACAAATTTGTGTTTTTTAGAGCATTAGGTCTATTTATAGTGAAAGTAATAGCTAATGTCATTTGTTTTCAAATGTAAAATCTTACTATTTGCTCTCACTTCTTCTTTGAATTTTTTGTCTCACTTCTTTGAACTTTTTCTCCTTTTTGTCTGATTTTGGATTAACTGAAGTTTTTAAACCTGTTTATTTCTTGCCTCTATTACCTGACATTATTTACTTTTTTTAGTATGACACTAGAAATTAGAGCATAAGTGTTTTTTTTTTTTTTTTTTTAGAGCATAAGTTCTTAACATATAAAAAGTTGATATAAAATGGTGCTTTTTTCCCCCCAGGCATTTCAAGGACACTTTAATTCCATTTCCCAGTTTCATATCTTATAAGCTGCTATTGTCTATTTTGATTCTGTGTGTGTGTGTGTGTGTGTGTGTGTGTATAAAACCATAAAACATATTATGCATTTAATTTTTACAGTTAATATTCATTTAGATGTACCCACATTTACCTTTTTGTACTTTTTTTTCTTCATATATTAAATTATTTCACTTCCTTCTGAAAAATACCCTTTGGAATTTCTTTTAGTGTGTTACTGTTATATATAAACCTTTTTAAAAACTATTTTTCTGAGAATGTATTTTTTCAGAAGGAAAATTTCACTTGTTATAAAATTCTAGTTAACCTTTTTGTCTTTCAACACTGCAGATACATTTCAATGTTTTCTGGCTTCCATTGTTTCTGTTGTAAGGTCTGCTGTCAGTCAAGCTGTGGCTCCTTTGAAAGTAATTTGTCTCTTTGCTCAACTACTTTTGAGATTTATTCTTTGTCCTTAGTTTTCAGTAGTTTTACCATGATAGGTGTGATTTTCTCATAATTTTTTTTACTTGGGACTCAGGGGGATTCATATGTAATTTGTTTTTATATTTCAGGTATTGTCTCTTCAAATATTATTCCTTAAACTCTCTTCTTCTGGATATGTCTTCGAACATACATTAGAACCTCCCTTCTTATGTCTTTCCTCTCACATTTTCCTTCAGTTTGTTTCTCTGTGCTGCATTTATGACTTTTTTCATCTGACTTGTGTACTAGTTTCCTAGTTCTGTTTTCAAATGTAGCTAATATGCTACTAAGTCTGTACATTGAGCTTTCAATTGTGGTAATTATATTGTTCAATTCTAACATTTTCATAAAAGTTTTAAAATAGTTATTTTTAGCTTCTGGTTGTCATTATTTGTTCTCACCCGAGCTTAATGAATCAGGTATCAGTAAATGCGCTGAAATAAAAGTGGTCCTAGACACTGGGCTTAAACTCTCTGTATTTCTAATTTCTCTTATGTTTTGGTCTGATGAGTTCTCAATGCCTTACTAGATCTCCAACGCCTTCAAGCACTTAAAAAAAATATTTTATTTACATTATTCAGGGCTTTTCAAAAAGGATAGTTGTTTACACTAGCTATTCATCATTACCAGGACTGGAAATCCAGAGTTGACTGACTTTCAATGTCCTTCAATGGTTATTTAGTCAAGAATATATATATATATATACACATGAAAAAACACACACATTCATTAAAATACACACACACGTTCATTAAAATATCCATATAAATAGAATTAATAATTGTTGCCTTAAATATGCTCAAGGTATTCTGTCGCTATTAGTTAAATATCCTTCACATCTGTGGTTATATCCTCTTTCACAAATAAAATGTTTATATAGTATTTTCTTCTTAATAAGACTTACCAAATTGTGATATGTGGATAACATAGATTTACATATGTATTTTTATGGGAACAATTATAATTATCATTGACAAATTCTACTGTTACGTTTTTTGGGGGTACTACCTATTCTGATTTGGGTATCAGGCTGAGACTAGCTTTATAAAATGAGCTGAGAAATGTTTCTTCCTCTTCTACTTCCCAGAAGATATGGTATAGAACGTTTGCTGTTTCTTGTTTAAAGATTTAGTAGTGTCCTTCAGTGAAGCCATCTGGGCCTGAAGAATACTTTTTCAGAAGATTTTAACTTACAGATTCAATTTCCTCAATAGTTATAGGACTATTCAAATTATCTGCTGCATGTTGAGTGATTTGTACTGATTTGTACTCTGAGAAATTGATCTACTTTATCCAAATTCTCAAATTTATGTATATAGAGTTGCCCTCATTATTCCCTTATTATCCTTTTAAAGTCTGCAGAGTCTGTTATATCGTATTTCATCCTTGATATTGGTAAATTGTATCTTCATTCTTTTTCCTGTTAGCATTGTTAAAGGATTGTCAATTTTATAGATCTTTTTAAGAACCCAGCTCCTTTGATTTTGTCCATTGTCTTAGTATTTTCAATTTATCTGATCTCTGTTATTATTTCCTTCTTCTTGCTGTTAATTTATCGTGTTTTTTTTTTTCTTTTGTCTTCTTTAGGTGGAAGCTTAGATTATTGATTTGAGACTTTCTATTCTCTAATATAATCATTTTCTGCTATTACAGTAAGGGACCATCTGACAGAAAGAAAGAAGAAAGCATGGACCCACTGTCTCCCACCCCTCATTGACAAGCGTACTCAATAGTCCCAAGATGTGTTACACAGTTCTGGATTAGTACTTCCTTCAGTGTCAGAGAAGTTCCTCCTAGTATCCCATGTGAAGGCAACAATTAGAGATTCTATGGATTAGGGAGAGGTACTTGAGTGAAGCTTGTCACTTTAGCAGTGGTTGGAACAATAGGTGTGCATAAGACATGTTCGACATAACCTCAGTATCCCAAATTCCTTCCATCCTTCTTTCCTCCATCCTGAGCACACAGCTTTATTCCCTACAGCTCTGTGTGGTCAGAAAGTCACCACCATATTTCAGGATGCCTCGGTGGTTCACTTAGTTAAGCGGCCAACTCTTAATTTTGGCCAAGTCATGATCTAAAGGTTCTGGGATTGAGCCTCACATCAGGTTCTGTGCTCAGTGGGGAGTCTGCTTGCGATTCTCTCTCTCCCTCTGACCCTCTCCCCACTTGCTCTCTCTTTCTCTCTCAAATAAATAAATAAATCTTAAAAAAGAAAGAAAAGAAAAGAAAAGAAAAGAAAAGAAAGAGAGAGAGAAAGAAAGAAAGAAAGAAAAGAAAGAAAGAAAGAAAGAAAGAAAGAAAGAAAGAAAGAAAGAAAGAAAAGTCACCATATTGCAAAAACTGTAGGCTGAGAGTAACAAGGAGAAGAAAGGAAGGCTGCAGTTTTATAACTGGGCATAATGTCACATCCAACAAGCAGGGCATGTGTCCATAGGGAGAAAAAATGAGAATGGAAACCAGAAATATCTGTCACAATACTTAAGGAATGCGAAGCAGGAACAGGGCACCTTTAGCCTTCCTTTTTGAATGTTAAAATATTTAATCCATAGTCCTATTCCCCCAAAGTAATTTTATTTCTTACTTTCCACTCTCTCATTTCCTCTTTTTTGCCCCAGACCCTCAAATTTCCTTTTCTAAGAATACCTCAAAATTGATAACTTCCCATTAATTATCTCATCCTAGATGATTTTGCCTTTTGCCAAAAGTAAGATTTTAAGAGGGTATGAAGCTCTCAAGGCAGAAAATCAGGGCTCTGTCAAGGTTTAAAGAGAGATGAAGAAAGAATAGACAATGTGATTCAACACTAGGTATTGTCTATTCTTTCTGTGTTAAGACTAGAACTGCATTTTGATGGAGAACAATGCTATTAGCTCAACCTAAACATTGCTTTGGGTTTCTGTTCACCCCTGAATAAAATATTTCCAAATCTTTATGTCAGCTACTAAGAAGAGGTCAACTATGCTCATCTGGATCCCAATTTCATTTTTTAAAAAGATTTATTTATTTATTTGAATGGGGGGGGGGGCAGAGGGATGCGTTCTTCAAGCAGACTCCCCTCTAAGCAGAGAGCTTGGTTCGCGGTTCTATCCCAGGACCCATGAGATCATGACCTGAGCTGAAGCCTCAGAAGAACTGGATGCTTAATCAACTGAGCCATCTAGTTGCCCCTCAAATTTTTTTTTTTTTTTTTTTTACACAATATCTGCAAAACAGAAAAAAAACTAAACATTTTTTGAAATCTTAGAAGGTACAGACCAGCCCTTTTATTCCCACTTTTTCTGCTCTGAGTCATCCTCTGTGCTAACTAAAAATGGAGACAGGCAAAAGATAGGCAGTATACAAATAAAGGAGAAGAATCAAGAGGCCTGAAGAAAAGATACATGGATCCCTGCCTCTTACAAATCAGGAATGGTCAACATCTACCTCCAGGCTATTGATCAGTCTGGTTCCTCCCTCAATCTTATCCAAGTGACATTTATTTTAATAACAAGTTAAACTCATTATGTGAATTGCACAATTCTATTAGAATATTGTTATCCCATGTAAAGGCCATTAGTTCCACAAATGAACTACTCTATGTGAAACTGCTTAGAAAACTATAAAGCACTTTACAAATGGGAGAAAAATTCTAATGTCCAAGAGAGAAAAACATTATACTACACTGAAACCATAAAATGCTAAAGTATGCACTGATGCAGCTCCAATTCAAAACTGCACCCTTTTTGTATGAAAGGTAAAGGGAAACAAAGTGTTTTCTTTATGAGTCTCATTTCTGTGACTAAGATTCTTCTACAACTAACACGTAGTTTTATTTTTTGATTTGTTTTCCCATCGTATTCAACATATTTTATATTCCTTCTGTCTTCTTAGAAGTGCACTTTGTTGAAGTGGGGAGTAGGGTTTTTTAGGAAGTTTTAAAATACGCTGTTAATGAATGAATGGACAACTAATTACTTGCTAAATGCATTAACTCAAATCTGAGTCTGAAATTGCTTCAGAATTAATTTGGGACATATGTGCACATCCTTGCTTATATTTGCAGGGGGCATGATATATGGATTTCCGTTTGTATATGAAAAAGATTTTCCTTTTTTTTACACAAACCTGTCTACACACACATACACACACACACACACACACACACACACCACTACCTCACTGCAGCCCTATCTTACTTTTCAACCCATACTATTAAAAAAAGATAAATTTGGGGTGCCTGGGTGGCTCCCAGTCATAAAGCACCTGCCTTCGGCTCAGGTCATGATCCCGGGGTCCTGAGATCGAGCCCTGCATCAGGCTCCTTGCTCGGCAGGAAGCCTGCTTCTCCCTCTCCCACTCCCCCTGCTTGTGTTCCCTCTCTCACTGTGTCTCTCTCTGCAAAATAAATAAATAAAATCTTTTTTAAAAAAAGGATAAATTTCTTAATTATGCTACTCATACATTGATTGCATTCTCTTTCACTTATTCTATCTCTCGCTCCCACCTCTCTTTCTCTGTCTCTCTCTCTCATACATACACTCACACTGTCTCTCTCTCTCTCATACATACACCTCCTACGTAGGTAGGAGGATTAAAAATGAACTATACACCAAGTGAGGAAACACACAGCTTCCATTCAATGGATCACAACAGTAATTATTCCCCAAACCTAGTTGATTTCTAAAAATGCTTTTACTTCTCTTTCCCCCAAACTAATTTCTTCCTACTAAATAGGAAGCCTACTAGAGTATTTTTCTCTCATTATAGAGACTGGATTTTCACTTTAGTTCAAACAAGAACTCTTGTATAAACTGCCTTTTAATAGTAATGATAATTTTAGGGGTCCATCCATAGATATTTTGAATATGTAACAATTTTCTCCAATGAAAGTTAGCCAGCATTAGGGTCCCATCACCGTTCATATTCACAGATAAGCAAGCATTACATTTTCCTAGACACTTTTAAAAACTTAGTTCTCAGATGATGGCACTGCCAAAAATGTGACCTCTCCAACTAGGGTTCTCCTCTTTGGGGAGACCTTCCAAGAACTTAACATCAGTCTTTCTGTTAGGCAGAATGCCCAGCTTATACTAGTCCAATGTCTTTTACCTGTTTGCTGCATCTGGTCTTCAGTGGCCTTATCAGTCATAATCACATCTTAATTGTCCCTAATCATTACAATGCAAATATTCTATATATGTGTTTCAAGTAGGTTTACCCTTCCTAATTTATCCCAAGATTTAGGGGAAAAAATTGAACTCAAACACCATTCTTCAGCTGGGCCCATTTCCTTAGTGAAACCTAGATTAGTCCATGTTATAGACTGAACTGTGTCCCCTCAAAATCCTTATGTTTTATTTTGAAGCTCTAACCCTGCATGTGACTGTATTTGGAGACAGGGCATCACAGGGAATAATTAAGGTTAAATGAAGTCATAAGGGTGAGACTCGAATCCAATATGGCTGCAGTTCCTACAAAAAGAGAGACACACTAGGGGTGTGTACACACAATGGAAAGACCTTGGGAAGACGCAGTGAGAAGTAGGCCATTTGTAATCCAAGAAGAGAGACCTCAGGAGAAACCAACCCTGACAGCACCTTGATCTTGGACTTTAAGCCTCCAGAGCTATGACAGAGTAAATTTCTGTATTTCAGCCACCCACTCCATGGTGTTTGGTTATGGCAGCCTTAGCAGACTAATACAGTCTGTTTAAAAATTTTCTAAGTAGGTTCCAAGTTGTAAAATACCCACCAAGATCTTCACGCTTATTAGGAGTGCATGGATGCTGCCGTCTAATGACTGTCCCACACTTCCTTCCAGAAGATTCTTAATTTGTTTGTCCAATATCCTTCTCTCCTAGCCTGATAACAGATATCAGCTGCCTGTCCATGGGAATAACATAGGATCCAGAATAAACGAATTACAGCACTCTTCACTTGGCTGGTGATCATTCTGGGAATAAGCGCATGACCTACACTAAAAAAATCATAGCCCCTCTCTGTTTTACATTTTTCCTAAAACTGAACTAAAACACAAAAAAAGAAAAACAAAACAAAACAAAACAAAAAGGAAAAACAAAAAACAAACAAACAAAAAAAAAAAAACAAAAAAAAGGAACTGTTTCTTATATGGTCAAGAGGGGTAAAGATGTAAGCCTACAATATGGAGAAAAAGCTCCTCCGTGGTAGAAAGAAACACACAGAAGAAAGGGGGATGGAGGAGTGGGAGAGAAAGAGAAAGAGATGCCAGCACTAAAGTCTCAGGATCAAGGCATCCCTGAGATTACCCTCTCCTTTCCATTGTTTATGGAAAGAAATACATTCTTCTTTTGTGCCAAATTCATTTTGTTTCTCTGTCATTAGAAGTCAAAGAGTCCTTCTAGTTTATAATTATAAAGAACATGAAAATTATTCTTCCTTATCTTTCTTTCCCATTTATGATCTGCTTTCTGACCTCCCTTCCATTTGCTAATTCGCCACTCTTCTGGGGCTTGGCCAGGAAAATAGCAAGGAAAAAAATGGGGAGAAATCAAAGAGAATAAAATAAAAAGAGAAAAAAGGAGAGAGCTAAATGATATTTTCCCTTATAGTTTACAGCTCTGAAGTCATTTAAGTCCATTCAGAAGTGGGAAATGATAATTAAAAATCAAAGAACTAGGGCATCATGCCTACCCAGCCGATTCATAGTTCCTGAGCTCAAACTCTATAGATATTTCCTCAGGGCCTCCCTCCATACCATTTGAACCTAAGAGATTTATTAATATTCCGTTTTAGCATCCTCCCTGTATCCATCTGGATCCTGATATCCACACGGCTGCATATGCAGTAGGCCTCCATAAAGGTACCCCACTTGTTTCAAGCAGCTTACTGTCCATGAAATCTTTATCCCTGCCGTTTCCCTCCTGTTCACTCCCTTGCACCACAAATTCTTGAAACATTGTCTTTTTATATCCTTCTTTATTCCCCCCCAATTAAAACATATCAGCTTTGTAGCCTATTCCCTTAGGGGTCCACTCAGTGACCAGCTGGTACTAATTTGGTCAAGTATAGCTAAGATGTTACTGGTTGATAATGGATTAATATTTTATTCTCCCAGAGAACATTAACATTTTTATGGTGGCCCCAAGCAAAAGGTGTTAACCACATGGGGATGGCTGGTGTAGGTGTGCAACAAACACGTGGGAACTGATAGTATTTTAGCACCTCTCAATTCACATCATCTACACACCAGCATGTCTACACATCTGGTCAGTCTTGCCCTTTGGGGCGACTCCATATCTACCACCGAAGAGCTTTCTTTGCTGTAGGAACTATTTGCCTTCCTCTCCCCCAAGTGATCTTCTCTTTCCTCCCGCTGGCTGATACCATTGTTCACCTTCTTTTGCTCTATTATTGCCTTTACCAGTGTCTATAGTTTTATTAACTCAGTAAATTTAGATTCTCTTAAAGAGCACATCAAAAGTTCAAGCCATGCCACACAGCCCTAGAAACAGTTCTTGAAACAGAAATGATGACTCCAAAGTTATTTCAGGTAAGAACTAGCAAATGTCATCAGAATGTTCCTGGTCATTTTATTGGCTTTAATTGAATAGTTCCCCCAGAATCTACGGTTTACTGGGACCAAAGATAATACGGGAAAGTTAAATGGCAAGAACAGGGCTCACAAGAAATGCAATATGGGCAGTTACATTAAAATTTCGGTGCTACAACTTAAGCAGAGCCTTGAAAAATAAAAGGGTGTCTTTGGAAGGTGCTGAGAAGAGATAAGAAAATCACGCTCCATGAGCACTAGAGGAATGGCCGCGAAGGAGGATGGAGACCTGGAAGCTGTTCTCAGATTCTGGAGGCACATTATCGAGGAGGCAGAGCAGAGTTATTCTGGATTGCTTCATTGGACAAAAGTACAATCCGCAGTGAGTTAAGTCACAAAGAGGAAGATTTTTTTCTCCTTTGAAGGGAGACCCTCCAACAACCGGTGTTGTCCAGCAGTGGAACGAGCTGCCTTCCAAAGTCGTTACCGATAATATCTGGAAAGGGTCCAAAGGGCAGTGTGGAACAGCTTCCTGCACCTTTAGGCTAGACAACTTCTTAACCACTCGAGTCCACCATTTGCGTAAAACCATCAGCACTAGCTTAGCGGGCTGACCTCCACAGGCAGCAGCAGGTTTTTGTGTGAGTTCAGCGAAGAGGGAGAAGAGGTGAGAAACCGCTCAAGAGTCAGAGGAGGCAGCACGTCCAACCTGTCACCTGTTGGCCGTTTTAATCTTTTGATTGGCTTCAGCCTGTTGGCTACTCACCTGCCCATCTATTCTCTAAATGAAGTACTCTGGCAATTGAGTTCAACAAGCACGGATGCTGGGCTGCTATAAATCATCAGTCCCTTCCTCCCTGAGCCCTTCAGTGGAAGGAGTAATTGGTTAATTGCCAGAGTTGTTAACAAGAATTAAGAATTCAAGGGAATTGGCTAGGAATGCAGATCCGTTGCAATATGGTTAGAACAAATGTGTTTGTAAAGGGGCAGAAATTTAGAAATATGCACACCTAAGTCAAAGCCAATGAGTCTTAAAGTCCTTTATAAAAATGCCTGAGACTCACGGGGTCAGTGTCCCCTTCTTTGACGGGCGAGCACTCTAAAAACTGCTTCTTCCTTCACTCCTTTCACTGTACCTTCCAGCTGCAGGATCCAAAGCACTTTCCATAGTCTCTCCCTCTGTATTCTCTTCTGACAGAAGCGTCTCCCCTGGCTTCACCCACTCTGCACGCCCCACTTCTCTTTTGAGACAATCATCCCATCTCACATGCTTTTTCTCTACGAAATGAATGGATGAAGAAGAATTTTCCATACCACTGCCCATCAGGTCCACATCCATGGATATGTGCCTCTAAGGGTATGAGTCTGCCTTAGCAAGTGTGGGTATTACGGCAGTTCCACACTGAGTGGGACTCCTGGGCATTGCTGGGTAGCCGGCAGGTAATCTAGATATTCTAAGCAGCAATAAATCTAACCCCCATAAATAAATAAATAACCCCCATAAATAAAATAACCCCCATAAATAAATCTAACCGCCCATCCTTATGTTTGCACACCATTTTATGTTTTTCAAAGTACTTCCTTTGATAACAGTATAAAATGCACAGAACAAGTGTTATGAGGCCTGTTTCCAAGATGAGGAAGTTGAGACAGATAGTTGGTTAAGTTATAAAGCCAGAACTTGGGGCGCCTGGGTGGCTCAGTGGGTTAAAGCCTCTGCCTTCGGCTCAGGTCATGATCTCAGGGTCCTGGGATCGAGCCCCACATCGGGCTCTCTGCTTGGCGGGGAGCCTGCTTCCCCCTCTCTTTCTGTCTGCCTCTCTGCCTATTTGTGATCTCTCTCTCTCTCTCTCTGTGTCAAATAAATAAATAAATAAGTCTTTAAAAAAATAAATAAATAAAGCCAGAACTTAATCTCTAGGTTTCCTATCTCCCACATCCTGCTATTGTACCTTCCATATCCTATCTTCACTAATAATGTAACCTCTCTGCTCCAAAAACCTGAAGGGCCCATTGTTTTGTAATCATGAACTCTCCCTAGAATCATGCCTAGAGTGGGGAGTGTGTGCATGCACATGCACGTGTGTGTGTGTGTGTGTTGGAGGAATTGTGGAGCATGGGGTTGGGGGGCAATCTGCAGCTAGTCCAGTGTATACTTCTAGAGCAGGTATGGAAACAAATCCGAGAGAAGCAAAGGTAAACACATGTTAGTGGATTTACAAGTAGTGGTAGTTTCCATCTTCCAAATGGTCAGAGGTGGGAGGCATATGTTTAAAGTCATCATAAAACCAAGGCATCTTATCTAGAAAGGATTTTTGAAGAGAATTTTATAACAGTGAAATAATGTATCACCAAAGCTGTTGAAATGCAAATGAGTTGAAGCACACACAAGAGCGGTACCAGTGAAAACTCAGGCACCACGGCCCATTCAAGTAGAAGGCCAAGAACAGGAAACAGTCAAGGGAGAGATTATCATTACATATTGTATTAAGTTGCCAGGTTCTCATAAATTGCCATATAGATCCCATATATTATATAACATACAGGAGTGAAACTCTGACAGAATGAACTGATTAATAGGAGAATTCCAAGTAGAGGTGACTAAGTACGATGGTTTTTTTCAGCTGCTGAAGATCATTGCTACTGTTCATACTGAAGCAGACATCATCGTATGTCCAGATTTTCTAAGACTGTCCTGGTTTGGTGTTATTTGCAAAAAGTTATTTGCTAAATAGGAAACTAACTGTGAATCATCTTATAACTATGTGTATTAGTCTGTTCTGTGAGCTGTAACAAAATACCATACACTGGGTGGCTTAAGCAACAGAAATGTATTTCCCATGGTTCTGGAGGCCTTGAGGGTGCCAGCCCTCTTCCTGCTTTGCAGATGGCCATCCTCTTGCCGTGCCCTCACATGGCCAAGACAAAGAGGAAGCAAGCTCTCTAGTGTCTCTTCTTCTAATCCCATCACGACAGCTCCACCCTCAGGACCTACTTATCTTTCTAAGGCCCCATCTTCAAATGTCATCATCACTCCAGAGACTGGGGTTTCACCATATCAATTCTGGGGAAACACATATATTTAGTCCACAACATCATGTAAGTCTTTTCAAATAATAACTTTTCAAATTGGAAAGAAAAATCCTTTAGCAGACCTTATACCCTAATTTTAGCTGATAATGTTTTAATCTGAATAAGGAGACTAGTGGATCTCTTTTAAAAGTGTCCAAGATCTGGAGTTAAGGGGACTAGATGGAAGAAATGAGGGCTCTACGTCCCCAGCAAGATCCAGTAGGAGTAGGAGAGAAGGACAACGGGGCACTGGAATTAAGTCTACTTTGGGTAGATGCAGTCTGAGCTGAGTGTCATATGTCAGGTTACGGTGGGGAACGCAGGTACTGGCACACAGCATGTCTAAGGTAGGAAGACCCAGCCTGGTATTGGGTTGTCTACGCCTTAGATGTGGTGGCTCTCTGTCCCAGCCTAGCCTCCATGATAGTGGTCTCTTAGTTTTGTGGAGAGCTCAGAGGATATAAGTTATTACTGTAGAAGTCCTTTAAAAGCTAAATACTCTCTAAATTTTTGGGCATAGACAGCACTGCTTGAAGCCCCTCAAAAGCAGATAACGCCAATGGAGAGGAAGGCATTTTTGGCCACTTCTCCACAGACCAGCTGCTCAGCCTGCAGGATCTCTGGGCTCCATGGTCTCACTCACTTCAGTGAAAAACAGAGCTCAAAGACACAGCAATATCCAGGCAAAGCCCAGGTTGTAGTGAGCGCTGTAGGAAGTAGGAACTTCCAGTAGAAATGGACTTCTTGATGGAAACTCCCCCCAATACCGGTGGAATGTGGGGTGGTATACTTCCTGGGAGGCAGAGAGCCTGTGTACTGGAGCCAGAGAAGTTGTGATGCTAGACAGAGACTAATGAGAAAAGGGGAAATTAGATTACAACATGCAAGCTGAATGAAAGTTAGTGATTTAACTGATTCACTGACTGATTGGTTCATTTCATCTCAGGGCTAAATATTGAGTAAAGCCAGTAGGAAATAATATAGAAATAATATAGAATACGCACCCTTATGTTTGAGCAGCATTATTTACAATGGCCAAGATATGGAAGAAACCAAGCATCCATCCATAGATGAATGGATAAAGAAGATGTGATCTATATACTCAGTGGAGTATCGCTCAGCCATAAAAAAGAATAAAATCTTGCCATTTGCAAGAACATGGATGGACCTACAGGGTATAATGCTAAGTGAAATAAGTTAGTCAGAGAAAGACATGATTTGATTTCACATATGATTTCACATATGATTTCACACGTCTGTAGAATTTAAGGAAAAAACAAATAAGAGACAACAACAACAACAACAACTAAAACAGACTTTAAAATACAGAGAACAAACTGGTGGCTGCCAGAGAGGAGGTGTGTGGGGAGAGGGGTGAAATAAAGGGGATTAGAGTGTGCTTATCATGATGAGCACTGAGAATGTATAGAATTGTTGAGTCATTATATTATACACCTGAAACTAACATAACACTGTATGTCCAATATACTTAGATTAAAAAAGATATTGGCCTTCGTATCAGTTTATCTAGAAAAGAACTTGAGAAATAGATCCTATGGCTAGAGATCTACTTCTGGCCTACTGATCAGGACTGGTCGATATCAACATAATACTCAAATGTCCACTGGGACGAAAGCAGAGGCATGAACAATAAAACATTCAAATGTGAGAAACAGCAGAGAAGAAAATATTCACTTCGGAACCTCTAACTTTACTGGTTAGTGGATGGTGGCCTGTTTTTGAAGAAACGTTATGCGTCAATCTGAGTTCTGTGTTTCTAAGAACAGTGCTTGTCATTTCTTTGCAGCCTCTTTCTGCTGGAAGACCGTGTTTTCCTTGAAGGATGCTTCGGGATGTCTTGTATGTTATGTGCTGGGCCACACTATTTACCATCTTCTCCCACATCGTTACCCTATTCCATCGAAATACAGAATAAGATCACAGATCCCAGTCCCAATAGGGTTTATACCTGCTCTCTCTGTGTTCCTGAGTTTGTAATCTCTTTGATGCCTTGAAGTTTCTTTCTTTCTTTCTTTCTTCTTATTTTTTTGTGTAAGCCTTCAAGTTTCTAAAGTAATGTTGTCTTAGCCTCTCATTCTCATGCCAGGTATAAGTAGTTGGACTGGAAGCTACTTGGAGAGGTTGGGAGGGAAGACTTCACCAAGTTGGTGCTAGTCCAAGTATTTCATCATGTCCAAGGATGTGCCTGGTCAGTGCAGTTAGTAAGTTGCCACTGCACCATGAAAAAGTGAAAAATACATACTGTCGCTATAGGAACTGCTATGCTAGCAAAGCACAGTTTCTCTGGGCTAGACCCAGGGCCAGCATCAATGCAAGAGAATCTGAGACTACGGATTGGTTGCAGAAAGAGAGTTTCCATCACACTTTGTTGAGTTTCCATTCTCGCTCTGTAAGTAAAGAACCAAGTTTGCTCCCAGTGCTCAGATTCTTGGCCTCCCACATGGAAACGGAATCACAAAGACATGTGTGTGTGTATGTATATAGACGTATGCTTGTATTCCAAACTCAAGAGAAAGAAAAAAAACTTCCCCAGATTTTTCAATTCCTGTAAGGATTGTAGTTTACTATTTCTGGATTTGGATCATTGAGTTCCCTGGATTATTAAACATAGCAAAAAGCCATCTGCAATGAATCGGGCTTGCTCCTCTAATTGAGTCATGCTGTGAAGCCCTTTACTGTTTCCCTCCCTTCGTTGCTGAATTTTTTTTTCAAGAATGATAGGAAATACATTTTTTACTACTAATGCCACCTGCAGGTTAAAGAGAAACTGTTGCAAGATTCTTGAAATCCTCACAGCACACTGCAATATGCACCTCCAAAATATTCTCCAAACCTTGCCAATCAGCAGGAATGCAGTCTCATTTCATTGACGATGTTCTTTATCAAAAATATGCCTTCGCAATCAACTATTGCAGCCAGCCTTCTCTCCTCACTCAACACTCAGGCCAGCTGATGCTTACAGCCAGGAACACGTATAGAGTCATTGCCTAGGAAATAATTGCTTTGGGCTACTTCACGCAACAGAATCCCAGCGCCGTTGTAAAGCGCCTCATGTCACAGGTAAAGGTGGTTTGAGAGTTATCCTCAATCAATTAGTTTCCATGTGAATTATTTCCTGGGTCAATCAATCATTCCACGCAAGTGCTGTTACTTGGGTTCACGGTGCTAAATGAATTAGCACACACTGGGCCATCTACATGTCTTATTTTCTCAGCTAAGTAAGGTTTCTTAAGGAGAGATATTGTTTTCCACTCTAATTAGTTCCTCCTTATTATGACTGACATTACCGTTACTACATTATGATTATTAGTCATAGTAGATAAACTTTGCTATCAGTTCATTATAAATTATGCTTCAGCTTCAAGCCACAGTGATGGTATATTCCCAATTATCTGAGGAGCACAAATCTCCGAGGAAGTGAAGGACATACCCATCGATATTTTTACAGATAGTCTAGGCTACTCAATGTTGCCAGACAGGACAGGCGCTCCCCATTTTGTCACCACCAGATGGAGGCAACTTGCAATGTGTGCACCACCTGTGACATGACATCATATGGAATATGATGATGACATAATGTGGTGACAGGGACAGCGGGACTAATGTGGGGAAATGCCTCTTGACCCAAACAGGCAGCTGGTGAGCGCTTCAATGTCTACTCTGCTTCT
This sequence comes from Potos flavus, assembly GCA_028534135.1. Classification (NCBI taxonomy): domain Eukaryota; kingdom Metazoa; phylum Chordata; class Mammalia; order Carnivora; family Procyonidae; genus Potos; species Potos flavus. The sequence continues at coordinate 54,337,678 of CM052885.1, read as the reverse complement.
TAATCAAATTATGATACCTGAGCACAGAGAGGAAGAAACAGAGCCAATCACCTTAGTGCGACTGACAAGTCACCTTCAACAGACACTCAGCTCCCTAATGTGGAGCCATTTTTATCCAGAGGAATAATAATACGAGGACATAGAAGAGATGGCTGAGAAAATCCCATCCTTTCTAGAAGGGCTTGCATAATATTAATGGAAAAATCTCTCCATAGCTGAGAAAGAATGTGGGACAGATACGTGGGTTTTTCTGTTTTCCTTCTCCCTGGCTGAATTTACAGAAGAGCCCCTACCTCTAATCTCACATGCTGTTGAGAAACTACAAGGGGTTTCCCAAAACTTGAAGCATCATCCGTGGCTGCAAAGAGCTTTTAAGAGTTGACTCCCAGAGTTAAAGCTACATGCCATGGAAGCCTCGTTCAGCCCCTGGGTGCCACCGGGTGACAACACACCAAAGTGTTCAGACTGTACTGGCAATAGGAACAAGGTGCAAGATATACCACAGAATTTGACGTTTACTGAAAGTTTCACCTTGCTCCCTCCTTGGAAATAATCATCTCTCCAGATCTATTGACGCTATTGAGATTTTGGACTAGATAAGTCTTTGTTGTGGCGGCGGAGGGAGGGGGAGGGGTACTGTCCTGCACAGTGTAGGGGGTTTTAACAGCACCCCCTGCCTCCACCCCCTAGATGCCAGGAAGGATTCCCCCAGTTGGGACAACTGAAAATTTCTCCAGACATTGCCATCTAGGGGTGGGGTCAAAATTGCCCCCCCCCCCAACTGGAGAAACTCTACTATACACTCTTTGAGCTCTTTGAGCCTAGGGAGTATATCTCATTCATCTTTAAAACCCTGTGCCTAACACCAGGGAAATGCCGGACAGAGAGTAACTCTTCAATGAAGTTTGACTGCAATTATGTAAGAGTAGAGAAGCGAACACAACTAAGGTTGGAAGTGACTTCTTTAACTCTTCATCTGAAAGAAGCAAAGGATGTCTTTCTCTTCAACCATTCTGGCCACATTCATAGAAAGACCGACATGAAAGATCTCTCCTGTTTATTTAAATTAAAACACCACTGTCACTGTCCCTGAGAAGTCAGCTCAATAAAGACAGAGCAGGGGGCATTGGGACAGAAGGAAGGGAAAAAGCACATAGACAATTTAATTGTGAGGAAGTTAAAAAAAAAATCTTTGCCAAGTAATGAAATTATTAATTGCAATTCATGTCAGTTTTTGCGACAGCTATGTGAACCGATGGACAGGCTGTTCAGCAGTATTTCTGGAAGGAATTGTACATTTTAAAAATGAGGCGCTGCTGGAGGAATACTGTGTATGCGGGGAGTTGCAGAAGCGTACGCCCCTGTAACTTCACGGGGCCGTAACAGAGAAGCCGCCGTACCTTTAGACCACATGTAGTTTATGGATCAAAAGGGCATCACGTTCGCCCATGTCATTGTGCTCTGAAAGATCAAACTCTCATTATATGCCTGATGCAGTATCTTCTATGTGAGGCAGTTTACATATTTCTCTCTTTAAAAATATAGGCAGCTACTTCCTTCTTCCTACAAATGCTCTTATCAGTTTTGAATTACAGAGATCTATTTTGAGATGAACACACTGAACAAAACCTTCATCCGCGTGTGCGTGTGTCTGTGTGTGTGTGTTTTTATTTCCCAACATGGCGGTAGGAGCTTATGCCCGCTATCTGCATAAGTCTTTTGTGTATTGCTAATGGAGTGCTGGAATTGTAGCAGCCCTGAGCAGGGAATACATGTGAGCAACAATATGCTGAGAGACCCCTCGGTGGAATCTAATCTGTTCCAGCTCATGCACTCCTCAGAAACTATTTAACTTTCATTAAACTGTGTTTGATATCAGCTAAATAGGATGCATACGGCTCCAATATAGCTCATATGGTCGCATTCATTCGATCACAGCAGTGCTTTTTTCTTATATTTCCCCCCACTTGTGTCAGTACCCAGTATAGCTGGGTAAATAGGAGATCTTTGAAGATGTAGTTAGTACTCAGATTTCTTTATTCTTTTGTGCTGGTTTCTTAGTGTTGAAACAGTGATTCATGTATGTCGCAGACAGCCTCCATTAATTTCATGTAATGTAGCTTTTATCTCGTAGCTGGGACAACTATCTTCAGCATTCTGTCGCTCTAGCATCCCCAGCTCTGTCCCAAGCCCCCTTTGCATTTCCCGTCTCCCTCCAGGTCCCCAATGGTCTCCATAGCTCCTCTTTCTTCATGGAAAATTATGTTCATTTCCAGCCACTTTTTTTTTTTTTTTCTGGTTGTTTAGCATAAGGACAAGTGAATAAACAGGTTAAAATAAGTAGGAAAAAGGAATGAGGGGTGCGATTTTCAGTCTGGGTAACCTTTCTGTCTGAAGGAAAGAAAGAAAAGCTGCGGGGATGAAAACATCCATCCAAGCAGGAGAACAGTTTATGCCCCCATCCCCCCTACACAAACACACACACACACACACACACACACACACACACACACACATTCTTTCTCTCTCCCTCTCTCCCTCTCTCTCTCAATCTATTCAAAGGACACTAATTTGTTTATGAATACAGCACAGTAGGAGTGCGCAGTTTCCCTGGTTCTGGGGAGGAAAGGGCCAGTGGATTTACAAACTGGAGCTGTTGAGAAGTTTTAATGATCAAGTATACATAACACACAAACACACACACACACACACACACACACACACACACACACACAGGGTGGGGGAACTGGGCATTTTACCAATATGCTATCAGCCAAGTAAACATCATTATTTACTTGCAAAACATCTTTTCTCCATAATAATGAGAAAGTGTTGAGAATTTCACCTTTAAAAATATTAAGGGGACATGGATATCTCTGTTATTCTCGCTGATATTTTTTCAATTATGTTTTATTAAGTCCAAAGGAATAATCACTTTTTTTTTTTTTAGATCACTTAAGAGAAACTACATGGGGTCTTTGGTACAGGGAACCCAATTATTTAGGATATTATTTTGTGAACCTTTTTCATTTTATTAGTATACCAGAGGGTTTTCACATTCTCAAGGAGAATCCAGCTATTATTGCTTTTTTGGAAGAAATGTCTCACTGGGGCAATTAATTCTATACATTAACACCAGTCACAGTTGTGCTGTATATTATTAAAATTATAAAGGCAAAACCCCACATTTTATCATTCAGTTCAGAAAGCGGTCATTTATATGTGTGCGTATTAGAGAATAAGCTGCTCCACGTGTAGCCCTTGCTGCATAAGAACTTTGCAAAGCCCTGTGCTGATCTGGGTATGTTCTTTCCACAAACGCTGACCGTTCACAGCCAAGCAAAATGGGGCTGAGAAAGGTGAACGCGCGGGCGGCTTCAGAGCCTGCCTCTGTCTGGTCTCTCTCTGCCACAGTTGAGGGATGTTATCCATTTAACTTTGTTGATGAGCACATGTAATTAAGACGCTGTGCCTTAATGTTTGATGCTGGGACTTGAAAGGGTGATTTAAGAAATTTATTTAGATAAGCATATTGACATTTTTAGTATATATTATTAATCTTATTAATAGTATTAACAAAGGCTAATTGAAAATGCATCATCTATAATTATATTAGTCTTCATTTTAGTACATTTTTGTCAGAGTAAACTAGAAAGGAGTAATTAATGTGCCACTGTTATTTACCCCTGTTTGTATTAAAGCTGGTGTTACACAATGTTAGAGATGAATATAGCCTGATTTCACTGAATACCACGGAGCACAGCATTCAGAAGCAGTAAAATAAGCAGCTGTGTTTTCCTGTACTCGAACCTAAAAATAAAATCAACTTCAGGATTGCAGGATAGGTGTGCAGGAGAGGAAGACAGGAAGTCTCGAGACTGCGCTCGCCATGCTGCTAACTCGAGGCTGCCCTTTTCCTCCCCTCAGTGGTAGGCTCAGAGATCCATGACTGCTCAGAATCTAGAGTCCTTGCATCTTATCAGTTGAAGAATTAAATATAAAAAAGCATGCCTCAACGCTTTTGATCCTGAGGGTCATCGATGCCGGTTCCGTTGGGACAGGGCAGGGGAAATGATTTTACATTCATCAAGGATAAATTCACGACCCTTTGTAACACATTGCCTCGGTCTTTACCAGTGAAAAGAGAAAACCAGAACAGTGGTCTAAAGGATATCAGTCTCAAAAAATCCAATTCCCAAAGTTAGACCTGACCCTTGCAAGGCCCATACCCTGCCCCTGTTCTCCGCTACACACCTTCACACATCACGAACACACACAGGAGTTTCCAGGCTACATGAGAAAACAGCCCCTTCTGGCTACCATGTACAAAAACCAACCAGACAAAAAAAACCTAAAAGCAAGCAAGCAAGCAGGGAAGACTTAAGTTAATGTGGAATTAACCACTTGAAAGTTTTCTCCCACCCTGGCTTTTATGCTTGGCTTTCTGAGGTCAGCCATCTCCTGAGGCAGGCAGGCAGGACGAGCACAGCGCGGGGGTGTGAGACGGAGGTGTGCAGGGCTGGCAATGAATGGCGCATCTTTTAATCAGGTAGAGCCAAGACCGTGATGGCTGGGATTCCAAAGCTGGGCTCTGGGCTTTCTCCTGAGCTCGAATAAAAAGCGTGGCATATTGGTTGCACTGGCTGCCAAGTGCTATGTCCGTGCCCTCTCCACAGTGGCCAACCACAAACATGCTAGCTAGAAGCTCTCAGGGGGCCCCGTGTGTGCTGTTCCTACACGGCTAACATATGTATCGACACCTGAAAGCTACAGCCTGCCACGTCGCCAGGACCCCACTTGCCTACCTTTGCTCCTTGGTCACCAAGGGTTAATTTTCTAATGGCTGCCTTGCTGCTGAAGCTGGCCAAGTTTTTCATCGCCTGCAGAGCACCACAAGCTGTGATTTGGAGCCAGAAAACACCATTAATTTTCTAAATAGGAAGGATCACATATGTAAACTGTCTGGTTCTGTAACGAGTCGGGCAGGTAGAAGATGAAGGAGGAGGAAGTGAATTTTTCCAGACACAGAGGCCAAACAGCCCAGTCCAACGGGCAACACAGTGTGCAGGACTTTGGGGGCCGTGAGGGGGCGAGGGGGGGAACAAGGAATTTCCCTCCCATCTTTAAATCAGTTTCTCCACCAACCTTCAGTGTTTCCACAAAAGGTCAGGTTGGTGATTTATTGGGCAGTGTCGGGAATTTTTACGTTAGACTTCACAAGAAACTTATTTGTAAATGGAAGGAAAGATTAAGCAAAGTGCACCAGCAAAGAGACCACATAGGAGCTCATGAGTACAAACTAGTGTGGTTAACAGGTCCTGGGTCTTCAGAGGACAGAGAATCAAAAATTCCCCTGATGGAAATTATTTAGGTAGCAACTTATCTGGATGTTGTAGGCACTTTAAAAAATGTATTTTTGCAGATTTTGCAAATCTACCTCCCACTCCCAAAAAAGATGCAAAATGCTCCACTTGGGAGTTACATGTATGCCTCTGAGTGTGTGTGTGTGTGTGTTTATGTAGTGGGGGCGGGGAGAGAAGAGGGAGAGAGAGAAAGGGGATAAGCATAAAAAAGGAGTGATAAAAATGCCTTCCTGAGTTTTAAGATTCATTTTATCTGCCATATATATGTATCTCTTTCCAGAGTAATTATCACTGTTATCTTAGATACCAGAATAGTTCCAGACCTGAACCTATGTGGTGGGCCTGAACAGGACGTGATAATGTTTTTCTGTCTTACACTCTCCAAGATACCAGCACTGAACTGCTCTCTTTCTGGGACCTTCTCTCTAAATGTCTGGTTAAAGAAGAACTGTCTCTCTAACTTCTAACATTCTGGTTCCATTCTACAACTCTTAAAAAAAAACCCTAAAAACAAAAACAAAAATACCTCTAGCTAATGATAATTTCTTCGATCTCTTTTACCACTCTTTCGGCAAAAAATGAAAACTGGGGGGAATAAGTAAATCTGGCGCAGCTTTTTTGCTGCCTCATAGATGTAGAGCTGAATGCTGCTCCTTAATTCATGTCCCAGGAGAGCTCCTCACACAGCAATGACTTCACAGACTGGGGTGTTCCCTAAGAAAGTAAAAGGGAGGCAAAGAAATTCCGGTAGGTTCCTGGAGTCCCAAAGTGTAAGTGAAGGAGAAATGGCAGAAAGGGCCGTGTGATCTCATTTATGTTTGTCTGAAAGACAGGTAAGATACTTCCAAGTTTTCAGAACAAAATGACCCTAGTGAGGACGTGTTCAACTCCAGGGTTTTGCCATGCCAAAGTACCACAAACTGGGTGGCTTAGCCACCAGAAATTTATGGTCCTTCGCAGCTCTGGAGGCTACAAGTCTGATAGGACGGTGTCTCAAGGTTGGTTCTTTCACAGGGCTCTGAGGGAAGAGTCTGCTTCAGACCTCTCTTCTTGGCTTGGAGATGGCAATCTCCTCCCTGTCTCTCCACGTGCTCTTCCCTCTACGCATATCTGTCTCCGCGCCCAAGTTTCCCTGTTGTATAAGGACACCAGTCACACTGGATTAGAAACACCCCCTTCCAGTGACATCTTCTTAACTAATCACATCTGCAAAAAAGGTCATATTCGGAGGCTCTGGGGCTAGGACTTCAAATCTGAATTGGGGAGGGGCAATTTAACCTGAAACAGGAGGTAAGAGAGAGAACTTCCTCAAAACTACAGCCAAAATTCTCATAATGCTTATCTAAGGCGTATCCAAAGCAACGTTAATTTGCATTCGCTCACCTCTTTACAGACTCCTAAGTTTTTTTTGTTTTTTTTTGTTTCCAATAATTTACTCCAATTAATTCTATCTCGATTTTGCTTGGGTTCTGCATTATCCCCCCCTCTCCTGGTGGGGAAACTAAGACTTCGAGAAGTTAAGTTGTCACTAAACTGTTATCAAATTCAACTGTCACACAGTCGCAGAGCTGAGGCTTCAACTCAAGGGGTTTCTTACCCCAGTGTTTTGCCCGCTAGTCTACACTGCCTGCTTTGTATTAACGCACTTCACCACCAACCATGTAGATGGAGTCCTCCCACTAAATCAGCAAAGAAAGTGCTCAGCTTAATTCCACAGTTTCTCTACCTTATTTCCCCCAAGCAGTTGGGGGAGAGGAAACTTAGTTCCCATATTATTTTTTGTTCAAATAAATCTTACGCTGTTCCGTTCTGTGAGGGACAAAAACAGGCCTGAATTCACAAAACTCCATCACACAGTTTTACTTACAGATATATATGGCCCACTTTGGGAGCCACGCAGACACCAGGGCCAAGCAAATGACTCTAGAATTGGCCCAAAGTAGGCCCAAGCTGGGCGTTGATGTTGCCAATAGCCAAGCTGGCCATCATTTTCCAGCTAATTTTCTCTTTCTGCCTCCTTCCTTGCTCCAGGTAGAACATTGTTCATTACGAGCGCTGCAGAGCTCAGTAGAGCTCATTCTCGCCGAGATCGTCTCTCTGATCTTCTGAAGCCTTTAAAAGGGAATGAGCCTTGGCCTCCTTTTTACGGGCTACATTATGACCTGGCTTCAAAGTGTGAAAAGAGGTTCCAAGATTCCCTTTGTGCGGTGGAGTCTCTTAATTGCACTTTTAAACACAGTGTAATTTTTGTAATTAACATTATGGTTTCAGAGGGCAGAGAAGCCTGCACCATGCTAATTACAAACCCGCGTCTTCAGAGTGGGGGAATTTCCAAGGCCTCTGATATTGGGGTGGAATACAGTTTTTATGAAGGATTTCAAAGATCCTCTGTGGGCTGCGTTCTGAGTCATCATTAGCATTTGATAACATAAAGAAATTTTACAACATGTGACAGATTTCCTATGTGAAGATTTTACCTGGTAACTGGAAAATTTGCATAAAGAGCTTCATTAGGTCTCCTCTCACATTACCGAAAGAGTAAGAAGTATGGTGCACTCTTTCCCGAAGATTGTTCTTAGGAGCCAAGGAATTGGTGCTTTATAATAAAATTTACAGTATATTATGAAGGGAAGTTGTAATAATCTTCAATGATGTTGAAAATCAGAGCATACGTGCCTTTTAAGGAGAGGGAGAGAATATGTATCAGAATTACCGTGTAACTAAAAACCCTGCAGTAAAGGTATATTGTACTGCTCTTTGCCATATAAAAGATCTAGTCCTGCTAGGCTGCCGAGTCAAGGTGAGAACGTCACATATATAACACCCGGCGACAATAAGGTGTAATTTTTTCACTCTGTGAAGTCTGTTCACTGAGAAAAATTATCGTCCTCTTACTGCGGGGCAAGTTTATCTTACCTTTATTTTTCAACCTCAGGCTATCAACCAAATTGCGTGTGTGCATGTTTGTGTAAAGATACACTCACAGAGACACAGACACACACAAAGACACAGACACACACAGACACACACACACACACACACACACACACACACACTTCCAGAGAAGCGGGGTGCATTCTATGCAGGGCAATCCTAGCTTCTGCAAAGAGTAACTGGCCCTTCCCAGGCTGATACTGTCAGAAATTATTCTGTGGAGTAGGGACGGAGTCCCAAAGCCATCCATTTGCTGAAATCCTTTCACTGAGCATGGATCAATTAAGCCAGTAATAGTGATAATTTCAGGAAAGCTTTCTGTCATGATGGGAACAAGAATTCATCATTATTCCATGATGTCTTATTATTTCAACACCATACATATGCCGTTGGATGTATAGCAGTAGCTAGCGGCATTATCTCAGTGGGACGCATTTTCCTTCATGAGAGTCTTTTCCTTGGCGATTATGCAGATAATGCATAGCATTGTAATGACATCATAAATAGAACCCAAAGTCCTAAGAAACAATTAGGGAAGTATATCAATACTTCCCTTGTAATCATAACATCATCGGACTTCCAGTGGGATGCCAGGCTAGCTCCCCAAGTTCTGTAATCACGTATGAGCATTAACGCCTGCCTCACCATCTATCTTGGAGTCACAAATCCTGGCACTGGAGACAAATTAATATGCATTTTAGCCCACTGTCAAGGAGGGAAATCACACTGGGGCTTTGATCACAGAGCCTAGGGTGAGATCCAGGCAAATAAAACCCAAGCCAGTACAAGCTGGACCCTCTGTATACTGACCTCGGGCAAAATCAAGAATAGACTAAAAAATTAGAAAAGCCAATAGCCTCTAAAAGTGACGGACCAAAGAATCCTGGCAGCAGATTGTTACGCTTTCCTCCTAATAACACTATTTTTGCAGGTAGATTTTTATGTCATTTTTTTTCCTCGTGGGGTTATTTTCCCCATGCAATGTTCCCCCCTCTGCCTAGCTGAATTCCCCTTAAAAGTAAACATGTCTTTTTCATGGGAGGGAAGGGCCACTTTCTCTAATTGGTTTGAGGCCTGTCAGTCACTTCAGCCTGCAAGGGGTGCAAACCCACACTGCAAGCGGACCTTTAAAACCACATGGTGGATTTTACAAGTTCTGTTCGCTCCTGCCGAGGGGACTGGGGCATAAGGAAGGTTCAATTAGCGTTCGGAATGCCCTTCTCAATTTTAGGAAGGGGACAAATCTTCTCTCTTAACTCTTGTAGCTCCCAACACACAGAAACGGAAATTTTAGATAAATGATCAAACTTACGTGGTATATAGCTTTTATTTTTACAAAATATTTGCTTCCAGCAGAGTGTATCTTAATTCACAAATGCAGAAATCTGTCATTAAGATCTGACCCAGCTGCATGGCATTGTCAAATGCAATAACGTATCTTTTAATAGTTTTATATCAAGTAAGGATATAACATATCATTAGTTTAAATGTATTTGCAAGCAATTACCCCCACCAGGATATTTGAGAATGCTCATGCAAAATTGATGAAATTCTGACATGCTTAAACATTGTTCATTTAGCTCAATTCCTTATGTATAGAAAAAATAGAATAAATAATTCCGCTGCCATTTGCAAACTACTGGTAGGCATTTTTATTCCACTCAGGGCTGCAGTGCTGCCTTTAAACTATAGCCTTTGGTGATCATTTGAAAAAAAAAAACAAAACAGTTTCATATATGTTTAATTTTAAATAATGGACTAGATTTTTCATTCTCCTTATTATTGTTCAATGTAGTAATTTAAATATGGAGTAGATTTACTGCATGTCAGCTGCCTTTCTTTTACAAAAGGGGATAAATTATTAAATGAGCAGAGATTGTTTGACAACCAGTTTTCCCGTACTACACAAAAGAAAGGCCTGTGACATTCAGCTGTCTTTTGAAAAGAATAAAGTATAAATCAATTAAGCCACTATGCGGTGGATCAGAAATGCCATTCTATGGCATGGTTTTGCATTGCCTCTCAGGTGACTTTCAGGCAGCTCCACCACCATAAGGGGAACAGAACGACAACCAGGCCGAGGCCCTACAGGGTCCTTTCTGGGTTTCTAAAACCTTTGGAGGAAGCACACCCCACAGAAACATCAGACGGACACCAGAGCTAATGGGTTCCTTTCTGATTCTTTTTGACTATGCTAGTGAATATTATTAACTAATGACTGATGAAGAATTTTTTTCCCCCTGCTTTTGGATTTTTCCTGCAATTTTTAACATGTTCACTGCGCCAGACTAATCTTTTTTTTTTTTTTTTCCCAGAGTAGAGAAATCTTGTGGTGAACATCTCATCGCTGTCGATGCAAGCCAGGTGAGAAATTGCATTTCAATGCTTTTCTAAGCTATCCCTCAATACCATATTAGCATCTGTGTAATTAATAATACTTTGAGCTCTGTCAAAATGAAATCACTTTTATTCTTCCCCCAAAGAGAATCAACTATTAACTATATGTGATCCCCACATACATTTTTCTTTACTAATGTCACTAGGAACTATACTTTCTGAAATATTAATCTATCTATCCAAGCCATAAAGACTGGTCAAGTTATTAATTTTTTAAAATCTATCTAATCATGGTGAAAAGCAGTCAGACTGGTTACGTGGACGGTCACGTGGTAGGTACTTTTAGAGTACTATTTCTGAGCATAGCACTGCTATGAGGCAGATTGAAACAAAGGAAGGAGGGTAAAACAAACAGATAAAAGGGATGGTATGATCTCTCCTCTGAAGAAAATTAGAGTCTAACTGAAGACAGAAGACCAGTTGGTTCACACAGAACAATTAGCGAGGCACACAAACCATCCATAATTGGGCTAACTGACAGAATATAATCGTAATGGGAGGTTAGAGAAAGGAGACATCAGTAAGGACTGGAAATCTACATTTAGAAAAGCTTCATGGATGATGGGTCTCATACAATGGGCAGATTTAAATGGCTGGAAAGAGGGGAGGAGATTCTAGGTGAGGTGGTAAAAATTCTTTGAATATGCAAAGTGTACTTTAAAAATTCTGAAACAAAAGGGTTCCTGGAAAGTGATAGGAAACTAAAATATATACACTGGATGATACCTACTTTGGGAGCAACACAGAAGTCAGTCCAAAAGAAGCATTTAGATGGGTTACGTACATCAAGCAATACTGAGCCACTAACTCTTCTTGAGCAAGGGGCTGCCATGAATAAAGTATCCACCTTGGGTGTTGGCAGGATGGCCAAGAGGTGTGAAAAGAGGCAAGCGGGCCAGTTATCGGGCTGTTGGAGTAATCTAAGATTGGGTCAATAAATTCCTAGGATGTGATAGGAAAGTGAGAACAGAGGTGCTTTCCAAGACGGCTGGTGAGCCAACAGAATATAGGGCATGGAGGTGAAAGAGGCACCAAAATGTACCAGCATTTAGTGAATCAGAGGAAGCGAGATATTAATTGATGATGCTCCCCACAGGTGGATCAATCAAAGGGCTGTTTCCTAAAGCCAATATGGGGAAAGGGAAGGAAAAACTACAGTTATTTATTATTTTGATCTTTTCAACCACTTATTTGGACACCACGCAACTTGGCAATATTGCCGTCGTACCTGCAACACTCATTTCAGCATTAACCAATGAACTACACAGAATCTCAGAATTCTTCTCACCATTGAATTCTGGGCAGCTACCGCAAATAAATCAGAATTAGTCTACACATACACATACACACGCACGCACACACACATGCTCACACATGCGCACACACAAATATTCTACGCCTGATTTAGAAGGAAATGTGGCTTGAAACCACATTTAAAATGGAAGTACGTATCTTATCGTGATATGATATTTAGGAAAAGAATGAAAAACAGAGAAAAACATACCTACTTGTACATGTACATTTTCACACACACATATACACACAATTTTACCAGCAAGTCCTCTGTAGACACAAAATACTTAAAGACTGGGGGACTGCCTCAGTCACTTCAAGCCGATGAATGAAATTCTACTATAATTAGAGACCGAGCCCACCAGAAAATGATGGCCGAAACAGGAACAAAAACCCCCACCATCGTTTCCCAGTAACAGCACCATTAGGAAAACATTCAGTGAGAATTCCGGGTGGCTTCAAGAAGCAAGCAGCTGGAGAGAAGGACCTAAAGGCAGAAAGAAAAAGGTGAGTGGAGAAAATAAGTGGGAGAAAGCTCCAGTATCTGTCTAGAGAAGAGGGGACTCTGAGGGAACTTAATAATAGCTTTCAAGTGTCTGAAGAGTTACTCTGCAGGGACTGCTGACCAGCTGTTCTCCATCTTTATTCAGGGCAGAACAAAAGGAGATGCACTAAACTGCAGGATGAAGGATTTAATTTAGACATAGAAAGAGTGCCTTGATAATAAGTGTTATTAGGCATTGCAATCAGTGCTGAGGCGGCCCTGTTCTTTGGAGGGCTTGCAAATGGGGGGACCCTCGCACAGGGCCTCGGGCCCAATGGAGGTGGGCACTGCTGGAAGGTGGTCGTTGAGGCCCACTGAGCTCTCCTGTTCTCCTCCAGCCCCAGCATCTAAGATTGCACCCCATCCACCCAGGTCTCCCAGATCACTCAGAGCCATTCCCAGGAACAAAGAGAAAGTGGGCCGCTCCCCAGCATGTAAACTTTCAACCATGTTTAACAAGGTGCCAGGAAAAACAAGCAGTCTGAGCGTGGATTCCCAAGCCTCCTGCCTTGTTAAATGCAGTTTATGGTTTACACAAAAGTGCTCTGTCTTAATTTGCTTCTTTCCTATAAATGAAATGGGGTACATTTAGTATTCCTACGGGGCTGGTACATTGGCCAAGTTCAGCTGCCTATGGATTTAAAAAATGCCAATACCAAGCAGGGATACCCAGGTTGAGAATCCTTGGATAGGGAGAGCGAGGAGCCGTAGGCCCTGGTAACTCAAGTGTGCTACTGGCATATGCTCCGTCCTTTGTCTTCTCCCCATCTCTGTTTCTCTGACTGCCACTCCTTATAAGATCAGGGATAGCCCTGCATTAATTGAACATGAAATTTGCAAATCTGCATTAATTTTTAGACTCTCTTTTCCTCATGTAGTCCAAACTGAAGTTTTCTATTTTTTTATGTTTAAAAAAGTGAGAAACTACTAGTATGTTCTAGTATTTCTTAATATCATACTTTGCACTTAACGGGTGTTAAATGAATGACTAGGGGCTCTATTTTTCACCCACACAACCCATATGAAAGGTCTCCTATTGGACAAGTACTTCAACAACTTTGCTCGCCTTGTAAAATGAGTCACCATTCCTCCCAACATCTGAGCTGTTCTCCTTTCATCAACGAAGAATCAGATGTGGTCGAGTGCAGAAAAAAACCCCAATATGTTGTGCAGAGCTGGACATGTTCTTCACTCCCCTTGAATGCTAAGGTCAATAACAGGGTCCCCCTCTTCTCTCTATTCCCCAAATTGTTTTACATAATGCTTTGGGCATGAGGCATTTCATAAATATCTGTTAGATGAAAAGAAAGAAGATATACAGAACACAGTGATGAGCCATGGTGGTTGAAGGCATGATCTCTAGAATTAGGTTTGCTGTGATTCACATCCCAACTCTGCCATTTACTGACTGTGTGGCCTGAGGCAAAAATCCTTATAACTTCTTTGTGACTCAGGTTCCTCATCTATTCAATGGGGATTATTACAGTACCTACCTCATGGCGTTGTTAGGAGGATTAACTCTGTTGGTATCTCTAAGGTACTTTGAATAGCATCTGATAAGTATTAAGCAGCAAAGAAATGTCACATAAATAGAAGGATGTTGGGGTTCAGGGATACACTCCCTGGCTTTGTAGCCCAGACCTACCAGCTGGTTAAAGCATTTGGCAGCTCTGCTCGATGTCATGTCTGTCCTTACCCTCAAACCACTGCAAAGACAATGCATGTGGTGATGGTAAGTCCCATGCAAGGTTATAAATGGTAGAAATGCTCTGAAAGCTCTGAAACAAGGACAGGAAGAGAAACAATGATTTGGTTGAGTAAACTTGAAAAGATAAACCACAATGATCAACTTTGTCATAACTGAATGTCTACAGACCTACTTGAAATTAGAATCAGTGTCTTTCATTTCCCCAGTGAGAAAGAAGGAAATGCTGTTCCTGTTGATTAGCACTGATTCCAGTGGTGGACCTAGGAGGGGGATCCAAAAGGAACACCAACAGCAGCCTGAGCCTCAGCTCTCAGACCTGGTTTTGAGATACACATTGCAGCATCGGCAAGTAAAAGGCACACACGCTTGTATCCACTCTCCCTGTGCAGGCATGGTACTCTTTCTCATTGGGCTTAAAAGCCTCTTCTTGTGCAACTCAAAGCTGCAGGCAGACCCTGCACATAAACTTGACTTGAAACAGAGAGGAAATAAAGGGTTCAAAGCTTTGTTTCCAGACCCACGAAGTAATGTGGAAGCCCTCTCAGACACCAAATAGGCCCATATCCAAGGGATAAGAACCATGCAAACCTTCCGAACACCCAAGACAGGAAATTCTGCCCCATTCTTCATTGCCTGCTTATTGGGGAATATTTTTCCTCAGATGTAAATACTACTATTTCTTAAGATACCATGTCAAAATGTGTTGATTTAACCTACGGTATATTCCTCTTACTGCGCTAGGCAGAGTGTTAGGTTCATACGGAGTTTCAGAAGCACAGCATACAGTTGAAGTCATCAGAACACTTACAAACAAGCTGGGAAAGCAACATTTAGATGAATCAAAAATTTTTAAAAAAATACTCGAACATAGTAAATGGTAATAAAATGTTAAGCTTCGTGGTTCAGGCAGGAACAGGTTTTTAAGGAATGGAGTTTCATGAGGGCCAGAACAGAAAGGGAAGTAATAAAAGTTACCGGGCAACAAATGGCCCATATGTTAGGGCCGAGATGTGGACCGGCAAAAGGGAAAAAGCAGAAGCGAGATGCTCAGACGGAAGTGACAAGCGTATACACGAGCGACAGATCTGAACACTTCCACCAATGACCAGCTCTGAGCTTCCTATTATAAAACTTCTGACAACCCAAAAGATTCCAAGGACCAGGAGGCCCCACGAGAACGCATTCAGACAGAAGGGTGAGTCTCCTCAAGGTTACAGAAAGCTTCTATTGACCACAAGCATCCATGCCAAAGAGTTCTCAGGAATGGAAGCATGGAAAAGGTCAACCAACCAGTCTTGGTTACACAAACTCTTTCAACTCTGTTTTAAAGTATTGCTTCAAGAGAAAAGGTTAAATGAGGTTTGAGTGCAGTGTAATAAACCTTCACTGTTCATAAAGCGCTGAGTGATAAATGTATGTATGGTTACTGTATAAAAATATTGGGGTCAAATGCCAAAGATCTCTGAGGTTAAGGTTTTTTTGCATGGATAGGTGAAGGGCCCCAAATTGTCAAATCTCAAGAAAATGGCAGCTTGTCAGTCAAAGACACAATCTGCTCCAGCTCACCAGAGAAGCCCATTCCCAAATTCCACTCAGCCAGATGTTATAAACATTCCGGCTGTGATATACAGCACATGATGGCATGTAATTTGTTTGGTTCCAAGAGACTAAGACAAGGGTTTAGAAGGTTCACTGCATTGTAAAAGAGATATGCCTGGCTGCAGGTTTTCACATTTGTAAATAAAAAATACCCTATTCCTCAATCGTACGACATCCAATGAAGAGGCCTGAGTTGGTATCCATGGAATCACAAAGAAGGAAAGATTTCAGCAGCTGCAGGGCGTACCAGCGTCCACAGCTAAAACAAGGAGGACCTGCAACAAAGTCCTGTAAAGAAAGGCAGGGGTCTGCTTAGGAGTAACTTTGGCCTGTGGCATAATTTGTGCCATATGTTTTTAAACAGTAAAACTTGGACTCCTGCAGCAGTGAGAGAGTCGTGCCAAAGTATCATGGGGCTCGTCACTTCTGCACAACGGAGAACCCACTTTTACTTTAGATCAGACCCAGGCCTTGTCCTCAGTAAAAACAAAAACACAAACAAAAAAACAAAAAACACCTTGGGCCATACATAAGCCCTCTTCTTTGAACCACGGAGCTGACACAGTGGAGGGGGTGGGAGAACCCAAAATCTACACATACCAAGGGAAAGGGAAAGAAAGTACCTTCAAGTAACTGACAGTACAGAATGGGCAGAACATATATTTAATAAAGTCAAAGGTCTCTTTAGAAATCTGTGGCTAAGGAATCTAAATTTTGAGCCCTTGCTCTTTCAAAGACTATGAAGCCCTTGCAGGTTGCAACAAAGTGTCTTGCTAACACATGAAGGATCACTATCTCTGCGTTCAGTCCTCCTAACAGCCTTACGAGGATCTCCCCTTTTTCCTCAACTGGGGAAACAGGAGCAGAGAGATGTAATCTACTGCCCATGTTTAGACAGTTGGCAAGCCCACAGCTGGATTCCAGAGGAAGCTGTCTGACCCCACAGCCCAGGTTCCCATCATGCTTTCAATCACTTCCGCGGAGTGGTATCGGCAAGCGTTACCAATTCTTCCAGCCCTGGAATGGCGTCCAAAACACGAGAAGGACCTAACTGATGAAAGAGGGGCAATCTGAACCACAGTGGAAAAGACAGAACAGTCCATAGCTTCGGCTGCCTACAGTTTTCATTAAATCCTTAGAGATAGGTTTGGAGATAAATATCATTACCCTGTATATTGTTTATAGATTGTTGTATGGATTTAGTCTTACATTTACTACATAGTAAAGCAAATATGGTTCAGGGTTTCCACAGTCATTCCCAATTCTTCCTTTTACTGTCTTTATAAAGTCCCTCGAATATCTTAGATATTATTATAGAGAGACACTGCAGAGTCTCTACTATTACACAGTCCAGTATAAAAGTGGACTCCCACTGACTATTTAAAATCAAGATATAGGAGCCTAAAGTGAGATGATCAGGTATCACACTTTATAGCTGGTTTCACACTTTTGAGTTTGTTTCTGGCTGTTAAAGCTGAGCCCAAAATACTTTTAATTAATTTCTGCCTGCCCACCACAAGGTCATGAAGAAATTCCCCTATGTTAGCTTAACTTTCACATTTAAGTCCACAATACACCTGGAATTGATTTTTGTATATGGTATAGTGTAGGAATCAAGAGTCTTTTTTTTTTTTTTTTTTTTACTTACAGATATCCAAGTGACTAAGTACCACTTATTGAAGACAGTTATGTTCCCCATTGTATTGTCACGACATCTTTGTTTTACAATAAATATAAGAGTAAGCACATTAACTTTTGATGTCTGATAGAATAAACCGTCCAACCTCACAATTTTCTTGGCTATTCTTTCCATGTGCGTTTCCATGTAAACTTGAGAATCAGCTTATCAATTTCCATTAAAAAATCTGTTGAGATTTTTACTGAAATGGCACTTGATCCATAGGTTAACTTGGGAAGAATTCATGTCTTTTCAGTGCTGAGTCTGCTAATCTAAGAACATGATAGGTTTTATTTAATTTCTCAATAATATTTTAGAGTATTCCTCATAGAGGTCTTGCAAATATTTAATCAGATTTACTGCTAAGTAATTGATCATTTGATGATGCTATGTTAAGTGGCATCACTCTTTACATTTTAATTTCTAATGGTTTGTGGCCATCTGCTTGGGATTTGACAATTTAAGGTCCTTCACAAATACATGCAAGAAAACCTTAACCGTGGAGATCATTAGCATCTGATTCCAACATTTTTGTACAGTAACCATACATACATTTATCATTCAGAACTTTATGGGCTGTGAAGGTTTATTATATTGCATGTAAAACTCAATTGATTTTTGTGATATTCACTTATTAATTCTAATAAGTTGTCTTTAGTTCTTTTAGATTTTCTACACACAAAATCATGCTACCTGTGAATAATGGCAGTTTTAGTTCTTACTTTCTAATTATTATGACTTCTATTTCTTTCTTGCCTTGTCACAGTGACTATGTCCTCTAGCACAACGTTGAATAGAATTAGTGAGAGCAGACCTCTTTGTGTCATTCCCAGTCTTGGTGGCAATCTTGCATTATTTCACCATTACATATGAAGATTTATGTAGATGTTTTGTAAATACTCTTTAGAATAAGGAAGCGTATTTTATTATCATGAAAGGCTGTTGATTTTTTCAAATGCTATCTCTGCATCTATTAAAGTGATCATATGATTTTTCTCATTTGTTCTTTTAATGCAGTGACTTACATGGATTGATTTTCAATTGTTAAACCAACATTGCTTTCTTGAGATAAATCCAAGTTAGTTGTGATGTAGTTTCCTTTTTATATATTAATCAATTTGACTTGCTAATAGTTTTTTTAGGAGTTTTGCATCAATGTCCAAGATACAAATTGGTCTGTAATTTTGTTACCAAATCTACACTGGCCTCAGGATGCACTGAAAATGGTTCCATTCTTTCCCTCTTATACCAAAGAACTGATGTAAGATTGATTTTATTTCTTCTTTAAACAATTGGTAGACTTCACCCAGAAGCCATGTAAATCTGCATCTCTGGGCAAGACTATTTTCAACAACATACTCAGTTTCTACAATGGATCTAGTATTACTCAGATTTTTTTACTTCTTCTTGTGTCAGTTTTGGTAACTTGGTAATTGTGTTCTTTAAAGAAACTACCCACTTCATCTAAATTTTAAAATTCCATGGCATAAAGCTGCTCTCCACTCAGCCTGGACACATGTAGTTCAGAGGCCCTAGCCAACCCCCGTTAGGCAGCCTGATGGAGGTCACCCCCAGAAACTGCAACCCAAAGTGGAATTGCCTTACATGAGCTACAGGCCAATGAACAAAATGAAGGTCTTATGTGATTCTGTGCTTGTTTTTTATGCAATAAATAACTAATGCGTAATTTATGTTCCACATAATTAATCCTCTCTTCGATTTATCAAATTTTCTTTTAAATCTAACTCATTTTATTTTTTTTAAAGACCTTATTTATTTGAGAGAAAGAGAGAGAATGAGAGAGAGCGAGCATGAGAGAGGGAAGGTCAGAGGGAGAAGCAGACCCCTTGCTGAGCAGGGAGCCTGATGCAGGACTTGATCCCGGGACTCCAGGATCATGACCTGAGCTGAAGGCAAATGCTCAACCAACTGAGCCACCCAGGAGCCATAAACCTAACTCATTTTAGAAATTGTATTTATCTGTTTTTAGATTTCTATTTGGTACTTTTTAATATATTCCATTTATCTGATAAAAATCTCCATCATGTTACCTATTTTCTTGAATACATTAATCAGATTTTTAAAATGTCTTTGTCTAATCACTACAGTACCTAGGTAGGTATGTTTCCATATTTATAATGTTTTTATTGTGAGATATAACTGATATAAAATAAACTACACACTTTTAAAGTGTACAACTTGATAAGTTTTGACAGCTATATACTTCTGAAAAACCATAGCCATGATCGAAATAATGAACATATCCATTACTCTGAAAAGTTTCCTCTTGCCCTTTTATACACCTTTCCTGCTGTCCCTACCCACACCCACTCCAAGCCCCAGAAACCACTCATCTGATTTCTATCAGTACAGATTAGTTTACATTTTAAAAAACCATATAGTATATACTCTTTGTCTGGCTTCTTTAACTTTGCATAATTATTTTGAGATTCACCCATGTTGTAGCATGTATCAATAGTTCATTTCTTTTTAAAAAAAATATTTTACTTATGTATTTGAGAGAGACAATGAGAGAGAGAGAGAGAGAGAGAGAGAGAGAGAGCATTAGCTTGGAGGAGGGGTGGAGGGAGAAGCAGGCTCCCTACTGAGCATGGAGCCCGATATGGGGCTCCATTCCAGGACCCTGGGATCATGACCTGAGCCAAAGGCAGCCGCTTAACCGACTGAGCCACCCAGGTGCCCCTAGTTCATTCCTTTTTTGTTTTGATTCATGGTATGGATATACTATAATTTTTCATTTTCACCTGCTGATATATATTCAATTCTAATAATAATAGTGTCTTTGAGAGGACAGGAGTCATTTTGTTGTTTTCCTAAAGTCCAACTTACCAATATTTTTATGTACCATACTTTTGGTATTTTGTCAAGAAATCTTTTCTAAACCAAGGTCACAAAGATTTTCTTCTAGATTTTCTTCTACAAGTTTTACAGTTTTAGGTTTTATATTACTTTTTTGGGATTAATATTTGTATATGTATGGAGGTATGGATCAAAGTTCTTTATGTATATGGATATTACATCACCATTTGACTGTGCTTTCCCACAGAATCCCTGTGTATCTCTATCAAAAATTAGTTGCCCAATATATACCCAGGTCTTTCCTGAGTACCTATTCTGTTCCATTGATCTTTTTGTCCATCTTTACCCTGGGGTCAGTAAACAATGGCCCATAGGTTAGGTCTGGTACACTGCCTATTTGTGTATATCTGCAAGCTAACAGTGGTTCTTGTATTTTAAAATGGTTGAAAAAAATCACACAGTTTTTTGCAACATGTAAAAATTATATAAATTTAAATTTCAGGGTCTTTAAATAAAGGTTTGTTGAAACAGCCACACTGATTCTTTATGTATTATGTATGGCTATATCCATACTACAACAGAAAAGCTAAGTAGCTGTGATAGGAACAGTATAACCCATAGAGCCTAAAATATTTACTGTATGACCTTTTACATAAAAAGTTTTCTTATTTCTGCTTTATATCAATACCATATTGCTTTAATTACTGTATATGTGTTGAAATCAAATAGTGTTAGTTCTATAACTTGTTTTTTTTTTTTAAAGATTTTATTTTAGAGAGAGAAAGAGTCGGGGGAGAGGGAGAGAATCTCAAACAGACACCACGCTGAGCATGGAGCCTGAGATCCCCTGAGATCACGACCTGAGCTGAAACCAAGAGTCAGATGCTTAACTGACTGAGCCACCCAGGCATGCAGCTCTTTTTTTTTCAAAGTTGTTTTGGAAATTCTGGAACCTTTAAATGTCCATATCAAATTTAGAATCCACACTTCAATTTCCATTAAAAAAAAAAAAGCCTACTGTGATTTTCATTGTGGTTGAATTAGATCTATGGATCAATCTGGGGAGAACATGCATCTGAACAGCATTGAGTTTTCTCAATCACTGTGCCCTATGGACACAGTATATTTCCCCTCTCACTGGGTCTTCTTTTTCTCACCAATGTATGTAGATTTTAGTGTACAGATGATTATTAGCAGGAGTACCCCTATTTTTCCAAGTATTCTGAATCTCATGAAAACCAGCAGCAGATTTTCCCTGATCTATGCTCCTACATGTATCTCCCTCTTTCAGAAAGTTAAAAAAAAAGAAAAAGAAAAAAAAAAGGTCAGAAAGAAAAATGGATTCTTTCACACAGCTTATTGGCAAATTTTTTTTTCTTTTGTTTGAGTCTAACCACAAAAGCTAAAACACACGAGAACTATAAAGTTCCTAGAATTAGATATAAAATTTCAAGGCATAAAATACAAGCATAATGTTTCAAATGTAGTCTCCTTTTTCTAAGGTGTCAAAAATTATTTTTTTTGTATGGCAAATAATGAACCTCACCCAGTTTACATCATAGGAGCCACCTATATCCTGGTTAATAAAGACATTCCACCGGTCAGCCAGCCACTGTTTAGAAGAAAGTTGTTAAGACTCATATCAATAAATTATGATTTTAATGTAAATAATTTCTTTCAAAATAGGTTGTTGTTATGATAAAGGGTTTTTTCCCTGGGGGTGATCACCAGCCACCTTCTGTTTCACCTCTACTGTCAAGTAGCAAGAGAGGTATGCGAGGTGCCTTCACATTTCCGGGTGCCCTGTGCAATTCCTCTAGATCTCTTCTGAAATTCATGTCACATCTAATCATGGCTACTGAACAAAGACAGCCCTGGAGGCAAAGGACCTCCTTCCTGTGTGGACCAAGGACTGGCAAGGTTAGGATCTGGCTGTCTTATAGAGTGTGATGACCAGACCTGTTTGGAGAGACTCCAAGGTTTTGTCTTTCACCATTAGGAGACTCTTATTGAAGGAAATTTTTTTTTTGCTGGTCAGCTCAAATTTTCCCCTCACTCAGTTTCCTCTACCATTCCTAATCGGATCTCTTCAAATAATTCCTCTTCCTTATGGAGGAATTTCAAACTCTCAAACTTTCTTAAAAATTCTATATTCCTCTTAACTGTGGCTAGATCAGGTTATATAGATTTATCCTCAGGTTAGTAATAAAAGAGTTGATAATATTTGTCTTACAATCATCAGGAAACTCCTTTTAAAAGCATCTCCTGGTGCCTCAGATTTGCAACATTCACATCAGATTTTAGTTTGTGGACTCCAGGCTCTTTGCTATTTTTTTTTTTTTTTTTAAGATTTTATTTTTGAGTAATCTCTACACCCATCATGGGGCTCAAACTCCCAACCCTGAGATCAAGAGTCACAAGCTCTACCAACTGAGCCAACGAGGCACCCCAGGCTCTTAGCTTCTTAAGGAGATAACAGCCACCTGAAATAGCCCTGCAATTTGACCTGGATGCCTGCTATGATCTTAGCAAAGAAAAAAGTAATATAAGCAAAAGACAAAGAAAAGTGTTAATATATTGTTAACCTGCATTGTGTAGACACTCCATCTAATTAACATGTAGCTATCATCCATGACCAGGACTATGAAAACCACACTGAAGTAAAAAAAGAAAAAGAAAGAAAGAAAAAGAAAAAGTGGAGTACTACACCCTCATTCTGGTACTTAATATCTTAGGTGACAATAGATGACCAATTCGATAACTGAGGGTCTTCTGTGTTCTGCTCTTTTCCCAGACATCTTATCAGGAGTGGAAAAGTTGGTTAATAAAAGGGGCAGTCTGTCTGTATGATAATAGAGAACACACCGCAATAAAATGAGGTGACCGGCACCTTGTTTGCAGCTTCCCTCCCCGAAAGCATCCCATTTGCAGTGGTTTGCACTGCTTCACGGGACCAGAATCGGCCTACCTCTCTCTATCCCTGTGGCCACACCCTTGTCCAAATCCCCTTTGCGTCTCCTATCTCTCCTGCACAACTGTAACAGGCCCTTGCTAGTCTCCCTGTTGTCACTCTTGCCACCTTCCAGTACAGAATCCAGTCAGAAGTCCGAGTGTTTTTATGATTTCAAAGCAGAAGTCATGTCACTTTCCTATTTAAAATGCTAAAAAGCTGCTGCATTGGACCTCTCCGTCAGTGGTGGCTCATCACTGAAAATCCTCATTACATTTGGGTAACTTTCTGCAGTAGAAGGCCTACCTTTCCCAAGACAGAATTGAAAAACAAACAAACAAACAAAAAACCCCAAAAAACAAAATGAAACAAAACTTATATTCCCAGACTCTCTTGCAGCTGTGGGAGTAACTTGGATTCTACCCATCAAAACACACCTGTTGGAGACATGGTTTGAGGGCTGAGCAATATGAGAAAGAGCTCCATGCAGACACCAATCCCCTGGCAAGCACAGCAGTGGGAGTGCCTGGCTCTCTGACAGGGAATGTGGCAGGACTTCTGGCATTTAAATCAAGCATTGTTGGTGCCAAGGGGAAAAGAAGTTTTCACTGGAGCAGTAAAAACTGCTCGTCTGTTTGGGTGTGGATTCTCATGGCATGGCTTCAGAGCCTAGCTCTCTATCCTTCCCAAAGTTCTAGAAGCAGTGCCGCCTTTAGACCTGGGCAAATGAGGCCTCTGTGTCAAGCCCTGAATTTCAGGGACATCCATGTTTTAGAAGACAGCTTTCATCTTGACCACACAAAAAAATTAAGATTAAATAAAGTATGAAACACATACACACAGAAAATAAATGAGTGACATCACAATTAAGTATATGGTACCTTATTTGGACAAAATATGGAAATGTCTGAATAAACCTAAATAAGCCAGCCAGTTGTCCTGGATTAGACAGGAGAGTTACCCATTTCGATAGCCCCAGATCCTTATATATAGTTAAAAATCACAGAAAAAAAATCTTCATACATCCAACATGTCCCACTTGTCCTGCATTGTCATCTAATTGACTAAGTGTTCACAGATTAGATTTATCACTTACTGTTTACTGTCATGCATCACTTGAAACACAGTATTTGCCTAGGGCCCATACACCCTAGGGGTAGCCCTAAGAGCTACCTACTATGTTTTTAATAAACTTCTTTTATGCCTAAACTAGCATGAATAAACCCTGCTGTTGGCAACACAGAATCTAGATAGATACCGTACACTAGAATAAAATCCAAACTCCTTTACGTAGCCCTCTAAGACCACAGAACCTAGTACATGCTTTTCTTGATTCCTTTTATCTCATCCACTCATCACACTGTTCATTCATTCATCTAACAAGAATGTATTAAATGCCTACCACGTGCCAGGTCATGATTTAGAAGCAGGCAATACCAAGTGATAAAAACAGACATTTATACTCTCACAAACTTTACAGTGCTGGAAGAAAGAAAGTGAATAAATGAAAGACTGAATGAAGCAGTAAGATAATCATAGACCTAGATAACGTCTGGGAAAATGACAAAAACAAGAATCATCACAGAGAGTACTTTAGATAGTGTGGTAAGATAGGAGAAAGTTTCACTGAAGCAGAGAACTAACTGATGGACAAGAACTAGTCATGTGAAGGGCAAGAGGAAGAGTATTCTAGGCAGAAGAACAGAACACACAAAGGCCCAGAGGCAAGAGCAAGGCTGATCTGCCCAATGAACAGAAAGACAGTTGTGGTGCTGGAGTCTAGAGAATGAGGGAAAGAGAGGCAGGACATCAGATCAGAGACACTCCTTCCACGTATTTGCTCCCTCAACAAATGGATCAATTCACTGTTTTATTATAATTAGAGCCATCACTTAGAAGCAATTTCATCCTTTATGCTCTGGAGGACAGTACCCTCCGAACATCTAAAAAATTCTAAGAGTCAAATGATAATGATACATTCTGGATTTCATGTTGACTGCCCTTCCTTGTTTCAAAAGCTATTATGCTCAGTTTTCTGAAGGTCTTTTTCTTCTCCAGCTTATTCTCAGGAGGCATGTCTGGACCCTAGAATTGTTCACTTGTACCAACTTTCATGAAGGAGCTGGGGCCTCAGACCTACTTAAGCCAGCTCTGCTGTAAAGTGAAACGAGTCAATTCTGGACCCAGCCATGGGATGTTGCCAGGGAAGCACATAGTGGGATACCCAGTATCAAGGTACAGGAAGCAGGAGCATGAATAAAAGGACCCTTATCCCTTTCCCCCTCCATTCTTCCTCTTTTCTCTCCATATCCACATTAAAGAATCAAGGGGGAATAGTCTTTGAGAGAACTCTGGTTCATACCAAATGCAAAAGCTCTGCTCTATCCTTTATTTTAGATTAATTCATTTATTTATTTATTTTAAAAAATCAAATGTGACTTGAGTTCCTGCTATGTGCTAGGGACTCTGTTAAATACAGGTACAGAATAGGGGACAAAACAGCTGGTTCCTTCCTTCATGGAGCTTATGGTCTCTAGTTAGGGGAAAATATTGAACCAGTGATCACAAAGATAAATATTCAATAACAAAGGGGAATAAGGTAATGAAGCAAAAATAGACTATATGGAGAGTATCTTGGGGGCAGTGGTTGAGAGGAATAGTTCTTTACTCAGCCTTCCCAAGCAAGACTAGGCTTCAGTTTCTGGTCATCAGCTCTGCTATGTGACCCTGACAGCCCCAGTTAATCCTGGAGCCTTGAGGTGGTTTCACTCATATCATTCTGAGTATCACGGTTCCCTTCAGTGGGGTTTTAGTGAGAATTCATGTGCAGCTCTATGGAGAGACCAAGTCCCATGCCTTGTCAGAAGCGGTCCTCTCTGGAGAAGCCTATATATTCCAGCTACCACTGTATTTTTTTTTTTTTTTTTCAAAGAGACTTACTAGACTCATCCAAACACATTCCCACTGGCCAATTCCCATCCACAAGCCTGTAGATAATATTAGCCATATAAGTGGGCTAAGAATCAGATAATTAGAACATTTCTGGTTACCATGAAAAGAATAAAGTAAGAAAACAGGCAACTCTGTCAAGGTACAACAAAGTCTTGCAGACCTGCAAAGGAAAAATCTTAAAAGGATCACCATTGTTTGAAATGACAGAGTCCCACCCAACATACTTTCAGAGGTAACCCATGGATGTTCAATTAGCACTACATGGTACAGGTTATTTTAACCTCATACTTAGAGCCAATTGTTTTGACGCCTCCATTTTGAAAATGAGATTGTTTTGACTTCCTCTCCCAAATCTCCTGTTTTCTTCCTCTTCCGATATCCTTCCCATGTCTCCTTCTCTTCCCCACTACCTTTCACTTTGTCTGGCTTTCTGTTACCATCCCCAGTCTCCTCATGGCCTGAGTTATTCTCCTGCCCTTTTAAAATATATGCTCTTATCTTTTTTGTGGGTGAGCTAGGAAATAAATAAAAAATGTCATCACTTATAATGAATATCATGAGAAAAAATAATCAGCATAAAATAAAGCATAGCAGTCAAAAACACACACATAAATCTTTTTTAAAAAAAACAAAACAAATTTTGATAGAAAAATCAATACTTCATGAAATACAAAAAGTCAGACTTCAGAAAAATGAACTTAACAGAAATAATGCTCATAAAAGAAGATCCACTAACGTCTGGCACAATTGTTACAGATACAAATCTGAACAATAAATCAAATCTTCACTGTAAAATTTAAATGGAAAAAGAATTGTGACGAAAGTAATTTCAATAACATGAACATTGTAATGGAAAGAGTGGAAAATGGTTTAGCTGGGTCTTCCAGAAAATTGATCAACAAATTAAACTTGCTGAATGGAATGGGTTCCCTAAAACTTTCTCAACAAAATTTAATCAATGCCGACAAAATTCTGATTTGAATATGCTTACTCAAAATAGTAGTATCTCCGTGCCCTTAGGATCCAAGTGGCAGAGTCAACACGGCACTGTGAAATGCCCTGTATTAATCCCAACAATTGACCTGGAGGTGCATTATCTAGTTTAGTCCATAGTAGCAAGACTTTTAACCTTAATATCCTAAAGAGACCCAAAGAGTTTAATAGAGTTGTTACACAGAAGAAGGTAAAATCTCGGTCACTTGGTAGAACTTCAGTTTTCTTGAGACACAGGCACACTGACTAGAGAAGCAACTACATAGCTCTGCCTGCCATCCTTCTCACATGAGACTACCTCTATTTTCTATCCACACACGAGACCATCTGCCTTGTTCACCATTGTCTCTTCAATACCAACACTGTGCCTGGCACGTAGTAGGTCCTGGGCAAATAATGACTGAATGAATGAATGATGAGCCTTCTGCTCAATAGTATTTTAAAGACATAAGTCAACCTATCTCTGAAAAATTCATAATAAATTATCTCAGTTCAATTCCTGGTGCTATTGCTTGCTAGGTCTATGACCTCCTCATTTAACTTGTGTCTCAGTTTCCTTAAGAGACATAACAACTCAATGGGGTTAATTGAAAGAATTAAACGGGAACCCTATATAAAGTACCAGGCACAGAGCCTGCACGTAGTAAGAGCTTTCCAAATGTTATCTATTAATATTATTATCACTACCATCATCGTCTTTGAATAAAACTGACAATAAAAGTCAAATTGCCAGCCTTTTAAACACTTTATATTTACGAGAAAGAGATAATAACAAGTCTCATTTAGCATAACAAATAATTATTTATTCAGTGGCAAGTGGCAATATGCTGAGAATACTGAAGGGTCAGTACAGATCCTGCCCAATCTCTTTAAACTTTTGAAAGCAACCTCTACATGACTGAATAGTGATCACTGGTTTTTTAATAGTAACAAGTGCTATTCTAATGATAATCATGAAGAACTATAAAATTCTGAAGTGCCTTTGAAAACGCCAGTATAACAGTACAGTTAATAAGCTTTAATGTGTCCTAATTATTTGAGACATTATCATCATTTTCATGTGATTGAAGACACAGAGAGCAGAACACTCTGTGTAAGCCCAGAAGTTCTTGGTTCAAATCCTAACCTCTCTACTTACTTGAAGTGACCCTGGGCAAACCCTGTAACTTCTTCAAATATTTTAGCTAATGTGAAAAATGACGGAAGCAATCCCTAACTTAAGAAACTCACTGGGATTTTATGAAGCTCAAGGGAGTTACGCATAAGGGTGAGAGCAGAGGGGACCTCATGCGTTATCTCATAAATGAAGAAAATGAGGTCCCACAGAGACAGGACTTACCGGATGCCACACTCCTAGTTTCGGAAAGGCTGCATTTTGTAAAAAAAAATACTCCTAAAGAAAACATCTGCAAGTCAAGCTCTTTTGAGTAACTCAACTAAATTAAGTATTAAATAAAAGAAAACATTTCTCTTGCCTATTTGAAAAAAAGAAAGTTTTAGTTTGAAAGAGGGAGTGTATTATTCTTCTTGCTTTGCAACTATGTCGATCTGTAACATACAGGGTGTTCTCAGTGATGTTTAATTATAATAATAATGTTTTCAGACCATGTGCCTACAGAACAAAATGAGTAATTATAATGATGAAGATAATGTAATAAGGAGGATGGTGACAGTGCCAAGGACTAAGTCAGGCACTTAAATCTACATTATCTTTTTTGATTCTCACAACAACACTTTCAGGTATCTGTATTTTACAGATGAGAACACAGAGGTTCTGTAAGGTTCAGCAACTTGTCCAAGGGGATACAGCTAGAAAGTGACAGAGTCAATGGCTGAAACTCCTATTTTGGTCTGATGTCCAAGCAGCTGTTTCCTTGACACGAGACTGCTTGTGGAAGGCCCGTGCAGACCTGATTATCTGAAGCCTGCCTTTTCTTGGCCATTCCTCCTGGAGGCACATTTTCTCATCTAGGCCAGGCAAGTCTGTGAGCTGTCCGCTGGTACCTCTCTCTCTCACTCTTTTGATTCTCTCCAGGTTCTGGAGTTCCATAAACCAGTACACAATTCACCGAACACCAAGTCAGGCAGAGGCTACCTGGTCAGAGCTGTACGGCTCTAGCCCACTGCCCTAGCTCCTCGATCTTCCTTCTGTGTGCACAAGACAGCCATGCTGGAGACAACTTGCTCAGAAAGCCCAATAGAATGTATGCCGCATCCAGCCTCCTCTAAGCCATTCCCTGCCCTACAGCCTGGTGCCCACATACATGTGAAAGGACATCAAATTCCACTTTCAGGGCTTGCCGATGGAAGCGTTTCAGGTGCCAGCAGATTCCACTGGGTAAGGGATGCATGTGTGTTGCGGGTCTGTCCCCATGAAGCCTTGCAGACCGTGAGTTTCTCTGAAGAATACGGGCTGGTATGGGGCTCCCATAACACTCTTCTCACCAGAGGACTACCAAGCAAGGCTTCCCTTCTGATAACCCCAAGTGGACTTGTTGGACTTTACTGCTGTCTGTACACAGCGCAGTCAGTGAAGCAATGGCAAATGTCTGCCCTCCCTGGTTCTCTTTTTCTCTCTTTTCTCTCCTTGCTCTCAGAACAGCAGGTGTTCTGTTTTGGCAAGGAAATGTTAACCAGCCCTTAACAAAAGCAAACTCTGAGGTTTAAAAAAAAAAAAAAAAGCAAGAAGAAAATCAACCAGAGTCCCCATTTGGATGGCCAACTGGCTGGATTGGAAAAGGTGGAAAACGCCACCATGGGAGCCTTGCCCACTGCAATATTTTGGTGTTTTACTGGCGAGGGTACAAGTAAAGTCCAGAGGATGGTGCTTTGTTTCCTGCTTTTCACACAGAGACTGCTTTTCCAGGTAAAGAAATATTGACCAAAGAAAATAAAGGGAAAGACTGCCTCATTCTTTACCAACACAAAATGTGTAGCATTGTTCTAATTGAAGCAATATGCTTCCGAGGGTGGGGCGTGTGGAAATAAAATAACCTATTTTTTGTGACTTGGCTTTACCTCTGGGCCTTCTCACATAACCTAGGTGGACAGTTGCAACACAGCAAAGAACACTATGGCCTCATTGTTATGCACCCCCCTTTTACACTCTGACTTTAACCCACACAATGACACTGTGTCTTTCAGGCCACAGTATGATTATTGTTTGGTGGACATAAAGGTTGGTAAGGAGAAGAAAACTATGGCTAGGAAAAGTAATGTTTAATATCGACTGAATATCGGCAGATATTTTAAGATTTATTCCAGAAAATAAAGAAATGGGAGAAACCTGGTCAGATGTTGTTAATTAAAAAGAACTCAGGCTGAGGGAGTGGGAGGACCCAAGGGCATAAAGTAAGAGGACCGATCAGCTGCCCTGCATTGCAGGGAGGGGATAAAGGTTCACAGCAATGGCTGTTACTGTTTGCTTCCCAAGATCGCAGTCTGCGATCATGACCTCAGAAGTGACACAGACATCTCCTCTGAGGCCTCTAAACCACAGCAGCCTCTCAGTTCTGAGCAATTAATATTTGCCCAGTGCTCTCTGGTGCCCACCATTCCCCTCAAAACAGGTGATAGAAGAGGGGCCCAGGAGCACATCGGGTCCTTGGAACAACGTTTCTCTTCCAGAGAACTTTGTTCAAGATGACTAAGAAGTCACAGATTGTTTCCTGTTTCTTTTTTACATACAGGTAAGGAAGATTTAATGAGTATCTATTATTTGCCGGCACTGCTGACAACTAGGAAGACAAATATGAAAGCAACCTATTCTCTTCTGAATTCCTCACTTGCTTATAGCCTCTCCTAAATGCTGTCTTAGTCTAAAGTACAGTTTGGCTGAAACGGTTTTGTTCCTCTTGGTCCCCTTTATGAGGAACCTGGGAGAAATTACTGTATGGTATGGGAACGAAGAACAATCATACATCTAAACAATCGGTTTACATTCATATTATGGACACTCTGAACCATGTAACTGACCAGTTTCCCCCTTCCTGTGATGCATAGGGACAAATATTGGCCCACCAGAAGCCAGAAAGAAAGTCATTATGGTTTGAGTTTTCTGAACCTTATACCAGAACCATTTTTTTGTTCTTTATTTTCCTCTTTCGCTTCCTTCTTTGCCTTGTTTCTCCACCTTACAAAATTTATCTTTTTATTATATTTCATGGATCTGTTTAAACTGGTTTTAATTTCTAGGACATGGTGGGGTCTAAGAAAACAAACAGTTGTTTTCCCCAAATTCTATTTCCAGAGGCTCTCGTTACAAGGGAATTATTTATCTTTGGAGGGTAAAAGCAAAAATACCCAAGTAACAAAGAGAATAAACAGATCAGACTTTCAGCAGCTGTCCATGAAGACATGGGGCAGCAGATGTCAGGAAACCATGAAGTAGCTGCATCGTCACTCACACACAATGGAGCCAGGGCCCATTTGGGGAAAACACTCTGATGTTTCCCGGATTTTAAAATAGAAGTTATTAAGTAATCTTTAAATTTAAACCCTAAACTTTTCAATGTGCACTCTATCTACTCGATCCAGTTTTTTTTGGTCATTGACTATTTCCAGCCTCTATGGCCAGGAAAATCACCAGTACAGAAGTCTTAAAAACATAAAAAGAACCAGATTGTGCATCTGCAGATTAAATGAGATTTTTGGAGATTTTTTCACCTATTATTTTAGTTGATTGCCTTAGTGAGTCATAGAAGCCCAGATAAACAAAACTGTAAAAATAATTTTTTAAACATTTATAATAAAGCAGTAATTAGTATAAAAATCGAGCAGTATAAACTTTTCAAAATATTTATTCATTTGCCAAATATTCTTGGGTACCTATATAGACTAGACCCTGAGAATAAAGCATAAAACAAATTAAGTTTTGTTTTTACTTTCATAAAACCTACTCTTTTAGGGAAGATAAATATAAAACAAATATTCATACTAATAAATATATAATTTCCTAGTATGATCTAAATATTACAAATGGAAAATGCTATTATTCCAGATAACTATTTTGTTGTAACAATCTACCTCAAACTTAGTTATGTAAAACAACAGCCATTTTGTTAAGCCCATGATTTTATGCATCAGGAAGGTGAGCAGAGCATAGTATGGATGGCTCACCCCTGCTCCACAGTGACCTAGGCCTCAGCCAAGATGTCTGGAGCAGCTGGAGAAGACTGGGAAAATGTGAATAGGGCCATATGTCTGTGGCCATGGATCTACTCTACCTCCCATTGGTAGGGAATTATAAATGTCCAGTTGACTCTTTCAATTCCATGTTTGTCCCCTGGTCTGAGATGATTGATTCTCTGTAGACTTTCTAAGTGATTCACACGGGCTTCCTTGTACCATGATAGTACCAGGGTAAACAAATTTTTTAAATGGAAGCTGGATTCCCTGAGAATTAGAATTCCAAGAGGAAAAACATGGGAACTGCTGATCTTTCAAGGCCAGGGCCCACAAATTGGCATGGTATCACTTCCAGCATATTCTGTTGATCAAACAGTCACAGTAACTATGAAGATTCAAGGGGAAGGGACATAGAGACCACTTCTTACTGGATAGCGCATCAAAGATCTCTCCAGGTCAAAAAAACTTAAAATAATGGAATAGTAATTTCAAAGTGCTGAAAGAGAAAATTATCAAGTTATAATTCTATACCCAATTAAACTATCATTCTAGAGTAGGGCCAAAATAAATCCATTCCTGGAAGATACTTAGGGCATTGCAGAGAGAATTACTAAAGAATATTCATCAAGAAGAAGGAACTGAACACAGTATTAAGGTACACAGTACAAAAAAATTAAGAGAAAGAAAATGAGTAATCAATAAGCATTGACCATATAAATCAATACTTATAAAACTGATTAATTGGAATGCTATAAAAACAAGGTAGAACTAAAGTTAAGACATAATATATAAGATAAAAGGGCATGATCAGATCTTCAAAAGGCTTAGATCTCTGTATTTTTTAGGAGAATTAAAAATATTGATTAACTTTAAAGTTAGTTAAATAAAAGGTACCTTCGTTAAAGTTTAAAAATAACTGCGAAAAGAATGAAAATTTAATGTATAACTCTATAACTAACAGAGATGAAAAATGGGAGAAAGGGGACTAGTTGACCAAAGCCATATGAGGCAGGAAAGCTTTTTACAAAATAAGAAAGCATGATAAATAAGATGACAGAAAAAAAACAAAGTAAATCAATAACCCCAGTAAATGTAACAGATAAGACTCACCATTTACATTTAAACATTTTTAAACTAGATCTAAAAAATCCACCTATATGCTGTTTACTAAAGACCATTCTAAAAACATAAAAAAAGAGAGAAAATAACGAGATTTAAAAAAAAGACATACCAGGAAATAGTATACAAAAGATATATGATATGGTGTGTTTTAATATCAGACAAAATAAGTTTGCGAGACACATAACTAGTACTTTTAAAAAGTCACTACATAGGGGCACCTGGGTGGCTCAGTGGGTTAAAGCCTCTGCCTTCGGCTCAGGTCATGATCTCAGGGTCCTGGGATCGAGCCCCGCATCAGGCTCTCTGCTCAGGAGGGAGCCTGCTTCCCCCTCTCTCTCTTGCCTGCCTCTCTGCCTACTTGTGATCTCTCTCTCTGTCAAGTAAATAAACAATATCTTTAAAAAAAAAAGTCACTACATAATAATAAAAGAAAAACTCATTAAGAATAAGTATGTTTTAAATTTATATAGACCAACTATCAAGGCCTCAAATTAGAAAAAGTAAAAATTGGGCAGAATAACTACCAGGAATTAACAAGTATAATCACAGTTGTAATATCTTGACACACCTTCCTTAATAATTGGTAAATTAAATACAAAAATATAGGATAATTGTTTTCTTGCTGTGTAACAAAGAGATTGCCATAAATTTATTCACCTAAAAAGCAACTATTTATTATCTCACCATTTCTGTAGGTGAGAAGTCTGTATTCTCTGCTCAGGCCTTACAAAACTGAAATCAAGGTGTCAGCTAAACTGCATTCTCATGTAGAGCTTAGAGTCCTCTCAAACAAATTCAATTAATTGCCAGAATTCAGACCCTTATGGCTACAGGACTATAGTCCCCATTTTCTTGCCATCTGTTAGAACGGGGTTGCTCCCAGCTCTTAGAAATCACTCTCGGGTACTAGCCATCTCTCTTTGATTACTCAGTCAACTCGTTAGTAACCTAATCAAGGGAGTAAAATCTCCTGATAGTCACAAGTTCTGCCCACACTCAAGGGGAAATGTGATTTAATGGACATTAATAGAACAATGTGTATAATAGTTACAGATATGCCAAAATTTACCATATACAAAGGTACAAAGCAAGTCCCAACAAATACCAAAGAATCTTGGTGTGTAAATGATTTGAGCACCTGAATTGTGTCTTATGTATGCTACTGTAACAAACATACTAATTACAAAGTGCTCACACATAATAGCTAAAGAAGCTAATGATTATAAAAGAATGGTATTTAGCCATATTTAATTATGCAAGATATTAAAATCAATAAGAAAAAAATATTTAAAATAACATAAGCAAATGTTTTAAGATAATAGTTCAAAGAGAAAATCATGCTTGAAGTGAAAAATACTGGAGATAATAAAAATCAAAATACTACATAATAAAAGTGGTGAAATGCAGCTAAAAGTGCATTAAAGGAAAATCTATAGCCTTATGTGTTTATGACAGGAAAAAAAAACCCAAGACTTCAACTTAAAAAAAAGAAGGAAAGAACAACAAAACAATCTCGAAGAAAGTAGAAATAAAATAATGGTAAGTAATGAAAGAGGAAAAAAAAACTATAGAGAAGACCAACAAAATCAAATACAAATTAAAAGGTAAACATGGGGCGCCTGGCTGGCTCAGTTGCTGGAATGGGCGACTCTTGATGTCAGGTTCATGAGTTCAAGCCTCATGTTGGGCATGGAGTCTACTTAAAAATAAAATGCTACTAATAAAAAGTAAACAATAATAGATTATGTTCATAATGATAGGTTAGATTAATAATTGTGAAAAATATAAATACTATGAGAATAATTTGAACTTTACATTAATATATTTGAAAATTTAGATAAAATAAGTATTTTTTTTAGAAAAGTAAAACTAATCAAAACTGGTTCAAGAAACAAAAACCGTAACATAATTATTTTTAAAAAATTGACTCGACCATTTAAAATATCTACAAAAAAACCCCAAAAAAACAAAAAAGCCCCCCCTAGGCCTAGATATTTTACAGATTCATTATACCTATTCTTTGAGAAGTAGATACAACCAAAGGTACACTTTTCTCCAGAAAACAGATAAGGACACATTGCTCTGCAATTCACTTTATGAGGTTACTTTATAATAATCTTGATTTAAAAACAATAACAATACAACTAAGGCAATATGAGTAAAGAAAATAAAGAACAATGTAAAATATGAACATAGAATTTATAAATTGACATAAACATGATAAAATATTAGCAAACTGAAGCCAGCAAAGTAAAAAAAAAAAAAAAAAATCACATCACTATAAACATGGATAAGGAAATATTTTTAACATCAGAAAACCTATATACCAGAAATATAGTTTTTATATACCAGAAATTTAGGAAATACAAATTTCAAAAGATATTACTAAGTCTAACAAGAGATATGCAAGACCCTCAAGGAGAATATTACTTAACTGTGCTGGAAAACCGGGTATTAATTAAAAGAAAATATATACTGTGTTCATAAATGGATAGACTCAACAACATAAAAGGCCATTTTTTTCCACAAATTAATCCAAAAAGTCAATATAGTTGCAGTTAATATCCTAATAAGTCACTTTTTGGGACATGATAAGTTCACCCTGAAATTTATATGCAAGAGCAAATAATAGACAATAATTAAGACACTTTTTGAGGAAAAAGAACAAGTATCAAAATATTAAGACTTACTTTAATGTAGTATTAGTGGTAATACAATTACACAATTTTGAGTGCTTTTATGTATCAGATACTGTCCCAAAGATTTTATAAACATATGCCAACTTATTGCCATAACAACTGTCAGGTAGTCACCATTACTTACTTCACTTTATAGGAGAAGAAACTGAGGCACAGAGAGGCCGAATAGCATGCACATGGTCAAACACCAAAATATAGTGGAGACAGTGTTCAAACACAGATGCCAGACTATACACATCCCGTGCCACACTCCACAAATCAATCTAATAACTGACAGTTGCGGCTTTGGTTCGCAGATGCACAAAAACACAGAAAGCCAAGTTGAGAGATCAGAAATGGAACAAAACAATTATGGCAAATTGATATAGGACAGAGGTGCCATTACAAATCAATGGGGAGAAAATGAGATAGTCAATAGGTGGTAGGAAAAATTACATAGCTGCCTGGGAACAAAGAAAATTAGACCCCAGCTTAATATCGTATGTGAATACATAGCCACACGTATTGAAAGTTTTAATGTATAAATCAAAATGTTAAAACTTTTAGGAGAACACATAAAATAAAGTCTTCATGGTCTCAGGGTAAGGAATAATTTGTTAAACAAGATATAGTACACACAAATTATAAAGAACTGAAATTTAAATACTAAATTGAAATATTTCTGTGTAGCACAATATGTCATAAAGAAGGAAGACTATAAACCACAGAATGGATAATGGTATTTGTAATTCAAGTAACCAATAATTTTTGGAAGTCAGAGTTCAAAGAGCTTTTATGAACCCATTTTAAAATGTTATTAACCTGAGAAATGGGCAAAGGATAGGAATAAATAATTGAAAGACAAACAAATCTACAAGTCCAGTAGACCTAAGAAATGATGTTCTTACTGTACTATTAATTAGATAGGCATGGCAAAATAAGAACAACTAAAATTTTATCATCGAAACAGCAAAGATGAAAATAAAATCCAGTAATACCAAGCATCAGTAAGAATGTGAACTCTTGACAACTTTCACATACTACAGATGGAAATAAATGGGAAAGTGTGTGTAGTAGCCTCTGATAAGCCTTAGTTGTATATTTCAAAATGAATAAATACTAAATAGCCATGTTGAGTAAAAAAACGTAAGTTGTAGGGGCACCTGGGTGGCTTAGTCGGTTAAGCATCCACCTTCAGCTAAGGTCATGATCTCAGTGTCCTGGAATCAAGCCCCAAGTTGGGCTCTCTCCTCAGTGGGGAGTCTGCTTCCCTCTCTCCTTCTACCCTTCCCCCGACTCGTGTGCACGCGCTCACTCTCTCTCTCTCTCTCAGTCTTTAAAACACACATACACAAGTTGCAGAATGATACGTGCAGTATGATAATTATATAATAATACACACAACCCTATCCAGTTTATGGAATCATATATATGTATAAAATTATAAAAACAAGCATGGAGAGGTTTAAAATCAAATCAAGATAATTACGACCTCTGGGAAGGGGAAAATGGAATAGGAAAAGGGACAATTATATAGGGGGTTTCAGCTGTATTTGCAATTTTTATTTATTTAAAATAAAGACATGAGGCAAAATTTGACAAAGCTGGTTGGTGAGCACAGAGATGCTTATTATATTATTCTGTATACTTTCCCATTTGCTTGAATTAATTCATAATATAGAAAAAATTGTTTCAAATGATATACATAAAATTAGGTTATTTGAAGGGAAACATCATAGGCAAGGTAAATGCATTTTATGCATTTTACTAAGTGAAAAAAGATGCAAACATATTACTTTTTAGGAGAATGAGGAATTTTGCCTTAATTGCAGCTTTTTCTACAAT
The DNA here is from genome assembly GCA_028534135.1 of Potos flavus. Classification (NCBI taxonomy): domain Eukaryota; kingdom Metazoa; phylum Chordata; class Mammalia; order Carnivora; family Procyonidae; genus Potos; species Potos flavus. The sequence goes on along the minus strand of CM052885.1, from coordinate 54,299,675 downwards.
GTACTCACAAAATAAAAGTGTATCTATCTAACTGGAAACCAACTGGATAATTTGAAAATTTCACTAATAAGAACTGCTCTATTTTGCATTGTTCCAAATTGGTGAAGTATTACAATTAAAATAAGTTGCTTATTCTTTTTTAAAAAAGTGGACTAGAATCTTAAATTAGATTGAGACAACTTTTTAAGGATAAAGTGGTTGGAAAGACTTTTCTCTGTGCCTTGCGTATGGTTGGACATAGCTAACTAAGCCTTGGCAGTCTTCTTTCATTGAACAAATATGTTTTGAGAACTTACTATATGCCAGGGCCAGAACAAACAAGCTCCCCACTTTCTTGGGGCTTTCTTTGTAGTAGGGAAGATGGCAATTATCAGGTAGATAAATAAATATCAATTAGTGGTAAGTGCTATGAAAAAAAGTTAAGTGAAACAAGGTAATGTAGTGGGGGCCGGTGATTTAGGTGGGTGGTCAGGGTAGATCTCCCTTAGGAACTGAGATCAGAAAGATAAGGAATAAAACATGCAAAAATCTGGCCAGAAAAGCCTCCAGACACTTCCCCCAGAGGCTGGGATATGTACTTAGACTTTCATAAATTCCCTAACATCTTTATGTCATTGAATTATACCTTCTCCTTTAAGGCTATGTTTTGTAAAGAAATAAGGATTTTATCACTTGATTAGAATTTCTGCCCACTTGAGCATTCTAGAGCAACACAGCAGCCTTGAGATTCTAGGTGTGGAAACTCAGAGGCTAGGATTTAAGCAAGGGTCTCAAAGCTCATGAGATCCAAATTTTTGAGACTTTGAATAATTTACAAAAAGTAATCTAAACCACTGTCCCTTCCCCGATCCCTAAACACACACGCTCTAACACTCCTTTTCTGTTTTATTGGCGCTCTCCTTAATATTTATAACTCACATACTATTGTTTATTGTCTGACTTCTCCACTAGAATAAGCTCCCTCAGGGCAAAGGTTTTTGTCTCTCTTGTTCACTACTAGTATAGTACTGATGCGGAGTAGACAACAAATAAATACTTATTGACTGAAGGAATCAATGTTAAAACACTGAACACCAAGGGTCTAACTCTACTGACCTGGACTGTGCCCCAATTGTTAAGTCACCTAATTATATTTCCCTTTAATCATATTATAAGCAATTCTAGGACAGAAACTATGCTTTATAGCACTTCCGTATTCCCCCATTATACCTAAACCAATACTGGGTATACTCAGGCTCTGCCTAAATAGTAATTGTTCAAATGACTGTTTTCTAGGGCTGTGCTGACTAAAGGCAGGGCAACGGAGAAAATGACACATTAACCTGAGGGCTTGTAGTCCTTACAAATCTATAAAAGCTGTTAAAGACATGTTCTTGAGTTAGAGAAGAAACCATTTCACAGAATACTTGCAGTGAAAGCACAGAGATAGAATTCTGAAACAAGAAACTTATTTATTAGACTTTTGATAAAAAGTTACCCCACAAGTAACCTAACGAATGCTATTATAACTACGAGTCAATGTTCACACTGACAGGGAGTCTGTATTGTATCTGAAGAGGTTTTGGGAGCTGTCAGTGTTGATAAATAAAAGCTAATGGATGAAATGAAAGAAAATCAGAACCACAGAAACTAAGATGAATAAGAACTACTCCTGACCGATGAAGACTTGCCTAATGTGTCCACCCACTACTTGGTTTTGTTTGCTTAGTAACTAGGATATCGCCTCAATTTATATAGTGCCTACTGAACAGTCAGTGTTCAACTGAGCTGGTCCAAGTACAGAGGACCTAAAGACTCACTTATCAAAACTTCTCCTACACTGACACGCTACTGATTTGTGATTTTCAGAAGAACCACTACTACGGGTTAAGTTTTTGTCTCCTGGAAGGCCTCATGGAATGAAAGCACACTCCTCAGAGACTACCTGTGGACCTTCTAACTCCCGATGGACTTTTCAGTTCCTAGCCAAGATCAAAGCCTTAAGTAGAGTTGGAAGGGGGAGCTGGTAATAAATTTGGTAGAGCAGGTGAGAAGAAGAGAGAACACTTAAGGCAATTCTTACAAAATGAGGTTGCACAAGCAACCTACGTTAAAATCACCAAGAGATGCTTGGTTAAAATATAGATCCCAGGCCCCTTCCCAGACCTACTGACTCAGAATCTGCTGGGGTGCATATTAAGGCACACTGCAGTATGATAACTGGTGTGCTAGATAAAAGAGAAGGCAGGTTCTGGTATCTTCCCTAGATTACCACTGTTGGGAACACAGGGAGCTGCAAACCTCAGGAAAGTGGGGTAAAAATGGGTGAAGATAAGAGGCATCACTCTAAACTAGGTATGTAATATAGATGAGCTGGGTCGAACCAGACCACAACTAAGACACAGCATATAAGTGCAGACCACCAGATAAATTAATAATGCGATCACTGAGATGACTTTGCTAACCACATTAGCAACAGGGCACCTGGTTGTCAGAGCAATATGTGTGGCAAAAGTAATTCAGGGTCAACAGGCCTTTTTCTGTAAAAGGCCAACAGTATACACTTTTAGGCTTTGTGGGCCATATGGCCTCTACTGCAACTATTCAACTATACTCACTGTTGTACCATGAACGCTGCCATAGACAATGCATAAACAAAGGGACATGGCTGTGTTCCGATAAAACTTTATTTATAATAACAGGAAGAATATGGCCTGCGAGCTGTAGTTTGCTAACCCCTACGGTAGTTCATCTTAGGGAAAAAAATGTAATCAGTCTTTTGCTTATATTCCAATCTGAAACTGTGTGCTTCTGTATCATGGCTTTGTGCTTCATGCATTCTCTTTATTTACATATAAACTGCAAGAAAGTACATCAAAAACACATGAAGAAAAATTGATTATGAATATTTTTTGGTTTTCCCTGTGTTTTCTAAATTTCCCACTACTTTCTGGATGTAATTATTTTTAATTTTCCTTTTGGAATTCTTTTATAATCAGAAAAAAATACTACTTTAAGAAGAAAGAAGGAAAGCAGCTAGTTTATACGTTCCTTGAGCTTCAGCAGAAAAGCTCTGCTTGGGGTTTACAAATCTTTTGTGTGGAAAACAATCTGGCCCCCGCCCTGCTTGCAGATAACGTAAAAACTCACTCAAGTCCTGCTCCTTGGTGCAAGCGAAAGAGGAACAGAGAGGACGGGGCAATTTAGCAGTTAACTGCACAAGCTTTGCCCAATGATCCTAATTTCCATGATTTTAATAATAATGAGTGAAACCCAAAGTGTTAAGTTGCACTTTCTACCTCAGCAAAACAGAGTGATAATTGTGCGGAGAATAATTTTATGGGTGAAGTGTGCCCTGTATTGTAAAAGATTAGAATAAAGTGCTCTAATACACAATGTCTTAGCAGGTGCAGGCACTTACCTGAGCAATTAAAATCTTCTTAATATACAAATCACAGCCAATGAGACTGCTGGCATGACAGAACAGATCTTTTAGGACACAATGTGTTTGTCTCAAACAGGTTCCCCCCCACCCCCCAGCTTTATTTATTTATTTTTGCTAGCAATCGTTTGTAGATCTTTTATTTGAAAAAGAAAATTGACCAAACATAGATAATTTGCTCCAAATATACCCAAGCACATTCATTCTCTTACAAATCCATTCAGACCACAAAAAAGCTATTAAGTACTTACTATGTATGAGGCACTGTGCTGGGTGCCGAACAGGCTATTTTGGGACCAATTATAATCATCTTCCCTACAAACAGAGGAAATCACTTCTCAATGATGGCTATGAGTTACCAGGCTGGCGAAAACTGGCCCTCTGAGTCCCTTACAAGTCGTTGGCATTCTAGCCAACTGGTTAAATTTGTGGTCTAGGACCAAGTGTCAACCGTGCCAGACTAGCATTTAACAGAAGAGCAATGCTCTGGAGGTAATGGTGAAGTGAGATGTTCAAGAAGAACCAAGTTAACACAGGCACCAGCTCCTCTCCTCCCTCATCTCTTCAACACATCCCAAACTGGCCTTTGCCTCTCTCTTCCACAGAAAAGACAACTCTTAGAATGATCCCCAATAACGTCCATGTTACTAAATCCAGTGGTCAATTATCAGCAGACCTTGACAGGAATTTGACATGGCCATTCTTTCTTGCCTCAATATCCATCATTTCCTCAACATTCAAGATAATCATACATCTCACTATTCCTTCCTAGTCAGCGTGGCTAATTCTTCTTCCCCTTCCTGGCCCATATTAAGTGCCCCAGGGTTTAGTCCTTGTTCCTCTTCTCAAATCAACTACTCACTCTCTCAGTGAGTTGTAGTCTCATAGCTTTAAATTTGAATTATATGCTGATGACTCCCAAACTTATATCTTCAGTCCACACTTGTTTCCCAAAGTCCAGACTCATGTATCTAAAAGTTCACTGGACACCTCCACCTGGATGCTGAGAATGGCTGTTTCAAATACACATATCCCAGACTGATCTAACTCACGAAACCAACACCATCTACAGCCTCCTCCATCTCAATTTATTGCAACTTCATCATTCTAGGAGCTCAGGGAGAAAACTTGGGAGTCAACGATGACCCCTTCTTTTTCTTATACTTCACACTCGATCCATTAGGAAATCATAATGGATTCCAAAGTATATACAGAATTGAATTCCTTTTGACCACCCCCACTGCCACATCAATGTCTAAACTCCTATCACCTTTCAATTGGACAACTTCCATGGCCTCTGGCAATAATCCTGGAAATCAAGGGAGGACTATGAGTATCTCATCTCTGGTTCATTCTGATGGTGTAGCAATCGGTTCAGGCTGCCCCAAAAGGTTTTAGAAAACATGTTAACCACAGTAAAGTTTTGATAGGCAGAGAAAATAAAATGGAATAGTTTGGCCTCTTAAAACACTAGAAAATTTACAGGAAGTGTTTAAAACTCGCTTAAGTGACACTTCATCAATGCCACAATAAGTCATTCTTTATATTGTAGACATACTGTTGGGATTCATTTGTTAATTTCTTAAAGAGAGAGAGAGGGAAAAAAAAAAGTAGTAAAAGATTATCCAGATTGCATGAATCAGCCTGTCTGTATGTCTGGGGGTAAATCTGTTTTGTTTAAAGATATCATTGGCAAGGAAAGGATGACCACAAATATGTTCTTTCTCCTGGAACAATTTTGGCTTCTTCACATCAACACAATGATGACCACTATGGGTGGGCACAAAAATATTCTTCTGTGAAAGGCAGGGCTGTCTGGTTGTGTGAAGACACTGCCTGAACATGGTGGCTTGCATGCCCCTAAACCACCTCCAGGGGTGGTAAGAATATCATGATCATCATGACATACAAGTGTCAACATGTTTCCATCAAAATGGAAACGTATTGCATATAGGTATACAGGCAATTTTATCAGATGCCTATCCCCTGAGGTATACAGGCGATAGGCATCTTTGCATATAGGTATATAGGCAATTTTATCAGATGACTATCCCCTGAGGTAAGGCCCAGGACTTGGCAATTTAAAAAGTAAACCCTTTGGGGCAGCTGGGTGGCTTAGTCCCTTAAGCGTCCAACTCTAGATTTTGGCTCAGGTCATGATCTCAGGGTTGTGAGATCGAGCCCCACAGTGGACTCTGCACTGGGCATGGAATCTGCTTCAGATTCTCTCTCTTCCTCTCCCTTTGCCCCTCCCCCTGACTTGCACTCTCTCTCACTCAAAAAAGAAACTAAAAAAATAAAAAGTAAAGCCAGTAATTTTGATGCAGACTGTCTGTAGATCACATATTTAAAACCTCTGATATAGCTAACCAAGCACAGGATTGGGTTTTAGGAGTCCAGAACCCAAGTTCAACCAATTCACTGGGTAAACCTTTTTTTTTTCCATTCTGAGCCTTTGTTCCCTTGAAAGGGAATAATGAGGTTCTAGCAAACATTATTTTCTTATTAGGCAGCTCTGGTGAAATAACATGAAAATCCTTTGAAAACCCAAAGTACTAGACAAATCTAAGTGACTTTTTAATTCTTTCAAATATATTGCCTTGTTTTTATTGTTTCCAGTCTGATTTCTGGTAAAATTTTTATTTTTGGGCCAGTTTTATATCCATGACCCCACTGAAGCTTTTTTTAGAGTGAAAAAGTATCTTTATAAATACAGAAACCACTTCAAAATTAGAGATGAGTTTTATTTTATATATTTCATAAGAAAGTGAGAAAATTGATGTTTTCCCACTTTATCAAAAGTATGTGATGAGCCTTGTTTTCACATACAAAGTAATTGAAAAAAAAACAACAACCATGAAAGAATAAATGTGACCCAAAAAAACCTTCACACAGCAAATCGGTTTTGGGAAGTGCAATGCTGTGTACCAACGTCTGTAGGAAAAGTCTTATCAGTTATCAACCAACCCCACGGTGGAGAGACTAAAATGAAGTTGCTCCTCCCGGCTCCTGAGAGGGAGAAGCCAGTGTGGAGACTTCTCGTGCTTTGGCAGAGAAGGCAGTACAGCTGGAGCTGGGTGGGCGCTGATGCCTCTCCCCATACGTTTGCCCACCTCCATGCTCCCTGCGGCTGGTGGATATTCTCAAGGACCAATATATCTCTTCTCTGCCCTGAGGGAGCTTGGTCAGTGCTCACGTAGAGCAGCCCGAAAGCCAACCAATGAGAAATGCGAGTCAGAGGATGAACACCCCTAGGTTCCCCATAACTAGGTGATATAATTCTAAGGCACCAACCCTCGGAGGATCCCCAGAAAGATGGAGCCCCAATTTCCCACAGTGGATATCTGCTCATCAATATCCCCTGTTGTCTCACCCTCCCTGTAACCTCATGCGTGCTTCCTGGGATTGACTCCCAAATAAACTACCTGCACCCAAGTCCCTTATCTCATGGTCTGCTTTTGAGGAAACCCAAACTAATGCAACAGGCTTTTGGAATCATTCTAATACATTCTAATCCTTGTTTAATCACTTGCTAGTTGTCTAGCCTTAAGCCAGTTATTTAGTCTTTCTAAACTTCAATTTCCTTATCTGTAAAATACAGGGGATAATAACTATGCCAACTTTGCATGACTATTATAAAGATTAAATAAGATGTAAAACAAACAGTACAGAGCCATGAACTTGATAAGGGCTCAATAAATGCTGGCCACTGCAACTGTGGTTGTTAAGAAGACACTCCCAACAACCATAAGACACTATTCACCTCCATCAGACTAGGAGAACATTACGAATTTGAACAATATTAAGTATTGGTAAGATTATGGAAAAATAGGAAAATTCATATTCTACTGCTGGGGGGAGAAGTGGACATAACTATTTAGGCAAACAATTTCAAAATAGTTAAGTTGAAAAAAAATTATATCTATATCTATACGCTATGATCCAGTTAATTCCTATTCTGGGAATATGGCCTAGAGAATTCTCATGCTGTATTCCAGAAAATACATGTAAGAATGTTCATGGAGGCACTGTTCATTATCATAAAAAAAGCAGAGATAATCTAGATTCCTTCCGTAGGGGAAAGGATAAATGAATGGTACTACATTTATACATAGGAGTACTATATAGCAGTTAAAATAAATTATTTCTACATTGATCAAAACATGTTAAAACTATGATGCAAAGCAAGATAAAGAAGTATAGAACATCACAAGATGAGACATTTTCAAGCGTGAACTTTTCAAAATGTACAATTGAATTCTACATGTTACTTATGGACCCCTAACTTACAAGTAGAAATAAAAAACAGGGATGCCGAGAATGCCCTCATTTCATCAAAATGCTGATCACTGGGGACATATGCTGGAAGGTATGTGGCTTAAACAACACAACTTTATTTTCTCACAATTCTAGAGGCTAAAAGTCTGAGATTAAGGTGTCAGCAAGGTTGGTTTCTTCTCAGGCCCCTCTCCTCGACTTGTAGATGGCCATCTTCTCCCTATGTCTTCATATGACTTTCACTCTGTACCTGTCTGGATCCTAATTTCCTTTTCTTACAAGAAGACTTCTCATATTGGACAAGAGCCCACCCAAAGGACCGCATTTTATCTTAATTACCTCTTTAAGGACCCTGTCTTCATATGCAGTCACATTCTGAAGTACTAGGGGTCAGGACTTTAACATATGAATTTGGGTAGAGGCACAATTCAGCCTATAACATTTACCAAAAAGAAAAAATAACACCTCCATGTAAATAACTGGTAAAGACCAGTAAAAAAAACAAAACCAAAACAATGAAAATAGAATTGTGCAACTGACAAAGTAATGGAGGCTGCCTAGAGTAAAATACCATAGTTCAGGCCAGCTCCATCTTCAATTAGACAAGAACTTCTGCTTTGGCCCTCTGCAGAAAACAAAGATGGGAGAGCATCCCCGCGTTGTGTGATGGAACCACAGAAGAATAAAGGTTGGTCATCTCTGCTAAGCTGCTTCTAGCCAAACAGTCACCTGTGCATTCAGACTACAATTATGCATTTAATTGTGGGTTGGTTGGTTTTTTTGTTTGTTTGTTTATATTCGAGTACAGACTCCTTTACAAAGGATTTGAGTCAGTGCTTAAAACACATGGTGGCAATTTGAGGCTATGGCCCACCACCCAAGTTGTATGGGGAGAAACCATAGAGAATGGAGGCTGTTGCATTTTGCCTTCCTGCCTGCCTTTTCTCTGACCATGTCGATGTTGTTTTGATGTTCTGCCAGCTGAGGCCAAGCACCCCAAAAGGCTGCTCAATTCCCTGGTGAAGGCTGATGAAATTCAAATATATGTACTTCTCAACTGATTTATCGCATTTCCTCCTCCAAAATGGCTCCCAGTTCTCATGCCACCAGAGGAGCAAGAGCCGCTGTGAACTGGTTCACCGTGTCCCCCCAAACCACATCACAACAGGCCCCAAGAAGCTCTCAACTCTGACTTCACTGCACGTCTAGCCGTTGCCTGACCCTGACCTGCCTCAGAGGAGGCACCCAGCAGCAACAGGGAAATGTCTGCACTGCCCCCTCTCGCTGATGCCAAAGACCTGTCAACTCGTATCCCTTCTTATCTGTTCAAACAGACTGCGTGATCCCCTGGAGGATCAGAAGGCAGCCTGTGCTCACCAAGGCGCTTAGAAACTGAAAAGAGACCTGCAGCCTCCAGAAGCCGGCCAATCATGTCGACCAGCCTGGCCAGACCTGCACGTGCTTCTGGACACAGCTAACTGCAGAGTCCTGTTAACGCAACTTGCCTTCGAGAGGCACCTGCAGAGAGCTTTCCTTTGCCAGTGCCTCCCTGTCCAAACTTCATGGAGACGACTTTACTTTCCTTGGGGATTTCTGCCTGCCTTCCAAATCAAGGCAGGAGAGAGGTAGGGCCAGGGGGCCTCGCACCATTTTAACTGCAAGGTCCGGCTCCTACCACCCTGTCTGCTCCATGACCCAGCCAGCACTCATGATGCATTGTCCCATCACCTTCACCGTTTATAGCACAAAAGCTATTTAGCCAGTGCCTGCAACCCTTCAGCCTGCAGTGCCTTGACAGCAGAGGTTATAGGAAAAAAGAGAAAGAGAGAGAGGGAGAAGGGAGAAGAGAGAGAGAGAGAGAGAAAGAGAGAACAATGTGCAATTGGCACTGCATTAGAGATGGAAAAAGTACTTAAAGCCTGCAACATTCATCAAGACTGAATACATAAATGCCACATTTTGAATAAGCGAAGCAAAAGACAATGACAAAGGAAAGGCGCATTGCTTCAGGAATCTCTATCATTTTCATTTGCTGCTGTCAGGAACCTGTTTTTTGCCTCTCACTCTATCAGCCATTATAGCATTAATGAAGTAACCTCACATAGTTATTGACTGGCTTGTCAGAGGCCCTGCCTGATCCCTTAATAGAAACCATTGGTCTTCAGTTAAAAATGGGGTGAGCTGGGAGGTGCTGTGGGCATGTGCTGAATTTCAAGTGCACTCCTGAGGTTATCAAAAGCCATGAAATGCAAATTATTATATTTTTTAAACACAGATTTCATGCAACTGAGCATATAAAATTGACTAATATTGTACTTTATGCATGCCTTATAATGTTTTCAAATATGCTCTGCATATGTTCTTTTCCCAGAAAGTTGTGGGTGGTGTTTGAATAAGCAGAGGTAGGCCTACTTTTATTTTGTTCTTGTGTCCTCTCCTGCTTGTTGTAAGCGGGCACTTCTCTCTAATATAGAGCCATGCCGACGCACTATCTACTCAAACACCACCACCAGTCCTTTGTCTGAATTTCAGTTTCAGATCAAAATCATTTTCTTTCATGGTGCCCCCCCCCACACCACCTAAAAGTATCCAGATCTTCAAACCAGGATATCATTTACTAGCAACCGCAGATTGGCAGGAGGTCTAAAGAATAAATCCCTGTCCCAGAAGGCAGTAAATTGGAAAAATAATCCTAGATGTAGAGTGTTTAATTCCAGTACCACAATACCACACAGCAGATATGTTAAAACACAAGCACCGCCAGACAGAAAAGGGTAAAATATGAAAAGTCAAGGACAAAACACTTGGAAAGTTGGTTATATTTCTGAGTCAGGAGGAGCAAATACAATAATTATAGGGTCAAGCTTGAGGGAGTCTACAAAGAGACACTGATGAGAATGTGCACCTCGCTTTGTTTTTTGGGCACACAGCATGCTGGCTTCATACTGGTATTTAATTGGATCATTCTCCTGGTATAAAGCTCTGACCTTTTCTCAGCTTCTCTGGGGAGGAAACGTGGTGTCTATGTCTGTTGATTTGCATTATGGCTCCCCCAAACTGGCTCTCTTTGTCAGTAGATAATGCGCATTTCTTACCTTTGAGGTCATCCAAAAACTAAGAACAAGAAGCTCAAAAATTTCTTCTCTGCACACTTTACAAATACCTTGTTGCTTCTCTTTGCCATCAGCATTATATCAACTCATACAACTCAACTCATGGATCATCTGTCAACTCACCGACAATACACAATATTTTCTCATTTAGGAATGAAATTAAAGACCTAAACCTTGGTCACCATATAAATGCATTCACTTATTCAACATACATTTATTTGAGCACCTCATATATATGGGGCACTGGAATAAAACCTAGAGATATAAAAAATATAGACATACTTGGTCCCTAATCTCATGGAGCTTATGGTGGTGGGACTACCACCTGTTTCATGCTTTGCAGTAAGTGCTCTAGCGGAAGGACAGAGATATTAGCAACCTGGGAAGGGAGTGATCAGAGGAGGCTTCCAGACAAAGGGATGCCTATGCAGAGACTTGAAAGATAAAATGGATTTAAACCATATGAAGATAACAGAGTTGGAAGAAAGAGCTAACTATTAGGTATTTGGCCAAGGACACGGCATGTGTGAAAGCTCAAGAGATGAGAGGTAAGATGGTGCACTGAAGAAACAAAGTAAGATCACAAAGACTGGGATGTGGGCTGTGTGGTAAGAGGAGACTGGAAAGCTGGCAGAGGCCAGGTCACGAAAGGCCTGTGGATGGAGATAACGTTGTAACTGTGAACTTCCTCCGCAGAGCATTCTGACATCATTAAAGGTATTAAACGGGGCAGTGAGCTGACCAAATGTGTAATTTACAGCATCAATCTAGCTAGTGTTTGCAGGAGAAAGAGGGCAAGGCTGGACAAAGGGAGGCCAGTTAGAATCACAGCAAGGTAAGAAACAAAGATGTAGACAATCACAGTGACAATAGTTGAAGAGATATTTAGGAGTAAATCTGACAGATCCTGGTGGGAGGCATAAGCCTCTCACATTTCTGACTGGGGCAATGGGACACTTGGTGCCACTCACTGCAATAGGTGGAACTCACTTTTGGAAGAAAGGAAATTATGAGTCTCACTTAGCTTAAATAATTAGCGGTCATTTTAGGTTACCAAGTGAATAAACGTGGTAAAACCTCAAGCAAGAATGGAATCTGGGCCTGCAGACCCCCCTGGTCCAGTCCTCTTTCTGTATACCTATATGAATGATCCCTTCTTCTGGAAGGGCTGAATGTTCAAAGCAGCTATCTAGAAACTCAGTACTGAAGAATTCTGAGACACAGCAGAGGGCTTCTATGGAATATGCACTTAAAGATTTTTCAGTTTTCACTAAGTTTTACAGTTTTAGAAGTTATGTTACAACTTTCACCTAGTATATTAATTATAAAAGAAAAAAAGAATCATCTTACATTTCATGCAAGTTACCATGCAGTAGCTCACAAAGCACTTTCACGAATGTAGGTTTCCACATTTAATCTCCTAAAAGAAATGCTCTCTACACTGTTCCTAGTCACTGCCATGACATAGATTGCCACAAATTCTAGTGAAATGTCCATGTCAGCCTAATGACATTTTGGGGGTCCTCAGATCCTCAGCTAGCTGCCCCCTGGAATCTGCTCTAAACATGCTCATCTGTAAATAAAGGAACTGAATTAGAATGCCCTCAAGATCCCATTCAGCTTTAAGTTTCTATGATGCCAAGCCTGTGGTCTGGGGTTCCGCAATACTGAATTTTTAGTTACTTTTTTTTTTTTTTTTTTGGTAAAGTAGAGACATATGTAAGGAAGAAAAAGCAATATAGACCATATCAGAAAGCTCCAAGAGGAAAATTGTAGCAGGAAGAAAGAACTTCAATGGAGAAAGAATCACTGGGATGGTGAGACGTTGAAGCTGGCAGGAGAATGAGGAAGTCATGGGAAATAGGGGGAGTTGGGCACTTTATTTAAACATCATGTCCACTCAGATCCATTCAACAAATGCTCACCCTCTTTCTCCAACTTAATGTACATCTATGTTCCTAGGCCAAAGTGTGCTCTGCCTTATGAGGCCACCATCACAAAACTAGGACGGGGATAATTGCATTTTCATCCCACCGCCACTAAGAAGCAGTAGTTCTTCTTTTTCTTGTTTTTCATCATGAAGACTACCATAACTAAGAGTATTATAAGAGTTAAAGTAGGGGTAGCGATACATCATTTTTTCAGTGGACACATACACACTACTGCCTGCATGCCCAACACACAGCCTTACCTATCTGTATGCATCACACATATGCATGTATGTGCATATCCCCCACAACCACGCATGTGCATACAACTGTCCACACACATACTGGCACATTTCCTCTTTGCTTGGGCTGCACACCTGCTTCCTTCCGGGCGACAGGCCACTAGAAAGACCTTGAGGTTTAATCTGGGAAACAGAGTGGCTGGAGCTATCCTCTTGTTTATTTTTCTTAATGTGCTGTCAGCATCGTACTGCCAAGTGCTCTCTCCCTATAATATAGCAATACTGCCCACAGCTCTTTTCTTCAAAGGAGCAGAGAAATTAGTGGGCCATATAGTGTTCTGCTCGAGCCTGTAGTTTCTGCTTTTTAAAATGTGTTTAGGGAGATTTGTCATTTGCAGAAAGGAACAAAGAAGTCAAGGGCACTTTTAGATTTTCCATAGTAATTAGATGCTTGTTCCCAGGGAAGCATTTGGGCTTTTAATCAAATCTCCAAAGTTTTGGTCTTCTGGATTAAGCAACTCCCCTTCTCCCTGACCTGGCCCTGCTTTCGTTTCATGATGTAGATCTGACCTTTACCTCACAAAGGTGTTGGCATTGAGAAGACGCAATGAAAACTTTCTCCCCTACCCAAGTGTTGAATTCAAGACGGCTACCATGAAGAGGCACCACCATTACCAGTCCCAGCTCTGGGCCTCACATGTTCTCTTCTGGCTGTCTAGGGATACAAACACTCACGAATCCTGTCTCAGGTGGGCCTTGAGAATATTCTTACCAAAACTGCCAAGGCCAGACAAGGATATCTCCCAGCACAACATAGCAAATAGAAAAGTAAGTCAAATCCCCAATGGCATCCTGAAATCTGAGCATGTCATAATGTCTCCAACTTCCGTTTCATATTTTAAGCATGCAAATGGGCCATCTTTTCTTCTCGATCCTTCTTTTATTTTATTTTTAAGGATTCAGAAGCAGCAAAATAATCAGCATTCAGTCAGTTCAGGAAGGCATCCATTTAGTACTCTTACATGGGGGTCAAAGGGCATGATGCTGCCCCACCAGAAAGTTTCTTTACACGAGATACAGTCTGGAATAACCAAATGCAGCAAGACTTCGAATCCCTATGCTGGGTTATTTGAAACTCCAACAGACACGCCACCATGGGGAAATTACTTAATCTGCTTCAAGATTTATCGCTATTGTGCTCTATACACCAGGTGAAAATAGAATACCTCAGAGAGGCCTCAGAGGGTCAGGAGTCTAAGTCGTACTGCAAGTGTTTCACAGCGCATTACAAAGTTTCGGACGGAGCCTTTAATCCTCAAAATCATTAAATCCTACCTTTGCACTGATATGCATATAAAAACATTCTGCCAAATGAATCTGCTTTACACTGCTCTCAAAATATTGCCGCAACACAGAAAAGGGTAGGAATCTGAAACATTCTATGGCTCACAGGGGTACAGTTTATCAAAAGGTGAAAGAGAGTTTGTGTAAAGCAAAAAAAGGAACTATTGTGTTGGATTGATTTAAGACTAAATGTACGCTGTCAAAAAAAAAAAACAAAAAACCGATTTTTCACCTGTCAGGCAGTCATTTTTACAAATGTATGATATGGGTACTGATTAGTGAAAATGCTCTTTTCTAGATGAATTATAATATAACCCTTTGCGTCCTTGCCGTTCATCTCCGAGTTCCCCCTCTTGTGGGGCTCACTTGTATGTTGTTTCAGTTTCTAGGGAAAAGGTTAAGAGATACATTCGCTGCAAAGTAGAATTGATCTTTCGAAACCATCGAGTGGGCTTACGGTGAAAGAGGAAGCCAATGCCCGGCAAAAACAAAGAAACTTCTGCGCTGTGTACAGGTTGTCAGCATAAGGCACCGAATTCCATTTTCATATAAGAAACACATGAGAACTGGCTCTCCTGACACCAGCGCTGACATTTCTCTGAAATTCTTATGACTTTGTCATCAACCCACATAGTTTCAAAACAAATTGTCTCGTGTTTGTTTGCTTTAAAAACAAGATGCCATTGTCCTAGATGAAAATGTGACTTTATAGTAAAACTGTCAGCACGAAAACACAAGGAAGGGAAGAAAAAAAAAAAAAAAAAAACACTGAGAGGAAAGTAAAAAATAGAGCCTAAGTAGCCTTTTCTAAGGGCCTGAATATATGTGATTAAAAGTGATTTCGAAAACTATGGCAAATATATTCTTATAGCTCATAAGAATACTGGGTGAATAATGATAGGATGTTTAAAAGCAATTTGTTCTTATGACACTTTTTTGTGAACTTGCAGAAATTAGTGACAACAACAACAAAATCAAGGGCTATTGACATCTCATAGCTGAAAAGCATAAGCTGGCATCATTTTGCAACCTTGTTTTCCTTGGTTACATGCAGAGTAAAAATAAAATATATCTGGCAGTTGAGAAATGGCAGGGTAATCTCTGGAAATTGTATTATAGATTCTTTACCAAATGAATTGTTTCTCTTTATTAAGATGTGAAACAGGAGAGCACAGGAAAGGCAGTGCAGATGTGATCGAACACCATAAGACAAACCCATCTCCCAACCCACCACTTTTTCACATAGGCCGTGTGCTAGGCAGCAATTTGGGTCATATCCCTACGTCCATTTGGACAGAATCAATGACTCCTGTAAAAAGCTGATCTTCTACTCTTTCCAGAAAGGCAGACTTGAGGAGATGTGATTGAGTTAAGACCACACGATCTGTTTTATCTTTCTTAAAAAATATATATATATTACATATAATAAATATATATTTTATATTATATAATATAAAATTACAATATATAATAATAAAATATATATTAAATTATATTATATATGTTAATATATATGTATAATATTATATATATATATATATATATATATGAACGAATGAATGAAAGTTTTGAAAATGAAAAAATCAGGTCACTGCATCTCACCCATTTATTTAACGATGAATGGAAAACTGTAAGGGGCAAGTATGTGACAACTCTTTTTGGATATTTTTCAGCCCCAAACAACACATCCTGGAATTCAGCTACTAAAGAGAAGCTTCCTGAAAACAGACCTTGTGAGGGAAAGGAAAGAGAGCTTAGGCGGGCCAGGGGACTCAAGTGCTAGACCCTGAGCTCCTTCAAGGCATCAATGAGCCTGTTTACTGCCTCCAAGTTTCCTCAGCTCTTTTGGAAAGTCCAGCGGGCACAGTCTAATCTGTAGAAGTCCCAACAACTGTAACAGACTTAATTAAACTTACCTGTCAGATTTTATTTCAGTTGTCTTCAAAACTAATTTCTGAACAGTCAATGGTCAAATTATCTGTGGTGCTGGTCAGAGATTTTCAGGTGGGCCAAGAACAATCATGATCTAGATGTCACTGTCCACTCACTTCTCTAAGAGAGTGGCTAGCTACTAAAACCTCCGTGCTTTCTGAGGAATGGAGACGAAGTCACCTACACTCCATCTTCCTGTACTGCTAAATACCCTGATGCTGGTGGTTTTGCCAGTAATACTTGGGACGTTAAAAAGGTTAGGGGTTAGGAAAAGAGGCCACCAAGATAGGCCTTGCTAAAAAATAAAATAAGCCCAGAAGTTTAAGGAAATAAGAAAACAAAACATAATGAAAGAACTCTGAAGAATCAGGGAGTGGACTCTATTGGTAAAAGGAAGGGATTTAAAACAAAAGCACAAGTGCTGAGAATAAAACGTGTGTGGGGATAACAATAGGAAGCCCATAATCTTCCAAAACAATAAATATGCTCGGCTAAGGGCAACACATGAAAAGTGATGATTGCCAGCTAGGAAAACATGAATTCACCCAATGTCTGTCCTCGCAGGTACCTATTTCCTATGGATGGCCCATCCCTGACGCCTACAGGAAAAAGGGAAAAAGAGGCTCTGCTCACACAGAGCATTATTAAGCAGTCGTCTGAATCTGGGGGCCGAGAAAGCCGTTCTACATCATATTTTTCCTTTTTTTAATTAAAAAAGCTTTAACTCTCCCCTCATCACTTGTGGGCTGAATTGGTTTGATCCAGAGAAGCAGTTATGCATAAGAGCAACCACTTTCTACTGAATTAGGGGATCTCTCATGCAACACATCTCACCAATTACAAGGTAGGGATGCAATTCTATGATTTATCATACATTATACTGTTAAGTAATATAACATTATAGATACAATTTGTCCCTATCTCTCTGCAGATTAGAGAGGTGGCACGCGAAGAGAGGATCATTAAACACAGAGCAAGGGCAAGGGCCAAGCTCTTCTCTTTAACAAGCTGCTCCAAGTACCACCTCTCTAATCCATGGAGAGGAAACAATAAATTGTTCCAGTAGCTTATTCCAAATAGTGCTCTTTGGGGTGCAGGGTTTTATTAAAACGAAGAGATGCAGGAAAGCATGATCTCTATGTGTGAAAACAACTTTGGGTGTATGGGGACGATTTCTCTCATCCCAAAGGTGATGGAATTCCTCCCACAGGCATGAATATGGACGTGTGCACGTAGACCCACATCACACTCGTGGATATCACATCCATATCCCATACCAGCAGAAGACATAGCGACCTTCCAAATTATTGAAATGTGACTCTCAGATGATAGCATTTAGGCATTGCATTAGACCACCGATATCCACTAAAA
Source organism: Potos flavus (assembly GCA_028534135.1). NCBI lineage: Eukaryota > Metazoa > Chordata > Mammalia > Carnivora > Procyonidae > Potos > Potos flavus. Next base: position 54,282,046 of record CM052885.1, on the reverse strand, counting down.
GTATAATGCAAGCCATATATATTGTTTTCCATGGTAGCAATATCTTAAGAAGTATAAAAAAACAGATGAAATTACTTTAATATTTTATTTAACACAATATAACCAAAATACTATCATTTCAAAATGTAAACAATCTAAAAGCTCTTTGTGAGATTTTTGCATTATTTTCCTCACACTAAGTCTTTCAAAGTCAGTATGCATTTTACAATTAAAGCACATATTGCAAACTATGCATCGATTCGAGAACTCAGTGGCCACATGTGGCTGGCAGCCGCCGTATCAGATAGCACAGTGCTAGAACTATGTATGTCTTTTGCAACTCCACGGTCTCCATTATGGCTTTGCTGCTTTGTTTGGAAAAGAGTGTATTTTTCAGTTACTTTTTCCAAATAAGCAGAAGTCCTCATTAATACAAAATGGATGAAATGATATTTCACCACATTGAGTATAACTCTTTTCAATTCCACTGAGATCTAGGTTCCTGCTGCTGAAAAGGTGAGTTCTTTGACCTATATCTGCTCTGTCTATATTCCCTTTCTAAGGTCAATAAGTGTGGACATAAATATCAACAGACAACCCAGACCATTCTTATTGGAATATTCTATTTATAGTATTCTTTTCTCTGTAAGTCTTCTGTACTACTGCTTCCAGCTTTATCAAACTCAATTAGACTGCCTTTTGCCCTGACTACACCCCCTGCATAACAGGAAAATTGTATAATCCGCCTGAATGGCAGTAAAATGAGGTAGGTAAAGATATAAGGACACCGTTAGGCTGCCTCATAAACCCTAGCTTGTCATGGGACAAGTCATTGATTTCTATTGGCAATCTCATTGTAATGTCAGACTGTAACTTGAATTCATTCTTTGCTCCTCTCTGAGGTAAACAATGAGCCAAAGAGTAGAAATGGAGTAGAGTGAAAACACAGTAATTACTCTCAGAAATAATTGGGTAACCTGACTTGTCTGATATCTGAGAAAGCATAGGTTAGTTGGGCCCCACACAACGCCTGAACTAATTGCCCCCAAATTAGTATTTGTTTTTGGACCTTGGAAAAAGCAATTCAACTGTGACTTGAGTTAGAGTCAGTCAAGGGAAAGATGAAAGGCAACTCATTTAGAGGAAGAGGAAAAAGGCAGAAGTTCATCACTTCCATGTTATCCCTACCTGTTCCACTCATTATGACATACAACTCTCATACATATATGACTGTAAGCTTGTTGAAAAGACAAAGAATTGGGGAGTCAGATAGATTTATTCTAAAACTTTTGCCTTGCTAGTTATTTGCCATGCATTATTGGGCACGTTTCTTAGCTTCTATGAATCTTAGTTTTCTCATCTGCAATAATGGTTCAGCACATGTTTTCCCAACTACAATGACCTGAAACACGTGTGTGCTCCCTCACATGATCACCGCACCCTCAGCTATAAGTGGGCTAAGGAAAAACATGGCTCAGTGTCTGTTAGGAATCAGGCATACGGTAACAAAGACTGAGAGCTAGACTGATGGGTTGTTTTATCATTCTACACCACTCCACATTACTCAGTTTCCAGAATCACTGCATCTACAGCAGGATCCCATCTGGGGAGCTATCCCACATATTTTAGACAATCAGTTGATCAAAAGTTCTTTGTAAGCATATGTCCAGCATTAGGGATAAGTGCTTGGGGGTGGAGTCAATGCAAATGATGGGATGGTGGCCGTGTTCATGTGAACTCTGTCAAGGAAAGGGCCACGATAACTGTCCTCTGTACTCCCAAAGTCCTTTGTGCTCACTAGATTATGACTAGAAGCTATGGTTCTTGTCACTCCCATTGGTTTTTCCTTGGGGTATGACTGTCCTATGGAGCTCTTATACACTGGTATTATATATATCTAATTATATATAACATATTGTGTGTGTGTGTGTATATATATATAAAATTAGGTGTTCTGTAATTGCTTTCTGACATGATAATCATAACCCATTATATTTGCATAGGACCACAGAATGTTTAAACCAAGCAAAAATCTGGGCACCACAAAGTTAAATAAATTGCGTTGCATGGCATCTTTTATTATGTATTCTACCCTCTGTGGAAAAAAACAAGGCTGAGACAGGAAAGAATCAATGGACAATACAATAATAAAGTATTCCGGCTGAAGGAATCAGAGGGCTAGCTAATAAAGACAGTAACATCAAAGAAGCCAGGGCTATGCAAGGTTCAAGGCCTGAAAGAATTTATTAGAAATACCCAATAAAAAAAATTAAAACACTTTAGAAAAAATCTTATATCACACTCATCAACAATAGGAAAGGCTTGACCTGAGAAATGGTAAGGAGGAGGGGTTCCATGCTATGGACTGAATGTCTGTGCCCCCAAAAGTCCTAGGTTGAAGTCTCATGCCCAGTATGACAGTACTTGAAGGTGGAGCCTTTGGGAGGTGATTAGGTCAGCAGTGAGACTTTCATGACAGGATTCATGCCCTTATAGAGAGACTCCAGAAAGCTCCTTGGCCCTATCTGCCACGTGAGGACAGCGTGAGAAGCAGGCCGTGTATGAACCAGAAAGAGGGTTTTCATCAGATACCGAATCTGTGGGTAGTTTAACCTTGGACTTGCAGCCTCTAGAACTGCGAGAAAGCAATGCTCATTGTGTTTTGGACACTCAGTCTATGGTACTTTTGTTACAGCAGCCTGCGCTGACTGAGACAACCCATTAGTCTGGGCATCGAGAACATGTGAACCACCGCAAGCTCTGAGGCCATTTTGCTTGCTGCTCAACAAAGTGCTGACTTTCTCTGAAACTTTGTTTCTTTTTCTGTAAGATGGGGGAAGGTTGAACTAACAGATCTTACAGGCCTCATCCAGTTTTAAGACTTCTTATTATAATGATAATGTTAATAAATATTTTATTGAGTAAATATTATGTGAGTAGTACCCTCCATCCTCAAAACAATGCTGCATGGTCGAGATCATTACCCTGTTTTACTCATGAAATAACTGAGCTCAGGAGAGTCTGAACTGCTCAAGGCCCAAAGTAGCCCAATGGCAGACCTAGGATTTGAATGCAAGTCTGTCCCTCTCTTTATTACATCAAGTTGTCTCTCACCAGTCTACTATGTCATGCAACCTTCATCCAAAACCTAACTGTATAAAGAAAGAAATGGTGGGGCACCTGGGTGGCTCAGTGGGTTAAAGCCTCTGCCTTCGGCTCAGGTCATGATCTCAGGGTCCTGGGATCGAGCCCCACATCGGGCTCTCTGCTCCGTAGGGAGCCTGCTTCCCCCTCTCTCTCTGCCTGCCTCTCTGCCTACTTGTGATCTCTCTCTCTCTGTCGAATAAATAAATAAAATCTTAAAAAAAAAAAAAAAAAAAGAAAGGAAGGAAGGAAGGAAGAAAGAAAGAAATGGCTAAACTATTAAAAAAAAAAAATCCTATTTCATGGACTACCATAATAAAAGAAATACTCGGGAACTACCAGAAAGGTCCCCTGTGCCCCAGAAAACACCTCACTGTCATATGGTCAACATGCACTGAGGTCATCTTACCAATGCTGCACACAATGGGAATTTTCTTTTGAGATGGATTTGCATTTAAAGCCTGGTCATCGGAATGTGACAGACTTGAGTCAGACCTGAAATTCCTAAACTAATACAATCATTAATATTTGCTATCATATGTCCATTTATAATTAAGCGAAGCGGAAATCCTGCCTAGGCCTGTCTCCTCATTCTCTTAAGAAAGAAAAAAGAAAAATCAATATGGCGGTTGTTGGATTGGATGCTGGATTTGGTCATGGTCTCTGCTTTTCTTCATTATTTAAAACGCTTACCCCTATCAGCCACCACAATGGCAGGGGAACCCCAGGCCATCACAAATGGCGTGACAACTATAGGGATTATCCTCTGCCAGGGCAGGGGTGACAAACCACCAAGGCAGGGCATCGGAGTCCACCACAGGTCTATCTCAGCAAAGTCCTCAGGAGTAGGAAGGACAAGGTGAGGCAGCCTGGGAGGGCTCAAGAATTTTCCTAGCCTGATCCTTTACTTTCCCCTATTCCCAGCTCTAAACTATAGAGTTTGAATGGCCTGACATCACCACTTCCGGTGACCCTTTTTCGCCAACAGTCAACATGGCCAGCATGACATCGCCCCTTTGCATCTCCCTCATCCTATCTCAGTTCCATTCATCAGGCTATAGACTGGAGGTGGGTGGGTAGTACGGGCTTGGAGCACAAAGCAGTCCCCCAGGCCTCCTTGGGACTTTCCTCTCACAAAGCCGGAGCAAAAGCAACATGGCTACTGGCAGTGCCAAAAAGCCTCGGGGAGAACAGGAAACAAAGGAGGGCAGTTTCTGAGGCCAAGAAGATTCTGATTAAAGCACTTCTCAGGTTTCTCTCAGCCTGTGGCCTGAGGTCAGCACACAGATCTCAACCTCCGAGTCCTGGCAGAAAGTAGGTAGTCTGAGCAGACCCTGAGCCATCTCCTGACTTCAGAGCGGCCCTTGCAACACTCTCCCTGCTCCCTTCCAATTGTCAGAGATCATATTAGTGCAGTTGTGAGGGTCTGACATAAGGATGAACAGAAGGGTTGTTACTGGCTAGTGAGAGGAGAGAAGTTTCCTGTCCAAAGGAGGAAAAAAATCCTCTCCTAATGAATAATGCTGGAAGTGGGGGAGGAGAGAGATGATCTCTTTCTCTCTCTCTCCCTCTCCCTTCCTCTCCGAACTTAAAACCACAGAGCACGGGCAGGAGAAAACAGCAACGTGTCCCCATGATGAGGTTTTTTTTCTCACCTGAGTCTGCAGAGAGCTCACAGTCACGTATGGGAACAGACTGTCCTTATTTCCCAAGCCAAAGACACGAAGGTCAGCCCTCAGACACATTTGAACATTTTGTGGCACAATGTGATTCCACAGCTAAGCCTCTCCCCAGCATCCCTTGCCCTCACACCACCTCAAGCCACCATGAGAAGCTCAGTATTACATTATTACTTCCTAACGGAAGTGAGACCCATGGTTGATGGAGGAGGGAAGTAAGGAGTAAAGGCATGAGAGTCAAGCCTGGTGATGATCAGAAAGAGCGAATGCTAAAAAGCTCCCAGGTCCCGAGAGAGGTGGAGCTCAATTTGTGCCAGAGGGGGCAAGTCACCCAGAGGCCAGATAAAAGGTCCTCACTTGGAAATAAAATGCTGAGCTTTTCCAGAAAATAAATTAAACAAATACAGTGACCCCTTAGGTTTGATATCATTGCATTAATAGTAATAACAATAATAAAGCTGACATAGACTCACAACCTGTAATTTGTAATATTTAGCTCCACGCTTCATATTTGTGTAAAAGTTAAAGCATATTTTTCACTAATACCAATACACATTGGATTTCTTTTTCCACCTCTAAATCGACCCCACCCTCCACTCCCGATTAACTCTTCGCCTACCTTATTTTTCCAGGTGCTTCTTTATTCAGTGTTGAATCAAAAATCTTGGCTGTCCTTCCTGGAGGGCCCTTGAATCCCACTTAACCTGGCTGGTGGGATGTGCTCTGCAGGAGGGAAGCAATGAAGCAGAACAGGATGATCACAAATTGAGAACTGTTCTTCCAAATAATAGAAAGGGAGAAATTGGACAAAATGCCTTTTCCATCATCTCTCCCATCCCTGTCCAATTTTGCATAAGGAATCCCGGGGAACTGGGAAAGGTATATTCTCTCTGCCCTTGCAGGATGACCTCTGAAGAGGTCACTGTCACTCCCGAGGCCTGCGTGACCCTGGCTGTTCCAGCCTAGCCCCAGGGCAGGAGGCAGACTGTGCTGTGGAGGGTAAGGAAGGTCACTGGGTTGGCCAGGAGAGTCTCTCATCCAGTAGCTGTGTGTTTTGGAACCAACCTGGAAACATTAACACAAAGGCCTGCCAATAAACTACATGGTGTTTGCATATCTTATATACACCGAAGGGACAGACAAATGCCTGGTGGGAGAAAAAGAAAGAAAGAAAAATGAACTCAGCTATTAAGCAGCTATAAAATGTTTTGCTCTCTTCCCTATTTCAAAAGCTTCCATAGCATAAATAGTGGTCAAAAGTTCAGTGAACTGTCTTGTAGTGTGGGCCTCCATTCAAACGGGGCTATTTTCTGAGAGTCTCCTGACACCATATCTAATTTCCAAAATGAATATGCTTTAATTTTCCTTCTTCATGCATTGTGCTTTTTCCTCATTTAAAACAGCAACAGCCTCTGGCAGTAAAGGACATCACATTTCTGTGTGAGATGAAGCTTTTTTCCCCGTATGCAGGGGAATGGCATGGGTCAGGGGAGAAAAAATATATGCAAAAAACAGCACACCCCACTGACCCCGGTATATTTTACATTACAATTTTGCCATTTCCAATATAGGTTCATTTTGCAATGGACCATATCAACCATATTTCAGGGTTTAAAAAAAGGGGGAGAGGGAGTGGTAGGCGAGGCATTGTCTGCATACAGTATATGTCCTAGTACAATGCACCAATTGTCTGATTGGGGGTAGTGTCACCTACAGAGAACATACACAGACACATACACAGCTCCAGCCGCTCTGTGCAGAGTACATTTGCAAAATAGATACCACGTGTGGATCCTGCCAATTAAAGGAAGCATTAGGGGACTTCTTTGTGAATGTAGCCAAGAACAGCTAACTATTTTTAATGACATGAATGTCATATTCAACATCTCTAAGCTCAGTTGAAAGCACCAATGTCCTACTGCCTTATTGAGAAAAGACTACAAATGGAAACTAAACATCTTGGTGATCTTAATACATTTATCTACACATATATATTACACATATCGATGTATCTCAAAAGGATCTAGAATCAGAAACGTAGATAAGTCATCCTCTTACTAACTTGGTTATCTCCTAGAACTCAGCAGTTAAATAAGATAGATTTTACATGATGGTAATCTTAAATTTTGACATGCATATTAATTATTTACCACAGATATCTGGAAAGATGATACTTTTTTTTTTTTCTTGCTAGGTCACTTCCTATCATGAATACTTATTCTTGCATTAGAGAATTTTCTATTAGCCAAGTCCTCATTCGTCAATTAATCAGTAAGTATTTTTTGATCAAGCTATGTGGGAGTTAAGAAACAGGTATCAATCACAGCCACTGCCTTCAAAATGCTTACAGTTCAGCACATGAAACCAAAATTAGGCTTGAAATCACTTGACAGTAAGCATAGGAATGTGTAAAATGCATAAAGTTGATAAGTTAGTTCTTTCTGGAGTAGTCAAAGAAGGCTTAATGAAAGAGGTGACACTTCATCTGGACACTGAAGGATAGACAAGACAATGGGGAAAGGAAGCGATGGGGGAAGGAGGGTCATTTGGGCAGGAAGGGCCATGAGCACCTCTGTGCTTCAAACAGGTACACAGTGTTCATAATAATGGCCTTCCCTTGGGAAAAATAATCAGTGGTAAGCAATATAGCTTCAGGGTCCTAGAAACTTGGCCCCAAGGCACTTATAAAACAAAAGGGGGTGACAGGGGCTCACTCCATTGAGTCCATATGCCCAGGATAGCAATCATGTCATAGCATGTGCCTTGTTGCTCTGCCAGCTCCGAGTTATCGTTCCATTTCAGATGAGGAAACTTCAGCTGAGAGAGGGGGATCTGCCAAAGGTCACTATAAATGCCAGTGCTGAGCCCAGGTAGTCTACCTTTGGAGTCCAAGCACATTCACCCAAACCACACTTCCCTTCTAAGAAGTGGCGACTGTGAAAGATAAAGAAACAAAAACATGCATCTCAGGAAAGGCCAGAGACTCTTCACACAGAAGTAAATAATGGTCACATTGGAAAGCGAATGATAAAATTGGTGAACTTTGCTTTAGGAAAACCCTATTAAAATCCAAACCTATTAAACAAGTATATTAGGGAGCGATTACTCATAAGATGGCAGTTCTCACCATGGGGTTATTTTAACCAGCAAGATCTCCTGGCACACTTAAAATAGGACTCCATTTACAATGAATTTCAGCCATGCTATAAAGAACAAAGTGAACTGCCTAATACCAAAGTCTTTTAAGCCAATTAGTTACAATATTACCTCACATCAATCTTGCTCAGTACTGTCCAATAGAAATATAACGTGAGCCACATATATAATTTTAAATTTTCTAGTAGCCACATTTTAAAGAAAAAGAAACATATGAAAATGATTTTAATACTATATTTTATTTAACCCAATATATCCAAAATATTATCATTTTGGTAATCAATCAATATAAAAATTGAGAGATTTTACTTTTTTGTATTAAGTGTTCAACATCTGGTAAGTATTTTATATTCATAGTTCTTGCCAACTAAGATTAACTACATTTTAAGTGCTCAGTAGCCACATGTGGCCAGCGGCTACTGTAATGGATGGCACAGATCTAACTCTTTACATCTCTATTTTAAGGTTGCACTTGGCTCTTATGGGAACAAATTATTGGGAACACATACTGGTACCTTAGTTCCAGGAAGAATCTGTATACATGTATTTAATTACATATATTTAATTTCTTCCTCTCTAAGAGCTGTCCTAATTATACTGACCTACATGGAGGGAAGCATTGACAGATACAACTTTACGGTAGGAATATAGCCAGGCCTTTTCTTCTCTTCTGGTATAGCTGGCTAATGTGAAGTAATGATTGAATCTTGCCATCTGAAATCTTGAATATGAAGACATTTATTTCTTCTTTTATTACTTTTAATGCAACAACTTCCAAAAAAGTATTGGAAACAATTATGGTAAGCAGAGTGCAAAAAGGTAGGTAAGTTAATTGCATCAGGAACCTAAGCGTTAAATACTCAGTATGAGGGGTGCCTAGGTGGCTCAGCTGATTAAGCATCTGCCTTTGGTTCAGGTCATGATCTCAGGATCCTGGGATCGAGCCCCGCATTTGGCTCGATGCTCAGCCGTGAGTCTGCTTACCCCTCTGCCCCTCCCCCTGCCCATGCTCTTTCTCATTCTCTCACAGACTCACACTCTCTCTCTTTCTCTGTCAAATAAATAACTAAAATCTTAAAAAAAAAAAAAAAAACCTCAATATGATACATTGCAAAAAAAAAAAAAAGAGCTAAAGAAAGAAAAGAAAAAAAAAAAAAAAAAGAGAAATATAGCCACACAGACTTTCTCTGTGAAGGAAAACTAATGTTGCAGATACTCAATGGGAAGAGAAGTTTCTACTGTACAGATCAGGCAAAGAGGAAAGGTTTCTAAATAAAACAACTCTACCCCTTGCTAAGAGATGTTTCGACTCTGTAGCTGCATATAAAATTTTGGCCAACTTTAGTTTTGATCTATTTTAGTTAGAAGGACCCAGAAATACTGTCATTAACCCTTTGTGATTGCCTTCCTCCCCTCCATTCACAGACCTTCAGGCCTGAGAATAATTGCTGGGCAAATCGGAACCGTGCATCTACACCCAGTGATGCTGGGAGCAAACGACCTACTTCTCCAATGTGGACTGGATGCCATGAGAGTCCCACAGCACAACTTCATCCCTTAGGGTTCTTCCAAGGGCTTCTGATATGGGGGGGGGGGGGGGGGAGGTTCCTGAATTCTAGCAGGTCAGCTAACATAGAAGCATTCAGCTCTATATACGTTCAACCTGACAGCCCTAAAGCTCTTTAAAATAAATGAAACAAGTTTAATATTCTCGGGTAGGGATCATTCCTGAAGACTAGTTGCTGACACATTCACCACACATTGTCCAACAAACCCCAGGGGGAGGAAGAGGGCAAGGCGATCCGGTGAAGCAGCAGCACACCAGCATGACCAAGGATATCACTCCCCATTTCACTGCCTATTTTGTTAATGGAGAAACAATAACATTCTTCCAAAATCTCCTACCTAGCTAAAATAACTTGAAGACCCTGGGGAACTGTATATTGGCAACAGTTCAACAATAAACAAAAGGAACAATAAAGGAAGGTTTTAATTAGATCATTGAAATTGGGAGTGTAAGAAACTATATGAGAGAGCAGATATTATAATTTATCAAATGTGGAGTCCAGATACAGACATTGCAAAACGAACTCAGGCAGAAGACCTAAAAATACTGCATAGCTGGATCTTTTCCCTCAGTACTTCAAGTCTGCATTCCTTCTTCCCATGATGCCCCATTGATTTGCAATTTAAATCGTGGGATCTGTACCACATTTATCGCACCTATTGCTTATCCGCATATAAATCTATTTTAGAGCTGAGCACTAAGTTAGAAAGATTTGTTATAAATGTCTTATTTTAATATTTTATGCATGTACTATAATTTGATTCAAAGTGCTGTTTGTCTAAAATACATAACGATGTGTGCTGAGATCGGGCTTCTGTTCTTCAGGAAATATATTTAAGGCAAAACAATTAACTCATCTGTGCATAACACTCACGGAGTCTGCTCATGTTTTGAATCACTTTAATGTACATTCATCTTCCATCCCCCCTTTCTATGGAATCTTGTTATAAACTGGGGTATGGGCATCTCATCTTCCCTAGGTGAAGATGAGACTCCCTTTAGAATATTCCCCTCGATCCCACTTTCTATGGTAAAAGAAACCTTCTTTGAAAGCAGTAGGGTACCTCCATGAAGACATATGATAAAGTGGCCCAGGAATCTGAATGCAGGGAAGGAAACAAATATTTACCAAGTTCTTACTAATGTTAGAGCATCACTGTCTTAGAACCTTCACATATTTCTTCACCAAAAACCTGTGAGGCGGCAATAATAATCTCCATCTTGCAGACGGAGTCACTGAGGCTCAGGGAAGCTATGTAAATTACCCAAGGATCCCATGGACAAGCGGTGGAGGCTCTCAGAGCCCAGATCCCTGCTCTTCCCACCCATCACACTACCACCAGTGCACTTTACCTTAGTGTAACATGATTCAAAATAGGACCATTCCACATAAAATCTATGTTTTATGATACATCACTCAGCTCTGTTTTCCAGCTCATTGGAAACATCCTCCCATGTCTGGTCAGTGACTGAAGAATTTGCATTTTTGATGCAATTCCTATAGTCTCCTGAAGATGAGTAAACACAGCTACGTTAAAAATAGTTGTAATTATGTACAAGTAAATAAATAAATAAATGAAATGAAAAGTAAAGAGATAAAAGGACAGAACTAGTCTATTTAAGTTGTGTGCATGCATTCACATACTGCTACAAAGATGACCTTGGGAAACACAGAGTGGAAGGCAACCCCACACTCCCCCACCCGAGATCCCAAAAAAGCATTTTATTAGCAAAAGCAGGTAAGTTTAAAAAAAAGTCTTCCCTGATGGGTTAAATGCCACTATTTTAACCTCTCAAAGCACCTAGTAGCTTAATCCTTATCACAGTTGCCAATTTTATATTTGTGGAACTACCTGATTAAATCTGCTTTCCCTATAGATTATAGCTTTCTTTTTTCTCCTTCTGTGGCATCCCTAGCTCCTAGCACATGGTAGGTACTCAACAATCATTTCTTAAATGAAGAACAACTGAATGACTGAATTAATTGTGTATTCCTGCTGCTCACTTCATATACTTTATATCGCAGAGGATTTAGGTCCCTACAACCCAGGCCAGCTAGTAACATCACAACCCTCTTCCATATCCATAGCCTTTCCTGGCCCTAGCCCCGTAACCTGCTTCTTGTCCTAGACTGGAAGCATCCTCAAGTTCCACTACCAAAATGTGGGGCCGGAAGCAATCACTCTGATTTATCCTATGTGGGAAAGGACTAGTGCATATGCGTCTGTGTCTGTGTCCCTGTGTGTGTGTGCACATATGCACATGTGGACACACGAAGGTGAACTCTTGGGGCAGGGAGAATATCACGGCTGGCTTTCCTTTCCTGATTACATGCTAAGTCCTACCTCTCCAGTGGGAGCAGTGGTCACCTAAGGGTAAGAATCTTGACTGTCTCAGGAACACTGTATGTACGAGGCTGGCATGTTTTAAGATCTCAGCCAAGGAACCATTTGAAATAGGTCCCTGGAGGAAGTGTTCAGAGTAGAAGCCCGACATTATTCAGCTGGGCTAGGCAGGGCACGCTTCTCACAAACATCAAGCCAAAACAAGAATAGCTTCAGCACCTCCATAGGCAGGTCTTACCCTAGGACCTGTCAGTTTCTCTCTCTCATACCTCCTGCCACACAGACCAAGAGCTTACGACTCTGGCAGGAGGGATGCAAGTGCCAAACATTTGCCAAAGTCTGCATTCAGCCCACACTCCCTTTCTTCCATCCCTGCCATGCCTTGCTGGCAAAGGACAGTAGGATGCCAGATTCATTGGTCTAAAAAGCCTTATGTTCACCAGTAAGGAAATATATCTGCTCAGCCAAAATCCATGTGAATACTGACGCTTTAATCTTAATTGTTAGTTAATTTTCTTCAAACATGCATTCACTAATGCTTTTGGCAAGAGCCCGTGGTTTTTGCTACCCAATTGAATTCAGTGAGTAATATACTGAGTTCCTACTATGTGCATATAACACAGGAGACAAAAGAAAGAGATTAGTGTTTATTTTCAAGGAGGTCTAACAGGGAAGACAGACGTGTATGCAAATAACTACCACACAGCTACTTGTCTTCTTGGGGTTCCAGACTTTGCTAACACACAATTTGTGTCTTACATCTTTTCTTCCAAGAAAATTTCTTAATACTGGGTTCATTGGCAGTTCTAAAATGTCTAGATAGAAGAGATTTAGGGATAAGAATTTGGAAAGGAGAGAAGGGCTTGATGTTGCATTAGATAGCTGTGTGTAAAACTAAAAAGTCAGCCGTGCACTTCAAAAATGAAGAAGGCATGCTGGAGGTTTCGTTTGAGGAGGGGATGGCCCTGACTGCATTTCTTTCCTGGTAATCATCACAATCTATAATTACTCTGTTTATATTTGCTTGATGATCTGTCTTCCTTAGTAGAATATAATCTCATGCGAGCAAAGACCTTGTCTGTCCTATTTACTGCTGCATCTCCAGCGGCTTCTGGCACAAAGCAGGCTCTGGACCAGTATTTTTGAGTAAATGTGTGACGAACATCAGAGAATTCGGAGCTCATGAGAAAAAAAATGCATAGTTTCACACTTGGTCTAAGCTTAACTCTATGAGGAGAAACAGAGATAGATCCTGCCCTGGGGATAAAATGGCACAGTGAAGGAGGAGTATCACCGCCTTGCCTGGAATAATGATTTTCATGACATGGCATTTCTGATGGACAATGGGTGGTGATGGCTGTATCTTTATCACCATACTTAAGTGCCTCTGAATGAAAAGTGCACAGTAAAGAAGAAGCAGAAATACCAGCAGGAAAAGACCTATTTAGATGTTGAGGTTAGCACCACTGGAAAAACACTCTCATCGGTCAACTAGAGAAGTAGGCCATGGTGCTCCTGACCTTCCTATTGCATCCCAAGGCTTATTTGTCAGCGTGCTTGTATCTGCTTAACTTTTTTTTTTTTTTTAAGATTTTATTTATTTATTTGACAGAGAGAGCGATCACAAGTAGGCAGAGAGGCAGGCAGAGAGAGAGGGGGAAGCAGGCTCCCCGCTGAGCAGAGAGCCCGATGTGGGGCTCGATCCCAGGACCCAGAGATCATGACCTGAGCTGAAGGCAGAGGCTTTAACCCACTGAGCCACCCAGGCGCCCCAACTTTTTTTTCTTAATACGTAAAAACTCTGAAGAAGAAAAAGTTCTTGCTGAGACCACTTATCTGGCATCCTGAGAAGGGCTCACGAGATTTGTTCATGTATTTAGCGACAGAATTTTCCAGCCTCACTAAATTCTATTGCTTCCTATATAACCTTATGTCTGGTATTTTCCCTCCTCTCCAAAGTTCTAGATCTCTCTCGATCTTGAAAGCATAGAACAGCAATTTCTCTATTCCCTATCTTGAGTGCTCAAGGGGATGTCTACCTCTGGAAATTAACTATGCAGTTTTAACTGGAAGTGATAATGAGAACAAAAAACACTTCTTTTCTCCCAGTTGGATCCCCATCAAAATAGTTGGAAAGCTTAAAACTGAATAGCAAATCATTTCTAAAAAGAAAAAAAAAGCGATTGAGTAATGATAGTTAATTCCTCTCTTACACTAATTATTTACATGTGGGTTGCTCATTAAAAGTCTGTATTCAGGCTAGAACTTGATGCTAGAGGAAACAGACAGCAGATTAAAACACCCTTTAGTCCAGAGAGAAATGTTCCTTTCCACATCTAGACAGAAGCCTGAATGCCAGATAGTCACTGTATATATAAATGCCAATGATTACGAGGTGAGAGTGGGTGGTTTTGTTCATTAAATCAGAGAATTGTGGAAAGGATCTTGCACATTGCCTAGTAAAAGGTAGGCTCATTAAATTGTTGTTCTATTATCCACAATCCAAATCCATTCTAAACAGAGAAAAAAATAAAAAATATAATGCTGGTTTTTGGAGTCATCTTTGAAAATAAAAGGCAGAAAGCTTTATGTCTTGCCAGGAGTGGTCCATATCTATCTGGAGTGTATGTTGATCCAGTATATACCTATACCTAGGCCTGTCTTGGGCTATACTTTTTCATCAGAGATCCATTCCCAATCCATCATCGCTGGCCAAGGCCAAGGAAGGGAATGTATGGATCAAGGTCATATGGGATTTTTTTCACTCCAAGAACAAAGGGAGTGCCCCAGCAAAAATCATTTGGTGCTAAAGAACACATTACAGCAAACTCCCAACGGATCTCCTAATTTTACTCCTTACTTATTGCCTTCAACGAAGTCATCTCAGTCTATAATTACTGTTACCATGTTTATTTATATTTACTCGTTGATCATCTATATGACTACTCCATTAAAAAGTAATCACCATGTGTACAGAGACCTTATCAGTCCACTGGAACCTAGACATAATTGGCCATTCCTGTATTTCTGCCAACCTTTCATTCCTAAGACTTTGAGTATGGATAATGGAAATTTCCCTGACCATCCTTTCAAGTGTTATTTTAATCCCATTACACGCCATGTTGTTGTTGTTTTTTTTTAAAGATTTTATTTATTTATTTGACACAGAGAGAGATCACAAGTAGGCAGAGGCAGGCAGAGAGAGAGGAGGAAGCAGGCTCCCGGCTGAGCAGAGAGCCCGATGCGGGGCTCGATCCCAGGACCCTGAGATCATGACCTGAGCCGAAGGCAGAGGCTTTAACCCACTGAGCCACACAGGCGCCCCCACGCCGGTGTTTTTTACTCACAAGCAGAAACCTTTCTTACTCACGCGTGGAACCTTAGACTCTCTGTGCCCTAACTGGTTGCAGGGAACAGAAACCCTCTCAAATGAGTGGGAAGTCAAGAGGATGGGAAGTTTGTTGTAGGGACAGAAAGAGGTCTCATGAGATCTGGAAAAACTGCTCAAGAAACAGAAAAACAGGCAGCCTCAGAGATTCTCTCTCATGGTGTCTCTGCCTTTCTCTTTGCTCCATTGTTTTACCAGAGCTTTAATTTGTACATAACTGGCAAAGTCACATCTAACCATACCCTTCTCTCCATCTCCTTGTCTTTAAATCTGGGTACCTACTGATGACTGACAATCATACCTCAGTACTCAATCACAGAATTGTGGAGAAAGGAATTAGATTGGCTCAACGTAACTATTCTTAGGGGTATGCCAAGACATGTCTCCAACGTGCCTATCTGGGGCCACACGCTTTCACCAGAGGTCCATCCTTGATCTATCACTATTGGCCAAAGTAAGCAGGGAAGGAAAGCGATCAAGGTCACATGGGAGGCAGGGACTGTAGAAGAGCAGAGCCACAGAGAAATGGGCACCGGGCAGGCAGTACACAAACAGGCCAGGACACTCCCGAAAGTCCTATTAGCCATGCTGCTATTTATAAGTATCTTAGAACATATTCCCTGTAGCTAAGACAATGCAATTCGCTCCTATCTTCCATCTCCATATGAAAACACAATGATTAAGAAAAACTGAACACCTTTCACAACAGGTTATGTAGCATATGTGCTAGTATATTCCTCTTTCTATCCTTCTGCCATGACTATATGATAATAGTAAATATGTTGCTTGTGCCGATGATGATGATGATGATGACAATAACAGCTAATCCTATGATACGTATTATATGTCAGGCAGTGTTCGAAGCTCTTCATATCTATCAAATAATTTCTCGCAAAATCCTTATGAGATAGGCATGATTATTAATCCAATTTTGAGATGAAGAAACATAAGCATAGAGAGCTGAGCTACCAGGGAGCTAATAAATGGCGGGGCCAGATTAGAAGATGGCTCACGTAAAACAAAAACAAAAACAAACAAAAAAAGCAACTGGTAACATAAAGTGCCATTTGATTCTAAACACCCTTTTGATACGAGAAGCTTCACTAATGCTATGTTTTGATGACAGCTAATAATAAGTGCCAACTTTGTGCCTTGCCAAAGGATAGGTTATACGCAGCTTTATTTTTTGCCTTTGCATTTGCCAGTTGTTATTCAGAATCCAAAGGGAGTCTCCCACTACTAAAATACAGAGACTCCAAAAGAATGCTCTTCTCCCAGCTCTTAGACAGTCATGCCTCAGGGGGAAAAGATGACGGATCTGAACCACCACCTCTCCACCTTGTGGGAAGAGTAATATGGTTCAGTCTCACCTCCAAGAGTCCCCTAGTCTGCCCTCTTCACTTCCAGTTTCAGAGATTTTTTATTTCACCCTCTTGATAAACAAAAACAGATTTCTGGGGGAAAAAATAGCATAACAACTTTATTTTTTTCCCCAGAAAGCCACTTTCACAGCAGATGGAACTCAGCATGCTATCGCCCAAATCTTTAGCAAACCTGAAATACGAAGAGTCCCTTAGACCGAGGGCCATGCATCGTCCCATCCTGTGTCTCTTTAACTGACACTTTGAACCAGTGTACACTTCCTTAATCTGGCCCCATTATCAGCCTAATAATACCTCCCGATATTCATAAATGCCTAGCAAGACTTTCAGCTATTTTGTACGGAGAAGAAATATCCAGCTAAATTGAGAAGATTACCGCATCACCACATACATCAGTGACAGGCTCTGTGCTATTACAGTTGATTTTTGTTGACAGTTGGCTGTAGGCAGTTGTGTTTCAAATGCCTTTTTTCACTGGGAAATTAAACAAAATCCCATGCAAAATGCAGCCCTCCAGTTCAAAAACTGTAAATCCCAAATTAGCATTTCATACTTTAAAAGGTAGCACAGCACAATTTTCCATTGAAAGGTCTGTACAGTTGACACAAATGGGTCCTTCAGACATGACACTAATACTGCTGGCGCCTTTTAAGAAAGCCACCTTTTCAGAGAGTATTTTTCCTCTCTCAATAATCTGCATATACTACAGTTCTTGCCTATAAAAGAATAAAAGGGAGGAGAGACGGAAACATCTGACTTACTGCTTTAAGTAAATTATGCCCCCAGAAATTTCTAAACAATAGGTTAAATTGAAATGAAATGGGTTAATTAAACCTTCTTAAGAAGGAGAAGGGAAACCGAGGCATGGGAAGGTAAAAAGTAACTTCTTCCACTAAACAACACGAAGAAAAGGGTACTTCTATAACCTGGAAACGCCTCTGTGTCTAGAAGAGTCCTCTCAGAGGAACTTTACAACTTTTCTTTGAAACAGGTTAGAGCCCAATTTAACCAAATTTTAACATGTGGGGGCAAAGTCGTAAGACTGACAGCGAATAGGGCCATTTGATTCTTAAGACTGGAAATCTATTTTTCTTCTCACCCAGGAGACTCTTCAGAGTGAAGGAGTTTTAAACAGTGCTATTCCTTCCTCCAAAATAATTGCTATTTAACTGGAAAAAAACAAAAAAAGACAATAGTTGTCAGTTGGCTATCCAGGACACAAATATATTTAGAGAAAGAAATGTAATGTTTATTTCTGGGCTGTGTCAACAAACATAAAATACAAGTCAGGCGATTTCATGCCAATCCTTTTGCAAACATTTCACCAACAGCACTTGACTCTTCACGTCAAACGTCCTGTGGTCAGAACTACTGTGCTAAAGCCAAATGAAGATAGGTTGTCTTGACCCTGTCCCTTGACCGCTTTCAAAATTTGAATGGAACAAAGTTCTGCACTCCTAAAAATAAGAGTTTTTATCTCCTAAGTTTACATGTTCAAAGGAAAACAACCCACTCACTTCTGAGTGGTGAACATGTAAAAAAAATAAATAAATATTACACCCCCCAACTAGGTAGTTTAGTGATGGCTAGCTCTGCCTTCTCCTTCACTCCAACCATATAGTATGACTCCCCACAATGGAACTCAACTCCAAGAAGGTGGGCTCAATAAAAGGCATCATGCAAAATAATTCATGCTGACAGAAAGCAAATCTGTGGCGCCCCTGTAGTTTATACTCTTAATTGGACAGTAATAAGCAAAGCCTAAATTACATTCTTGCCCAGGTGAGAACAAGATGTGTCCTGATAAGAGTGGGGATATATAACACCATAATTATATGAGAAATTAACTCCGCATTTGTTACACTTTTGAGGTCAATTTCTAAACAAAGAAACAAACACATTTTGCTTTAAAAAGAAAAAATAATCCCCAATCCTTTAGGGAATTATTAAGAGTTGTATCTTTTGGGGCACCTGGGTGGCTCAGTGGGTTAAAGCCTCTGCCTTAGGCTCAGGTCATGATCTCAGGGTCCTGGGATCAAGCCCCACATCAGGCTCTCTGCTCAGCAGGGAGCCTGCTTCTCCCTCTCTCTGCCTGCCTCTCTGCCTACTTGTGATCTCTCTCTCTCTCTGTCAAATGAATAAATAAAGTCTTTAAAAAAAGAGTTGTATCTTTTAGTTTAGAAGCAAGACTTCCCAATGTTCCAGAAAGAATTACCTTTTTTACTGTGTCTCAAAGACACAGATATCTGTGCACAATTCTGAAAATTATCATTTTCAGGATAGAGGTTGAGTTCCTGAACAAAAAATTCAACCTCCCAAAGACAATGCAGGCAGTTCAGTGGGAGACAGGTATTCGCTACTGTTACTCAACAATGACTGGCCAGGCAGAAGAGGAGACAGACTCCGAGAGATCCAGGAGGGTGCTACTTCAAGAGATTGGTATTATAAGAAAATTCTAAGTTATAAAACAAATTATAAATAATTGTTCCCTTTCAAAAGGATTCTGTACACTACAAATCCGGCATAGAACAAAACTATGTTTTAAAATTAAATCTTCAGTCCATTTAAAATGTTATTTAATTTTAAATTGTTTGGAGAAAACTTTGCAGGAACTTCTCAGTACATAGTAAGAAATGTGTTTGACTATGAACCGGTATTTATGTATCCCCAAAATGAATAATACAACTTTATTTTTAAAAATCATCAGATACCACATAATTGCTCCAATTTTGGCCTCTGTGACATCCTTAATGAAGCAGGCAATGGGAAATGCAGATTGCCCCATTTTTGAATGGGAAGTCAAATGCAGAGAGTGATTTTCCTGGAGTTACTCATCAAATTAGTAGAAATGGCCCAATAACTGATTTCTTATTTCCAAATATAGTACTATCTCACTAGACAAATGCTTCTTTCTTCTGCAGTTATATTTGAAAAATATCACATTACACATGGTCTTTTATTTTCAAAGAGCTTCTGGTATATTATCCATTCATTCATTTATTCACTCAGTAAAGAAACATTTACTAACAATCTACTAAATGCTAGTCCCCCAGATGAATAGTACATGACCTCTATTTCTTCAGGAGTCTTAGATTGTAGTTGGGGTAAAAGATGCAAACACACTTTTTAATCAAATAGCAGAGTCCAATGATAATACAGAGAAGACTTAGTTAAGCCAGGCCGAGCTGGAGAGGAGAAATTAGAGAATTCGTGGAAGATATGACACCTGAGCTGAGTCATGAAGACCTTGTTAAAGTTAGCCAGGAGAAGGAAAAAGTAGTAGAGAAGAATGTGTGCGTGTGTGTGTGTGTGCGCGCACAATAGGATAAATGAGGATAAAACTTACCAAATCCTAACAATTTAAAGGAACTTAGAAAATAGAGTATTTGCATTTGAACAATAAAAATGTAAAGCCTCAGAGGTGTGAAGCAACACACACAAACTCTGTTAGTTGACAGAAGTTAGTTAATTCCCGTTTCTCCTTAGCTCTTTTTCCATTATTCTTTCCATCACCAATTCAGGTAAAAATGGTCATTAAATGTTTCTTATTTCATGGAAAGATGGCTGGTTATTGGTTATATTTTATCTTAAAAAATATAAAATGCCATATAAGAATTGTAATTTTTGAAAAGATTAATTTCCAGTTGGGAGCATCACCATCCGCATCATTTGTGTATCACTATTTTTTTTTCAAATGGTCTCCTACATATTATTTCAAAATAACCCAGGGATTAGAAAGCAAAATTCTTGTCTCCATAGTGCAAATCTGAGGGGGGAGAAAAGCTATGAGAAGAAAAGTGACCTGACAAAACACATGGCAAGTGACATAGTGCAGACTTGAATCCAAGCTTTCTGAATTTCCACCAAGATCTTTCCACCAGAATGTAGTACCTTTGAGAAGCATGCAGAGGAGGATTTTTAATATTTTTTTTTTGCCTTAATACATCACTGTTCATTGTTTGTTACCAATTTCATATGTACATATTATTCCTTACCTTAAAAATCAGAAGTATTATTACTCTGAGTGGGGGAGGGAATTACATGGTGGTAGAGAGACTCAGATACTTAGAACTTTCAAACAGGAAGCACTACTGATCATGTGAATGCAAAGCTACATAACCATAATTTCATAGTTAAAATATGCAAAAGGTAAAATACAGTTCTGGTTTTAGAAAATAATATCTTTTATCTAAACTCATTCCAGACCTGTATATTCAATGGCTCCCTTTTATGACAAGGGTTGAGGGAAGGAATTCTTGGCTTATTTCAGTTCCATAAATTTGGAGGAAGAAACAATTTGCCATGTTATTTTTCAATCACCCAGTGAAATTTAAGTTCCTTTTGACACTGATGCTATTCCCAATTCAACATTGCTAAATTTTAACTATCCTCCCTTTCAATTAGCTTGGTTTCTGTTTGCTTACTTTGTCCGTGGTTATAGCCTTCCCTCATGGACCTAAGATCACTGTTTTCCTTTCTCTTTATGCTCTGTGAGCATCAACTATCATGGGGCATGCATGTAATTGTCATTCAGTGTGAAAAAGCCAGCTGGAGGTATCACAATCATGTCAATATACCAGTCAGCAAGAAAACCTCCAAGCTGATTGTTTTCTATTTAGATGTAATATTACAAGGATTGAAAACTGCTGCTCCTACAAACTTCTGAGTGATATTATTATGCTTTTTATACTTTTATACAATCAGCCAATAAAAAAAATGTGTGTATATACAAATGTTCATGCACATATATGTGTATATGTAAAAATATTACATATTTATACATATATTAAATATATATATATAAATTATACCAAAGAAAATAAAACTTAGATCCATAAAACATATACAAAATGAGGTATTTTTTAATTACTATAGAAGATGGAGTCTTTGCACTCTAAGAGACTCTGAGAGGTTAATTGCATCAGACCAGATCACTCTCTTTAATAACTGCAGTGAAATGCACCCAATGAAGACTGCTATTTCCTCTCAGCAGAAATTCTCCAACCTCTTTTTAGGTCTAGCTTGATAACATATCTGGTGTCCCATGTCCTTCCTGGGTATCAATGCCTTATTCAATAATCACCTAAGCTCCCTTTTGTTGCTCAAAAACAGTGAAAAATGAAAAAAAAAAAAAAGAAAGAAAAGGTTCACTATTACTATACAATATTCTCATATACTCAGAGGTAGTGGCCATACATAAGTGGAACTGAAAATGTAACAAAATGGAGAAAATGTTATTTTGTAGATCTTCTCTAGGGAAGAGAATTCTATGGGATAAACAAACAAACAAATGCAACTTTGTTAACTCTTCAGATGATGGTAGAAGGAAGAGTGAATGCTCCAGGAGGCATTCTCCAATAATAATAAATAGCTGGCAAGTTGCCCTCCAAGAAGATTCAATCTGGTCAGATTCAGAGGCTAGTTGTGTGCAGAGAGGGTACAAATGTGGAGCCAGAATTGGATTGCTCAGGATGATAGAAAAGGATTGAGAAGTGCCACAACAATCTCCTCCTACCTTCCCCTACACAGCACAGTGTCTTTGCTCTAGTTCAGTGTCGAACAAAGGCCCCATGTTATTATCCTCCCAAGCCTGCCTGCATGTCCAGTCTAGCTACGTCTCTGAGTAGCTGGGAAACTGGAGGACTTTGACTAAGGAACCTGAAAGTTCCTTGCCTAGGTCTGAACTAAGCACTTGGAATGAATCATTGGTTCCTGAAAATTTTTTAAGCCAAAAACTCCAGATTCAAATGAAAGCATACCATTAAAAAAAAAAAAAAAAAAAAAGTAAGGGTGACAAAGTCTGAGAGGTTCTAGGGGAAGATGGGAGAGAGGGCTCATAAAGAGGCTCAAACATTCTGAGGTGGACCTAAAGGAATTCCATGAAACCCCAACTACTTTGGGGAGAAGGGTTATAAACTACCAGGCTACCTGATCTCAAAAGATTTCTCCAATTCTGAAACTGCAGGATTCTCATAAACCTTTCCAAAATAATTAAGTGGTTAATTTTAGGATGGGAGTATTATCAGCAAAATGGCAATAGATAGCTCTAGGCTCTCACTGCGCCATAGAAATATTGAAAAACAAACCCAAACTGTCAGAATCGATTCTATCAGAACTCTGAAAAACAAAGTTTATAGCAACCAAGTGAATGTGACATCAAGAAAAAGGCAACTTCAAGATACCAAGAGAGCTTTGCAGCATTTTTACTCACCTATGCCCATCCCCTCCCCAGAACAGTGGCAATATTACTGTAGCAGCAGTCCAGATTCCCACTGTAAAGACCCTGGGCTCTGGTTCAAGAGGGAGCAAAGTAAAGCTTATCCACAAATGATTGTATATGTCTGTTTAAGCAAAAGTGATCTGAAGGACTGATAAAAGGTACTCATCTCTTTCACCTAAATAGGAACTCAGAGCAGAAAAGCAGTTGGCATTGTTCAAAAATACTGCAAGCTAAACTAACAACGCTCAGATGCCTGGGACAAAAGATTACAATCAAAACCTACAATAGACTACTAAGGCCTGGGAACAAAAGCTGGGAAGAGTTTCTTCAGTAAACTAGAACATATAAGAGCAGTCATATACACAGGGAAATTCAGAAAACCATGTGCATACCCAGAGGATAATGAATACTCAGGAAAGGCTTAAGAATACATTAAGTGTTCACCTCACGCTGATTCCTAGGCTAAGTGTAAGCCTAAGTATTGAAGGAGTGCCCATCTACTAAGACTGGGAGAGGTATTTGTTTGTTCAGCTCTGGAATTCAAGGAAATTTCTGTCAAAATATTAGCTCAACACAAGTGAAGGGACACAGACTTCAGTGGCCATACACAACAAGGAATACAGTTTTTGCAAAAAAAAAAAAAAAAAGGTTTGGGAGAGTTGTTAAGCAAATGAACTACTATACCATACAGCAAACAAAAAAACAAACAAACAAAAAAAAAAAAACACAGCAAACCCTAGGAAAAGGGGGTACATATGTTTTCCAGAGTTACTATATTATAATATCCAAATGTCCAGTTTGAAACAAAGAATCACAAGGCATACAAAGAAACAGGAAAGAATGGTTCATTTAAAGGAACAAAATTAATAACAGAAACCATCTCTGAGGAAGTCTAAAAATTAGAATTGATAAAGACTTTAAAACAACTGTCTTAAATATACACTAATAGTTTAAGAAAAACATGGCTAAAGAACTAAAAGAAATCAGGAAAACAATGTATAAGCAAATTGAGAAGATCAATGAAGAGACAGAAATTATAAAAAGGTACCAAAAAATTCTTATGCTGAAAACTATAATAACTGAAATGAAAAATTGACAAAGGGGTTCAACAATTATTTTAAGCCAAATGAAGTAAGAATTAGTGAATCTGAATATAGGACAATTGAAAGTACTTAGTCTGAATAGAAAGAAAAGAGTAAAAAAAAAAAAGTAAAAAGAGCCTATGAAACTTGTGGAATATCATAAAAAAACAACAACAACAACAACAACAACAAAACAATAATACACATACTCCAGAAGGAGGTGAGAGAAAAAAGGAGGGCAGAAAGAATATTTGAAAAAATATCAACTCAAAACTTCTGAAATTTGATGAAAGACATAAATCTACGAATCCATGAAGCTCAACAAATCCCAAGTAAGGTAACCCAAAGGATGCACACTGAGACATTATAAACTATCAAAAGAAAAAAGAGAATCTTAAAAGCAATGAGAAAAGCAACTCATTACATACAAGGGATCCTCAATAAGATTAACAGTTGATTTCTCATCAGAAACTATGAAGGCCAGAAGACAGCAGGATGTTGTTCAAAGTGCTGAAAGAAAAAAAATCTATCAACCAAGAATTCTACATCTGGAAAAATTGTCCTTCAAAAATGAGAAATGAATTAAGACATTCCCAGCTAAACAAAAGCTCAGGGAGCTCATTACCACTCACCCTGCCCTATAAGAAATATTAAATGGAGTCCTTTAAGTTAAAATGTAGGACACTAGACAGTAACTTAACACATGAGAAATAGAGATCTCTGGTAAAAATAAATATATGGGAAAATATAAAATCCAGTATTGTTGTGTTTTGATTTCTATTTGTTATATCCTACAGGATTTAAAAGTCAAAAGAAATAATTATAAATAATTATAAATCTTTATTGTTGGGCCCACAATGCATAAAGATATAATCCGTGACAAAAACATTAAGGGGGGTGGGAAGACAAAGCTATATAGAAGCAGAGTTTTTGTACACTACTGAAGATAAGTTAGTATAAATTTTAATTAGACTGTTATATTTTGGGCTGTTAAATATAATCTCTGTGGTGACCACAAAGAAAATATATTAAAAATATATCAAAGGAGGGACGCCTGGGTGGCTCAGTTGGTTAAGCGGCTGCCTTTGGCTCAGGTCATGATCCCAGGACCCTGGGATCAAGTCCCACATCAGGCTCCTTGCTCGGCAGGGAGCCTGCTTCTCCCTCTGCCTCTGCCTGCCTCTCCACCTACTTGTGATCTCTCTCTCTCTCACTCTCTCTCTGACAAATAAATAAATAAAATCTTTAAAAATATATATATATATCAAAGGAAATGAGAAGGGAATCAAAATGGTTCACTAAATATCAATCAAACACAAAAGAAGTCTGTAATGGGGGATATGCAGGACAAAGAAGATTAAAACATAGATAGCGTAGATAACATAGAATAAATAAGTCCTCCTTTATCAGTAATTTTAGTTATTTACATCTCCTTTCTTTTTTTCTCTTCGTCAGTCTAGCTATAAGTTTGTTTACTTTGTTAACCTTTCCAAAGAACTAACTCTCAATTTCATTGATTCTCTGTGGTTTTTCTGTTCTCTAATTTACTTATACCACTCTTATTTGTATTATCTTTTTTTTACTTCTGCTAGCTTTGGGTTTACTTTGCTCTTCTTTTGCTAGTTCTTTAAGATGTAAAGTTAGGTCATTGATTTGAGATCCTTTTTTTTAAATTATTTTAATTCAATTAATTAACATATAATGTATTGTTGGTTTCAGAGGTACGGGTCTGTGATTCATCAGTCTTATATAATACCCAGTGCTCATTATATCACATGCCATCCTTAATGTCCATCACCCAGTCACCCCACCCATCTACCCACCTGCCCTCCAGCAACCCTCAGATTGTTTCCTATGATTAAAAGTCTCTTATGGTTTGTCTCCCTCTCTGGTTTCATCTTGTTTTCATTTTTCCTCTCTTCCCCGATGATCCCCTGTTTTGTTTTTTAAATTCCACATATCAGCAAGATCATATGATAATTGTCTTTCTCTAATTGACTTATTTCGCTTAGCATAATGCCCAATTCGATCCACATCATTTCAAATGACAAGATTTCATATTTTGATGGCTGAGTAATATTCTAGTGTGTGTGTGTGTGTGTGTGTGTGTGTGTGTATACTACATCTTCTTTACCCATTCATCTGTCAATGGACAACTGGGCTCTTTCCATAGGTTGGCTATTGTGGACATTGTTGCTATAAACATTGGGATGCAGGTGCCCCTTCGGATCACTACATTTGTATCTTTGGATAAATATCTAGTAGTGCAATTGCTGAGTTGTACGGTAGCTCTATTTTCAACTCTTTTTTTTTTTTTTTTCATGTTATGTTCAACTTTTTAGGAACCTCCGTACTGTTTTCAAGAGTGGCTGCACCAGCTTGCACTCCACCAACAGTGTACAAGAGTTCCCCTTCCTGCACATCCTCACCAACAACTGTCATGTCCAGACTAGTTAATTTTAGCCATTCTGACTGGTGTAAGGTGGTATCTCCTTGTGGTTTTGATTTGAATTTCTCTGATGCCACATGATATTAAGCATTTTTTCATGTGTGTTGGCTATTTGGACATCTTCTTTGGAAAAATGTCTGTTCATGTCTTCTGTTCATGCCCATTTCTTGCCTGGATTATTTGTTCTTTGGGTGTTAAGGTTGATTAGTTCTTTATAGATTTGGATACTAGCCCTTTATCTGATGTGTCATTTGCAAATATCTTCTCCCATTCTGTCAGCTGTCTTTTGGTTTTGTCGACTGTTTCCTTTGCTGTTCAAAAGCTTTTTATCTTGATGAAGTCCCAATAGTTCATTTTTGCCTTTGTTTCCGTTGCCTTTGGAGACATGTCTAGCAAGGAGTTGCTGGAGCTGAGGTCAAAGAGGTTGTTGCCTGTGTTCTCCTCTAGGATTTTGATGGATTCTGTCTAACATTTAGGTCTTTCATCCATTTTGAGTCTATTTTTTTTTTTTTTTTTTTTACCTGATATTAAACAACAACAACACCATCCCCCTCAGGAAACTGAAATAGAGGGAAACTTCGTCACCATGATAAAAGGCATTTATGAAAACCCACAGTTAACAACATACTCAGTGGGAAGGACTAAAATCTCTCTCCCTTGGATCAGGAATCAGAGATGGGATACTCACTTTTACCATGGCTATTCAATAGTGTACTGGAAGTTCTAGCCAGGGCAATTCAGGCAAGAAAAACAATAAATAAAAGTCACTCTAATTAAGAAGGAAGAAGTAAAACAATCTCTCTTTGCAAACAACATGATCATAATGTGTAAAAAATCCCAAAGAAGCCACAAGAAAGCTAGTAGATGTAATAACAGATTCAGCTAAGTTACAAAGTACAAGCTCAACACACAAAAGTTATCTGTGAGTCTATACACCTGCAATGAATAATCCTAAAAAAATGTAAGAAATAATTCCATCTACAAAAGCATCTGAAGGATAAAATACTTAGAAACACATTTAACCAAAAAGATAAAAGACATGTACACTGAAAACTATAAAACACTTCCCAAAGAAATTTAGGAAACTTAATGAAATGGAAAGATATCCTACGTTCATGGGTAGGAAGACAAAATATTGCAAAGATGACAATTTATCGAAATTCCAATACCCTTTTTACAGAAATGGAATTGATCCTTCAAATTCATGTGTTAGTACAAAAGGTCCCAAATAGCCAAAACAATCCTGAAAAAGAAAAAAGTCAGAGGATCCTAATTTCCTAAATTAAAAACTTACTACAAAGTTAAAGTAACCAAAGCAGTTTGGTACTGACATAAGTGTAGACACGCAGCATTAAAATAGAATTGAGAGTCCAGAAATAAACCCATATTTCTATGACCAATTAACTTTTGACAAGGGCCATGCCCATTCACTAGGGGAAGAAAAGAACAGTCTTTAACAGTGTTGGTACAACTGAACTGCCACATGTGAAAGAATGAAGTTGAACCCCTATTTTACATCATATACAAAAATTAACTCAAAACGGATCAGTATCTAAATATGAAAGCTAAAACCATAAAACTCACAGTAGAAAATAGGGATAAATCTTCAAAGAATTTGGTTTGGCAGTGACTTCTTAGGCATGATACCAAAAGCATGAGAAACAGGAGAAAAAAATAAATCAGACTTCATCAAAATTAAAAATTTTGTGCACCGATGGACATTATCTAGAAAGTGAAAAGTCAACTTACAGAATGGGAGACAAAATTTGCAAATCTTACATGTAATAGGGTATAATTAATATCCAGAATATATAACTAATCCCAACAATTCAGCAACAAAAAGGCAAACGGCCCAATTCCAAAACTTGAATAGACACTTCTCCAAAGATGATATACAAATGGCCAATCACATGAAAAGATGTTCAACATCATTAGTCACTACGGAAATGCAAATGAAAACCACGATGAGGTACCACTTCACACCTACTAGAATGAATACAATTTTAAAAATGGAATGTAAGTGTTGACAAGGATGTGGAGAAATCAGAATCCTGAGATATTGTTGATGGGAATGTAAAATGGTGCAGCTACTGTGAAAAACAACTTGGCAGTTCCTCAAAAACTAAATAAAAAATTACTGTATGACCCAGCAATTCAACTCCTAATGTGGAATATGTATGTGTGTGTATACATATATATATATATATATATATATATATATATACACACACATATATGCATACACACATATACATACATACATACATATATACATATATACATATATACACACACACATACTTTTCATATATGGGATATAGGTGTATATACCCCAAAGAATTAAAAACAGAAACCAAAGCAAATACCTGTGTACCAATGTTTAGTGAAGCATTATTTATAATAACTCCAAAGTAGAAATAACCTAAGTGTCCACTGATGGGTGAATGGATTAACAAAATGTGACATATATATACGATGGAATACTACTCAATCAAAAAAAAAAAAAAATACAGTTCTGATACAGGCAACAACATAGATGAACCTTGAAAACATGCTAAGTGAAATAAGCCAGGCACAAAAAGTCAAATATCATATGATTTCACTTATATCAAATACCTAGAACAAGCAAATTCCAAGAGATAGAATATAGATCAGATGTTCCCAGAGACTGGGGGGTGAGGGAAATAGAGAGTTGTAGCTTAACTGGGACAGACTCCTGCTTGGATTGAAGGGGAGAAAAATGGAAATAGACGGCTGCACAACATTTTGAGTGTACCTATTAGTGAATGGGATACTTCCAAATAGTTCAAATGGCAAATATACTTTTACCACAATAATTTATTTTTTTAATAAAATGAGATCCAAGGAGGCTATTTAACATTTCTTAGGACTCATCTTAATTTCTGTTTTGTATCACTGGAACGCTAGTAGTATCTCTTTAGCATATCCAAAAATTTGGCAGGGCTCTCTTTTAAGTAGCACAAGAAAAGCAATGAAAAAAGAAGTTGAAGGATGTGTATGTGTGTGTGAACGCACATATAATGGCCTACTCTTTTGCACTGAAAAATACAATTATCTATCCACAAAGCAACACAGAAACGAATAAAATTAACTTATAAGTATAAATACTACACATAAACATATAGAGCAAAGGGCATAAAATGTTTTTGCTGCAATAAAGCCTCTGCTATTATAGTTCTGCATGGGTTTTCCTGCTCTTCGCCACATGTTGTCTGTAATCTTTTCGTGTTTTGCCCCCTCCTCTCCTTGTTTATTCTTTGCTATAGAGTTAGAATGTTAAATATGACATCAACACTATTTTGTTGCTTAGAAGCAATGAATTCCATTTAAAACTCGATTTCTTGTCTTATTTTGAAGCCTACAACTGCTAAAATGTCTCCTACTCTCCCCCGTCTTCTGTGGGCATTCTCTTTTTCTGCGTTTCTCCTTGTGATCGATCTCTGATCTTTGCCTACCCCAAGCTACTCCTGATTTATCTGTTCTTTCTGAGTAAATAAGTCAGTCACCACAGAGCAACCTGACTTAAAAACAGTATCATTTTTCCATAAAAAGTACCATAAGATAAATAAAGGTATATCATTCAACACAAGAAAACCATCATTAGGAGTACATTCTGATTGTCATCATATTCTATATATCCATAGTGAGGTGAGAGGAGTGAAGAAGAGAATCATCTCTATGCCTTTGGTTCAGGCTACAAATGAATTCCATCCTCCAAATATCTATGACATTTAGCAGACAGCTTTGGGAGGAGGCAGAGATCTCTGAAGCAAGGGGCTGACAGCAGGAATAGAAAGAAAGAGAGGAGATGTGAGAGACATTGGTGAAAGAATACATGACAATACCTACCGACTGATCAGATATGTGAGATATGGAAGAAGGAATACTCAGAGGAAATACAAAGATTTCAGAGACTGGAAGAAAGGTGTGCTGGTAAAGGAAATGAGTTGGTTTCACTATGAGAACAGGATGGAGGGAAGGGGAGTTTGAAGTTCCAATGGGATAGAATCTTAAGTGGCAGGAGATGTCAAGTAGACCTTTGGGATTCAAGAACTGAATCGCAGGAGAGAAGACAAAGCAAAGGGGTCAATGAGGCAACAAATAACATGGTAAAGGAACAATTTTAGAGGTGTATAAGGTGGGAGGAATTACTTGGCTTGGCAGATAAGGGGCTACCGATAATATTTAAGAAAGTGGTTTCCTCATGGCAGTGGTACCGAGAATCACACAGTAATGGTGAGGGGGCTAAAGTAGGCAGGGATGTCAACATACCAACGGTTCCTTCCAAAAGGTCGATGCTGGAAAGAAAAAGAGCAAGAGGAAAATGGCCTGTGGAGGTAACAAGGTAGAATGAGGGTTTCTAGCTTATTAATATTTTTTAAATATGAAGATGGGAGTAGAATTCAGGGAGGCAAAATAAATGAAGTCAAGGGAAAAGCAGGGCCAAACCGACGGGGCAAGGAGCTGCCATCGAGGAGTGACCGAAATCCAGGACAAAGCTGAAGACGGAGCCTTAGGAAGGAGGATGACTTCTAAAATGGACACGAGAAATGGAAGCCAAAGTGAAAGAAGATGGAGGGGAATCACTCAAAATGACTTCCACAGCCTGTTAGGGGCCCAGTGTTCTCTGCTCAAAATGAAATGAGAAGAGGTGGGCTTCAGGGTTCAAAGGCAGCAAAATGACTTGAAAGACAGAGTGAGCAAGATAAGGAGCAAGCAAGAGAGGACTAAAGGGACTACCAAAACAATAAGCAGATGCCCTCTCTGGAAGAGATGGGAGCTCAGGGGTAGCCTAGATTTCACGGAAGCAAGTGCCAGGACACGGACGTGTAAAATAAAGGAAGGATGGCAGAGCGTTTGCTGATGAGGAAAACAAGGTTCCCGGTGGACAGGTGGAGGGCAGAACAGGAGAGCCAGCCAGGGGCTGTGTAGAACCCTGTGGAAGGAATGAGGCAGAGGTGTCTTGTATCTGGTAGGAAAAACTGCGGCTACCTGATTTACCAGCATGACTCTCCCAAACTGGGTGGAATTTCATTAAATATGTGGAATTCAGTAAAGGAAAGGCTATCTGGTTGCTGATTGGCAAATGATACTTGCCACCTCTTCCCCTAGGCTCAGGAGAGGAATGTGTGGTGCTGAAAGGGACAGATTTTGTTTTCACTCCTGTTGGCTGCCGGCATGGGGCCCAGCAAAAGCAGAGTCACGCAAGTGCAAACTTGCTGCTTTTTAAGCAACGAGCTGGCAGGGAAGAGCTCCTCTCTTTATCATGTATTTATTTATTTATAATTTGTATAGCATCCATATCCAAGTGGATTTGAGGCAGTTTGCAATAAAAACACATGTACACATGTCACAAGATACTTAAAATAAAGGTCAGAGAGAGCCTAGAGAAAGGAGGATAGATCTGGCTGAAGCACGTTCTTCTGCAGGAAAAGTAGCCAGGGAGAGGAGACAGCCCGAGGACACAATAGGACGGCGGTCATTCTTCTAGGGGGCACTCTCCCACTGCTATTTTTGTGCTTCACAACCACAAGGGAAAACCTTTCGTCTGGACATATGCCCAAAACAGAGCTCTCGGGGAAAGCAGAGTAGGGTCTGGTGCTCAGTGGGAAGATGCTGCCAAGTCTCCATGCACTGCTCCCCCTGCCCACAGCCCAAGAGGGAACACTGTTGGGGGTGTGCACGGCGACCCTGAAGTCAGCAGAGGGGGCCAATCCACCTCTGTCTCCAGGAGATGTATCAAATGAGACTCCTGAGTGCCAAAGTCAGTGTAAGCTAAAGGCAAAAGGTCTGGACCCCGGGGTCTTGGAATCGGCTCCATCTCACCGCTTCCTTTACACACAGCCTCTTCTTCACATGCACGAAAACCTCACCGCGGCTGGTTTCCAGGTCTGCACAAAAGACCATTGAGTGCCATCCAAGATGTCCTCGCTCTCCAAGAATCCTCATGGAGCAGCGCCACAGTGACCACACACAGGGCAGGCAGCACGACCGAGCAGAAAGCACAGAGACCTGCCATCCAGACCCAATGACGTCCGTAACCCCACTTCGTGCTCCTCCACAACGCAGCGTTCTTCTGATACAGGACAGGATGCTGCTTTCAGGAATTTCAGAGACAGCCCTTCTCTCCTCGCACTCTGCACCCCTGCCCGAGTGCACCCGCCACTGGCGAACCTGCCCACAGCTACAGCATTTGCTCAACGGCTGGGCAGGGCTGGGAGCGGAGCACAAGTGCTAACAATTTGACACCTCTTGTGGTAGAGACGCACTCTCCATCCTGGGCTGTGACTGCAGTTTGCATGTTTTTTTTTAATAAGAGGTGAAGCTTTAGGTGGAGGGGTCTCACCTAAAGGATTCTGTATCTCCTGCTAGTAAAATCCAGAGGCAGATATGTTCATTAGTGAGAAAAAGAAAGAAGGGAAAAAATAACTAACAAGGCAAATGCAAGGCGTACTGACACCAGAGGAGATGAAAGCGTAAAGACATGCATTAGAAGCTGCAGCCCAGGGTAAGATCTGGCTAATTTCGTTCTGTTCCTGCTTTGTTGAAGGAAATAGTTCTCCCGTTTGAGCTTGGCACAGCTGAGGCCACCCAAGGGGTTAAAAGCGTCCCAGGAGAATGTGCCTCTGGAAAACACAAAGATCTAGGTGTTACCAGCATAGAGAAGAATCAAGTTTGGGCCCACTCATGCTTTTCCTAACTGTGGCCTCTCCTGTGACTGAGGAAACGAGGCACAGGGGATTGGCAAAGACCGGCCAGTTTGGACCAGCCTCACCAGCAATGCCTGCCAACTCTCAAGGTCAAAGAGTTGGTAAGATGGGCCATCATAGTGTCTCCATTAAGGGGGCTAGTTTTCGAGCTTCACGTGTCCATGATATGCCATATTTCTCCAGGAGGCTGAGCATCACACTGACTCCTCGTTCTCACAATGGGATAAAAATAGAGGGAAGAAGTTACAATCTCAGATGTCCATGGAAATGGCCCACTGAAGCTATTTTTTTTTTTCACAAAGGATGTGCTTCCTGACTCCCATTATTCTAGGTAATCAAGTTAGTCTCTCACTATATTTGGTACACTAACAGTATCTCCCAATATCTCCACCTGCCCTAACCACTAGTTGAGTTCAAATACCTTGACATCAGTCTCCATAACTTTAGTTTTTTTTTCTACCCAGCCTGAGAAAGAGACTTGCCTTCCCTCCATTCTCTGTCATGATCTACAGTAATAGGTTCAAGAGGGCGGAAACTTGGTTCCAGCCTCCCTGATGCTTTGACTCACCCTCGTAAAAAGTTATTGATGTCAGTGCTGGTCTAGCAATTGCCTCTCCGCCGCACCCGCCCCATGCCCCTTAGCTTCTATAATTTCACTTCCCCCTGCTGCACCGTACAATAAACTCTAATGAGCTCTCACATTCTTTCACCAAGCACCCGCCATCACCAAGTCAAACAAGGAGAGAAAAATAACTTCCTGCAGAAAATCCACATGGCCGTGAAGTTCTAAGCAACTTAACCAATATACAGAAGTGTCAGCCCCAGTCCACCAAAAAGGGGGAAGAGAGGAGAACCAGGGAGGGGCGGGGGCAAGAAGAACTTAGGAACCTGAGCTGGAAATAACTTTCAATGTTTTGTCCTAGGATTTGTGTTATATATTCCAGTATGTAACAAGGATCAAAATATATGTGACCTGTTCTCAATTTTATAGTTATTTTCACCAGAAAATGAACCAACATTCCTTAGTCCGCTACTATGTGGTGAGCCCAGTTGATTATCTTATATTATCTAAGAGTAGAAAAACAAGTTTAAAATTATTTCCATCTCCCATACACATTTTCTGAGTCGTTCCCTCAAATATGTGTATACCATAAAGACACACAGACACAAATGTGCATTTTTCCTTTCTTATTTCCTTGTACCTTTCCCTAGCTCATACCCAATTGGCTTCAGTTTAGAATACTCCAAGGGCCACAGGAGGGATAGGTGATCAATCTGGGGTCCAGAACTACCACATAACCACTGTAGTAATTGCCCTGCATGGGACCCCACGCAGGGACCTGGGAGACATTACTGGGAAGCTGCCAGCATGGAGCTCTCGGTGGAGACCAGACTTTTCCTCCTTGGGTCTCATGGACCACAGTGACCCCTTAAGCACTCATTATCACTCTTTTTTAGCAACCACTGCAAGGACAGAGACAGTCTATACAAAAGAGGGAGAAGTTCACATCAATACAAGTGTCACACAGAGCAGAGCTGGGCACGGCCAACTTCCAGGAGAAAAACTAACCAATGAGTCCACCAGAGAACCTGAAAGGGCACCAGGAAAGTTAAATTTGAAGATGAGAAAGAATTACTGAAAAGCTTTTTACAAAATATTGCTTTGTAAATTCTCACATACTTATTTGCTTCCTCATGTGTCCCCTAGTAGTAATAGCTGAAAAAAAGTCTTAGAACATTCTTCAAGGGTTTTCATACTAGCAAAGGAAGAGCTGAGGAGAGAGCTGACCCAGGTAAAAGTATTCCATATGCCCTGGACAAGGAAGTCGAGCATTCTGGGTAGAACTGGAGACGGAGATGCAGAAGGGGAGGAAAGGTAAACCAGAACACTTATGTCATGGACCACTTATATCTGAGGAAGTGGGCTCAGAAAGCAAGAAACTTACCCATGAGCACACAGTAACTAATGGGGAGAGCAAGAGCATGAACACATTTTCTGATTTCAACTGCAATGCTGACTATATTAAACTCCACCCTTCTAAGTTGGCCTCCTGGTCTGAAATATCCTGTCTTCACCTGGCTACCAGGTTCATCACAGAAAATCTTTCCTCTAGACATCACCCATTTGAAATTTCAATGGCTCCAGGGCCAGTTACTTACAACAGAGACTCTCAGGTGTTTCTCCCTGCCACTGTGCATCTGATGGGTGCTGTTCACACATATGGCACTGGATCCCCTGCATTTACAAAATTAGCCTTGTAGCTCTAAGGCTACCCGCTTTCTTCCCAGTCAGTGGTCGCATGGGAATGCATAAGAATGACAGGGACACTGCCTACCCACTAACTGCTTATCTGCTTTGGTAGAAAGTCAAACCCTGATATGTATCCTCTTCCATCTGATGGAGCCCCTGCCTCAGGTACTTCTGGAAACCTCCAGAGTATCTCACAGCATCTGAGCTATTCCTTGTGCTTCAGTCTTTCCAGCTACTCTGAAGCATAGCATTTGTCTTCTGGCTGCCCTATACCAATGAGGAGATATGTGGCAAAGTATTCTCTCCACCGTGTAGGGTATTGTCAAAGGAGCCGAAAGGCAATGCTCTTTGAGTGCCAATGTGTGACATGTTTTTATGGGTTTCTATCATATCAGGGCCCAGATATGCATCAGGAGGTGGGATCGGGAGCAGATTCCAGGAGCAGCCACCAGTAGAACATAGGTTCCTGTCTTTATGTTCAATGTGTTCTCCCTTAGATTGATGCTCTTCAGCCCCATGTAGATGGATGCTGGGCACATGTCACTGTATGTTACTTATTCTACCCCATCAAGTGGCCAAGGTGGCCAAGCCATGCCTAACTTCAAGCAATGGATGACAGAACATATTATGGTACACTAAGATCCCTATCACACACGATTATCAAGATAGCAATCTGAATTTACATAAAAAATAAGTCAAAATCTGCAGTAATTATTTTTCCTAGAATCAAGTTACACTGATATCCTGCAGAGTGGATTATGACAGGTCAGTACATTGCAATATCAGAAGTAAAAGTGGCTCACCCTTAGCAGGAAAGTAAAACCGTCACCGAGGAATGCTGGCTATCCAAAGTGGACATGCCCAGCATCATGTTCCATTACTTTTCACTTAGTGGCTGCACTTCAGTCCCATTTTGGAACACTGCCCTGACCAGACCAATGATTTCATCATTAGTATACCCAAGGCCTAAAAACACCCTCTTCATATTAGTATCCCCAAGGCCTAAAAACACCCCAACTCCAACACTCCATTCCCACCCAGTGACTGTCCGAATGTGAAGGCCCCAGTGCTGTCCCATCAGGAGGCATTCCCTGATGACAGTAGCCCACATTCTCCACCTCAGCAACATGAAGTCTATATAAAGTCCATAATGCTCTCAGGGACAGAGACATGCAATATGTATCACCTGGTTGATTAAAATGCTAATAATGAAGACATTAGGTGGTTATCCTGGGCCTTTTTTGTCATTTAAAGTCTAGAGTTGAATTTCATAATTCTGCTTCCTCTTTGTAAAATTTCCCTTCTGCAGCGAGCGGTACAAAATCTCTCACAATCATATTTGTAAAAAAAATTCATAAAAGTGGACAGTTTATGAATTCCTGTGTCTATCTGTAGGTGCTTTTGCAGCCTCAATGTGTATTATTTTTTTGAAAAAATAAATGTAGGTTATATAGGAAGCATAATTAACGCTTATGAAGTAAAGTTGATATGATAATCCCAGAGTATATAAAGCTATATATCTCTCTCTATTGATCTATTTATCTATCCATCATTTATCTAAAGAGAAATCTAGTAGATTCATGGCTGGAAATATAACCCGCTCACACTCTGTAGTAAAGAAAAGAAACAGAATGTTCTATAAGGTAACCAGGTTGCCTGAAAGCAAAGCAGATTCTCTGTAATGCCCATTTTCATAGAAATTTATAATGCCATATGAATCCTAGCGGTGTAATAGCTACCACCTCCTCCTTATACTTCACACTGGAGTTGCTTTTGTGTCTTTCTTCTGGGAGAGGTAAATTTGAGGGTAGTAGCCACTATTTACAGTAAAAGGCTGTTACAGCATTTTTCAAGGAACCAAAATAAGAAAACGTTATAAGCAGGGGATGTGGTGAAAGCAAGAAACAGTGTACTTTGGGGAGCTTCTCGAGGGCTTTCAGGATTGAATAGCCTCCTTAGGGGATTAAAAAACTTGATGTGGGATGAAAGTAATGAGATTTTCTTGCACCTTTTTTGACTAAAAGAATAAAGGTAGTCAAATGGATTGTGATTTGTTCCGGAGGAATACATCATCCTCCACACGTATTTCTTGAGATCTGATGTCATTCTGGATCCCAGTCATGCTGCTCTGAATCCCACACTTCCTGGACTAAGCTCCGGGTAGGCGTGAAAACCATTCCGTAGAGCTGCTGCCTATGCCCGGGAGTCCTCTGCCTCAGAGTTAGCCATCTTCTTAATCATGCTCGTGCTCCTGGATAGAACCTATCACCCATGTCCGTTGCTTTGCATTCTTCAATTCCCCATCAATATTTATTGAAGCTTTACCATAAGCAAAGCAGAGTGGAGACCTAAAGATGTCTGTTAACTAGTGAGAGTTTATAAGCCAGTTGGGGGGATCCCATGCTAGAATAGTGCTCTTCGGCTTAAAGGTAAAAGCGAAGCGGGGAGGAGAAGCAGGGAATGGGAGGGATAGGGAGGGAATAAATTTGACTATGAATCATGAGAAATCTCTTAACCTGAGGTATACTGTGACAGGGTGATCAGAGGACTCCTGGAGGAGGCAGCCAGGTTAGACTTGCAAGAAGAGCAGCACTGAAGTGGCCGTGACCCCACCTGTCAGTCTGACAGTTCAGCTTCAGCAGCACTTCCCAAACTGTGACCTGCAGTGCATTTTGT
This sequence comes from Potos flavus, assembly GCA_028534135.1. Taxonomy (NCBI): domain Eukaryota; kingdom Metazoa; phylum Chordata; class Mammalia; order Carnivora; family Procyonidae; genus Potos; species Potos flavus. The sequence goes on along the minus strand of CM052885.1, from coordinate 54,243,997 downwards.
GGGAATTATGAAGCTGTTCCCAAGAAGAGGGAAGGGCAAGGATGGCTGCAATCAGGTAAGATTGGAAATAAGATTGGAAAACCCTGGAATCCTCTGATTTTCTTTAAGGCA
>CM052885.1:54180593-54243386 GCA_028534135.1 Potos flavus | reverse complement strand
GCGAGACCATATGATAGTTGACTCTCTCTGCTTGACTTATTTCACTCAGCATAATCTCTTCCAGTCCTGTCCATGTTGATACAAAAGTTGGGTATTCATCCTTTCTGATGGAGGCATAATATTCCATTGTATATATGGACCATATCTTCTTTATCCATTCGTCTGTTGAAGGGCATCTTGGCTCTTTCCACAATTTGGCGATTGTGGCCATTGCTGCTATGAACACTGGGGTACATGTGGCCCTTCTTTGTACTGCATCTGCATCTTTGGGGTAAATACCCAGTAGTGCAATTGCAGGGTCATAGGGTAGCTCTATTTGTAATTTCTTCAGGAATCTCCACACTGTTTTCCAACGTGGCTGCACCAACTTGCATTCCCACCAACAGTGGAAGAGGGTTCCCCTTTCTCCACATCCTCTCCAACATCTGCTGTTTACTGTCTTGTTGATTTTGGCCATTCTAACTGGTATGAGGTGGTATTTCAGTGTGGTTTTGATTTGAATCTCCCTGATGGCGAATGATGATGAACATTTTTTCACGTGTCTGTTAGCCATTTGCATGTCTTCTTTGGAGAAGTGTCTGTTCATGTCTTCTGCCCATTTTATGACGTGATTGTCTGTTTTTTCAGTGTTGCGTTTGAGGAGTTCTTTATAGATATTAGATATCAGACCTTTGTCTGTAGTGTCATTTGCGAATATCTTCTCCCATTCCGTGGGTTGCCTGTTTGTTCTGTTGACTGTTTTCTTTGCTGTTCAGAAGCTTTTTATCTCGATGAAGTGCCAAAAGTTCATTTTCGCTTTTGTTTCCTTTGCCTTTGGAGACATGTCCTGAAAGAAGTTGCTGTTGCTGATGTCGAAGAGGTTACTGCCTATGCTCTCCTCTAGGATTTTGATAGATTCCTGCCTCATTTGAGGTCTTTTATTCATTTCGAGTTTATCTTTGTGTATAGTGTAAGAGAATGGTCAAGTTTCATTCTTATATCTATTTGAGTCTTTGAAAAGCCATCGTCGTCCATACTAGCAACTGCAGTCCCACACAAGCTCATATCTACTTATTACACTTTTTCATCTCATTGATCAATCTCTGTATTTAACTTCTTTATGACGTGTTTATCAGTTACCTCCCTGCCCACTCACACACACAGACAGACACATATGTTTGACTCAAAGCTTCACAGAGGCAGTAACTTGTCTGTCTTATTCAAGATCTATTGTCAGGGACACGTGGGTGGCTCAGTCAGTTAAGCGTCTGCCTTCAGCTCAAGTCATGATCCCAAGGTCCTGGGATCAAGTCCGGTATCGGGCTACTTGCTTGGCCTGCTGCTCCCCCTGCTTGTGCGCGCTCTCTCTGACAAATAAATAAATAAAATCTTAAAAAATCTAAAACCTACTGTCAATAAAATGCGGCTTACTTGGCACCATCTCAGACTGAAGCAGTTCCTATCTGGGATTAGGGGTCTGGGGACCTGAATTCTAAATACTCTCCTAGATTATTTCAAAGCACTTTAATGTTTCAAAAGTCCAGATAATAAATCATTTAGCTGGGGCTGGACAGACACCCTTGACTTCCCGTGACATGCTTTCCACTGCACCAAGCTGTGGTTTTAAAATCGTTGGTCCAGGGGAGCCTGGGTGGCTCAGTGGGTTAAAGCCTCTGCCTTCTGCTCAGGTCATGATCTCAGGGTCCTGGGATCGAACCCTTCATCGGGCTCTCTGCTCAGCAGGGAGCCTGCTTCCCCCCTCTCTCTGCCTGCCTCTCTGCCTACTTGTGATCTCTCTCTTTCTGTCAAATAAATTAAAAAATAAAATCTTTAAAAAAAATAAAAATAAAATAAAATCGCTGCTGTTTCAAACAGCTGCCTTAGCAAGGAAGTCATTTGGAGATTCATGCTGGGCTTTCACTGTAGATGCAGATTAAGTGGTACCTTAAACTGCTTTCCCAAAATTCAATATTTCTGTCTCTAGTGTAGGCTTGGGCTTTGATGGGAAGCCTCAGAATTATTTGTGCAGATCAAGAGAGAGAACATTCTACAAAGAGCTGGGTCTCATTCTCAGCTGACTCACTGACTGCTTATGGGACCTTGGGCAATTTTATTAATTTCTCTGGGTCTCATCATCCCCATCTGTAGAGTGAGGGTGTTGAGTCTGATTATCTCTGCGGTCCCTTTGCAGTCAAATATTTTATGATGCCAAGTCATTCTAATTAATGCAAAAAGAGACCTTGCAGTTGCATTCAGTGTTGTGAAAGAACCGTGAACAGCCCAGCATTCATGCCATGCAGCCCAGGCCAACCACAATCACCCAATCCCGGTCTAATTCTTAGCATCTTGTCCTGTGTCATAAAGAGACAAGAAAATACCCCATGCACACTGAAGAAAGATGCATTTGTGCTGCCTCCATCTGATTGCACTTAGATGCCAGTAAGAGATGTTTTGGTCGGGCACCTGGTAGGACGTACAACAGTTCTGTGTGTTAGAAAATTCTAACATTGGTCAATGATCCAAATAGAGTGATAGAATGATAGAGTGATAGAATGTTCCCCTACCCTTCATCTTACACACACACACACACACACACACACACACACACACACACACATTTTAGAAAAACCTAAAAGGAATCCCCAATTGTTCTTCTGAGGAACTCTAAAGGCAGAGAATCAAGCTTCATGTTTTCACTTGAAAATAAGGGTGGAATAAAATCATCCTGATGTTTGTAAAGGAAAGAGGAGGGCTGTCTTTATTTGCCAGAACTGGCACAAGGCAGTCTGTGATATTCACTGCCAGGAAGTTCTTTAAAATAGAAGCCAACTGGTGTACAATGGATGGGGGAATGTTTTGGGCAAGGAGAGGGGGTGGCAGGGTGCTAATGGAAGGTGCACGAGAAGCTGATGAATGAGTAAAGCTATGACTGGGCTACCACATCCAGAAAGGAGGCAGGATACATCATTTTGGTTATATATGCCAAGGAGAAGAGGTTGGAAAAAAAATACAAAAAAAAAAAAATACTGCAATAGATTTTGTCTCAAGTAAACTTTTAGAAATTTGGTTCTCCGTCTTGGTTGTGATTCCTTTTTGGTCTTCAGTCCTTCTCACATATTCTACCCATGGTACATGAGATTGCTCCAATTTAGAAGGAAAACATACCACCTAATGAATTACCAGTCCACTTCCCTTTCAGTGTCACTCTACATTTACATTTTAGATAACTTATATGTATGAGTGCAAACATAAGATTCATGAGCTGTGAGTATAAGCATACTACCTGACTTCTTAAGCCTCACACACAAATCTGTCTTTTAAGGCTCACTTCTTACGTAAACAATAACCAATGGAATCATGTTCTATGGTAAAATATATGAATTATGAAGTGCTTTGTGTAGGTGCTTCTGTTTATCTTCTGATGCCTGTGGCTCTTAGCCAGAAGAAAAAAGAGGACTTGCCATAAATTTGATAAGGCCACACCACCTAACGAGGAATAGCAAGCCTTATTTGTTCAATAAACAAGCAGTGGTGTTGGGAAACAGACCTGGATCTCACTTTCCCCAACCTACAAATGTGTTCTCCCTCCTAAAACTTTACCAAGTTGTTGACAGTTAGCCACAACATAGAGACAAGGCTCCATTAAGTCATTGTGTACTTTTCAATTTCAACAACTTACACCGTAGATGTGATCAAAACAGTCTGTAAGCGCTATTTAAAAGGCTGACAGCATTATACCATAGTGCAAAATGTTATCCAAAGAAAAATGACCACTGAAGATTAGAAAGGGAATTATTATACCCAATGGCTAGCAGCTAAGACAAGGAAATCCATTGCTCATTACCAGATAGTAGATTTTCCTCCGTCAGTCCTACAGGGTAAACCACTAATGTTTAAAATGTAAAAGTAAAAACTGCACAAAGATCTCATAATTTCAGAGTATTCTTAGCCAAGGCCTTTAAAGGCATTGCCCCAGGAAGCTGCCTTCTGTAGAAGCTACATGTTATCAATGCTGTGTTAATGGATCTTGCTAATTCACTGGGTCCTCTTAAAAACCACATCTTCAGGTTGAAAGGGCCCCATCCAAGGAGCCAGAGGATCTCATTTCTGATAGTTGTTCTTTGCCATTCGGTAATACCAAGAGAGTGAGAGAAGATGGGTAGTAAACAGATTCAGAATTTTCTAGGAAGACAGTCTAAACAAGGCTCTAAGAAAAGTCACTGAAAATGTCAGCCCAGCCGACAGAGAAAGGTTCAGGGAGCAGCAAAGGCATGGCATATACTTTTTCATCTATTCAATCTGACCCTGGGCCCACTGCCATAATCTTTTTTAGGTTAGTGGTGGGAAGGCTGTCGCCTGAATGTTTGCAGAGGTCTCTAACATCCTCTGCTGAAGAACCCTAAACCTCAGGTACTATTTCAGAGGAAATGGACAACACAAAACACAGACAGAAAATTAGCCGCAGCAGACCCTGGATCTAAATAAGTTCCACTAGCCTTTCTGAAATCACTTAAAGGCTGGGGTTGTCAGGGGTGGTGACGGGGGCGAATGGAGTGTGCGTGCGTGCGTGTGTGTGTGTGTGTGTGTGTTTGTGTGTATTTTTCCCCAATGTGGACCTTTGCCCAAATATTTTAATAGGTCCAGAATAGAAACAAGGAAGAAGAAAAAAAATTAACTATTTAGCTAAGCAATTTAAAAATTCTTTACAAAAAAAAATAATAAAAAGAAAGACTTTAACAAAATTGCAGCTATAGCAGGTCTGTGAGGGTAACTCGGTAAAATACTCAGTGGATGGCTGCAAACCTCTAATGGAAAGTTGTGTAAGTGGCTGAGGCCAAAGTAGGCATTAATTACAATGAAAAATCAGTTTAGAGTAGGCCACAACTAAATTGGAAGCTGGTCCTCTAGGTAAAACAAAGAAAGTGAACAGCAGCCTCAGATTTGATTACATGGCAATACAAGAAAAATGTGCTGTATGTTGTCTATTATTAAAGCTGCTTTGGGGCCTTGTGTTGGATGCCTCAGGGATTTTAATAAAAAATTAGTAATAGGTCTGCTGCCCTGGCTCACTGTGGCTTTTTGGAGTATTTGTGGGTTCAGGGCTGGTCCTGCAGTGCAAATTAAGTCATTTTAGACAAGCAGTCTCAGAAAGTGTTATGTGATAGCAAAGTTCAAATACTGCACTTTGGCTCTAAAAGGACACAGCCCCCCCACTGGAGGCTGATTTGGAGCTTCAAAGAAATAATAAAATTTCATCATAAGGAGGAGGAGGGGGGAAATGAGAAAAAAGAAAAGAAAAGAAAAGAAGCAACTGGTTGTTTTTGTGTCTCTTTGACTGCTCTTGCCAAACGCTAGTCCTGGTGTATAAACTATATGAGTGCATAAAATATTGCCAACACGTGAGTTAATGGCAGAAAAGGCAACTGTTAACCTGGGATTTTTCTTTCTTTTTTTTTGTCTTGCAAATGTTAACTCTATAACTCTTTTTATATTGATGTAGTGATATTAATAATATTGTCTTTATCGCTAATATCACCACTGGGTCCATGGCACGACTGTATATATCCTAGCCATGAAACATTAACAAAAGTTCACCCTGATTAAGAAATCAAACCCATAAATCTACATTCTTTCAAAGACGAAAATGTCTGGGCCAAATTATTTTCTACAAGACAGTTACGTGAAAAAGATATCTCCCAGCGTTTCTTAGGTATACTCCAGACCCGATGGTTGGCATTTGCTACCTGAGACCAGCAGTCCCTAGTCTTAGAGTCCTGATAAATGCCGTACAGTTTCAATAGACTGAGATTGCTTCAGTAGGGGTGCATTTCCCACCTGCGCCCTTGCCTAAATATCTGAATAAGCCCCACAAGGGAGATGGAATGCAGTGTTGACATATGATGGATATAAAAAGTGTGCACCTATGTGAGCATGAATATACGTGGGTGTGGGTGTGGTAGTGGAGGCAGGGGACTTTGTGTGAGAAAGAATATAAATTTTTGTCTACATAATTGAAAAATCCTTTGTCATAATCATATTTTTAAGTTTAATAAATAAGGGCAATCCCACTCCATGCCCATGCAGAACATCCCTTGTCCAGCAACCAACAATATCCACATTTAGGACTTGCCTCATCTGTTGACGGAGGATCTGGTAGCGTAATTCAACAGATCTCAAGAAGTTCCAGGAAATCCCAATTGTCCCAAACATCTTCTTCCCCTACCTGATGACCAATACCTAAAATTATATGACTTTAGAGAGCTACTCCTTTAAGTTAAAGCATTGACTGCCATTAAAGTGTGGATTTTCCTGCAAAATCTTTTTAACTTTGGAGTACACAAGGAAACAAAGCACAGGAAAAGAACAAGGGGCCCACGAGATAGGGAACTGGTCGGAGAAGACTGGAAATAACCTTTATGGAAGCAATGACTTCTTTTAAGGGTCATCTCTCAGAGCCTCCGACAGTCCCTATGGAATCATGGAAAAGCTAACTTCTATTAAGAACACATACCAGATGAAGAAGGTGCCCTTCAAATGGGAAAGTACCATGATCTCAGACCACAGGGGTCATGAGGACTTAGAAAGCAATCATGCCTCTCCATTCAGATCCATAACAAATATCTGTTAAGCATTTACAAGGCGTCAAACATTATTCAAACTTCTGTGAAACCAGAAGTGAAAGACACAGTTCCCTTTGCCATCATCCCTAGGTTCCCAATGGTGCAAGTCTCATAAAATTTCCCCAAACTGTTGAAAAAGTGGGGTCAAAAAAAAAACAAAGGAGAGGATAAATGTATGGGCAACACAGAAAAGGTGGTAAGAGGGTCACAGTTTGGTTTAAGCCAAAAAGACTTGATAACACTGACGTACATTCAAAGTTGTCAGCTAGAAGATGCCTACACGTGGCTTCAGTTTTCCAGCACTTTGGTTGGGGTGATCATATCATATATCTTTTCTGATTATATTAAAGAAACAAAACCCCAATGGCAGTGATTAATGTGTTGTACTCCAGCAACAACAACAATTTCAAAACAAACTATGTGGTATCATCTTGTACTGATAATACATTACGTCATCTTAAATGTTTTCAAAGTAGGGTACTCAGTTTTTCAGAAGTTACATAATCGTGATAAGGATATTTCAAATGTATGTCTTCTTCAATAACAAGCAGGCTACTGAGTTATGAAATCCATATATATATATATGGAATATATATATATATATATATATATATATATATATATATATATATATATATATATATATATCCAGGAATCTCAGAATGGAAAAAATCACATATTGAGATTTAAAGCAATGATAGACTATTTCTGTTTATATATATATTTATATATATTTTTTTCTTTTTTTTGAAGACTATTTTTAAAGCTGGTCCTTTCAAAGTGAAATTTGTTCCATAATTCCTTATACACAGAGGACCTTAAAAAGTAAAACTTTCCAAACTGGGTATGTTTTCCCAGTATTTATGACTCCTTCCTAGACCTGTGCCATCTGCACAAAACCTTCACGCAAGGATTTGCCTGAGTTCACAGGTGCTCAGTATTTAAATAACAAGTATACATATTCCAATATTATGCAATCATTGTTATGTGGAAATCAAAAATACTTACTGAAATTTAAACTGAATTCACTGACTCTAAGCCCTGATTCCAGATGAGTTTGGAAAAAAATACATTTTCTATCCACGTGAAAAATGACAGAAACCTCTAATGTAATTCCCTCCCCTGAAGAATTCTAACTGTGAAACTGTAAAATTCAAGTGTTTAATATGTCGTATGGGGAGGGACAGATGTACAGAATTCTAGTCCCTGAATCTTCAACCAGCCCCAAAAGGCAAAGACCATGTCCATCTTAAGTCTTAGTCAGGACTGAATTCTCATTACTCATGACAGTATCTAGCACTGTCAATAAATAAATATTTGCTGACTGGCTGATGGCAGTGTCAGAAATATCCTGGTAACACTCACTAAACATGAAAAGATGCCCATTCCTAGCACTTACAAACCTCAGTGTATATATAAAGGCAATCTTTCTATGTCGAGTTTTCTCTTTGTGACAATGGTCTTTGGAGTCAATGTGGTTTTGTTTGTGTGCGTGCGTGTGCGTGTGTGTGTGTGTGTGTTTATTCTTCAGTTTGGCTTTTAGGATTTAGTAAAGCCCAGTCCTTCTCTTCAGGACATTCGTCATGCACCAGGTAAGAAAGACAACCCGAGTCACAATACAGTGTCATAGCATAGTGCCACAGTATGAGGAGCAACAAAGTCTAATGGAAGCACTGGAAGCACAGTGTTCTCCTCAGGCTTCCTAAGGATGTAGACCTACGACTGGGCTGAAAACAGAGGCCCAGCTCCCACTGAACTTGACGATCAGAAGTCACAGGAAGCTTTTATAAGCCGTTTCAGAAAAGGGGTTAAGAAGATGCCAGGAGCAGAAGGTTGAAAAGGGAAAAGAGTACACATGTGAGTTCTAAATAGACTTGTTTTCAGAAAGCACTCTGAGCAGGAAGACTTTTGAGAGACTGGGTGTTCAGCTGAGGAAGATGTATGGCCGCTCAAATTGAAGATGCAAGAAAGAGAGAGCATACTTGATGGGGCGACGGTCCAGGATTCAGGATACAGCCTCCAGGAATTAATCTTAAAAGAAGTTGCTATATCTTCTTCTAAACCAATGGGGGAGGAGTAAGAAAGGACAAAGATACAAACAAACTTGAAACTTAGTGGAAAAGGAAGTTGGGAGCACTGCTACCCAATAAAAATAATAATGGCTCCAACTGAGAATCTACTGCGTTCTGAACTTTTTGAACATATCATGTCATTGAGTTCTCCTGACAAGTCCTATGAAGTTAGTGAGGTTTTCAAAAAAAAAAAAAAAGAAAGAAAGAAAGAAAGAAAGTTTAGAAGGACTAAGTCAAGGATCAAAGTCACAAAGATGGTAACTGGTGAAGGCAAGATTCTGTCTGATTTAGCAAATCCAGAGTCCATTATTCTTCCAGCATACCAGACCAACATCCATGACCTTGCTTTTCTTTACGAAAGTAGCAGGCAGACTGCCCATTAAAAGGAAGAGGACTAAGGACAGAATTAGTAGTTTAAACAAATAATAAAATATCCAGAAAAAATGCAAAGGGGTGGACCTGCAATTAAAAAGTTATTTTTGGCAGCTTTAAAAGTTCTGTTAAGGTTGGAAATCATTACTTTTATCAACCAATGAAATCATAAGATTTCCTCACAATTGTGAGGATGAAGTCATTAATAAACTGAAGGTATGAGATAGAATGTAGCTGAGATGACTGACTGCTGTGCTTTGGTCAGATGGGAAGAAGTGATTACAAAAGGGAGGTGAAGGACAAGTACAGAGATGAAAAGATCTTGAAGAGTAAAAGGACATGAAGGCATGAGACGGAAGAACTATAGATGGTTCCCCAGAAAGGAAAAGCTCAGATTAACCGGTTAAAGTGGATAAACAGTAACATCATAACATAAGCCATTGAGATGAGTTGCTAAAGGATTGAAGGAAGTGAAAGATAATGGGGAAAAATTAAGGGCAAGGAAACAAAATCACTAGCATGTTAGTACATTACCAAGACGGAGTTTGGGTAGCCCTACGAAAATGTAACAAACTAGTTAGACAGGAAAACCCAAAATCCTAAAGGAAATTGAAGGAATCACTTGAAGATCTGTAAGTACATATGAGAAAGATACATGGATGGAAGGATGGACAGATGGATGGTGGATGGACAAAGAATGAGTATGTACTTCAGAAAAGGAGATTTGTTAAACAAAAAAAGTATATTAAGAACATTGTCTTAATATACCAAAATCAATGGACCAATTATGACATAATTTGTTTGTTTCACATATGAAACATATGTTTCACATATCCTCTTAGAGGATAATAGGTTGGGGACAACCAAAATTAAAATGTAGCCCATATAAACACAACAACAAAGTACAATAATAGTTTTCTTTACACAGTGGTAGTATATGATTTTTGTGTGATTTTTATTTCTTCTTTGTACTTTCCTACACAGTCCAAATGTTCTGTAGTGAATGTATATTACTTGCAATATGAAATATTGTAATGCATTTTAAAGGGACATGTATTATATCATATTATATCACACATAGGCATAAGAAACACTACAATTTTTTTTTAAGATTTATTTTTTATTTTAAAGAGAGAGAGAACACAAGCCGGAGGGGCAGGGAGAGGGAGAGAGAATCTCAAGGAGACTCCACACTGAGTGCAGAGACCTAAGTGGGGCTTGATCTCATGACCCTGAGATTACTACCTGAGCTGAAACCAAGAGTCAGATGCATAACCGACTACGCCATCCATGTGCCCAAAGACACTACAAGTTATAAGTTATAAGCATGCTTTAGGTCTTGTTGGAAGGCCTAGAAATTTTTTTTTAAAAAATATGTATAAGACCTGTATAAATGTATATATAAAATATATGTAAATTACATATATGTATATATTACATACACACACGTGCATGTATATATTGTTCTGTATATACACACCATAGGTAGACATATGTTTTTCTTTATATGCACATGCATATGTGTGTGTGTGTGTGTGTGTATGTACTTAGGTTTAAACATGGATGGAGAGGACACAAACACACATTACTCCCGAGGAAAGGAGTAAATATTAACTATTATACTATTAACACTACTATATATTAACACTACTATAACAATAACAAAAAAAATTTACCCAGAAAAATTGAACTGATTGAACTAAAAATTGAACTAAGTATCAGAATTTCTCTCTCCAATTCTGTGGGTGGTCAGCTTCTGTTAAGGACATGACAGTGTGCATGAGAGGCCAGATCCACATAGCCTTCTAAATGTACCCATTCTATTTGCCTCTTGTTTGATCCACACACTACAGGCCGGGACCCTTATTTTTCTCCTTTCGTAGGGGATTTTGGACTGTAGCACCCATCCCACTGACTTACTGCACATGGCTTTCCAGAAAGCTCTGCTCAGGGACATGAGGGCATAAAGGATTCAGACACAGAATGAAGCCTCTCCTTATGGAAACAGTTACATGACTGATGCCACTTTGTTTGAATAACCAGGCTACAAAGGGAAAACGAAGTCCCCTTTTGTTCACAGGAGGGTTCCTGACGAGGTAGCCTGGAAAGACTGGTCAGCCCCGCTCAGGCCGCTCGGCCCCACAACAGGGAGCCCTGACTGGTTCTACTTTCGCATCTTGCCAGAAGAGCTAGTATTGTTTCTTCCACAAAGGTGCTTCTGTGTGCGCTACTATCAATAAATGTTGTCCATCAAGGCATGTTTTCTTCGTCAATAACTGACATCACATATATGATTTTAAACCCAAGTAAATGATTTTGTACGGTAATACACTGAGGTGCTGGAAACACGGAGAGGGAACCAAACATGAACTCGAACTTTCAGAAATTTAGGATCAGCATCGAACAGAGCTCACAACATGCCACCACCCCCATTCCCTCATAAGTTAGCCCAGAGAAAAGAAAGATGTGTAGATGTTCCCGAAACTGTTCTCACTGTTTCTTCCAAAGTCACCTGAAAGGAGGGAAAAGCGTGCAAGAACAACGTCCCAGGAGAGCCACCTTTAGGGACATTTTCCAATCTCATGTGTCCACCCTGCCACACACCTGACTCGTTCACAGATACCTCACCAAAAAGCTTTGCAAAATCATGCATTTGAAACCCTACTTATTTTTTCCTGTACCATTGTTCAGTTGAACCAAAGTGTCTGCTCTTATTACTGCCCCAACTACTACTGATGAACAAAAAGAGGGCTTGAATTTCATGAGTCTGTGAGATTTTCACCTTTCTTAAATGTATACTAAAGACCTCCTTAGTCAATATTTTCACAGACAGTTGTAATTAATCCAGGTTTTACTTAAGCTAACAAATGACTCTCCTTCACAATAAGTAGTGCAAAGCTGATTCACGAATTTGCTAATGTCCTCCGGGTTGCTGACAGAGCCCACAGTTGCACAGTTAAGGGGTTTGGTGTAATAAGAAATGTATTTGGGTTCCTGGTACCGAGCTTCTAAATCCCTTTCCTGAGTGATACCTTTTGTCACTCCCAAGGAGACCTTTGGAGCACACCTAAATTTATGCCAATGACGTGACTTAGGGTGGGGCCCCTAGAGACCCAGAGATTAGAGGGTTGGAACTTCCAGCCCTGCCCATCAAAAGGGGGAAGAAGGGCTGGAAATTAAAGCTCCATAAAAACTCTCAATCAGATTTGATTAGCTTTCAGGTTGGTTGTAGCATCCACATGGCTGGAGGGGGCACACCCCAGTTCCACGGGGACAGAACCTCACCTTATGTACCCCTTCATCTGGCTAGTTTTCTGTATGCTTTATAATATCCTTTATACTGGTAAACGTAAGTAACTGTTTCTTGGAGTTCTGTCTGCAGGCGTCTTCAGTGAACTCTTCCAATGTGGGAGCCATGGGAACCTCTGATTTATAGCCAGCTGCTTAGAAGCACAGGTAACAATCTGGCCTTGTGATTGGGGTGTGAAAGGGGGCAGGGGTGGGGACAGTCTCAGGGGACTGAGCCCTCAACCTTTGGGATCTGATGCTGTCTCCAGGGTAGACAGTGTCAGAACTGTAGGACCCCCATTTCAGTGTCTGCTGAGAACTGGAGAACTGCTTGGCATGGATGTCTCCATGCATGGAGATCATGGAAATCATGACACACAATCAGACTCCCCTCTTTACTTTTTATAGTAAAAGTAAAAATGTCAACACTTCTAAGGGTGCCAGGGGCAAAGGGGATCAAGGTGCTAGGGGTGGGAGGTAGTTGCAGGGTTCAATAAGGTATCTAGGAGAGGTTTCATCAAGAAAGTAAGTTCTGAAAAATGACTTGGAGGTGAGGGAGCTGAGGGTATTAAGATGCGGTGCATCCTTGCTATGTGTTTAGGGTAAAATTAGGGGGCACCGTGGCTGGAACAGAAAGATCGAGGCAAGGACAAGTAGGAGATAAAGTCAGAACTGTGTGGGCCTTTGTAACAAACTTCCAACGTGACCAGTTTGGAAGGACCAGTTTGGTTACCAATTTAGGAGCAGATCAAATGGGACAGAAACCTGTTAAGATGCAATGGGAATCATGGAGGCAAGAGATGAAGATGGCTCAGGCTCTGACCAAGGTACCACTGGAGGTGACTGAGTTGCGGTTCCACTGTAAATGTCTTTTCAAGGTAGAGCTGACAGTATTTTCTCGCAGATTGGATGTGGTAAGAGAAGGAGAGAAGACAAGAGTAATTATAAGGTTTCTGACCTAAGCATTGGAAAGTTGCAGTTGACACGTACTGAGATTGGAAAAACTAAGAATAGAGCAATTGGGGGGCGGGAGGAGGAGGATTAGGAATTCCTTTCTGGATATGTTGGGTTCAAGATATCTATAGCATATGCAAGTGTAGAGGAGAGGTCTTGTGGGCAGCTGGATATGAGTTAAACGTTTCAGAGAAAGAGGTCCAGGCTAGAGAGATTAAAATAAGGAAAAGTGTGGTTTTAATTTTTTTTTTTCCTAACCACTCTTAACAGTTTGGAAAATTTATGTCTATAATTAGTACTTCAAGACTCCAATTCCTTTACGCTAAGGTATTTGGAGAGAAAGGGGGTGGGAGGAGCAGAAGGAAGGAAGGTAGAAGATTGATTGATTATTAGGAGATTTACAAACGGAGAGTGTTTATTTCCCTAGACTCAACGTGCTTCAGATACAGGGCAAACTCCTGAGCAGTTTAAGTCAAATCCTAAAAACCCTTAATCCTATTTTCCCACAGATACACATCTTTCAATGTTTCTAAGTCATTCCCAGTAGATTTTCCATTAGAAATGGCTTATAACATTTTAACTTGAAGTTTATCAGCCTCCAACCTTTCAAATAATTAAATATTTAAATGCTCCGGAAAATTGGCATTTTTGAAGCAAGCATTGTTTTGCAATGCAAATCGTCATCCTTAATTTCTCTGCTGGTAAAGTGAGTTACAGGTATTGGTTTTGCTCCTGGTGCATGAAAACCAGAATACCTTCCCCCATTTTCTGGGCTCTGGGGTGACCCCTCTGTGTCAGAAGACACCTTCCACAGGAAAATGACAAGACAGAAAGGGAAGAGGAAGGAAAGAGAAGACAAAGGACCCTACCTTAACGGCCTTGGGTACGTTTTCCAAGCTGACTACCGGCCCTCTGCTTTACCATCAACTGCTCCATGAAGGCAGAACAAGCCTGGGGGCCTTCTGAGCCTGTCTGCAGCCCCAGCAATGCCCGCGGCAGGCGGGCCCCGCTCACAGGTGAGCCTCGACTGTGGATAAGGCTCTCACCACCTGCCCCTCGAGGAGCATGGAGGGCAGGCCCCTGCTCCGCACCCCTAGGAACCCCTCCCTGCAGGAAATCCTGGGAGTTTTTACATCTGCCAGAAGAAGAGTTCATCCAAGGGGCTCTATCTGCATCCACCTGTTTCCCCTCCGCTAAGACTCTCTTCATTTACTAACAAACGAAGAGAGAGAACTTTCTCCCCCTCGGATTTAGTTTTGAGGACTTAAATATATGCCTGAGAGCCAAGTGTGGACAATGAAGAAAAAGAAAAGGGAGAGAGCAGGGAACTTCAGCACGAGGATTCAACGGATTCAACAGAGCCTTGTCTCCTTGCTGTCTTCATCTGCATTAAATTGGTCATGACCTTCCAGGTGTCTTTAAGGTTGAAGTGTTTGCTGGACCATTTCGAGCTGAGCCACGGGTCCACGTGACCCTCCTGACACCAAGAGGCAGGCTTTTAAAAGAACAGAGGCACCTTGTCAGGGCCCCGAGGTCACTAATAGCCTGCCTTGAGCCCTCAGATAGGTCATGTTCGGCTTCCTCATCCAACACAAAGGGACTGGCGAGGGAGCTGGGGAGGGGCGGGGGGATAATTATCATTCTGGTGTTTTTTTCCTCAGGCCCCAAGTTATGCTCCATGTCACTGTGTTAATGTGCCTGCAACCAGGGAGACACATAATGCTCCTCTCAGCCCTGTTTATTAGCAAGATCCATTTGCAAAAGGCCCTTCTTTTGTGCCACAATATGAATGTGCTTTGATGGCAAATAATTACGGGCAGTCCTTTTGACATGAAGATCCACAGGCTGCCCTAGTTAAGCCAGTAATTAGCCTGTCCTCCTTTTTTTTATATTATTATTGAGAAACTACAAATTATCCTCATGTGTGCACCGGCCATTGCTTTTTCTCCTTTCTATTCTCCCACTCTCCCCTGCTCGCTCGCTCTCGGGCTCACTCGCTCTCGCTCCTTTCTGTCTCCCTCTCCCTCGTCTCTCTCAGCACTTTGGATAAGCGGAATGCAGCTGCACAAAAGCAAGATAAAGCTCGACCATCAAGATGATGAACAATCTGGATGAAGAGCCTTCGAGATGAACACAAAAGCAGGAGAAGTGCAGTTGATGTAGGCCTGGACAGCTGAAGAATGCTGTGGTCTAAGGATGAATAGCCCTCATTTGTGAATATACAGATTTTCCACAATGAATAAAAACTGAGTGGAGGTCACAATAAATAAACTTTTTCCCCCGTTCCTCTCCAATAATAATTCAGGTTCCCGGCACCAAACAGCTGTAAATTGAAGGTTGTGCTTAGTTTTCTCAACTCTCAAAGGGGATAATTAAGCTAAGATCACATTGTTTGATATATTAGTGTAATGATGAGCTACTATATTCTGCTTGTTTCAAGTTATTTTAGTTTTTCTTTCCCCTTATCTTTTTTTTTTTCAAATTACATTTCAAATACATTTTAAATGTAAGAACAGCGGTTCTGAAACAGAGTTTGCCCTCTGTTTGGATCTACTTGAAATGTATTCATATAACATTTAATTAAAGCGGCAACATCCCCCTTTAGAAAATGTGTGGAGGTAGAAATATCTATATTATCTGACTAGTTCTGACATAATCTTGCCAAAAGGCTGACTCTTTTTCCTTATTGGTGCAAGATAATTAGACCATCATTAACCTCCTGAAGCATCACTGTCAGTATTTCTTGGTGTTATAAAATCAGGATTTGGGAAGATTTTCATAATTTTGCTTAAGATCACCAAGAAGGCAAAGATCAGTTCTGAAACATGCTCAGCTTAGAAGATTTCTGAAAACCAGAATTTGCGAGTCTACACTTTATAAAGCGCCTCAGCCCACAGGAAATGCTACCAACGGTATCCCTCTGCTCTTCGTAACACCGTCTCCTATTTGTGAAGTCTTGACAATAAAAAGGCCCAAATACTGTTTTGTATTTTGTTAACGTAGGTTAGGTTGTCAGTTTCTTTCAATAATTTTTGATTTGAAAACGTACTGGAAAATCAGAAATATCTGTATCACATAAAAAAGAAACAGTCCATTTTTAGAAACCTTTTCTTTTTTGGTGGGAGTGGTAACCATAAAATAGTCTTGACTTCAAAAACAGCCATTTATTGCCAAAGGTTTGGTGGATTTTGTTGTTCATTTGATTGGTTAGTTGATTGACTATTTTTCCTAGGACCTTCTCTATTCTCCCCAGTTAGTCCCAACTCAGAATGGGTTCTACCATATCCACATTTAGGAAGGTGTCCAGATTTGAACCAGATACAGAAAACTATTTACGAGCAGGAACACTGAGTATGGGAAAGTATGGAGAACCTACCCTCGACTCCACTGTGATCTCAGCCCCATGAAAGAAAAGGAACTTCTTAAGGGTCCTAACCCCGGAGACTTCTAGCTCAAGGACAGCCCATCCACTGCATGACGGGCAGCCTTCCCCGTGACTTCTCCAGTCCTCTCAGAGGAACCCGAGGGAAAAGCGAGCCGTTAAATGTGCTGTCTGCGTGTGCAACGGGAGAAAGCACAGGCAAGAGAAAACAAGCCTGGAGCAATCCAAACAGAAGAGTTCGAGCCCACTCACAACGTGTACCCAAGAAAGAATCCTCAGACTCATGAAGTTTGTTTCTTGTTTTTTGTTTTTTTGCTTTGCTGCATCAGTAAACCAGCCAGAGACAAAGAAAAATCAGGCTGTGGGCCTCAAACAAAGGCAATCATTGCTACCTCTATTCGCTGCCATCTTGGGGTTGTTTTTTTAAAGGACCAGCACATCCATTTGGAAATGTTATACAGGTTTAGGCCAAGGAAGTTCAGTTTAGGAGTTCACCTGGGTCAAATGTGAAATAGCTTAATAAACTTTTAAGTGCTGGGAGCAGGCCAGGTCTGGTATGATGTGCATGCCTGTCTAAAAATTCAGCTAATTAGCATTTCTCTCACCTTTCTCCTTAAGACTTATTAATTCTGCCTACAATTTACTGAATGCCTCCTATATCCTTGGCACTTTCCTAGCTGTAGAATCTTACAGAGAAACAAAACACGTTACATTCCTGCTTTCACGGAACTTACATTTCCGTGGGAGGAAATGGAGAACAAACAAACAAATAAAATATAGCATACAAAGTGTGCTGTGGTACAAAGTGATAAGTGGTACAAAGAAGAAGGAGGTAGGAGGATGTGGAGGAAGGGATGTATTTTGCATAGGCTGGTCAGGGAAGGCCTATCTACTCAGGTGACATTGACCTGAACAAAGTGAAAGAAGGAGTCACGCAAAAGCCATACAGCTTTTGGGGGAGAGTTTCCCAGGTTAAAATGAACCCTCGGTCAAAGGCCCTGAGGCAAAAGTATATTTGGCATATGCCCTCACAGGCAAGAAAGGGGATGGGGATGAGGTCAGAGAAGGGACAGAGGGCGAGATCATGCAGAGCATCTCACCACGAAGCTGAAAGGAACCACAGTAGTTTACTGGCTCTGGACTTCCAGCTAATATGCTTCTATAACACAGTTTACCTGTATGAGGTACTGAAAGGAATATTCCAAGATAATAGGTGGCTGGTTGACTCACTGTGGTTTCACGTTATGAAATATTAGGTATTTCACGTTATGAAAAATACGGTGCAATTAAAAATGCCTATTACAAACACAACTCTCTTCCCTCCAAAAAAGGAAAAAAAAAAAAAAAAAATAGGCAAAAGATGGGAACAGACACTTCACCAAAGAAGATATATGGATGGAAAAGAAATGCGTGAAAAGTTGCTCAACATCATTAGCCATTAGGGAAATGCAAATTAAAACTATGAGATAACACTACGCAGCTATTAGAATTGCTCCAATTAAAAAAGAAAATGATAATACAAAATCATGACAAAGATATGGAGCCACTGGAACTTTTATGTATTTCTGGCAGGAATGCAAAATGGTAAAACCACTCTGGAGTATAATTTGACAGTTTTTTATAAAGTTCAACATACACTTACCATATGACCCAGCAATTCCTCCCTCGAGGGAATCCCACACCTGTGTCTTCACACATGGACACACACAAACCTGTGAACAAACATTGAGAGCACTTTCATTTATAGTCACTAAAAGCTGGAAACCGAATGTCCATAATACAGTGAACGGATAAATAAATCATGGTATATTCACGCACTGGAACACTCAACAATAAAAAGGAATGATAAGAAACAATATGGATGAGACGCAAAAGTATTTTGCTAGGTGACAGGAGCCAGAATGGAAAGGACACATACTGTGTGATTCTATTAATGTGGCATTCTCAAAAGGGCAAAATTACAAGATCAGTCATCAGATCAGAGGCTTCCAGGAGCTGGTAAATCAGAGGAGGTAAATTGGCTAAAGAGAGGCACGAGAAAACTTTTTGTGATAATGGAAATATTCTCTCTTAATTGTAGTGAAGGTTACACATTGTGTATGTTTATCAAAATTTATAGAATATACACCTAAAAGGGGTGAATTTTATTACATGTAAATTATATCCCCAAAAATGCCTGCTGCAATCATGACGCATTTTCAGGTGAGTATAGTAATCCAAAGATGACAGATTTTAGACGAACCATGAGAGACTTTGGACTCCAGGAATCAAACTGAGGGTTTTAGAGGGGAGGGAGGGAGGGGGATGGGTTAGCCCAGTGATAGGTATTAAGGAGGGCATGTATTGCATGGAGTACTGGGTGTTATATACTAACAATGAATCATGGACACTACATCAAAAACTAATGACGTACTGTATGGTGACTTACATAACATAATAAAAAAATATAAAAATATTAATTTTAGCGCTCTCTATCTTCCCTACTGAAGGCACAATTAATTTAAGTAAGCTGTTCTCACTGATAGTTGAATCTCAGTGTTGTATGGGAAAACAGTGTTGGCATGGGGCTGTGGGCAGAGAAAAACCCGAGATGCAGGCCCTGTGAGCAAGACCGTACATGTCAAAGTAGCTCTACTCCGTCTCTCCCATTTTGCAAATGTAGACATCTGGGTATTTTGTCACACTTGGGTGAGGCAGAGCTTGCCCCTCCCTCACCAGCACAGTCCCTGGAACAATCTAGTGAGCTTGCAAAACAATGCAGTCTCTTTGCTCTGGTTTCTCCTCATTCACCCAACAAATCAAGGAGCCAGAATCAATCCAGATACTTATTAAGTACCTATTATTTGCAACACACTCGAACAGATACACAAATGTGGTGCCTGTTCTTAGAAGAACAAAATTCAATTAGGTAGGGGGAAATATATACATGAAAAGAAACTAAAAATGTAAAACAGTATACAGAAAGTGTCACTTAATTGGCACCAGCAATTGCTATTATTCAAAACAGAAGTCTTGCACCCAAGAAAATAATACTTATTATCATCATTCATTGAAGAAAGCCTATTGCCCACCAAGCCCTTTACATGGATCATCCCATTTAATTTTCATAATGATTCTGAGATTTCAGTTTTATTTTTTAAAAGATTTTATCTATTTGAGAGAGACAGAAAGCATGAGCTGGGGGGAGCGGCAGACAGAGGGAGAAGCGGACTCCCCACTGAGCAGGGAGCCCACCCTGGGGCTCCATCCCAGGACCCTGAGATCATGAGCTGAGCTGAAGACAGAAGCTTAAGTGACTGAACCACACAGGTGCCCAGAGATTTGAGTCTTTAACCCATTTACAAATGAAGAACTGGAACCTCAGAGAGTTTGAGTAACTTGTTTGCGGACCCTCAGCCATGGATGAGCCAGGATGTGAACTAAGGTCTTTCTATCTGATTGCAAAGCTGTGAGTTTTCCACTACCCTGAGCTGAGTTAGTTGAGAAATAGTCATCAAAGTGGTCAAATTTCAGCTAAACTTTATAGGGTGTAAAATTCTATACAGGCAACAATGAGATCAAGGGTGATGGAAAAATCCAAGAATTGTTCAGAGGCAAATGAAAGCAACAGAAATACAATGTCTACTTTGCAAATACTGTTAGATTGCATCCGGTATGGGTGAGCTCTCAAATATTTTATCATAAGTTTGGTGAGTAAACAGCTCCCTCTTTTTTAATTTATATCTAGCCTCTAAATCAGGTCAAAACATTTCAAAAGTAGAGACCTCTCTTGCTGAAATGAATTTTCCCTGTTAGGAATTTTCTTTGGGGAGGCGGTGGTGGAGATTTCATTCAAGTTGGCTTAGGTGAGTTATTCCCTAATATGAACCTCCCAGCTAGCTTTAAGAAGACGGAGAAATGCAGTAAGACCCACCACAAACCACAAATAAAAATACTCACACTCTTTTATCCCTGAGTTATAGCTTTAAGATTAGATATTTAAAATCAGGATTATCTAATGCAACCTAGGTCTTTTTTTAAAGGGTCACACTTCTTGTTTCTGCACAAACAGAAGGGCCTTCTTCTACACTCCCGCCCTCCCCTCCCCCATCTCAGTCTTCTGATGCTCAGATAGCAGTGGGATAAGCAGTGAAAACTTTGAAGTAGGCATGTACTGCATCCCAGTGAGAAATAATTAGAAAAATGGGCACTCTTTTAGAGTCTTTTTTTTTTTAAATAAATGGTCAGATAGTAAATATTTTCAGCTTTGTAGGCCACAAGGTCTCTGTTGCAACTACTCAACTCTGGGTTGAGTAGCCATAGATGATACTTCAATGGAAGGGTATGGCTGTGTTCCAGGAAAATTTTATTTACAAAAGCAGGAATTCCTGCTCTAGGACGGTGATGGCCGTCTTGCTGCTGACCTGTTATACAGGTCAACAGACAGGACCTCAGAATTGTGAACTGCAACCCAAAAAAATGTTGCCCACCACTGCAGCTCACAGACCGGGCATGCTGCCTACTCAATTCTTATCCACTATGTCCTCCATTCCAAATCTGGTCTTTTTACTTGTCCAGAACTGAAACTGCTCATGGATTTCCATTAGCACTTGTGGCAAAGGCAGTGGATTTATTAACTCTTTTTCTTCACTCAATATCCTCATTTATAACAAGGTGTTTTCTGGAGAACACAGAGCAAGATCAATAACCAGAATGGGGAGATGCAGTGTTAGTTACTCAGTTCTCTTTATTCCCCCACTTCGTTTATGATCGTTTCCTCTCTCCCTCTCTCCCTCCCTCTCTCTCTCTCTCCCTCGCCACACTTGGATTTTCATTTAGCTCTGATCCAAAACAAAGTACATTTTGTTGGCTCCACATTAAATACATGGCTCAGCTGATTATGGTCAGGTTAAGGTAGAATTACTTTCAATTTATCACGAACAGGCAGGAAAGCAAGACTTAAATCTACAAAGAAGGCTGTCTTCTTCTCCATTCAAACCCCAAGACTCACCAAAGACATCGTCAATCAGCAACTGATTTTCAAATTCTCTTAAAAATGTTTTACTAGTTCACTTTACTTGGCATTTTTACCGCTATGTGTATCTGTAAAGTAGTGATATAATTAGTAAAGCTATTAATGTTTCTTATGCTTAGTATTACAAATGCTATAAATCTAGCTTATAGCAAAATAAATAATGATGATAACACTGTCAAGCATCTGTGTAATTGCTGGATGGCTTTGTGTAAACCGAGGTGTTAGCGCTGTGAAAGAGCTTACTCTGGGGCCCTCAGCCACCCTCCCTATGAACCATTCAAGGAACCCAGAGGCACCATGGAGTAAGAACTCCATGATTCCCCTCACATTTCACAGCACGAGACAGCCCCAGCTTCCAGACTGGTCCTCGATATGCTGCTTCAGTCACAAAAGAGGTTCCTTTCATTAGGGCAGAGTAGACGTCATAAGATTCTATCTGTTCTATTGTGAAACTAAGGTGTTGGAAGCCTCCTGAACTCCCCGTTATGAATATCTGCACACTTGCTGGGCTCTTAAAATTATCCATTCCGCAAGAAGGGATGTTCTAACTAACATAGAACCCTACTTCTGAGCAGGGTTTCCCTAAACAAAAGCCCCACCAATCTGAGGTTAGAACCCTTTTCTTAGGGTGACGACACCTCCATTTGTCTTGCTATCTGGCTCATACCCGACCACCCACTGACACACAGAAGAGGGAACCTTATCTACAGGTTCTTCCTCGAATTCCTGTTTTCAGTACGCCGGAAGGATTAAAATGAACAGCCCTGCACACTGGTCCTGAGTAATGGGCCTTCAAAAACCAAAGTATTAGACAAATATATCAGCTATGAGATAGAATACCAAGGGCTAGTTCCACAGTATCAGCATTTTCGACTTCATTCTAAAGTGACTGGATGATAAGAGGGCACAATTCGTATTTTGAATTCAGGGCGAGAAGATCTTTTTAATAAAACTGTTTTTACGAGGTAGCTATATATCATTTCTTACCAAAATGCAAAACAAAGCCTGGGTATTTTTTCTCTCTCTCTCTGAAACATCCATAATGATAGATTTCCATTGTATTTTTTCATCCCATGAATGAATTTTTCAAGCCAAACTTTTCTTGCTGCTGCTGTTGTTGATGGCGCCAAAAGGTTTCAGGGAATCTTTCTTTGCTCAGAAAGCAGCCTGCAGACCCAGACAGAGAGGGAAAGGAAGTTGTTTGGGTGAATAATGAGGGCCGAGCCAGAGCCTCCCATGGTGGCAAGTGTGAGGCCAGATGAATAGGATAGCACTTTGTGTGTTCAAAAGGCAGTCTCTTTTCCTGTTATCCTTGGCCTGTTGTGCTGGCCCGCTAACCGGTGGGCGCACACTATCATTCATTAGCATTTTTATGGCACTTTATTTCTGCAGTGCACATTACAAATCGTATTTGTTAACTTCACAACGTTCCTTGTGAGATCATCACCACTGATTCACAGCAGCCCAGGTTCAAGGGGCTATGAGTGGATGAGCAAAATTAAGAAGAGGGACATTCCCGAGTTTGGGATGCAATTCTAACCAGGACAGAAAGGACGCTTCAGCAGAAGATGTGCCCACGCTCCCAGCTGGTGACTCAGCTCTCCATAGTTTCACTCCTCTCTGGGATCTATCACCTGAGTTCATTCGTGCCCTTCACGAACCTCATCACCATCAGACTTATTACTTGATGGCAAGGCTCACATGTGTTTTGTTTACTTTGTGTGGTCGCTCTTCCTTTTACTTCCCCCAAACTAGTCCTTTCGCATTTCGACATGCAGTCAGTCTTTCTGTCACGAATGGTGAAGAATGCATGTTTACGTGCCATGACCTTATGCATTTTACAGGTCAAAACCTCTCTCTGGTTCGGTTTTTCTGGAACCAAGTCTCCTTCCAGAACTCTGTATACCCTTGTATTAATGCCCCTTTGGTGGCTTTAGTCGCCTTTCCTAAGTTTTCTTCTAGGACATGTACTATATTGATAATGTCAATGTCAGATTTGGACACTTAACCCTTTGTTTTAAATCTATCATTATTCCTCCTATTCCCAGTGATCAAAAGGTAAGGCCCAACAAGCAAAAGGATGATGGTAGCTTCCAGAGCAGAATTAATTGTTGAACAAAACAGAGAGCTCTGGGTGGATCTGTGTCAACTGGACAGTCATGCTGACCTCAGAGGAAGAGCCTGATTTCTAAAAACTATCAGAGAGTAACTTCCTGCTTGTCTCAAACTTCTTTCTCAAAGAAGCTGTGGAGACGGAGGACATACCATAGGGAGAGAGTCAGAGAGAAACCAGCCCAGGAATGTCCTTGCGAATGTCTAACACCTTCATGGAGCTGCCAGACCTCCCAGCAGAGGTACACAAGACACAGCACTCAAAGCTGCCAACCTCATCTAAATGACTGGCCCAGATTCAGGAAGATTCCCTCAGTCACAACATGATTTATTGAATGCCTGCTACGTGCATTTTTTTTTCCTTTCTGAAATAATTTGATTCCCAAATGTTATAAAATTGACATGAATTTATATATATACCCTTCACTCAGATTCCTCAACTATTAACGTCTTATATAACCACCACACAATTACCAAAATCAGGAAATTGGCACCGAAACAACATTATAATCAAATCTAAAGATTATATTCAAATTTTGCCAAATATCCTATTGAAATCCCCCCTTTTTTTTCCTGGTCCAGTCTCCCATCTTGGATCATACATTGCATTTAGACAGTTCTTCAATCTGTCATTTGTCTTTTGTAACCTTGATATTTTCAAAAAGTACAGGTCAGGGGGCGCCTGGGTGGCTCAGTGGGTTAAAGCCTCTGCCTTCGGCTCAGGTCATGATCTCAGGGTCCTGGAATCGAGCCCCACATCAGGCTCTCTGCTCAGCAGGGAGCCTGCTTCCCCTTCTCTCTCTGCCTGCCTCTCTGCCTACTTGTGATCTCTCTCTATGTTGAATAGATAAATAAAATCTTTTAAAAAAAAAGGTGCAGGTCAGTTATTTCTTTATTGTTAATGTCTCCCAATTTGGGTTTGTCTGATGCTTCTGCATGATTAAATTCAGGTTATAGATTTTTGGCAAGCATATCATAAATGCGGTGTTGTGTCCTTCTCAGTGCATTGCATCAGGAGGCACATGATTTTCTATTTGGCCAATTATTAGATCATAAACCTCATTATTAATGATGTTACTCTGATCATTTGACAAAAGTGGTATTTGTCAGGTTTCTCCACTATAAAATTACTATTTTTCCCTTTGTAATGTCTATGTATCTTGGAGAGATGGTAAATACCCTGAGATGGTAAAAGTATCTTGTTTTTCATCATACATGCACACACTGACTTTAGCATTCTTTGCATATTTTTATATGCCAGCATTTTGCTAAGCACTTTTTATGCCTTCTTTCACTTTACCCTCACATCCAAGGCAGATATTATCATTATTTAGCCTCATTTTATCGATGAGAAATCTGAAGTTCAGAGTAATTAAGCAATGTGACCCAAGATATATAGCTACTAAGTGATAGAGCCAGGGTTTGAACCAAAGTCTGATTCAATTACTCTAGCAAATGAGAGAAGAGGCCTACCAGCACCTAAAATCTCCATTATTTGTAACCTCTGGGCTTTCCTATTTTGCTACCATGAGTGTATCACTACTGAGAAGCATAAAAGTACACCTATCAATGCTACAATTATTGATATTCCAGGCCACAACAGAAAGTGGGGAGAATGTTGTAGAGGGAATACAAAAATATTATATTCAATTCACCTGGGATTGGCACAATATTATTTTCTTCTTCTTCTTAATTTTTTCTTTTAATTTGAGCATAACCTTTTAGTTGGCATTGTACAAAAGCAAGTTGATAGGAATGGCCCAAACCTTTAGAAATTTAACACTTAAGTAAATCAAGACCAATGGATCATGCCATAAAGCACAGCAGACAAACTCTAAGAAGGAGTTAGGGATCTCTAATATTAAAACTGTGAGGCAGATATGTCCTGAGACCCAGATAAACAAAGTCTTGAGAGAGATCTTAGACATTGAATGTTTAACAAATATAAAGCCATCGAAAAACTCTCTTCTCATTAAATACCAGTTTTACTATTTTTTGAGTTCATAAGTTCTTTGAGAACAGAGACTATGTCTATCTTGTTCCTCAGTGTATCCCCAAGCCTAGCACAATAACTGACTCACAGAGTTCAATAAATATTGAATTGAATGTTCTGGTCAAAGTATCATGTTTCAAAGTGTGTTCTTGGCAGAATATATGGTGATAATGAGGTTTCTGAAGAAAGTTGGGAAGGTTTGAGTAGTAACTCACCCTGATAAATGTATTTCTAAAAATGGATTTCTTGGGCCCAGTACCAATAAACATTTCATCTTGCCTTAATTCTATACACCGCCATGTAGCTTGTCTTCAAGAGAAGAGAGTTAGTCAGCGTGACACATTCTGCTGTTGTTTTGTTTTGGGTAAAGTTACTACACTGTTTACACTCAGCAGCACTCACATAGAAACAAGTATCCTCCTTCCTCGAAGCATTTCTATCATACCCTCCCATCCCATATTAGTCAAATTCCTCCACTCATAAGTTATAGAACCCGACTCAAGTTAGTAAAGCTAAAAGAAATTACTGGCCCACATAAATGGCTTCAGACACAGCCAGATACGGAACTCGAATGACGTCACGGAAAGATGTCTGTTTCTCTTGCTGTCTTTTAGCTCTGCCTATCTCTGTTCAGCTCAAACTGGCTCTCTTCACACTGTGTCAGAAGAGCTGCTAGCAGCCCCACAAGCGCACATTTCCAGCCTTGCAAGCCCAGTGGAAAGAACAAGTCTTTCCTCTAGCTCCGGCAATACCGTTTCAGAAGGATTATGATTGGCTAGATGGAGTCGGAGGTCCATCTTTGAACCAATCAACATAGCCAAAACAGTGAGGTATTCTGATTGGCTAGGCCTCAGTCACATGCACAACCCTGTGGTGGGGCAGCTCAGCTGAATCAATCATGTGGCATGGAATTCTCCCACAGTAAAGAGAATTTTGTTGCCAGAACGTGAGTGGAGAGAAATAATCAACAACAGTTAAGAATGCCAGATGTTCATGATAGTCTACATTTCACAGAACCTGAGAATCCAGTGCCCTTGCTCTCATCAGCCTTTCTTGACCTGTCCTGGCACCATAAATGCTTTCTTTTCTGACCTCCAATGGTGTTAACTCTCCAGGCATGTACGCCCCATGCAGCTCTATAACTGGATGAGGCATCTCTAATAAAATGACAGGCTCTTAGAGGACAGAGACCCTGTCTTCCTCGTCCCAGGCAATGCTCCTTCGATTCTTGCACAGTACACATAACAGACATTCCACAATGACCGCCAAAGTCTTAAACCAGAAATTTCTGTCATCACGCCAGCTCATCCGAGGCCTCCTTGTGGACTATCTGAAATTTAGTCCGATTTGGGCTTCTTCACATAATGGGCAACTGAACTCAAAGCAGTATAGCGGCAAGAGTCTCTTTCTGTTTTGAATCATGACAAAGAGACCCATGCAGGGACCCAGGACCAAGATCAGGCCTGGCCCCAAAAAGTCCTCCTTTCAAAAGTTAGCAAAGACTTTCCCAACTAGAAGGCTTAGAAGAAATTCTAAATGAGATTTTAGCCCCTGCCACTGATAGAAGAGGAGCTGCCATGTGAGACGTGGAAAAAAAAGACAAAAATCCCTCAGTCCTGTAATGGCAGCCCCACTTCTGCCTCCTACACCAGCAGTTGGCTTCCACGGCCTGCTGACCTTGTGCCGGGAAACTGGTCACGTGCAGCTCAATTTATCAGACATCACCTGCCGGGGTACATGCTTCTGACTTTTGTCTGTGTTTCTATTACACAAATGCCACAAATTCTGTCTTTGCAAGATTGAATTGAAGATTGGGCTGCCTGAAAATCCAAAGAGGGGAGCCTCTCCTTCCCCTCCACTCCAGCTGGAGCCCCGGGGCCAGTCTCTAGCACATCCCTAACTGCATATGGTTCCCCGGGGCAGATCTGGAGATTTATGTTTATCCAAGTTCTCATGCCCGCTGGCCTTCTGAATCAAAGGTGGAGTTATAAACCAAAGAAATTTACTGCAAGACTAGTATGTGCTTGTGAAGCTGAAGCATTTCGCTCCTTTTTAATAAGGTTAAAAATAGTTACAAGTGGAGCATAGGAATAAGGGCTTGAAAGAGCTCTGTGGTGCATCTGTGACTTAGGCCTGGCCGACATTTACAGCCCTGCCTATTAAAAAGCCCAGGCCTTAGCTGCTTCTGCTCCTCACCCTCACCAGGCACACTAACAACGCAGCCCACCGCCCGTGGGCTACTCGACGTTTTCAGCCTGGCGTCTGTATCCCAGAACAATCGATGGGGGCCAGCCAGCCTCTGTTTACAATTATGGGGGAGGCCATTTTAACTACCTGTTGGCTTGTTTCACGGTAAGGACAGCCAGCTGATGTAGAAAAGCTCTGGCAAAAGAGGAGAGCAAAACCTTACCCAGGGTTCAATTCAACTCTGAGATGGCTGAAAATAAATCTACCGGACAGGCGAGTCCATATACCTGCTACCATCGCCATTTGGGGCTGAACAAAAAGAGGAAACCCATAAAGCCTAAGACCAGGAAGGAGAAACTGAGTTAGGGATAAGACCCCAATCGCCCGTCCCCTGCTCACGTCAAAGTCACACTCCATCCACCTACTGAGCAAACCTGGGCACTTCTAAGTAGAAAGCGGCAGCAACAGCCCCATGCCTCCTGCCGCAATCTGAACGGTAATGTGATTATAAAACCTCAGATCAAAGGATCGAAAGGATCCTGGCCAAATGCCAGGAGGAGTCATGGCTCCTGACAGAACTAAATCAGGTCCAATCTGGATCTGAGAATAATAAAGCAATTAACCACGAAGTGACAGAAGCTGAATTTCACAGTAAAAGCAGTGCTAACCAGCCATTTAGCATCATGAGAACAAGACCTCTTTCTTCAGCCACCTGCGGTCACCACCCCACCCCCTGCTCTATAACTCCCACCCCCCTTGCAACTCGTTGAAAGCAAAAGATTAAGCCCAGGCCTGCACTAACAGGCAGACAGGGGTGGGGGCAGTGGACAGACCCCTCATTCAGAGGCCTCCAGAGGACACGTTGGCTTGGCTCAGAAAAAAAAGAGCTTACTAACTACTCAGAACTTTCAAAACAAGGCTCTGGCTACTTAGTTAATTGGCAGAGATGAAAGGCAAGGGTATGATGAGAAACGGTGGTGCTATCAGAAATGAAGGAGAAAAAATCTGAACAACAATCTTGGCCTCCATCACTAAAGAATCTCAGAAGAAAAAAAAAAAAAAAACCCAAAAAACAAAACAAAACAAACCCAACTGCCTGGGTTTTTGAAAATCACACTTAAGCATACAGGTCTACATTGATATGACCTTGAAGGTCTGACCATCTTTGCTTGTTTTACCCCCAAATATGCACATGTGCATGCACGCACGGACGCCTGCATACACACAGAGTACTCCTAAAATTCGTATTTTAGAAGTGGGTTCTGTCTTGCCCACCTGCTGTGGCCAGGTAGTAGAACATATGGTCTGCCACGCCACCCACTGATAAGAGCCACCTTCCCTAACAGCCGCAATGAACAGACTGGGATAGAATTTTAAAATTGCATAACATGCTTGTGAGTCCTTTGGTCAATTAGTTTACACACAGAGCTTTATTTCTAGTTTTCCTTTTCCAAGAGAATCCTAGAAGAGGAGAAAAGAAAATATATAAGAAAAAAAGAACAGTTCCTTAAAGTTCTAGACATGTATCTCACACTTACACGTGTGTACATATATAATAATGAGATTATTTAGCTCTAGATAACTCCTCTAATGTTAGTAACACTTTTGAACACTCAACAT
Source organism: Potos flavus (assembly GCA_028534135.1). Taxonomy (NCBI): domain Eukaryota; kingdom Metazoa; phylum Chordata; class Mammalia; order Carnivora; family Procyonidae; genus Potos; species Potos flavus. The sequence continues at coordinate 54,213,793 of CM052885.1, read as the reverse complement.
GTTTTATCACCCTGAGAGGTTTCTATGAATTCACTGTTACCTTGGAAAAAAACAAAACAAAAGGTTCAAAAAAATAATTTCCCCTCTCCTCTTTAGAGAGAACTACATGCACAAATCCACTGGAAAGGTCAGAGAAACAAAATCAATTGGGTAGCCCATCTGATAACTTCTGGGGACAAGAGAAGCAGGCAAAAGGGGAGGTAAGCTTTAATTCAGTACATGCCCTTTGTAAGGCACATTTCCAACATTAATCCAGTCTTCCGTCAACCCACACATAATCCAATTCTCTCAATAGCAATGGAAAAACCCAGGTCTCTGTCAAGTTGGGATGACCCGTCTTCTTTGGAAAGATTATTTTATCAAGGAAAACAGTTTTTAGGGATTGCGGGAAAGCTATTATACAAAATAGGCCCATCAGTCAGGTTAAATAAAAGAAGACCCGAAATGAAGAAATCACCTTTCCTTTTTAATGAATATCTTTGAACATGAATACAGTCAAGCTGGTGCACTTCAAATTTTCCCCTTGGTGAAAATAAAAAGTACATACATGTACACATACATGCATATTCAGTTAACCTGTTATTTTTGTGGCTGTATTTTAAGTCAGATGAGAGTGGGGGCTTATAAAGGAAACACTGACAGACCCATAACTAGAGCGGCATTAGCAGGCACCACCACAATAACCATTGAAGCCCCTTTTTTCTTAGAAATGACTGGCCCAACCAATGAGAACAGAGTAAACACGGCTGGCATCTTAATGACCTTTGAGCATTAGCAGATGGCCTTTTTATGATCACAGATTAGCAGTACATGGTCGTTTGTTAATGACCGATAACAGGTGCCAGTGGTCCCTCACACTCCTTTTTGTGCTTTGTTCTTTACCTTCCCTGAGTAAACAAGGGTTAGTCTCTCAGTGAACCCGCTTTCTCCGTGCCATCCTTTGTTTCTCTTTGGGCTGCAACATGGCCTATTCGCCGCCTCCCAAACCAAGGGGATGCAAGAATGCGACCACTTCCATGTCTCAATCTTTCTCTCCCTCTGTCTCTCTCTCTCTCTGAAAACATCCTCCCCTGGATATAAGTGCCTAAGTTTTGCAGTTTTTGAACCACATGAGCCCAGCAGCAAAGCCAAAGCTACTGTAAACTAGGCTTATTTATAGGAGGTGACTGGTACTATGGATATAAATGACCCCAAAACACAGCTAAGGTTTCACCCAATTTCATTAAATGAACCAGCCAACGTGGGTAAAGCCATCTCAAGTCTTCCTTTCTGCCATTTACAGATCCAATTAATTTTATCCGGAAGAACATATCTTTCCCCTCCCCACCCACATACCCCTCCCCACCCACACCCCTCACCTTCGGGATTACTTCCCCCTCTCTGCCTACCTCTCACCTCCTGGTTCTTTCCTTTCCAAGAAGAAAATCAGCTCTATGGAGCCAAGGTCCAGTTTACATAAATGATTTTCCCACTCATATTTGGGAAAATATCCCTTTGGGCTAGTGTATTCCAGCACTGGAACACGTCAGGAGGGCAATAGGAGGCAGAGTAATTTACCAGATTGGTTCTTCTGTGTTCATCTCTGGCTCTGGGCCCCTGGGGTGTGGTAGCCCCTAGTGAGCCCAACAAGCCCACCTTAAAGGTGGAGCAGAAGTGGAAGTCAGGGCACTTACAGAACTGGTGAACTGCGATGCCTCGGACCTGCGGGCTGAAGGCCCTCTTCTCCCAAACCCAGACACCCCGGAAGGACGGCCAGAGGAGGTGGAGCTCCGTATATGCTCTCCTGCACTGTGTACGTGGAAAGTGCCATGTTTTGAAGTAAGTATTGTAGCTCCAAATATAAGAACATACATCACTGGAAAACAACTTGTTTTCCAAAGAAGATAACATTTTTTGGTTTTGGTTTTTTTTTTTTTTTTTTTTTGGTCTTTCTCAAAATGTCACAAGATATGTGTCTATTACAGCTGCCTTACAAAACACAGCTCGGGAAATTACAGGCATCTTATTCTTTAAATAGATTAGGGATTCCCCCAAATGGGAAGATTCGCTTATAGCATGAATGGAATCATGGACATTTATAACATGAATGGAATTACGGACATTTTAAGGATTTTTCTTTCTTTTTTTTTTTTTTGATGGATTAGGGACTTAATCTGTATTTTGATAGGATTGCTCATTAAAAAAAAACAAACCTATTTTCAGCTTTGAAAATCTAGATGTTCTCAAGAGAATATTATGTCTGTGGGGATATTTGTTGCTGTTTTGGGCTGATCACCTGCAGTGGGGCAAGAGGATTAAATGATTCTAGAGAGATTAAATCGCAAAGTTAAATTTAAAAGTAGCCACTTCTCTGGCTTATACAGGAAAAGCAGACTCAAACACAGTCCCATAGCCTCTTGTCCATCCTTTGCCTTCCCTATGAGGATGCGTGCAGAGTCTTACTGAACTCTCGAGAGAGGTGGCTCTCTCAAGTCTCGGTCAAGTTTCAAGACCAGATCTTTACTCAGATCTTCATTTTGCCCTAGCCCCTCATGCTCTGGCTCAGAGGTGTAAAACCAGTTTTAAAAAAATGAATCCCAAGGTGTTGACTTTCAAGATCTGGTGGGCAAGGCTGTTCTGATTTTCTCTGTTGACTACATATAACATCAGGAAAGAACTGCATAACGGTTGAGGTGAGGCTCAAAGGGTATCCCAGCCCCTGGGCCTGTTATTCAGAGAAAAATGCACAGTCATATCTCCCCACACCCACCAATTCTTTGGCAACCAAACAGAAACAGATCATTTCCATTTAGTCTGCCATCAGAAAGGCCCGATGTAATATACACATATCCTTTCTTGGGCTTACTCACATCTAGACCACTGTATTGCCATAGTCAAAAATATAAAATGAAAAATCCATTGCTAATTAGACTGTTAAATTAAACTGCTTTAACTTTATTTTATGAGAGACATAAACTATATAAAGAGAAGATGCAAAGTAGTACCAATGACCTTTAGAGGCAACTTGTGGTCCAGCCCAATGCTTTCTGAACCATTTACCTGAAAACTCCTGGATTCGCTAACATCTTCTATTCCCTCTCTACCACTTCTAAACCTGAAGGATTTATTTTTAACAGTCCCTCACCCACATAATGACTTTAAAACTCCTTAGGTTCATACCTTAAAATACAGCAGACAATTAAGAAATAATACCAATTAATAGTTGACGCTCAGAGGCACTAATAGAGTTAGCTCACGACTTCCTTCTGGAAAGCTATCCTATGAACACAGGAGAGCCAAACCCCACTCAGCTTTCTAGACTGCGGTGGAGGGGTCAGTAACTGGGCCACAGGCCAAACCCAGTCCCCTGCCTATTTCCATAGAGCCACAAGCTAAGAATGGTTTTTATATTTTTAAATGGTTTAAAAATCAAAAGAATTCTATTTATTGACACATGAAAGTTTTTATTAAATTCAAATTTCAGTGCTCATAAATAAAGTTTTATTGGAATGCAGACACATTTGCTACATTTTATCTGTGGCTGTTGCTACATTTTATCTGTGGCTGCTTTCACACTACAGGGGTTGGATTGAGCAGATGCAACAGAGGCTACACGGCCTTAAAAGCCTACAGTATTGATTACCTGGCCCCATATAAAAAGTTTTTGCTAAGCATGGCTTAATAAGTGGCTTTGCAATATGCACAGACAAGAGGAAATTGGGTGGCGCTCATTCCAGGGAAAGAAAGTATAGAACATTTAGTTCTGCAAAAGTGAACAACCTTGTTCCTCTAACAGTATAGCAAAGACCCTAGCAGCCCCCCCACGCTAGGACATCGGAGTAAATCAGCTCCCACATCTGACATTATCTTATTTGGTATTATTATATAAGTTGTTAACTTTGATACCTTTATATATTTGTGTAGTAGCGCCAAGTGACTGGCGGGTTTCCCAGCTCATTTGCTATTATCAGATGTTCTGCTGTGTGTACGCATCAGCGAAGCTCAATTGTAGCACCTCCGAGAAAGGTTGGCTACCCATTGGTTACATGGATTTTATCTTCCATGATATTTCTCTTCCCAAGATTTTTTTCTTTTTAAAGTCTGTGATATGCTCTAGAACAAGTCTTATGGGTGAGGAGCACTTCCCGTCTCGAACCAAGGAAAGAAAATGTGAGCTTCTACAACCACCTCTGGTCTGTGTTTGCCAGATGAGCCCTCTTGAGACCCATGGCCAGTCCTGATCGTTGTTTCCAAAACTGACTGCCTGTTTTCTTGTCCCTCTCTTTTCCTCCTTTCTTTCTTCTTTTTCTCTCTCTTCCTCTAAGCATGGATTTTGAAGTCTGATAGACCCAAGTTCCAATCCCAATACTGCATTTACCTCCTCCAGGACCAACACCTATCTACAAGATCTCAGTCACAGTGTAGCATAGAGTAGAAAGTGCTCATCGTCATATCAGGCACACATCTGCCATTCAATAGATTCTGGCTGGATTGCTCCAAAATCTAAACCAGAAAGAACAAAATGCAAATGGTATTTTAAAGAAGTACTGGGGGAGATGCAAACAGAGGATAAAGTGAGTCAGGGAGAAGGCCTCTGAGGGAGAGATGTGGCTTCCTAGAGGCAGTCTGGAGTGTGAACCGATGGAAACCAAGCAGAGGCGCGTTACGGGTCGGACAAGCACGACGGATCAGAGCAGCCATGTTGAGGGGTCAGACCAAGGCAGAGGTGCAGTCGAAGGAGCCAGACTTTGATACCACACAGACCCGGGTGAGATGTTGATTCCTCCACTTACTAGCTGTATAAACTTGTGAAAGTAACTTAACCTCTCTAATTATCACTAACAAAACAATAATAAAACCTACCTTACACCATCATGGGCACATATAAATGTCAAGAATTTTAGTAGTCGCCATGGCATTAGCTAATGCCAGAGCACTGCAGTTGTGCGGATTGTTGAAGAGCCAGAGCCTTGAGTTAAAGATGGAATCCTTTAGTTTTGAGCCCTTGTGAATTCAGCATTCTTCATGAGGAAGAACTACCATGGAAATGTTAGTGATTTTAGGGTTGTTTCCCTGACCTTCCTCTCATCTCATGGTTGACCAACTCTCCTTGGGTGATATCAGGTGGTCCAATCTATACGGAAGCCTTACAAAACGTTTGTTACCCGAACACCTGGGAGTCATTAATGCCTCCTGTTCATCCCTCACCAATCCCCCACCTCCCAAATAATCAATCAATTCTTCTGTCAATTCTACCTCTTTAATAGCTTTTGTATTTCCCCTCTTTTCTTCATCCTCACTGTCACCTAGCTCACGTCCTCCTCATCTCTTCTATCTTGTAAATTCTCTCCCCGCCTCCGTCCTGCCCAGCTGCAGTTCATTCTCCCCGCTGCGCGCAGAGCAGTCTCCCTCAAAACAAAGCTGGCCATGCTACTTTCCAGCTTAAAATCCTTCAATGGCTTTCCACTACCTTCAGATGGAAGTTTCAACTTTAGTGTGATGAACAAGATAGTCCACAGTCTTGTTCCTTTTGCAGTTAAACTGGCTTTTCATACCTGTGCATAAGGCACACACACACACACACACTGCTTGCAGTTCTCCAAATATGCCTTCTCTCTCTTCCTTCCTTTTCTCTTGCTACTTCTCTGACTGAAACACTCTTTGTTATCCTCCTTAGCCTAGCGAACACTCACACATCCTTCAGAACTCAGCGTGGATGCCACCTGCTTTGGGCAAACTGTCCCAAATATCCTCCCACTTTCCACATCAAGCTGGGTATCCCAACTAGGACTATCCATCCACTTTGTATAAATTTTACTTAATCAGGGATCTGTCTGTCTTCTTCCTCAACTCTACTAATCTATTATGGACAGAAGCCATGTCTTCATCATTGTTTCTCTAGAAAAACAGTGCATAAATGGAGTATGTAGAGGACCCCATAATTGGTGGTGGATAGATGGATGGACAGATGATTGGATGGTTGAATAATGAGAGTTCAGTTCTAGAGCTGTCAACCGAGGCGTCTTTGAGGTCTTGAAAGTCCATTTAGAGGAGAATTACAGTAAAAAAGAAAGAAGACTGAGGTTAAAATTTTGAGAGCTGACATAAAAGAGTGGGAGCACGAATCACTGACATATGATATAAATAGAAAAGAGGTGTTGGAATAGTTCTTACATAGGACTGTCTGCCAGGTAAACAGGTGCAGGCCTCTGCACAGCAGAGGACATTTTAAGAAATGTGTATATTCATTGACCTATTCACCTGTCAAAGGAATAATTATAAGAGTAAAAACAGAATCAATCTAAATATCTACCCACAGGAACGCTTAAGTAACTTACGATGTAGCCACATGATAGAGCATTATTCCTCCCTTTACATATTATACTTAAAAAGAATGGATGTCAACATTTTTAAATATTCCCTATACTACAATGTTCAAAAGAGAGGTAGGAAGATCAGGATAGTGCCATGTCACAGAAATCAAGGGGAGAGAAACTGCCAGGGAGAGGGAGCATCAGTGCAGTAAGAAGACAGGGAGGGCAAGGAGGACAGGGACAGGTGATTAGAGCACAGAGGACTTTGGGTATCCCCTCCCCTAGACTGCCCCCACTCTGTTTTACAGCAGGACCCATGTGTCTGCCCTTCTCCAAGCCCACTTGCTGTATTTATGCCTAGTATAGCTGGTGCCTGGGCACGGATGCCTGGTACTCTTCCCACGGTGCCATAATGTCCTTCACGTTACTGAGTAGTTCCTAGCTGTCTTTACTAGTGCTCTCTCCCTATATCTGAGATGAAGTTATCATTGTCATCATTTCACAAAATCACAGAAGGGTTAAATAATTTGTTTCCTTTAGTCACATAGCACCACCCCTCCATCCCCATCCAGAGTCCTGGCCAGTGTCTCATCAATTGAACTATTCTTTTTACCTGTTTAGTAAGTGTGGTTAATTATTTGATGTTTATGCAATTACTATGGTCTCTGTGTTTTCCCTGTATGTGTTACCTATGCTATTACCAGGTGTCTATGCCCCTAGAAGGCAGAAGCTGTGGCTTTTTAAAAACTTTTTCAGTAGTGCCAGGCTGAGTGTCACTGTGTGAGGATGACAATGCCCCTGGTAATGACAGTGGAGATGACTCCCATTATTCATTGCTCTTTTTCACATTTCCTGCTCAGATGTACTAGCCCTTTGAAAGCTAGTCTAAGGGACCTGAGGAAGACTGAAGGCGGTCAAGTCATCAAATAGAGACGTATACTCCCATGGCCCTCCCTCCAACAAAGGGGACAGGAGACATGTAGTGCTGAACCACAGGACTCTCAGTATGAGGACAAGGATGCTTAGCTGAAATAAAAGGTGATCTTAAAAATACAGGCATTGGAATAGAGGGTGAAAAATCTGGGACTCCTGGGAGGAAATTTTCTTCAATGGACAGTATGGTATAATAAAAAGTAAATATCTGGCTTTTGTCTTAGGTGGTTCCTTGCACACAGCTTCTAAAATCCTTGGGATCCTTGGAGTGATAAGTGTCTTTAATATGCCAGTGAGATGACTATTGGTGAGGTGCCCCAGATAGCTTCAAGATGAGGGCTGATCGCCAGAAAGATCCTTTCAGCCCCATCTCCCACCTTTGGGGAGGAGAGAAGCTAAAGATAGAGTTAATCACCAATGGCCAGTGGTTTAATCAATCATGCCTATGAAATGCAACCTACGTAAAACCCCTACAAGGCAGGATTGGGAGAGCTTCTGGGTAGGTAAGCATGCTGAGGTGCTAGGAGAACCGCACACCTGGAGAGACAATGGAAGCTCCATTAACCCTGCCCCCCATACTTTGCCCTATGCATCTCTTCCATTTGGCTGTTCTTGTATCTTTATAATAAACCAGTAACCTCAAGCAAAGCACTTTCCTGAGTTCCGTGAGAATTCCTGAACCTGAGAGGGGAGTGGGTCATGGGAACTTCTAAATTTATAGCCAGTTGGCCAGAAGTAATGGAACTTGCGATTGGTGTCAGAAGGGCAGGAGTAAGGACAGTCTTGGGAGACTGAGCCCTTGACCTGTGGGGTCTGTGCTAACCACAGATAGTATGAAAACTGAATTGAAATTGTCGGACATCCAGTTGGTGCCAAAAAACTGGAGAATTGGCTATTGGGTGTGGAAACCCCCCCACATTTGGTGTCAGAAGTTCTATGAATAAAAGCAGCTCAGGTAGTCTGGTGGGGCAGGCGGGGGGAGGACAGTAGTCAGAACAATGGAATGGCCAGGATCTTAGAGAGCCAGCAGTTCCTACATTCCCATTTTACTGACGGAAACCAAGGCATAGGGAACGTGGGTGGACATCTGACAGTCACACTGCGGCAAAACCCAGCTGGCATCTGGATATCACTATTTCTCACAGTTTTTGCCCCTACCCCACGCTATTGAGCAGGACTGATGCATCCAGCGAGCAAACGGGCACTCGCTCCATGGCCTTCTCTAGGGACTGAGGAAGAACACTCAGTTTCCCCACTGAGGCCACTCGGCGGGGCGGTGAGAGGGGGAGGGTTATATGGTACTCATGAAATCAGTTTAATCCGAGGCACTACTTTCAACAAACATTATCATCTAATATTATAGTAAAGTTCCCAGTCTGAGAAATTAATTAATTAAAACCTACCAAGAAAGAAAAAAACTTGAGAATATAGAAGTTAGCATGGAGGGAAATCTGTGCTTTGAAATAGAGTACAACAGGTTTCCCAGGAAATTTGCCCCAGGGCACAGCCGCCCTGACCTTTCAAACGTGGTTCTCCCGGGTGAATCTCATGGGGATTCACTTCCTTTCTAGGGAGCCGGGCCACTCTGGTGCCTCTCCTGACGTGGCTTCTCAGTGTGTGCCTCTCATAAACAACCGGCTGCAATACAGTGCACTTCATTCTAGTAAGACTCCTAGAACCCAACTCGAAGATGTTGCTTGCCATTGGAAGCAGTGCGATGTCTCAACAAGGCGATACTTCACTCCTTCCAGGACATGCCAAACTCCTCTTCAGGACAAAATTTAAGCTTCTCAGGATTACCAAGGCAAAGAGGTGCCAAGGAACCAATTCCTATACGGCTCTGTGTTGACAACATCACATCTATATACTGAACCTAGTCTCCAAATAAGTTAAGGGGCCACTCTGGGTCTGGCTTTTGTGGGTTATGCTTCTCCTTGGCTCTCCTTTTGTGGGTTATGGTTCTCCTTCTCCTTGGTGTCCATGCTCTCACCAGCTGACCTCAGTTAAATTGCTGGGTTTCTGTGAACCTCAGTTTCCTTTTTGACATATGGACTGTTCCCCATACCTGCATGCCATACGATTCCCAAAGAATCAAATGGGAAAACATTGGAGAATGCACTATATAAAACATCTTAGGAATTTATTGGATGCTTATCATCAACATCATCATCATCATCATCACTTTGTTTCGAAGCAGGGATTTCTGACTCCACTATAACTTTTTTCTTAAATATCACTGTTATAATAAAGCTGATATCCCTCTAAGGCCTAAGAATTAGAGTAGACAGGTGATCTAAAGTCGAAAAACTAGAGTTTAGAGTTTAGTTCTCCCAAGTGCATGTTGAGTTGCAGGTTTTTCTTTAGTTGGTAGGTTGGTTGGTTTGGTTTTGTTTTAGCAAAGTAATGTTAAAAAAAAAAATCAAATGTCAGCACACTAACATTTTTTGTTACATATTATTTTAAATTGTGTTAGTTTCCCTGGGTCTACATTTTTCTCCCCTTCCCCACTAAGGGAAGGCACTGGGAGTCTACAATAGTGCTTTCTAGTCACTGAACTATCAGAGTATCTCTCACCAACAGGCATGTCACTGGATTGATTATCTCTTCATACACATAAGCCAGCTCAGTGGAAGCCAGGTGGTGAATTCATTCAAGACCAGTTTTTTCTCTTCCCTCTGTTTTTTGTTGTTATCTTCTATCGTTTCCTTTTTTTCCCCTTTATTTTTCTTTTACTGTCTTCTTTTGATGTTCATAATTCCATATATTTAATTTTAATGAATTATGCTATTTAGTAATAATGGTTTAAAACATTATTTAGCATTATTTAAAAACAGACTTTGTATTGTACAGTCTTACAAGTTAAGTCTCGGGAGTGGCCAATGCTTTGCACTGTTTGAGAAATACTTTCTCGAGGTATTTACCTGTAAGTTTCAAGGTTTCCTTTTTCTCTGTAACTATGTGAAACCCATCTCTGGTAGATACATCTACCTTCAAAAATGTTAAAGGCAAGAAAATAATTTTATTACGATATCTATTCCAACAACAGAGAATGTGCTCTAAATTGCACTTATCTAGTGGGCATTCTGACCCTTGCCAAATGTGTCCTGAACTCTTGTTACATGCCAGGAATTGTTCTAGCACCAGGGCCAAGAACAGGGCGAGGCAAATGAGGCACCCAGGGTGCAAAATTAAAGAGGCGCTCACTTGCATGACCCTGAAAGTGCATGTCTCCTAGTCTCAGCCTGGTAAGCACTGAGACATCACGACAAAAGACACAGTGGGACCCTCATGGAATCATCCAGAAAGGGGGACGGACACTAAATGAATAAAATTCATACAAAGTAACAAGAGAAGTAATAGAGGTAAGCACAAAGTATTGTGCTTGGTGAAATAATATGAACGAATTCAAACGTGAACGAGATCAAGTGTAGCAGAAACCAATTAAGAGATTATGTGATTTTTTTTAAAGGTTTAAAATAAAATGGGAGAATGTGAGGAGAACGAAGGTAGCATTCTGCTTCCAAACATCTAGAGCTGAGTAGATGAGGCGGGGTGCATAGAACGGGTGGCTGTATCTGATGCTGGTTCTTGGTGGGCCCCGTAGAGACACACAAGGTAAATATAAAGAGGAGGGGATGGGAAACTCTTCCAAACCAGTCCTGGCCAGTCAAGGGAGGCGGCTGCCCAGTTGTGACTGCTGGTTTCCAAGCCTGCCCACTATATATCAACAAGCACTTTTCAACAAGGTCAAAGTCTGCAACAGGGCGTCTTCCGTGCCCCCATTCCCCTGAACTGCATCCTGAACCTCGGAAAATTATCGCTCTGCTTTCTGGAATGGGAAAGTAGGATCGTAAAAGAACAATGTTACATGTCCTTTATTAAAAATGTGAGAGAAAGAAGGAAACACTGTGTTTATTATTGTGGATATTTCCAAAGAGGTAACTAAAATTTTACGGTGGCCTTGTTAGTGACTCCGTAAATCCGCTGACAGCATCTCTGTTTGAAAATCTCGTCTGCATATCTGCAGAACAATGAGGCACACATTGGAAATTCTGATGATTTCAAACTTCAGACTTTCTTTTAAAGTAATAACTTTAATTCAGTTCTTTCTGGCATAAACTTTTTCATCCCATTATGTCAAAAATTGTATTATCCATCCATTTGTCTGTCAGAACGTCTCCCTGTGGGGCGATAGACTCCTGGCTTCTCTACTCTAAACCTCCCCATTACATCCTGCTATCAAGAGTCACAATTTTCCACGAAAGTCTCTGGTGACTTTTGACAATGTTTTACAGAGAACTAGACCAGGAAGCTCAGAGTTAAAGGAAATCTTCCATTCTAGCAATGAATATGTAATAGGCATTACACTGTGCAGTATTCCAAAAAATGTAAGGTTCATTAAGTCTTTCTAAAGCAGGGACTTCCGTGTAGCTTTGAAAGAACCTGTCTTCACAATGGCATTAGCAAATGGCACTTTGGGGCAGAGAATATTAATATTGCACATTAAGGAACAAATTTGTTTAAATGCTGTATAGCTATATGTAGATGCTGATGATCCAGAAATAAATAAAAAGTGAATAGTTGTCCAACTTTGTATGTAAATTGCCTTTTGCTTATACACATAAGAATGCTTTTTTGCTCCTAAATTCCTTCATATTAACAAGCAGGAGTGTAACTAATATATAAACTAAAGTCATTCTCTTTAATGAGAATGCTAAATATTTTAAAGAAATGCACGGCTGTGAAATATTGTCAAGGGCATTTTTATACTTAAGTTTAAGAACGCTTATGACTTAACTGTTGAATTATTTAACATATTCAGCCTGGAAGCACTATTTATGTATGTTTTTTAATGTTCTTACTTATGTTGGCTTTTCTTTGCTAAGGATTTAGGACCTTTGATTTCTGTTTATAAAATTTACATTTTTAATCTCCTATTTCTGTGTATTTCCCATTTGACAGTGGCAACAATATCCAAAAGGAAAGAGAGAGAAAAAAAAAAAGGAAAAATCTCAGAGAGCCTGAAACAAGGGCCATATATGAGAGAAACTCAAGTCACACTGCTCAAGGAATGAAGTCAACTTTGGGATCCAAAAATAAAGGTCCTGTTCAATGAACCACCTGTATAACAAAAATAATGTATATAGAAATATGCACCTGGTTTCCAAGCTTTTCCCAAGGAAGCACGCAAATAGGAACAGGGAACAGAGTGATCCTGTGCAATAATGTAATTCCATACAATCAGCATTTGCTACTTCGAGTTGTCAGCTTCTATTTTTCACCTATGTATTGTTTTGCAATTACTGCCTAGCCACAGATTTATCAGAGCAACATAAAAACACACTTTCTCTCATTTTTCTTCAATTAACCTTGATTTATATTTCTTAAATGTTGAAGGATTCCTCAAAGATTTCGGAAGAAGTCTGAGTAGAACTCCCATCAATGCCATTCAGGAAATGGAAACTGACAATCAAAGGTAATGTGAGGGCAGGTTTTATTTGAGCTGTTCCCATTAAATTCTACTCATGTGGTTAATAATGTAAAAATTGTCCAGGTGACTTGGGATAGAAATGTACCTAGAATTTGCCTGAAGTGTGATTCCATAAGAACTACAATTGTGGGTACAAATGGGCAATTTTAAAAACTGGTATGTTTTCATCTACTGATGTTTTCCTTTACAAATTGTGTGTGTGTGTGTATGTGTATAAAAAAATGTGTGTGTGTGTGTGTGTGTGTGTGTGTGTGTGTGTGTGTATATATATTCCAATATTACTAATGCTATTGGGTCAAAAATTTTCTTCCGCACTAAGTCAAAAATATACAATAATGAGGCCTCTGAGGGATGGGGCCTCAGTCATGCAGTTGGGGGAAGAACTGAAGGCTTCCATGGCTTGTTTAAACCATTAGAGGTCTTTCTGACATTGATTTTCACTTTCATTTACCCTGTATTCTCTAACATACGTTCCACGGAGGTTATTAAGTTTACTTTAAAGACGGGTACCCCCATTAAATGAGCTTTGAAAAAGTCAGATTAAACAAAATTCAGTAAGATTTCTCAGAGCTTTAAATATATAACTGTGCTTTGCCAATCCTCAAGAGAGAAAGATAATAGCTATTATTTTCCAAACATTTTGACCAGGAATCTCTTTTTCATTATTGTTTTCCCAGAGCACCTGCAGGCTAGTGTTCCACAGAGTACACTTTGGGAAACAATGACTTTTGTCAGTAAACACTTACTGAACCTAGCCTATGGGACAAGTTCTGTGCTGGGAGTTCAGTGTTTCAAAGAAATAAGGTTCATTATCAACCACAATGGAGGAAGAGAAAGACTTCGCCAAATTCACGTTTATGCACCTACGTGTCATAGTGTCTAGTGCTTGATAGTGACCAGTGCTCAAAAAACAGGTGTTGAGGGTGCCTGGGTGGCTCAGTTGGTTGAGCATCTGCCTTCAGCTCAGGTCATGATCCTGGAGTCCCGGGATCGAGTCCTGCATCGGGCTCCCTGCTCAGCAGAGGGTCTGCTTCTCCCTCTTGCCTTCCCCCTTTCATGTTCGCTCTCTCTCATTCTCTTTTTCTCAAATAAATAAATAAAATCTTTTAAAAAATAAAATAAAAAAATAAAGACTGATATCAAAGTGTACTTGTGCAGATTATTATATCATTTTTTAGATTTATTTCAAATTCTAAAGAGGCGATACTAATATAATGTTTCCCTAAGTTTCACTCTCAGCCAGTCTCCCTAAAATTCTATTCAAGGTAAGAATCTAAAGGAAGAGAAGTAATGTAATTTCATGAAAGATTAAAGAGATCAAAATTCATACACTTGTATATAATGACCATGCTACTGACACACCATTACAGCTGTGGGGAGGATCGGTACTATTAATAACTTTTTCCTTTCTTTTATACTCTCCACTCACCTCTACAAAAAATGAAACAACAACAACAAAAACCAAAACTATGCACATAACACACACACACACACACACACACACACACACACACACACACAAAAGCAGCTCCATCACAGAAAGGCATCAATAGAGCCTTGCTAAGACTAAGAGTTTTATAATTTACTGGATTACAGAGATTTACTCTGTGCAAAGCTAACGGACATTTCATTATTGTTATTGAGGTATAACTGACATACAACATGACATTAATTTCAGGTATGCAACATAATGACTCAATACTTCTATTTAGTGCAAAACAGTCACCACAATAAGTCTAGTTAACATACATACAGTTACAAACATATTTTTCTTGTGATGAGAACTTTTAAGATCTGTTCTCTTAGCAACTTTGAGATATACTATACTATTCTTCAATAGTGTCGTTAATTATAGTCACCATGCTGTACATTACATCCCCGTAACTTATTTATCTTAAGCAAACTGGTCTTATAAGGACTTCATGCACGGGATGCCTCAGGTGGATATGTAAGAGATATTATCACCATACTCTAAAACTGACATTCTCAACCATCTTTAAAGTCTCTAGACCTTCTTTTCTTACATATCCATTTGGCATATGTTTATGAAATATATCTATTTAAAGTAACTGTGTTTGAGGACTGTATTAAGAATTCTGAGACAGCTCGATTATCCAGGTATGCCATTAACTGGAATTATCAATGAGTGTACTAATAAACAGTGACTAAAGTCACTGACTAGCCACACACCATGGCCATGAAGATATTTACATGAATAGGGACATTCCTTTCTATATATTGCCCTTTTCCCTCTAGATACCTCTAGATAGAGGTACCTGAGTTGCCCTATTGGCTTGACCCTACCTCCAAAATACCATTTCTTAAAAAATAAAAAAAATTAAAAAATCAAGGTTCAAAAATCCACTGACTCGTATAAAGAGTTCAGGAAAAAACAGAACTCTGACTTCATGTGAGTATAAACAGCAATTTGGGCATCCAAGATTCAGTGCATGATACATAGAGATGGGCCACAGCTATTTCCAGTCCTCCACAGCAGAGCATTTCCCACCATCATCCCAAACCTAATGAGCTAAGTAGTTTACCTAGAACAGACATACAGTCACCACTAAGGCACACTTCAAAGTGCCAGAAGTGTTGTCAGAGCTAGAATGATCAAGTGGATATTTTTCTAGAGTCAGCCATAGGTTGAGTCCAGGAGATTAGCTAAGGCATGAAAGGCCCCCTAAGTACACAGGGTCCATAAATAACTGTTATAACAAGGATGAGTTGCCAAGATGTTCTGATATTAGAACAGGAACTTTTCTTTCCCATCCACTACACGATGCAACAGCAAAAATAGTTGAGGTCGGTTAAATCTCACCACCAAGTAACTCTGTGTCTGGCCGTGGTGATAACTCAATAAATGTTAGATAACTGGATTAAATCTCTTGTTATTTAATTTCTCACTCTGAGTCTAGTTAAGGCAGAGGTAGAGGAGCTATAACTACCTTCTGCCCTTCAGGTTTCTCTAGCTCTAAGAAAGTTTTCAGAATTTAAAGATTAAGTAGAAAGTCACGGTGACACTCCTGAAAACAGCCACATAGTTCTTGCAATGACCTTCTTCCCTTGACTCTTATCAGCTGGGATAGTCACTATCATAATTTATCCATTGTTCTAGAACTCAGAATTTTCTACTAACCAGTAAGTCAATTTAACCCACCTGCAGGCCAATAACATTCACAATGGTACTACTGAGATACCCTGTGATTCCAAGGAATTTTCTGAATAAAGAAATAATCAAAATAACCTTGTTTTAGTTTTAGTAAATGTTTTCTTGGCAATACTAGGGTCAACTAATGATGGGATAGATTCATTCCAGAATGACTGAAAGCTAACACTTGATTAGACCAGTGGCTTCAGGTTACTTTTAGGAGCATTTCTAGGAGCAGGCAAGGGGGAAAATGCAGCCAGTAGACATCAGACATTACCAAAGACCGATAGCAGAGGAGTGGCAATGCAAAGTTACTTGCCAAGGAGAGTGAGCTCGGCAGCCAGCAAAGGTAGGAAACTAACTGGTAGTGGGTTGGTGTCAGGGATGCAGCAGAGTGAACAGGTGGAAAGCCCAGAATGTAGGTGAAACACACTTATTCTAGCAGCACACTATAGGACACAGTCTGGACGAGAAAGCCTTCACTAATAGGGAATTGCTGCAGCCAGAAGTGAAATGCAGACGTGAGTCTCCAACAGAGCTAGCAAAGTCAACTGAGGCAATGCAGGGAATAACAGGTACTGAGTTACCAACACAAAAATATAGCACAAGAACCTGCTTTAAATTATAAGGCTTAGGACAAAAGCCCATCAGGGGCTGCCCAGGAGCAGGATAAGTGGGGATCACCAAGGGGCACAGAGGAACTTTTGAGGGTGTGAGATGTGTTACCTTGGTTGTGGTGATGTTATCTTGGTTTCATGGGTATATCAATATTATCAAAACCTATGAAATCAACATGCTTTAAGCAAGCTATTATTGTTCCCCAACCAAACCTCAATAAAACTCTCACATGAAAAGAGGAGAAACAAAGTAACAAAAACAAAACAAAAACAAAAAAAGGCTAAACCCAAGTCTAGAATCCATGTTCAAGGCCCATGCACGACAAATAACAAAGCTGAAGATATTAAGCTATTGACATGAGGACGCAGCAGTTCCTTTGCTACGGTGGTAAAACAGAGGAAAGGTGAGTCACAGAGAGCTGACTTACCTACCAGAGTGTGCGCCTACTTTGCCTAGCACTGGTACAGAATTCCAGTTAGAGGAAAGGGTCCTCCATTTCAGATGTACAGAGAGTGTGCCAGCCTGGGACGGCTCAGTAAGCCGTTTCCCGGCGATTCACAGGGCAACATTTGTTTTGTTGGGGCATTTACCCTGATTGACACAGGCAACTGCACCCATGGTTAATTAGGGTCTGGCCGACATTTCTGATGCCCCTTGGAAACTGATTTGTCGGCACACCAAGAATTGCCTATCTCTCATCAGTAGATTCATGCAAGTCAAGCTCAAGAGACTGCTGTGTAAAACCTAAGTGCTCATTTATTTACTTATAAAGAGAAATGTTACTCTCATTGAGACCAAAATCCTTGGGTATGGCTGCCCAGGTAGTGTTCTGAGCAAGGCAGGGCCTCATGATATAGCCCTCATGATACAGGACTCTCATCAGAAGTTTAAATGAATCAGAACAAGGAGACTCTGTTGTAAGGTTAGAGTGTTCGATGGCATCACCTGACATGGCCATCGGGACCACCATGGCACTACCGGGCTGAGGTTCTCTCTCCCCTCAGTGGTACTTAGATAAGCCCGCGTTTCCTACTGGGGTCCTCCTCTTTTTCTACTTTTATATCTGATCACTCCCTCCCAGGGTAAACATATTATTTGTGTAGATTTACCACAATAGTGACTCAGCTTGCAGCCAAGTATCTCTAAGCATGAAAGTCATTCCATCACTGTAAAGAGATTTCACTTAATCTGTGCTCTGACCCAAGAGATGTTGACTTTAAGGCTTGATCCTCAGGAGAAATTCTTTTTGTCCTTATTTATATGTCCCTAAATAGACAGCTGTAACTTCCAAGAACTGACAATGGTATATAGCTAATATAATTATGTTCCATGAATTAATTATTTTAAAAGTTAAGTATTGAATTCTAAAGCATTAGAAATCCATAACCGCATATAGTACCTATGAAACTCTCCAACAACCAAAATACTGTGTATCTGAATCATTCAGTTATCTGACTCTGCTGGCAAAAGTTTTTACCCTACTGCTGGAAAGTGAGACCTTTCTAATGTGTGCAGGTTAATCTGCCTGGCCAGTAAGCACAGCAGAGCTGCCTTCTTCACCACAAATGCAAATCAGAATGGAGACTCTCCCATCTCCTTTGTGACAATTCACAGAACACACATGAGGGGCTTGGGCTTGTTGGGATCAGTACTCAAAAACAATCATTTCAGAAGCCTGTGAAAATTGGGAATATGTGTCCTCTCTGCCCTAGGGAGCACTTTGGTTCTTTTGACCACAATGGGTTAGAAATTACAGGACTCAAAAAAAAAAAAGAGGCCAGTCGAGGAGTTTCAGTCTCCCCTAAATCCCCGTGCTAAGCAATGTCAAGTTATTACCCACTCTGGGTGAGGACATTTCAACAGAGCACAATCTTGAACCTAAAGCGGCAGCGGGGTGGGCTCACCGGGAAATGGGGTAGCAGCTGAAGGGCTCTGATCACAGCCTACGGTGAATCCTTTGGAAGAACCACCTCAGGACTTTCCAGCAAAGGGAGGTAAAGAGGGAAATCATCTGATTCCTTTCAATCCCTTCCATGGGGCAGGGGCCAGGCCCTATGGCAATACCCAGTCACAACTTCTGTACTCTTCATCTGAAACGCGCATTTCTCCCCAATTGATGTATTAAGATTTCTACAGCAAAAGAGCAATCGATCAGGATTTCATACGAAAAGACTGAGAGGATTTTGTAGGAGTCACACATTCTTCTCCCTTAATGTCTGTATTTTAAGGAGGGGCGCACAGGACCCTAAGACACCTTAGTTAAAAACGACGCACACTCACCAATCTGTTAATCTCCTTTACTTCTCTTGAGAAGGGTGAGGAGTCTCAGGTCCCATTTAAAGATTAGACCTGAGGCCTGCCATAGAAAATATCGTCATGTGGACCTCGAGCCTACCGTCGTCCATAAAGGGAAGGGCCAGGCCACATGTTGAAAGCTGGCACTTACACATATGGGAGGCAATTAACGACTAGGACAATTTGTTCTCTCTGGCTCTGATGATGAAGTTGGGAATTAAGTGACCACAGTGGTCTGATCAGGGAATGGGGGTCATCATAATTTCCAGAATGACAAAATTACAGGCTTTTGTAGTCAAAAGGGACATTAGGGAACCTCTAACCCCGTGACTTGTAAGCTCTTTTTTTTTTTTTTAAAGATTTTATTTATTTATTTGAGAGAGAGAGAAATCACAAGTAGGCAGAGAGGCAGGCAGAGAGGAGGAAGCAGGCTTCCTGCTGAGCAGAGAGCCCGATGCGGGGCTCGATCCCTGGACCCTGAGACCATGACCTGAGCCACAGGCAGAGGCTTTAACCCACTGAGCCACCCAGGCGCCCCTTGTAAGCTCTTTTTAATACCAGAACTTAATTTTCATTTTTTAAACCAAGTTTTACACAGAAACTCTAGTCTAGCATTCGCCCCTCCTTTGAAACAAAGCTGTCCTTCCAGAAACGGCCTGACGGAGTTGGGGGAAAACAGTGCCCATGCTCCCTATAGTCACATCAGTTCCCAAGCAGCAGCAGAGCTGGACACCCAGGACGATCTGTAGCCGTAGCAGGCGTGATGCGAGTAGTAACGGCAGCAGCAGGGGTAACGCACATTCACAGATGATGTTAAAGGTTTCCCATTATATCATTTGCTAGTCAGAGCAATGATGCAAGGTAGATAGGGAAGAATATCATTATCCTCATTTTACAGATGAGGAAACAGGTCTGGAAAGGTTAAGTGACGTACCTCCTCAAGGTTATTTGTACTTAGTAGCAGAGCTGGGTCATCAAGCTCCAAGTCCTGTGCTCTTGTCCCTAACTCTACAATGTTGTCCTTCTATTTCAAATACCGAACTTTTCCAATTCCCTTCATTTCCCAAAAAATAAGAGTGAAAATCCAGCTCATCCAAGAAAGTAGCCATTCTGCTTGGCATGGCAGAACAGTTGGGACTTGAATAGATTCAGATCCTCCACAATGAGGACGAGAGTGGGCTGATCGATGAGAAGTGTCTGCGAAAGCACGGAACTGCAAAAGCCAGCTATATAGACTTTAACCATTTTAGTTTAGCTTAAAACTTCTAAAAGTAGATTACTGGCCCATATTCTGACCTAGACCTAAACCCTGTCTTTGAACCAGCTGTTTGGACTTCAAGCAGTCTCTCTTATATAAACCACACCCATAGTGCCCATTAACTATAATCTCTGATTTCAGTTTCTTTACCGTGGAATGAGAACTAAGACACTTATAAAGCAATCTGAATGTAAAGTGCTCTTAATTTTTACGATCTTCCTCCGATCCTTTGCAGATGTCTTACACATGCCAAATTCAACAGCACACTTTTTTAGTGTCTTGCTCTTATCGAGTAGCCCCAAAGTGTGCATTTCAATAACAGAGGTACGGCTCCATTCTTTTTGCAGTAATATTTCATCGATTACTAGATATTTAACTAAATCACACAAGAACAAGAACAATCTGCATAAGCCCATTGGAAAACAAACACCAGACTATGTGTTAGCAAACAGCACCACTTGTGGTGGCGGAGAGGCAATGGCGCCCCCAAGAGTAGCCTTCCCAGCCACGCCCATCCGGCAGGCTGTGCGCCTCGTTGGGAGGGTTGACAGCTGAGAGAAGGCACACTTAATCCCACAAACTGTTAGGCAGAGAGGTCCATCCGAAGAGCTTGTCCTGAATTCTGAAGGAACTGACTTCGGTTATGTTACTTCACGGATGTGCCGGGATATTGTTTCTTTGGTACATTGGTACTTCAAAAAATAAAAAACTCTACTCTTCCTCATCCATTGCACTCATAATTAATACAGGACCCTTCACCTTGAACAGATCCTGGAAGAAATGTCATTGCTCAGAACACGAGCATGAGGAGAACAGACACTGCCTCAGAAATGTAACATGTGACGCCTTTCTTAAGCATTCCGAGTCTGGTCAATTATATGGTTCTCAACTTATGGAATGCCTTATGTGGCATGTGAGTTGTAAATGCAAATGCGTTTAGAAAACAAATGTAAAACGTGATATGCTTTAAATGGGCCACTCTTATTATCACTTCATCCTTTCCAACACTGCCCTTATTCTCTCTTACCACACACACCTCCCGAGAATCACTTCCAGCCCTGGACCACTGCTGTTCAACGCTTAGATTTTCTAGGACTTCAGGGGTATTCGAGATCCACTCTGATGCTGTGGCTAATAATTCCCAAGCCTCATCAACCTTAGGATGTCCTAAAAGGGACCCCAAAGTTTGGTGGGTAGCCAGCATCAGGCCCCGTAGAGAAAGGAGAAATTGTGAACCGGTAGCTATAGTCCCCACAAATCCTCCATTACTCTCGAAATGGTCCACTTGAAAAATGGCAAAATTTTCGTACACCGGCCTCAAAGTCCCTGCTGGAAGAATGCTTGTAGCAAAGCTGTATTTCTGCTTTGAGGGCTTTCTGAAGAATGCATTTAGGTAGGAGCTAGCCTTTTCCTTCAGAAATAGCGAGGGCTATCCGTCAATCTACCAGCAAACCGTGCATCAGGTTCACTCAACAAAGGGTTAGGGCAGCGAGCCCCCACAATAATGTGGAAACAGAAATATTACAAAGTAAAGGCTTATAAAATAATAAAAATTCTACTTACTCCAGATACCTCCCTGTGCCTTTGGCAAAATACCTTAAGCATTCCACATGCGGCGGGCATTGTCTTTATAAGATGGCACCTCATAAAATGGTATTAAATATCTCCAACGGGGCCTCATATTTCATCCGGCAGGGTTTAGGCCAGGCATGTTCTATATCACACATTATTAGAATGACATCTGCTTTGCAAGTTGTGTACCCAGGAGCCTACCCGGATCACTCATTTCAGCACTCATTCTCGAGGCTTCTGTGCCTTCATAATGCCTAATATGTTTAACTCATTTTGAACAGAAGTCTAAAGGCTGCCACGGCCCTCTGGCCAAGACTGTAGCTGTCAGACAACGGAGCGAGCTATCATACATTCCTCATTTATCATTAGTGGTGATGCAGTTGTACAGAAAAATGTGCCCACTGTACTGAGAGGCTGTCAATTGTTCCCCCCTATAAAACTCCTCTTCTCAAATAGGGACATTTCTCTGTGGAGGCCGTGCCATTACATTTCGCTCCTTTTCCCACAACACTGAATTTATAATGCAAAGAAAATGGGGAACATATATTCATCCAAATGGCCTCTCTGCTCTGAGACGAATAAGGAGATCAGCAATGGCAGCGTCGGTCCAGGACCGCACGTGCCATTGGGGGAAATTAATAGAATCAGTCCAGAAAGAGTGAAAAGGAAAAAAGGAAAGAGGGAAAAATCACCCACAGGTTTTCTGCAGCAGTTGAATCCTGAATAATAAAGGCAGGCAGCTGAAAGTTGCAATTGTCTTCAGAACTGCCACTTTGCCCCCAAAGTGGGATGTAGGTGCTACAGACCTGTCCCCATAAATTTGCAGAGGTAAATTTCTCCAACTTTCTGCTCCTTGCTTGACTCCTGACAGTGGTTCTTTAGGTGTCCTCTTCCCCTGCCTGTAAACTGTGCCTCTGAAGTCAGTGGCCAGCCCCAGAGGCCAGCCAGCTTTCCATGGCATGCTCAGAGAGGGTCTTTATATTTTAAAAAACCAGTCAGATGGTGCTCCTGATTAACATCATTATCACTGAGCTATGATTCCTATTAGGATTGTGAAGATCTGCCCTTACCATTTTGTTCTTCCTCCACCCACATGGCTGCCTCTTCCCACTCACATATTTGGGCCATCCCTCTTATAATTCTGCTGGGAGAAAAACGGACCCAATTAAATGTATTTGAGATGCCTCTAGGTCTGTGCCGGTGTCTTCAAAGAGAGAGTGCTAAAGTGATTATAGTAATGATAACGCATCCTTGTTGACTTCAAAGACAGAAGCCTGGCAAATGGACTTATTCCCATGATATTTCTGTCAGAGCGGTTATTATCCCATTTTAGAGATGGGAAAACAGGGGGCCTTGCCTAAGGACATGGATAGGAATCGGTCCTAGAAAGAGGATGAAAGCATTGCCATGGGCTTCTGAACCTTTCCCAAGTTTAGACCATTTTCCCTCCAGCAGCAACAACAAATCTCCCCCTCAGAAACAGCAAACCTCAGGGTAGATAAATGCAGCCCAAAGAAATAATCCATTACAGTACACACCCTGTACTGTAAGGACAACAAATGAGAAAAATGAAGGGGTAAAGATTTGCTCTCTACCTGCCCTTTCTTCTCCAGAACCCAATTTGCCTTCATCCGAGGTATAGCCTGTCCCCAAGGATGGATGGATAGACTGGGGCCTTAACACGGAAAGCTCGGGGCAGCTAACGACCAGCCCTTGGCTGAACAAACTTAAACAGTTTCCCTATCAACCACCCCTTGAGGTTCCCCACCTTGTGGAAAGCCCCCTCGCTTCTGGATGGGGAAAATAGTCAAGTCCCTCAAAGGCCGAGGCAAGCTCCATATCTAAGGCCTCCACTGAATATTCTTTAAGACATATCTTGGCTAGCTCTGCACAATCTTTTACCCGAAGGGTGCCCTGTATTTTCTAGTCTCTAGGCCAGGGGTCTCCAATCTTTTTCTTTTTTTTTTCTCATTTCCACAACTGTGTTTCTCCAGTTCCAGAACTTTCCTCCTCTCCCAGTTGTTTCCAGGAGCTCACATATCATTGGTTGAATAACCTTTTCTCTGCCCCATTGTTTTTTTCTCTAAAACCACCCTTTACTACAAAATAGTTACCCTGGAAACACATGATGATTAACTGTCCTCCTGGTTGTAGTCTCAAAATATAGTCCATGAGTTCCCTAATCTTCTTTAATTTTCTCTTCCTTTCCTCTAAATCAGCCTTTACCTTGTTTCACCCACTTGCTCACAGCGATCCAAGGTTATGCATTCAGAGCATGTTCTTCGTCCGATCCTCACAGGGAATTTATGGTTTCTAGTGGAGCTGTTCTACTGAAGACCTGATCAACTTTAATATTTTTCTTATCTCCTTTGGCACTGTTCATTCCAAGTCAAGGCTGGCAACTTAGCACTGCAGCTGGATTAGAGATAAATGGGTCAATTCAATTCAATTCAAAAAGTACTACAGTGCCGTGTAATTCATTAAGCACTGGAGATATATAAGACATAGTTCCTCTCCTTAAGGGGCTTATAGTTTAGTTAGAGAGATACAAAGAATGCCTGTGAACTTGATATATAATCCTGCAGAGCAATAAAACCATAACAGTCTAAGAAAACCATAAGAACAATAAAAGGTCAGAAGACTAGACTATGCAGACAAGAATGAAAAGGAAACACTTTACGGAGAACAGGAGTCGTGTTCTAAACTGGAAGGAACTGCAAGATTTGAATGATTAGAAAGGGTGATGGAGGACATTTCAACTGAGAGTGACGGCTGAATGAGACCCCTTGAAGTAGGTCATTGCCTTGAAGTCATCTGAAGAAACAGAAGAGAATAACCCTGGGGTCAGTCAAACTTTTTAGCTTGTTATCTTTGTCATGGCTTGGAAGGACTTTCTAGCTTCTTTTCTCCTACAACCATCATCTTCATTGGTTTAACCACAGGAAATGGAAGATCCAAGTAGCACATGGATTTCCACTGGGCTGGTGGCTCCAGGGAAACCAGAGCACACTTTCACCAGGGTAATCAGAAGCCAGAGTAATCATGACTCTGTAGCTGACTCTACAACTTGTCAGGGAGCAATGGAGGATGAAAGCAAGTGGTCTTGGACCCTCCCGACAGCGGAAACAACCTGGCAGCTTCTTCGTATATGCCAGCCACTCTCTTTCTGGCCTGCGGGTTTTCTGAGTGGAGCCATGCCCCTCCAACATTGCCATAGCAAGGTTTGGAGAAGATGCTCGATGCCAACTGGATCATGCTGCCTGGATGTCCAATCTCAACAACACTGTTGAACTATTTCATTTTTACTACCCTTACCTCCCTAAGTTGTCCCTCCCACTGCATCATTCCCACCACCCAGAGCTTTGCTCTCAGATGTGTACGTGCTGGGAAGAAAAAGAAACAACACATGTTGAGAGAGTATGTACATTATACTTGGGGATTAGAGATGCAGTGCTGTTCTAAATTCCTAAATTTGAAATTCAGAACCACAATGCATCTCCAAGGGTGGTATTTCAGACACTGTAACAAGTTGACAAAATCGTTTC
This sequence comes from Potos flavus, assembly GCA_028534135.1. Classification (NCBI taxonomy): domain Eukaryota; kingdom Metazoa; phylum Chordata; class Mammalia; order Carnivora; family Procyonidae; genus Potos; species Potos flavus. The sequence continues at coordinate 54,188,637 of CM052885.1, read as the reverse complement.
CTGCTTGTTGGGGGTCTGTTGGGGGAGACTTTGAGCTGTCCCTAAGTCACCCATGTGAGTAGCACTTACTCTGCCTCATTGTATGTTCAACCTTTTGCTCAGAATCAGTTTACCTAGAGACATAAAGACCTCGCAAAGTCTAAGTTCCATGAGGACAAGGACTTTATTTGGTCATCACATTCTGAAATCCTAAAGCTATCAGACAGCCTACATTTAGCAACTCACTGACCAGCCTCCCTAGGTGCTCCAGGTTGGGCTATTTGGATAATGCTTTAAACCAGCCCTAAGAAATATAAATTAGACTTCCCTGGCCTCAGAAATCCCACCATCTGTCGCACAACCTTTCTCCATGCCTTCTTGGCAGTCATTTCAATTTCCATGACAGGAGGGAAAAAAAAAAGTCGTGGTCTGTGCCACAACTTGAAGGTTCATTTAATGTAGATTTTGATGAGTGAACTGTACAATAACCCCAAGTTGGAGGTGTATTTTTTATACTGAAGGTGAGAGACCAATTAGTAGCTCTAACTCCTTAAGCAGATGGTTATCATATGATATCGGAGGGGCCTGTCCTGTCCTTTGCCATTAGAAAGTCATCTTTTTCCTAATATCTTTCTCTACAAAGGAAGGATATTATGCAGACAGACTGCCTGGCCTAGATGATCTGTGAAGCTGAGTTTTTAGCAGGCCACTGGAGCCTGGGAATCTTCTTCTTGAATTACAGGTCAATATAGCTCCTAAAAACTGCCTCTAAGATAAATGCAAGGGGAGAGTTTCAGGGCAGGCAGAGAAATAAAGCTGAGAAGATTCTCAGGTCCTGGGTGCCATCCCAAGCTGGAAATGGTAGACACGTGACTGTCGGTCCTCAGGCACCCGTAAGGGATCCTCCCCTTCCACAGCTCGAAAACTTACACTATAAAGGAAGCAACATGGACCTGGGAGTCCGAGGAATCTGGTTTAAATTCCAGCTCTGTCCTTTACAAGATGGAGCCTGAACTAACCAGCCTCAGTTTCCTGTCCTGCAAGACTGGGCTAAACATAACAACTTTAAAGAGAGATGAGGATTAAGTGAAATTTCGAGTGAAGAGTCGTGACACCTGGCGCTTTCGTCCTCTCTCCAAATATCAGGCAGGGAGAACCGCACCACACGAAGCACTGACCCAGAGGGAAGTTAGGGATCAAAACACAGGTGGTCTGGATAGCCTTCTCGTTGCAGTCAGTTGCTGCAGTTGTTAGAGCACAAACTCAAAGTCTGAGAAATGTGGGTCTGGTTCTCAGTCCCACCACTTGCTAGGTGTGTCAGCTTGGGCAAGATATAGAATTATTCCGAACCTCAGCGCTTTCATGTGTAAATGGGGACAATATCTACCTTGTTCGTAGGGTTGATATGATGACTCAAGAGAGTGCCTGGCCCATGATAAGCATATCTTTTCCTCCTGCCCCTTCTTCCTTTCCTTCCCCCCTTTCCTCTTCTTTTCTCTCTTCGTCTTCATCCACTCTTTGATATACTCTAAGCTGCCATCATTTTCAATATCCGGAATGGACTGTACCAGGACCACTGCTGCTGGAGACCCCCAAGCTCTCCTCTGTGCTCAGAGTGCAGTGCTCTATTCTTGGGATAAAGAAATAAAGGATCTGGGTAGGTGCTGCTGCTTGCCAAGTCCTTGGTCCCCAGTTCAAATCCTTTCCCTCTTGCTGGCCCCAGCTTCTTTACCTAGAAAGTGGGAGGATAAAGCAGGATCTCCTGTAGCTCCACAGACTAAGGCTCCTAGCTGAGATCTTACCCGTCCACTCATTCAGTTCCCCCTTCTGAAATTCCCCTTCTTTTCCAGCCATCAAAATCCTACCCAGGGGGGTGCCTCAGTGGCTCAGTCAGTTAAGCATCTGCCTTGGGCTCAGGTCATGATCTTGGGGTCCTGGGATAAGTCCTGCATCGGGCTCCCTGCTCATGGAGCAGCCTGCTTCTCTCTCTCCCTCTGCCTGCCACTCCCTCTGTTTGTACTCTCTCTCTATATCAGATAAATAAAAGTAAAATCTTTAAAAGAGTCCTATCCAGGGATCAAATTCTAGCTCAAATACCTTGTACTACTTCCCAAATGTTTACCAAATGCATGCACGGATGCACACTGAGATAGGACCACTCAAACGGGATTTACTAGGAGTCTGCTCTGGTCCCATTACACCATAAAGTCTATCCTGATGCCTCAGTGTTCTGAATTTTGATGGTCTCTCAGCACATACAAAACAATGTAATATTTAGTCTCTTTACCAGCTTCTTGAAGGCAAATAAATTGTTTTATTTATTATTAAACCTTACTGCCTAGCCCAATACCTGGCAATTTATAAGTGTTTCATAAATGGCTCCTGAAAACTTGCATGATTAAGTGACTGAAGTATTTATCTTGTAGGAAAATCTTGCCTATAGACCAGGTAGTAAATCTGTTGAGGCCAAGGATTTTGAACTTTTTTTGTATCCTATATAGCATCTACCTCTGTGAACAAAATGTAGTGGGTACTCAAAAACACGTGGTGGTCTTTATATTACAAACATTGTCTCTATTTTTATGATGAAACTCTTCTGGAAAACTCAAGTACTAAGGGATGGTCTTCAACAAAAGCCCAGAACTAGAACTGCTCCTAAGGCTGACATGACAAGGACCATCAGTCTGAATGACTCTTGGAGCGACTGCATAAAGAAACAAAGCAGCTCTCCAGAAGGTTATAAAAAATGGCCTAAGGTCCACACACACATAAACAAACAGTCTAGAAGTATCTTTCCTCACCACCACCAAAACTGTCTCCTCCATCTTCAACACGCATACATATTCCACCTTTTGAGGACCTGCCTCCTTTAAGGACCTCCCTGACATCTGGCATCCTCTTCCTTGTAAAATGTTAGAGATTTGGGGTGGGAGTGGGGGATGGGGAGGACGGCAATGCACTTTTTGCCTTGAGCCATGCGCCCGCTCACAGATACCTGAAAGCCTCTAGGAATGGCTCTTATCAAAGCGGGTATTGTCATAGGGGCGCCTGGGTGGCTCAGTTGGTTAAGCATCTGCCTTCGGCTCAGGTCATGATCCCAGAGTTCTGGGATCGAGCCCCACATTGGGCTCTCTACTCAGCGTGGGGTTTGCTTCTCCCTCACCCTCAACCCCTCTCTCCATTCATGCTCTCTCTGAAATAAATGAATAAAATCTTTTAAAAAATAAGTGGGCATGATCATAGTTGTCTCCTTCTTTCCCTTCCCCTTCTCCTCTTTCCCTTCCTCTTCTTTTCTTTCTCTCTTCCTCCTCCTTCTCCTTCCTTATCTCATCCAATGGTGCTCTTTTTCTACAAATGACTTACACCAAAACACATGCTACAAACAGGTTTCCTGTTCCTGGGTTTGAGCAGTCGGCCCATTCAAAAGATCCTGGCCGTGGCTGGAGCAGGGACAGGGGTACCCTGCTTATTCTTGACCTGCAGGCACAGGAGGCCACCGAGAGTCAATAACTCTCCAATGAAGAGTGGGACCCTGTGGCACTTAGGCTCCTGCTGCCTGACGAAATATTGAGGAAGAGAGTCCATGGCTTGACTTGCCCTCTGTAAAATAATTTGAAATAAAATCCCTGAAAGGCCACACTCCCCTAGTCTGCCAGGGGCCATGCTCTTCAGGGCAGGACGATGATAAGTAACTGAGTGACCCGATAGAAAGCATACATGCCGTGAAGAACCCTGCAAGGATCATCTTTACGCACATCTCCTGAAACTTAGCTGGGCATTCAAAGGGTTAAGCGAGGCTCAGCAGACCAAGGAGGCCAATTCTGCCTGTGGCTCCCACCAGTCGAGTCTGTTGCGGAGGGCTAGAGACACAGCCTGTACTTGCAACTCAGCACCGTCATTTTTAAGGAAATAATCACTCCAAGTTTACAGTGGCATCAAACTGATAATCTGGAAGTGTGATTACTTCCCGGGTTCACTAATCAATCCCCTATCTTTAAGAATAGAGACAGAGAAAGAATATATGAGCAGATCAATAATCAAATGAGTTCCATTTCTTTTGTTTGTTTTTATAGATGATAGCTGTTTTCTTGAGTAAATTTTTAAATCATATAAAATAATAAGTGAGTCCTATGATTTTTTTTTTCCATTTCCTATCCAGGATTACTGTACAAATGGATGGGAGCTATATCCCATTAACATGTATGTACACAGATACCTTTTCTGAATACCTACTAAGCGCCAGGTACTGTACTGACAGCATTTAACACATCCTCCCATTTTACTGAGGACTATTTTAGCTTTGTAGGAGGCCAAGGTAGAAGAGTTGACATTTTAAGGGTACTCCTAAATTTTATTTTTTCTGCTATGATGAGACTATTTCTCATCATCTCCACTGGAGGCTAATAAATTTTTAAAGAATTTATTTGCCACATTTCTTCCTATTATTAAGCTCAAAGTTGTGCCAAGAAAATCATACTGAACAGCACTTGTCATTGTTGGCCCTACTTCATCCTGGCACCAAGCTAAACACAACACACAGTGATTTAGAGAGGTGCCAGCAGTCCTACCTGTTTGAATATTACCAACAAAACAGCAATGAAGCTGCAGCTTGAGGTGAAAATCCCTCAGTGACATTCATGCCTTCTTCTCTTTCCATCCATCCATCTGTATGTCTGCCCATCTATCCATCCAAACACCAGCTGAATGCCTACTATGTACCACCCCTGCCTTCACGGAGCTTGCTGTCTAGAACAGAAGAAAGACATCATCAGAACTAATACAATATAAGGCACGATGATTTTGAAGGCGGTACAGAGCAGAGCACTGTTGATTCTAAGCGAGAAGACTGGGAAAGGCTTCACGAAGACTGAACAGAATCTCAAAAGTTCAAAACGGCACTTAACAGATATGCTCCCAATTATAAAGCATCACATGTTCAGTATTCAATAGAGAATATGAAAGAGAACAATATTTGAAAATAAAGTAATGCACAAAATATAAAAATTACCCTTATTCCTTCTTCTACTGAAGTGTATAAAATAAAAACTGTAAGACCCTTCCTCCCAGCTTCCAATTCCAGCTTCCAAAAGCAGTGCAGGGCACATGCTTTGAGACTTGTAATTTACTCTTATATAAATATGCCATCCTACCCCATCTCCCAACACATGCACAGGGGCTAAGACAACTCGCTCTGATGCTGTGAATTGTGTAAGACTGATGAATCACAGACCTGTACCCCTGAAACAAATAATACATTATAGGTTAATTAAAAAAAATAAAAATTAAAAAAAAGAAAGACAACTAGCTCTGAAATCTAATTGGATGGTTTTAAGCCTCTGTCCAACCACCAGCTAGCTGTGTAACCTTAGGCTACTTACTTAGCTTCTCTCTGTGTTATTTTTCTAATATGTAAACTACAGTCAATAAAAGTTCATATTCTAGGTCTGTTTTGAAATTTAAAAAAGAAAATGAATCTAAACAGTACCTGGTACTTAGTTCTCAATAAATATAGTAGTAGTAATACTACATATACATGTATAAATTTTGTTTTAAAAAGTAAAATCAAACTATATATAGTATACTATGTATGTTTTCCAATCAATAAAGCTTATTCATCTTTTTATAAGTCAGTCCATATTGGTCAATTTGATCCTTTTTCAATGACTGTGTTACAGGCTTATTCCAGAATTTATTTAACTAATCCAGACTATCAGTAAGAAACCTTATACCTACATTTTTTGCATTCCTCCTAATATTTGTGTAGGACAGATTCCTAGAAATGTGATTTCCAGGTCACAGGGTATGTTCATATAAAATTTTGATGAGATAGTAACCAAGTTAGCTTTCAAAAAAAATGTACAGGCCCATCGGTTCTATATGACAATGCCCATTTCTCTTGCCATCACCAACAGTGCCATCTGTTATTGTTTTTACTTGCATTTATCGAAGTATTAGTAGTAATGAGTATTGAGATGAAATGATTAACTATACAAAAGATTTTAAATAGTACCTAGAACATCAAAATTTAAATGAATGGTTCTTACTAATGGAGCATCTTTTCATATTTACTGGTCATAGCTTGCTATTCCTTGAATTTCTTATTATCTTCTGCCTATATTTCTTCTACTTTCTTTTTATTACAGATTAATGGAAGTCTTTGCATGTTTGCATATTAATCCTATATAAGAAATAAACAAATACGTTCTCCCCATCCTGTCTTATTACCTAGTTTAAAGTCGAGTAGAATTTAGATGAACGAAGGTCTGGTCAGGAAGGAATTTCAAGGTGGAACAGCATCTGCAAAGACACGTGGCTTTTAAATGGAGGTCAGACTCTGAGAAATTAAGGAGATTTTGTGGTTGGAACACACATGGACATGCAACTAGAAATTAAGCAGATTTTTGTGGCTGGAACACACATGGACATATAATCGGCTTTCAATGCCATCCTAGGGAAAGTGATCTTTATTCTGATCGCAATCGTAAGCTACCAAGGGCTAAAGAACAAAAGAGTGACAGAACCACACTGAGAGTTCTCACGATGGGTCAGAGTTTTTAAACAGTTTGAAATCAAGGCAACATCACCACCGTGCCCAACCTGAGGGGGAACACCAGCCACCACTTGCTTCTACAGAAACAGAGGTCCACTGGAGTTGTACAAAGCAAGTGTTGGTCAAGGCTCCTTTGGAGAGTCTTCAAACACACACACGCGCGCACACACACACACACACACCCTTTGCATTTAATTTTAGAGTCTTCACAGACATAATGGTATCCACTGACTTGAAGGCTCAGTTACCCCAGAGGCTGATCCCCTACTCTGGGGCTTTTCTGTGCATTGGAATTTACTGCTCATAGAACCTGATACTACAGTATATCTTGGGTTAAACCAAATTATGGCAAATTTTAAACTTTTACCTTCAGGTCATGGGACTGTGTTCTGAAAGGCAAGGCCATACACAGAAAGCATTCTGTCCAACAGAAATATAATGCAAGTCACAAATGCGGGCCACATACTAAATTTAAGTTTTTTGGGAGCCACATAATAAAAGTGAAAAGAAATAGGTAAAATTAATTTCAATAATATATATTATCTAACCCATTATACCTAAAATATAATTAGTTCAATATGTAATCAATAGAAATGTTATGAATTAGTTATTTTACATTTTTTTCATACTAAGTGTTTGAAACCCCACGTGTATTTTATACCTTCATTGTGTCTCAATTCAGACTACTCCCATTTCAAAGGCTCTACAGCCACATGTGTGAACAGCTATCACACTGGACAGCACAGTTTTAAATTATCTCATCATATTTCCTTTTCTCCAAGTCCAATTTCGTCCCATAATACCCTCTGAAACCTAATTAGGCATCACTGAACATGCTGATTCTTATGTTCTATCAAAGTCTCTTCTTAGACCTTTTCACTACAGTATGAATGCAAAACAGTAAAGTTTTCTCTCCATGAATCATTATACTTAAGGTTGGCAACCCACTGTAGAATAGGAAATGATAACCCAGTAGGGAAAAAATTCAAATATCGGGAAAGAAGAGAGAAAGATCTCTTTCAAAGCAGGTGGTTATGTCATAAATCAACAGCATTTTGGGAAACACATGGGCCTAGAGCTGGATCTTCGTGTGGCTGCTCTTGGTCCCACTCCCAGGGAATTCCAAGTTGGGCAGTGTTTCCATGGGCATTGTCTCCACTTTTGTGCAGAAGATTGAGACAACAGTGAAGGTTCCCAACAATACAGAGGATCCTTCCAAGAAGATCTAACAATTGTAAACATATATGCCCCCAATATAGGAGCAGCCAACTACTTAAGTCAACTGTTAATAAAAATAAAGAGTCATATTGATATGAATACATTAATTGTAGGAGATCTTAACACGCCACTCTCAGTAACAGACAGATCATCTAAACAGAAAATCAATAAAGAAATAAGAGCTTTGAATGACACCCTGGACCAAATGGACCTCATAGATATATACAGAACATTCCACCCTAAAACAACAGAATACTCTTTCTTCTCGAGCGCACATGGAACTTTCTCCAGAATAGA
>CM052885.1:54068196-54180093 GCA_028534135.1 Potos flavus | reverse complement strand
AAAAAAAAAAAATTAAATATGACTCTACAAGCTTTCTTGAATTGAGGGATAAATGTTCATAATTAAACGTGATGAAAAAGGAAAAACAAAACAGCTCTCCAAAGTGTTTATTATTTCTAACTGTAGAAATAATACAGCATTACTTGCTACATCTAAAGACATTATTAAGTAGTAAAGAGAATCATCCTGTGGCCACATGCCACTGAATGGCACTGGATTTGCAGGGATTCAGAGACCAAGACACTCAGGGAAACTGGCTCAAGTTCAAAACCCTAGGATCACTCCATTCTTCCCTTCCAAATGAGAGAAAGACATGCTTGGTAGTGTCACGATTTCGGCTATAAGCAGCAGCCTTCTAATTAAAAATAAACTGAGTCCATTATTTCTATTTACAGCTTTCCACAATTTAGCAGCAATGCGAAGATAGAAAGAGATGCTGGAAGCATATGTTTAAACATCCCAAATGCTTCTGAGAGCATCATTAGAGTAAACATCCTGTGAATGTGTTTCTTTACCTTCAATACCCATCTCCAAAGGGCTTCCCAAGCTGTGCGAGGGCAGCATAAATATATTTATCTTTAGAAAGAATGGCCCGGAAAAGACATGGCTACAATTAAATTAGTAACTAGAAAGAGCCATGCTCTTGACTCCAGATAGTTCCCCCTGCAATGCAGTATTCTTTCGTTTTTTCCATGGATGGTAAGGATAGATGGTGGGTAAGGACAGAAGATGGTAAGGATAAGGGAAGGGGGTGGTGCAGGAGCCAAAAAAAAACAAAAAAACAAACAAAAAAAAAACGAGATAGGAGAGGGAAAAAGAAAATTTCAAAGGGCTTTCTGAGTGGATATCTTGGTTGAATTTCAACATGAAAAATGTTCTATAACTATTTGCTGAATGAATCTTCCAAAGACCAACGGTCATCTTCTAGACTTTTTGAATGCATGTGCCATTATGGGATGCATATGGAAGTTTCTCAACCTCGGCACTACCGATGTTTTTGTTTTATTTTGTTTTTGGTTTTTAAAGATTTTAATTTATTTATTTGACAGAGAGAGAGCACAAGCAGGGGGAGTGGCAGGCAGAACGAGAGGGAGAAGCAGACTCCCTGAAGAGCAGGGAGTCCGACATGGGACTCGATCCCAGGACCCTGGCATCATGACTTGAGCAGAAGGCAGTTGCTTAACCAACTGAGCCACCCAGGCACCCAGAACTACCGGTGTTTTGAGATGACTCTTTGTTGTGGGGGCTGTTAGCAGCACCCCGGCCTCTACCCACCAGATGCCAGTAGCACCGCCCCCCACACACACATCCCCCAAGCTATAACCACCCAAAATATCTCTAACACTGCCAATTATCCCCTGGGGGCAAATCATCCCTGGTTGAGAACTACCAGTGCAGATGTACCATAAGTCTCCATCCATTCATTAATTTACCAAATCTGACTGATGTATTCAGGCACTGTTTTATTTAGAACACTGATCAGTGTACTTGTCTCTACCCTCGAGTAGTTCCTAGTTCAGTAGCACAGAGAAACTTTAAAGTAAAAAAAACATGCGAGATAGTGGTTTGACTCCTAAAAGATGGGGTGTGCACTCCTTTTTAAGGACATTTAGAAAATGTGCCTTTAATTGTAACAAAGGTTATACACTTAGAAAGTTGTCAGAGAAAAGCCCGTTAAACTTAGTGAGGATTTCTGCTCTGCTAGTAGGTTACATATTAAAGATGAATTTGAAGGCTCTCAGAGAAGCAGTGAGCCTGGCCCTCTACATCTTTGTTGACTTCATAAAAAACAAGAGTGCCGCTTCGTGACCCGCGCGGGTCTACCAGAAGATTGTGTAACATGCAGTATGCCTTCGATCCAAATAAACTCCCAGATTATTAAAAGGATGTTTTTTCCCTCTAGAGGTCAAGGTGAGTCACCGGAGCTTTTTCCCTGTTATTAACCAAGCACTAGATATACAAGGCTTAGATATTAAAAGGCATTAGCCAAGGCATCATGGCCATCTGGTTTAGAGCAAATGCAAAACTTGAGGGGGAAGCTACATTACTTACAAAGCAACTAAATGGCCTGAAATATTAGAAGCCATGTATACAAACCCATTCAAATTTCTGTGGCCAAGTGACAAGGAGCTATAGCCAGTTGCCTGAGCACCTGAGGCCAGCCTCTCTCTAGTGTAATTCCGAATAGAAAAAATATATAACTACTGACTTACCTTGACCCAGAACTGCCAACAAATCTCTACATTCTTTCAATAGTGTGGGTGTTTATTTCCACCAAGAAGTGTGGTATCTGTACCACAATGAAATAGGCCCCCATCTGATACCTACGGCTACCCCACCCTTAAGAAGCAAGGTAGTCCACACTGCCTATTCATAAAAAGATTGCTCGCCTTGGAATATTTCCAGTGAATCCAAATTCAAGAAGTATGTAAGCCTGATGAAGCCAGGAGACACCCCAAAGCTGGATTTAGGCTATCTCCTGATAATTTTAACACAGATTAACCTGGCAAAAAGAAGAATATGAAGAAGGGTAAAGATGATTGTTTTAGGCCAAAATGAGTCCCAGGCTTTATGACACCCTTTTTTTTTTTTTTTAAGATTTTATTTATTTATTTGACAGAGAGAGATCACAAGTAGGCAGAGGCAGGCAGAGAGAGAGAAGGAAGCAGGCTCCCTGCTGGGCAGAGAGCCCGATGCGGGGCTCGATCCCAGGACCCTGAGATCATGACCTGAGCCGAAGGCAGAGGCTTTAACCCACTGAGCCACCCAGGCGCCCCTATGACACCCTTCTTGGTGGCCTTTTCCCTCAATGTGATGGTTTCCGTCACATGCAGAAGTTTCTCAGATCAGAGCCCACTGACTACACCTCTCACATCAGAGTTTTCCTATCTCCTAAATACCCAGAAGAGGAGGAAGATGGCTCTGGGACAAATGATGCAGGCAAACAGGAAAACATGGCTGCCTCCAGATTAAACAGACGTTGAGAAGTGTCTCTGAGGACTCGCTAACTGGAGCTACACCAAGACAGACCAGCACTGGCCTGGGCTTCCCTCCGAGAGTTCCCTACTGTCTTTCAGTGGTGCCTGCCTAACAGGCAGAGGCCGGCAGGCGGGGAAGGGGGTGGGGGTTGTCTTCTCATGAACTGTCCAACAGATTCCTGAGGACACTCTATTCTTTTTGGCTTACATTCTGCAGGCACCCTGGACATGAAGAATGACCCTGGACAGATTCTAAAGTCAGCCCTCTTACTATTTATTCTCTTCCATGATACAGCCAAAAGGTCAGCATTCCCTGACTACCTTCCTTAATGTCAACTACCTAACTGTGTTACTGCTTCTTCACATTTGTGTATTTTGAGTGAGGAACCCTAAGAAGAATAAGCCAAGGGATGACTAATGGTGAGATTTTATCTGTGGCAGTGGGTAGGGAAGGTCTGACTAGTTGAAGCACATTATACTTGGAGCTGCTACTACTGACCTCTGTTTGAGGCCTGCCTACCTAGGTGTGCAAGATGGCTAACTGCCTACCCCAAATCCCTGTTCCACTTTCACACAGTTCAGTGTTCTCTAGGAAGCTGGTGCCCAGCCAGGGGCCATTTTTCCCAGCTTGCCTTGCACTGGGTGGGGAACGAAGGGGTTGTTACTAAAGGAATGTAAGCAGTTCAGTTTGTGTCCCTCAAACACTTTCTTCCCCTGTCTGCTGGCTGGTTATGGAGATTCCAAGGCCCTAGGGGATAGCAAAACCATAAAAGGAAAGCTTCCTGACAACCAGGAATGCCCACATAGACCTTTCATGCTAGAAAGAAATTTGGTGAGTTATTTGTCACACCAGCCTAACCTAGTGTTAGTCTAACTCACACACCATGTCAACAGAGTATGAAAGAAAGGCAGGGGGAACCCTACATTCCTAAGTATCTACTAATATTTATAGGGTATCTAGGTCTGTAATACTTTCTTTGTCCATGTGCTTTCATGCAAGTTCTCTCGTATCAGTAACAAATTCAATTCCATTTATCAAACTTTCACAGAATGCCTAATGGACTACACCTGAAAATCAACTCTTCGGGGCACTCCCATTGCCTTTGACCTTCTGAACAGCTTGATTCAACCACTGTGTGCCAGCAACCATGATAGACCTGGTGATAGAAGCACAGTCCTCTCCCTCAAGGAGCCCATTCAGCTTCCATTTCCAGCCTCATCTACCACTCTTGCTGTAAGAAAGGAGGATCTGGCATGTTTTGACTCACACAGAAAGTAGAAGAGCATATGCAAAATCTTCTGATGGTAGGGCAAATTTAGCGACATGGATACTTGTAGATATGCGGTTTGTGTCAGATTCTTATTTATATATGCATCTCAGCTCTGTTGCTTAGTGGTTGCTACTCTCCTAGTCACTTCTGTCCTTTTCTAGCAACTGATTGCAAATCTCATCTTTAAAATGTAAAATAAAGCTTCCTCTCAGTACCAATCCAGGTTCTAGCCAAGAGCCTCAGTGTTCATTTGTACTTGCTTCTGTAGGCTCCTCTCAAGGCACTGCCGATCTGCAAAGAGAGGTGGTTCCATCTAATGCTATCTTCCACTCAAAAGGCTTTGCTCTTTTGTAGGCCAGTTTCCAGCTGTGTATCAGAAAGCTTAGCCCCTCGATCCTGCTCCATGGTCAAACCTTAGAGAGTTTCACTGATGTAGCTACATGCCCTAAGAGTTCCAGGCAAGTAATAGGAACCCACTGCATTTATAGGGAATGAGTGTGGTACATGAACAATGAATCTAGGAATACTGAAAAAATAAAATAAAAGTAATTGGAAAAAAAATTTAAAAAATAAAAATAAAAAGAATGAATGAGAGGTAAGTACCTTATGTCACTGGTTTGACCACCCAGAGATTTGGTTTCCCCTTTAGGAGATGCATTGACCAATCACTACTCCTAGGGAGACAATTTTGCTAGGGATCTTGACATTAAATGACCTGGTAAAGCCCAAGAACAACAAACAGATCTACTCTGGTATGCCAATTTTGATCAACAAGTAGGAGTTCTCTGGTACACAGCATGAGAAGGATTCTGAGGCTTAGTAAAAGGGGACTATCTAGTCTATTGGTAATGACGCCATGGATAGGGTGATGAAGTGTGATGATGTGCATGCCAGGTAATGTCATTCCTGCCACAGGTCCTTAGCGGACAATCTGGTCCACAGGCAGGGACAGCCAGACCTGGATATTGTCAGCTATGAGATCACCAGGTAAGCAAATGAACTAATAAATGTAAGAGATTATTAAAAAGAAAACTAAAAGCTATAAAAGTTCAGTGTTGTTGGTATTTAAGCATTTTCTTGCTTAAATGAAGGACAATGGATTAAACGGCCATGGTTGCTCATCTCATGAGCATCTGGCAGGCATTAGGCACTTATAACCAATTAGCTCCCACAGCTCACAGTACCCATTCCATGATGGGAGTGTGAGTTGCAATTAATAAATTGGGCGTGGGGATCCTACAATGCATTTTAACATGTAAACAATGATTTTTTTTTTTGATGACTTTGGTTCCCAGACTCCCAAGCTAGTCCACAAAAGCTAATTCACAGTAATATTTCAATTAACCTAAATTCTGGGTCATGGAAGAAGGCAAAGACATATCTAACATAGGAGGAGAGAGAGGAAGAAAAATGTGCCTTCTACCTATTTTCTGGTCAAAGGACTAGTCTCAAACACTTTGAAATGGGCTAAGCTATCATAGCCCCACTTTCACCTTCTCTCCTAGATATATCTTCCACCATCTGTTGCTGTTCTCCCTCAGAATCAATTCTTCCAGCGTATCCTCAGCCCCATGTCATCCAGATTCATCTAGACTTAGTCTCCACCCTCTCCCTACTTCAGTGTTTCATGATGCAAAACATTCTGCGCTGTATGGCCAATCAACAGTCTAGCTACATTTTAGAAGGGAAGTAAATCTAATGTAGCTAGTTCATACTAAAGTGTAAATGGTTTATAATCTCTCTTTCCCAGAGGAATCTGCATTTCTAATGGAGTACTGTGGAACCAAACTGAATCTCCAATTAGGAGACTTTCTAACAGCATCAGAGAGCAAAATGAACCTTTCAGGAAGACCTGAAAGGGTATCTGGAGGCCAGACGACCACCTCAAAGTCAAATAATTATGTCACGGTATCTGTCCTTGTTCTATTTCTCTTCTTCCCAAGGCAGATCTCTGAAGCAGCTATTTTCTTCTCCTCGTAACTTCTGCTCTGCTTCTATTTCTGACTTCATACATTCTGTACAAAGTTTCGAGATTTTTAATACCCTGTATCATAGCATAAGCAGGAGATGATTCTGCTGTCTTTCTAGGTAAGCCATAAAGGAGTCAAGAAATGCATGTATTGATATACTCTGTCCACACACAGCCACCCCCCCAAATTAAAAACAAAACAAAACACAAAACTCTAAAGATCAACAGTGTAAGCATATGCAACAGAAGACTCATATTGGAAAGATGTCTAAATAGCAAGGACAAGGGCCTCCATCCTCTTAACATGCTCAAGTCTAAAGTTATGGTCTAAAGTTAGTTCTCTTTTCTTGCTTCGACTTTTTCAGCAGCACCTTTAGGATAAGAAGATAGGCTGGCTTCTTATGTTGAAAATACACTAATATATGTTTTTGATCATTCATTTGCCAATGTCTAAATTGGAGTCCTAACAAAAAAGAAAAGGACTAAAAGGTACTCTCCCCAAAGCCAGGAACCTGCCAAGAGGGACCAGTTCTAGCAAAGTAGGTGGGGTGTTCCGAGTCCCACTTTTCAACTGGATGAGACCGTACAATAAAGTCATGACCTTCTGACCATTGGCTTGAAAGACTTTTCTCTTATACCTTTTTTCCCAAGGTGCAACAGGAGGGGCAATTTTATCACGCTCCCTCCAACCCTTCCATTCTTTTCTTCTTGTTTCCTTTTCCCTTCTTTGAGAAGCCAGTTGGAGCTTTCATCCACCCTCCATCTCCCGTCATGCTGTGCAAAACAGCACCTGGGGCAGCCGCAGAGCCTGAAAGTGGTCAAAAAAAAAAAAAAAAAGAAAAAGAAAAAGAAAAAAAAAAGAAAAGAAAGAAAGAAAGAACGAAAAGAGAAGGGAAGGTGCTGATTGGCTGGAGAGGGGGTAATGATTTGTAATTGCAATACTTTCATTACTGTCTTTTAGCTCTTTGCAGAGTAATGTCAAGAGCTCCGTCTTTGTAGTGTTATTGGCATTTTTCATCATATTCATGAAGTGTGGGTCAATTTTCTTCAAAAGGCGCACTTCGCCAACTTGCTACAGAGACAGACAGTAATAAATTCTACTAGTGCACTGTGAAGGCTTCGTAGCTGCAAGCAACAATAAAAAGCAATGAGCTGGGTGTCACTAAGTAACTCCAGTTTACACTGCATTTTCTTCTTTTATTGAAAACTCAAGAATATGAATTTATTAATGAATACACAGGCATACTTTGAAGGGGGGGTGGCAGTGCAGGGGGAGGGGTATGCGCGTGGCAGGAGGGCGGGGGGCGGACACCATGTCAATTTATTTGGTATTCACACTGTGTGTGCCTATATTGTATTGTTCCATCATTTCATGGCCAGGCTTACCTTGTTAGGCTGTGGCCCTCCAGAAAAAACCCGAGCTCATATAGCAACACCTTGACGTGGATCTACAGCTGCTCTCGCTGTGCCTGTCTCACCTTTAGCCCCGGCTGTCTACTGCCGCCTTTCATTTTCCGCATTCATACATCAATAAGCTTTGCATGCTGACACCTAATTTTGCAGGCTACTTTGGTTATGGAGGCCGTGTTTTGCATATCACTACCCACCCCCTTCTGACACCTACTGCCTTTAAAGGGGAATGAGGAGAAGAGAGGAAGAGGCACCGGAAAGAGAGAGGAAGAGAGAGCAAGAAAAGGAAAGCTGCTTTTCTTCTCTGCCTAATCAGAGATTTCTTTATATTTGTCAAAAGCAGATATGCCAAATCAACTTTAATTGATTCCTCGGCGGCGCTCACGGATGATTTTTGAAGGACTGGGCTTGTGTTCCCAGACACACTGTTGTGTTTCCAACGAAAAGGAGGTTTCTCCCACAAATCAAATTTTGATGCCAATTAGTTAGTATTTTCCATTCCAATTAAATTGGAGACTTGGGAGACCTTTCTGATTTGGGAAGACTCTATATATATTTTATACTAAACGTGCCCTTCAGGGGCTGATAAGCAAGAAGGGAATGTCCATGGGTGGCGACAGAATCTCGGGGGGTGGGGGAAAGATACGTGTTGTGGGCATTTCAGCTCCTTCCTCCGGTTTCCTTCACAAAGGTTTGTCAGACCCACGGCAACCTGTTATGTGACATCACAAAGGTTTTTTACCTTGCAGTTAGGTGCTAATGTCATTAGAGCCTTGACAATCCATAAAATATTATAATCTAATAGTTTTTTCTGCCATACCCCACCCTTCATACCCCCTGAGACTTCATCGTGCAAAAAAAGAGAACTAGGGAGACAAGACTGATGTTAAAAAGAACAGGTTGTAGCTGGATTTGAGAGATTATACAAACAAAACAAGTAAACAAAAGCACAAAAGAAAACAGGAAAACAACCACACCAAATGCGACCGAGCTGCCTATGCACTCATACGTACTCCCTGAGCATGTGGCCATGAGGACATGCCTGCGAATGACGTGCCATCGAGAACTTCTCAATCTACTAAATTCAGTATTTATTACGTGTACCACAACATTTTCAGGGGGAGGAACTGTCAGTTTACATCCAGGTGTAATTTTAATTTAATAGCAACTAAGATCAGTGTGAAATACCACTAGCAATGATGATGGCTCTTTTCCTTTTCTTCTCCCTCCCTTTCTGAGCCCTCCTTTATTTTTATCTTCTGTAGGACATTAGTCTTAAAAAAAAAAAAGTGCTATCTGCTTCTTAAGGTCATGGCCTTGGGAGTAATCCTGAGCAAATATGGAGAACCTATCTAGAGACTCTGGATTCCGATGGCCAGCCTCTATCTTTGCTATTTCTCTTCCTGTGAGCACAGACACAAGATCAAGTTCAAAGGTCTGTACACACCGTGGGTTCACACACATAATCTCCGTGCCCACATTTTGTACCCTGACATAACTTTAAAGGAAATAAGATGCAGTACCCAATGCCTAGATTAAAATATGAATGGCATGTTTATAGCACTAAAACTTTCACACATATTTTTCTGCTTGTTAGTGATACATACTGAATGACGTTGGCAGAGTGGGTGCTCTTAGATATAAGGGACTCAGGTGGGACCACGCCAGCATTGAGGGGTGGAGTCTTCTGTGCCACACACTTGAGGTGCAACCTCAGGCTTGGTGGGAATCAGGATCAAATGAGATAACATGTCTACTCTTTGTCTTAAATTGGGACTTCAGGGCCACCTGTCTGAGCCCAGTCCTCCTTTCACTTTCCAGGCTCCTGCAAGACAACTTAACATCTCCTATAATAAAGTGCTCAGTGTACGCCAGGCACCTTGTAAAGTGGTCTGCATGGAGTACCTCACTGAGTCCTCACAAGAGCTCTAACCATATCCCCATTTTACAGATGAGAAAAGTGATATGCAAAGTGATTTGAGTATATTCCTCAAGGTCACATATCTGGTCATTAGGGCAGAGCCAAGATTTACACCCAGGTGGTCAGCCTTCAGTGACCAGCCTTTAGCCTCACCTCTCTTTGGACTCCCCAGAGAGAAAGCACACAGTTCTTTAGGAGGGGTTAGTATCCTGGGGAGTACACACCCAGGATTAATTTAGGGTTTTGGTTTTGTTTCGTTTTGAATCTGCCTTTGTAGATGCCCAGACTCTAGTAAGTGATCTTTATACAAAAGTAGTCTACTCCCAGTACTGCTAGGAAACCAAATATCTAAGGCCACGGGCTCCTCTCTTGAGTATAATAATATGCCTTAACTACCCAAGGTGGGAATAACTAAATGAGAGAAGCAAAATAAAATAACAACCAACCCCCAAACTAAAAAATAAGGCAGTATGCATTTGTAGACTAAAACTGAAGTTGTGAGTACAATGAGCCAGATATTGGTGCAAACGGTAGGAGTACAAATATGTGGAATATTACACAATATTCAGCTAGGAGAAAACTTCCTACGTAAGTGGGCTGGGCACCACATTCTCTGGACAGGCTTCACCACCAGCCACAAAGAGAGGAATTATGAGGCCGAGTGAACACTGCTCACATTCACACACTGCTGCACTACATTGTCAATTAGCAGGCGTGTTTCCATAATTGTTATACAAGGGGGAAATTTACAGTGTTAAATGGCCCTCAAATTCACACTTCTGTGTGAGTTTTTGTTTGGTGGTGTGTCTAGTATTAGCACGGATGACTGCCTCTGACATCTCTTTGCCTCTGAAGACAGAAACCACTAACCTAACAATGGGACAGACACACCAGAGAACGCTACCTACTTGTTCTTTAGGCTAAGACCGATGCATACATAAGACATATGATAAAGACAGATGGATGGATGGGTGGATGGATGGATGGATAGACAGACTTTTTTTTCTTTGCAAGGGGAGTTTCTGGTGTGCTCATATTTACCAGATGTCTATCATTCCTTCATGTTGGCCTCTTTTTTTCTTTAAGATTTTATTTCTTTCTTTGAAAGAGAGAGAGAGAATGCATGAGCTGGGGGGGAGGGGGGAAGGGAGAGGGAGAAGCAGACCCCCTGCTGAGCAGGGAGCCCTTGCAGGGCTCCATCCCAAGACCCTGGGATCATGACCCGAGCCGAAGGCAGATGCTTAACCAATTGAGCCACCCAGGCTCCCCATGTTGGCCTCTTATTATGGAGGTACACTTTGGATGCAAGTTCTCATTTTCAAGTTTTAGATTTTACATGGGGTGTGTCTAGAGAGATTTTGTTTAATCTTGAAAAAGAATTTCTTGAAAACAAAAATAAAAACAAAAAACTACAAGAGTTGTGAATTTCAAAGTAGGTCCATCAGTTTAGATAATTGTGGGTATGATTTGGTCTAAAGAGAGAGACTGGATAAAATGGTATCTCGAAGTCACAGTCTGTCTTTGATTGTGTAAGCCTGGAATCTCCAGCCCCCATACACACATATTCACCCATACACACTGTACACAGACTTCATATGCACGTACATCCACCAAAGAAATACCTAAATAACAAGAAGTGATCAGGATAAATCTCTGAGCTGTCAGATAACCAAATGGTCCTTTAGACCACAGAACATAACAGAAAGACCTTTCATGATTAGAAAACATGACCCCTTTATTGTACAAATCAGTAAAAAATGATTCAGGGAAGTTAAGTAATTTGTCCAAGGTCACACAGCAAATTAAACTAATAATTATGTGTCAACTTTTAGTTATTTCCAAATATCATATCCACCTTCAAAGAAACAACAGTTACTATTTCCGTTATTCAAAAGAATAGGTCACAAGTATAAAGAGGCATCTTTTGTTATTTACATCCCCACCTTGTTCCATAAATAAGATACTCAGAAAGGCATTTGCCAAAGAGCTGAAAGATGATGAGGACAGTGATAATAAACTTTGGAGAAGTGTCCCCATGATTTAGACTAAATCCTTGTATATTAATCTAAAAGTCAGCTACCTGATTTTACCACCACACTTTAATTTCGAAAAGAAATTTTTAAAAAAAAGGAAAAAGAAGGGATAAATAAATGCAGACAGGTGATGTCCCTGGACAGAACTGGAGGACACCTAACGGTTCTAGTCCCGGCTTCTCATCCACAGGAAGCCCATTTCTTCTTGCCTCCGCCCTTTGTGTTTCAAGGAAATAGTGCAAAGTTGCCCCCAAGGATCCTGGAGTCTTGAACACATTAATCCATAACACAGTGTCATAGCAAGGAGGCTTGAGAGTGAGAATGCTTTCAAGGACCAGAAGTAGGGTTAGGTGACAAACGATGGACAAGGAGTAAATAATGCAGCGCCGTTCCAATTGCATCAGAGGAGAGAAAAACACAAGTCTGACAATATAAGTTCTACCAAAGATGTGAAACATAGGGGGCTTTTATCATCTGCTGGTGAGAATACCTCAAGTGTATGACACTACACATGAGGGGAGAGGTTGGGGAGTAAGATGTACATTCAGAAGTTTCAGTGTCAAGATGGCATGCAAAGCCATGAGACGGGTTGAAATCATCTATAAAATGAGGATGGACAGAAACAAGAAATTCCAAGGACTAAAACGTGGGGGCCCCCAACATGTAGAGGTTGAGAATTGGAGGAGGATCTATTAAAGGAGACAGAAAAAAGAAGAAATCAAGTAGATTTGCAGTTCAAGGAGCAAAAGCATTTCAGGACATGGTCAGGACAGCATTAGCACCTATGCAAAAGCTGCTGGTAATTCAAGGAAGATGAGGATTGAAACTGACTGGCTTGTTAGCTGATGGTCGCTGACAGGATCACCCTTCTCTGGAGTTAGCACCTATTAGTAAAAGATCCTGGGAACTAGATGTTAATTACAGTAGGAATAACAATTGCTTACTATCTACACTGGGACAGCTTTTATATGCTGAGTGTTTTATATACACCAATCTAACTGGGTCCATACAATCGCAGAGGTAGGTACAGTTACCCAAATCACAGATGAGGAATTTTAGGTGCAGGAAGCTTATGTGATGTACTTGAAGTCACCTGCCACTTAGCAAGTCCGAAACTGGGATTGATTCTAGAACTAAAATATAATGCAGGGTTTCCAAAAGACCCAAAGGGCTGGACATCTAACATCTGGGGGACGGTGAAAGAGATGGGACGCGGTAGGCTTTGCCCTCCTTCTTCAGGGCACAAACAACTGCGAGGGTGACCAACTATCCCCGGTCGGCTAGGGATGGGCAGTTTCCCAAGATGCAGGACTTGCAGTGAGGAAATGGGGAACGTTTCGGTCAAATTATGATGAGTTGGTTACACTCCATCCAGTGAAACCTTCGGAATGCCTTTCAGGAAGAAAGCAGCCATAGTTACCTGTTGGAGGTTTTGAAATCTGTGTGAGCTTCCCTGGGGTGGTCCTGGAGCCTCTGTAGAATTCTGAGCCAGCTCTCCAGGCTCTCCTCACCACTCCTCCTAAGTGGGACCCTGGAGTTGGGAACCAGGAGCAGGGTCACTCTCCTGGCCCCTTTCATTGATGAACCTGTTCACGAGGCTCCCCTCACTTCCCGCTGTGGCCCTCTGGGAAACGCAAAGGTGTACCCCCAGTGGTACCAATATCCCAGCTCCCCTGGAAACTAGCAGAGACTTCCCAGGCATACAGGGGCCTGTTTGTCAAATTCCCTCTGATCTACCCAGCTAATGAGGTCAAAATAGCTACGTCCATAAGGGATACATTTTCTCAATGGGAGCTTATGCCTCAGAAAACACATTGAAAATATTTATCTTTTCTCAGAGTACAGGCAGAGCAATATAGAATACTAGTTTGTAAAAATGCTCTTTGAAAAGTGGAAGAAAAAAAAATCATAAAACCTAGGAAATGAAAAGGGAATCCTCCCAAACCATACTGCCGGTTGCTGTCCAAGAGATTTGCTCATGCCGTTTGCAAAGCTTTGTTACAGGCTCGGCTGGTCATACGTTCAAGTAAACACGCGTGCCTCAGAGATCCTGGGCCACTCTTTGGTTTGAGAGAGGCCACTCTGCCCCTCCCTTGAGATGTTGGAAGGGAAGCCATGTTTGGTCCCCACCACGGCTCTCCTGAGTCCCTGTGCCCAGTCATGTGTCCCCTAGATCTCCACACTCTTTGTCTTCTCCAAAGCCCAGAACATAGAACACAGGAGGGTTCACCAAAATGAGGAAGACACCTTCCAATGGGGCCTGAACACCTTCCAGTGGAGCCTGCCAACTTCTGGTGATCAGGAGAAATCTGAGCTTGCAGAACTAGAAGTGCCCTAATTACATACGGCCCTTCACAGGACCCCAGCTATTCAAATTCACCCACGTCTCTAATTTCCTCTGAACCAGTGGTCCTCAAATGAGAGCATGTGGCAATTTCTGAAGACATTATGACATGGTGACATTCTGGGTTGTCCTAACTGGCAGAGGATGGAGGGGACCATCTAGTGGGTAGAGAACAAGGCTGCTGCTAAACGTCCTCCAAACCACAGGAGGTCCCCTCACAACAAAGAACTACTGGGCCCAAAATACGAAAATGCCAAGGTTAAGAAGGTCTTGTCTAGAGATTTCCTTTTGTACCATCACCTCAAATCCACCACAAATTGAACAAATGTCATCATTATTTTTCCTAGACCTATCTCATCTTCTGGTATCTTAATTTATGTCAATGGTATCACCATTTTCTTAGTCATTAGACTAGAAAATCACAGGCATTTTTTTACTCATTTCTCTCCTTCAACTCCCCCCATACACACACGCACACACACAGCCCCCCATCTAATTAGTCAGTCATGTGAATCTGCCCAAGAGAGTATCTTTCACTTATTCCCACTTCAACCTCTACCAAATTAGTCAGAGCTTCTCATTTCATTTCTGAATCACCAGCCTCCTGATTCTCCTTCTGGTCTCTCTCTATTTCAACCTATACTAGGGTAGGTTACCTGCTGTGACAAACAATCCCAAAGTCTCGATAACTTAACACAGCAGATGTTTATTCCTTGCTGGTATAAAGCCCAATGAGCAACAGAGGGAGTGGGGGGGCTCTGATCCACATGGTCATCCAGTGACCCAGGCTCCTCACAACACGTGGCCTCAGAGCTATGAAGTCCTCTGTCGGATCTTCTGCTTCGGACTAGCAGATGGGGAAGGGAATGCACAGGGTCACAGTGAAGGGGCCAGGCCTGGAAGCGGCGCACATCTCTTCCACTGGCATTTGACTGGCTCGGACTCCATCACACGGCCTCACCTTACCGGAAGAGAAACTGGGAAATGTCGTGTAGTCATATATGCGGCAGGAAAATCAAACTGGCTTTGGTGACTTCACGACAGTCTCTGCCATCCATTTTTCTGTATATGCCTGTCACTTCTATCTTTCTCAAATACCATGCAGTAACATTTTGCCACATTTCCACTCTATTCAAAAACTTTTTGAATTATTCCCAATTATTTACCTAATAAAGACCTAGAAGGCATCACCAACGACACGGGTCCATCTGTTCTTCCCCCCTCACCTAATGAGCCCAGGCACTGGAGCAACTTCCCTGCCCCTCGCACCCCTCCCCCTGCCTCTGTGCCTTTGCCTCTAGCTCTTGCCTATGCTGTAAGCCTTTCCTCTACCTCTGTGAATACCAACACCTACAAATCCCCCCCTTAACTCTCCAGCCTCCAGGGACCTCTCGTTCTCTGGCACCTCAATCACTAACAGCAATCTTGGACTAAGTGCTGACAGTATCTCAGGAACTCTGTGCTAAGCATGCGTATGCCAATCATTTTTCATCTGCATGATCTCATTTAATCTCCCAAACAATCTATAGAGTATCTATTATTACTGTTACTTTTCATTTTAAAAAGATGAAAATTGAGCCTCAGAGAGGTAAAGCAACTTGCCAGCATCACAATCTGCTCTCCCCAACACACCCGTACTGCCCCTGAGACACATGGCCCATTGTCTTCTCCTGAAATCCCATTTATGAATGCCTCCATATGGGTTCTGAGAAAAGAAAGAAATCTAATACCAATTAGACAGTTATCAGAAAGGTGTCCTCTTATGCTATGGTCATATGAAGGGGAGAAATACCCGCCCTCCCTCTCCGGCTGAGCCGGAGCAGAAGCAGTGGGCAAGGCGAGCCAGGTCCCAGTTTCAGCCTGGCATTCCAAACAGGAATCAGCAGGTCCAAGCAGGGACTCTGGCAGGCAGCACAAAGTGTGTTCTTGCTATATTATTTGGGCCAGAGACCTGGTGGGCCACGCCACTGGGGATGCAGCCATGGGTGGGAAAGTCAGGAAAAGAGGAGCTATGTGCTCTTGAAAGGCACACTCACGTGTGAGACTGGGCTGCTGTGCATGTGGGGATGTGTGCCCAGCCTGGGAGCACAGAGACAGAGGAGGCAGCAGGCTTCCCTGGGACACTATGCCCAGGACCTGAGCAAAAAGCCCTTCCTGTGTCTGACCATGTGAAAGGGAACTTTTTTCCCTAGTGGGAGTGAACTTGGGCAAGTCACCTCTCTCCCTGGGCCTATAGTTCCTATAGCTATAAAGTGGAATTAACTCACAAGTTACTTCAAAAGGTGGTTATGAGGATTATATGAATTAATACATGCAAGGTACTTAGAGCTAAAGCTGTCACTGGTTCTAAATCTTACCAAACGGTGAAGCTATTCCATACCCAAGTGCAATAATGCATATTTCGTTCTAGCCCTGCCATCACAGACCTAGGACCTAGAGAGCTAGACCAGCCCCTTCCATGCTACAAAGCACCACATCCCCCGGTGACTTGGATGTCCTATCAACCACTCGTGCCTTTCCAGTAGGTCAGAGGGTGACAGCTTCCATGCAGGGCAAGTGAGGAGCTCGCTCTACACCCGCCCACTGTGGCACCTGAAATTCAACCACTGGGACAAGATTCCTTTGGCTTCAGACAATAGTTTTTAACCTTGTAGACATCACAGATCTCCTGAGAACTGGACAGAAGTTGTGGAGCCACCACACCCACGCTCACACCATTTCACAGACACACAAAGAAAAATTGGCTTTTTATTTGGCATGCTGTTTCAGGACACTGAGAGACTTTGTAAAGCCCGGCCCAGTTTAGCAAACCCTGACCTGAGGGCAATGCCTTAAATGAGTAGCTATGTAACTAAATCTGGGAGTTTTCTTCAATAGCAAGAGCTTTTTTAACAACATTTTTTATGTTGAGGGAAGAAGTGCAGGTTAAAGATTGCAAATTATGAGGACGAGAGCCATGGCACGGAGGACTGCTGTTTTACTGAGCCCCATCCTCTACCCAGGATGGACGGTAGCTTTCACCATCCTGTAGAGAATCCCAAACCTCTCCCCTCTGCGCTCACAAGATACTGCCTTCAACACAGGACCTTGCTGGTTCAGGCCACTCCTTGGTCAGCATCCCTAAGAGTCACCTGGGAATCATATAGGATCCTGCTGCTATGTCCACCGGGGCCAAGACAGCTCTTCCTACTCTCCTCCCCCCCTCCCCCAACAAAGGGACAGGGAGAGTTCTGCTAGGAGACTGTGCCTCCACCCCATCCCGGCCCACCTTCCCTTCCAGGGCACTTGATCCTTTAAGGACATCACCATGCCCAACCACATCCTTGCAGACTTTTACATTCTGTATTCCTGGGATGGCCAGGAGATTGGATGCAAATCCTTAAATGAATTCTGGAATAAAAACAATTTAATCCTGTCCACTGTACTTCTTTCCTCACCTGTAGAACCCAGAAGAGACATCAGGCAGGCTTTTACCGCTATGTCGCTATGTTGGTGCTTCCTTTCCTAAGTAACTGTGAAATGTGTTTGGAAACAGAATGACTCTTCAGCTCACCCCATCCCTTTCCTCTGAAAAGGAACACAATGTAGCAGCCCACCAGTCCACACAAGTAGAAAACCTTGTGCTGGAGCCTGAAAATCAATTTCCTGAGCCCACAGAAGGAAGGTTCCCCCTGCCAGGGTACCTCAGCCTGGTATACAGAGGGTGAAGTGGAAAAGCTGCTGCTGTTTGGCCATAACTCAAGACAGCCTGAAGGCGAGAGAAAGAGTGAGAGAGAGAGAGGGAGAGAAGCAGGGTGGGAAACAGAGGTGGAATGGGAAGGAATTTTTACCTTTTTATACAGAATGATGCTACTACTAGTGTCACCATTTGGGTTCCCTTGCAACAAGAAATAGGTGACAAAGGCGACCAGAAGAAAAGTCTGGGTACCTGAGAACCTTCCAGCATAGCTGTGATTTTAAAGAGTTGGATGAAACACCCAATGTGGGCATCAAATCGGATGAATTCCTGAGAGTTTTCCTGTGCATATGCTCACGTGCACCCAGATGTTTGAGAACACACATCTGGTGCTGCACAAGTCTTCCTGTATCTGTGTGTGCGTTTGTGTTTGCACTCATGGGTTTTATAAGGGATTGATGTCAGTGTCTACCCGGGTAGGTGTGTTCAGTTAACAGAGGGAGAGGAGCGCAGATTTCGTACCAAGCAACGCGGTGCTTTACAGAGCTTTGCAGCGCTGCTCTTTAACAGTCCCGCCTTCTTTCGCATCCCTTTCAATTCACCTCGAAAAACCCCAGACTCCCTGTTCAACGGTGAAAGGGTACTGATTTTGAAAGGAAATCAGAGCATTATCTCAACCTTAGAGTTATAAATCAAGAGTCAGAAAAGCCAGCCCACCGTTTTCTTCTGGCGACAGGAGAGGTGAGCAGCTGCACCAGAGACCATACGGACCACGCTATCTGGCCCGGTTATTGTAAAGCTTGCACACCCCCAGCGACTGGCCTTGCCTTTTCGAGATATAACTCAACCTCCAAGCGCCATGCTAGTCACCTCACCAAGGCTGAAACTGACACAGTGGAGCAGAGAACGGGGTGCTCAGCTTCAACTCAGAAGTCAAGCTCTACGGCAGCTGTTCCCTGGAAAGCTACTGGGATGTTCTTTCTTCTGTGGCCCATGTTCTGGGTGGAGGAGCTAACTTCTCCCTCAACCAGTTCAAATGCTGAAGGCAAGGTGCTGACCTCCCGAGCAGGCACAGAATCCAGCTAGCCATGAAGCTCTGGACCAGCGGCTACCTAACATCTCTGGGCCTGCTGATACGATCAATAATGGCCAAGTATATAGTCCCTGCTATTAACTCATTTCTAAGGGTGTGCTTCCTCTGGATCCACATAAATTATCTTCCCTTCTCCATCTGTCTTAGAGACACAACCGAGCCCCACGTCATCAGGACTATGGCATGTTACACCATTTCGGTCTCATGTTGAGAGAGCTCTCCAGTCACTAAATTCTTCTGAGCTCAACAAACCCAGGACAAATACAGGTATTATGGCCACAAGTATTACTGTGTAAGTGGAATCGGAAGACAGAATCTTTGGGGACAATGAGCAGGCATGTGTTGGTATGGAATACATCCTCTACTCTTGGGAAGCCTAGCTTTTTCTTCTGAGTCCACCCATATTTAGGAATCAGGCTTTGCGGGTCACTTAGCTGAGAACATGAGGTATGTCATGGAACCTCCCATGTTTGGCTCCCTCAAAACCAAAGATGGCGTGTGACCAGCTTTCCTCCCGGCCCCCAGGAGACTGCAAGCCATCACCTGCGTAAGCCTCGAGCTTCTCACCCCAGAGGTGCTAACCACCACATCAAGGCTCGGCAGTACCTTCCCCATCCATCTCTGTTCCAAAATTGCAATCAGTATGAAACTCCATCTTCCCTAACTCTGACATTATAAGTAATGGATGTGGTGTCATGCTCTGTGTCATGTTTCCTAGAGGATAGAGGGAGGAGACTGGAGGGCTCCAGCTGGAGGTGCGATCCCGTCCCCTGGCCACACTCTGCTGTGACAATGGTGATTCCTCGTACTCCTCTGCAGAGCTCCCGCCTGGGCGATTCTCTCTGACTCTGCACGTGCCATCTTTCTTAAAAAGATGTTTATTATGACACATAATGTGAATAAAGGTTGGAACCGTCCACTGTACTCTGATTTGCTATAACTGTCACTTGCAATGCTTGCTTCTCATTTATACCCAAAATGAAACTCTCCAGGATGGCACCAATACCATCAAGTATCCTTCTAGAAGAGAAGGATTTGCTTTTGGCTGCCTCTCTGCTCAGTTCTGATAGGAGGCTGCCTGGAAGCAGGGGCTCCAGACCCCATGCTGGTGCCGCACTGGAAAGCAGACAAGGAATGAGCATGGTGGCCATTCTCAAGGGGCACTGCGCACACTTTTAATGAAAAGTGGTCTGCCTCGGAGCCCCCGATGACTGAGGAGGGGCAGGCGCCCCCCATCACTGACGTCCTCAAAACAACTGATAGGCTGAGATAAATCAGTGTGTGTACCTCCTTTCCCTTTCTACTGCCGCTGCAGGAAGGAGACCTCCTTGCCTTCGAGAAGATGAGACAAAGAGAGATGCAAGGGGAGATAGATGTATCCTGGGCATGCTGATCCTTCACTGCAAAATTAAGAAAACAGAGGCTGGAGATGGAACTTGGGGGAGGAGGGTGCAGAAATGAGATGAGGCAAGAACTTTGTCAGAGGAAAGGTTTCTGGCAGCATGAAACTGTATTTACAGTAGCATACCTTAAAAAGATGCATACTCTCTAATCCAGCTGCATTACCTCCTCCCCCAGCCAATTTCCCACAAGGCACGGTGCATGCTAAGACTCCATTTACTGAGCCATAATTTGATTTCTTCATCTATCTGGGTAACTTGGCACTTGGAAGAGGGGCACTCCTGGTCATGGAATGACGGGGCCTTTGCGCCATGTAAAGAGGGAACACGTGAGGGTCTCTGGGCAGAGCTGGGTTAGTTTGTCCGGGATTGGCAAAGAGCAAAGGCAGCTCCATCCAGGCAGGAAGCTGGTCAATGACACAGTGATGTCTGCCGGCTGAGCTGTGTTTGGTCAGGCCTGGTTTTGAGACAAGAGTCCTAGATCCTCGCCCTTATTCTGCCACTCTGTAAGTCTGAAAAGTCATTGAATGTCCTTGAACTTCCATTTCTCTCTCTGTTCAATGAGGGACATAAGTTCTGCCCTCCAAATTCACTCTTTGGTGGTAATGATGAGGACATTCTTCAGACTTCCCTGTGAAAATGGTGCCATTCCTACATGGAGGGTTTCTTCCTGAGCTACAACAAAAATATCCCAGTATTTCCTCTCAAGCTAAAGAACAAGCCATGAACATTCAACAAATGTGGCCCCAAAGAAAGCACTACCCAAGGTCATTAGTGACAACTGATTTCTCACACATGTGGAGGGTAATCAGCTTTGGGTTCTAATCTAAAACACGGACATGTCCCTGTGGGCATGAGGAACAAGGGAGGAGGACATGGTGGAATGGAGGGGGGAGGAGCTAAAAAGTAAGATGAGGAATGGAAATAGAGACAAAAGCCAGCTGGAGATAAAGCAACTAAAATTACAAATGGGATTAAACTCAAGAAATCAGAGAGGAGGAACTCACTTGGACACACACTGTGATTTCTCCCAGAGAAGCCACCAGTGACTATGGTGTGGTCATTTTTAAGAATCTGGAGACAAATCCTGCCATGAAAGGTGATGGCTGTTAAAATACAATCATGTTTACAGCCTTCCTGTCATCTGCCAAATGTTCTCCTGATTCTATGTCAAGGCCTGGTTTCTTTGAGATGCCCAGTCTTCTATAAGCCCAGGTTAACCTTCCACAATTAGGTCATCTCATTTGGAATTGTACTGTTTCGACTCTCCTCCTCTCTGTCATAACGCCTTCCATGGAATGGCCAGTGGGGATGCTGTCAGGAAAAAAAGCTGATGCTAGCCAGGCTCACTGCCTGCTGACGACCTCCACATGATATCTGCAACACGTGTCCTTAACATGTTGGCTTGAGGGCCCCACTGCAGTTCCAACGCATGTTTCTGTTTAATGAGGAGAGGCAAGTGATTCTGGAGATGAAAGGAATTCAAGAGATGAAAAATACACCCTTAGCACTTTCAAAAACTAATTCCATCCTGCAGTGAGAGATGTCAACAGGAAGTGCTTGGGGCAAAATGATGGACAGGGTCTGCTGTAGTAGGCTTTGGAACAGAAGGCAGACTGGCAGTGGATGCCTCGAGCAAAGATTTGAGGGACTGATCATCAATGGTCTGTGATCCAGATACGGGGTGTGAGGAAATGTATTCAGAGGAAGTAAAGTCTGTAACACTTGAGGTTCCAGGCAGGTAAGCATCAGGCTTGTGGCAGTACAGGTGGAAGTGGAGAGAGAGCCTGGGGCCTGCGCACCGTAAGGTTTCTCTTCCGTGAAGCCCTGCGTCACTGACAACCCCTGAGTACTCAGGTGGCTGCTTTTAAGATGTCTTTGAACTGAAACACACATAATGGGATTATGTACTCGTAGGTGACATGTTATGACCAGGGGCTCACAGGAACCTAACGCTGTATTTCCCCTAGGAGCAGTGGTCAACTATTCACTAATTCAGCATTCCCAGGGACTTCACAGAACATAACTATCATAAATAACAGGAGTCCTGTGAGGCTGACGGTGGGGAAGTAGGGACCAGCACAGGGGACTTCCCTGCTTCAGCAGGGAAAGGAGAGAAGACAGAGTAGGTAGGCGGGGAACCTGGCCATAGAGGGCTGGGAAGCAGAAAACGTGGGACTAAACAGGCTGGCTTGTTCAGAAAGGCCCCTAACCCAGCATGCCAGAAAACAACAGCTTCCCCCAGAACCCTGTGCATGTTGCTGCTACCTAAGCACAGCACTATGATCATTAATTAATAAGCACATTGAAAACCTAGGCAGACAGACCCACAGTTAAGGGGCCACAGAGACCCAGAGAGGGTGTCTCAAGGGGCTGCCTCTTTGCAGTCCAGTTTATGACTCTTCAGGGAAGGCTAAGCTCCAGCCTTGTTATTTTCCTTCTGGGATTAAAAAGAGAACTGTAGTTTCCTGCCCTATTAAGCCAGTGCCTTTCATGATCATTAAAATACCTTTAAATACTTCATTTCTCCCCCTTAAAGTGTTCCAGGCATAAAGGAAGCTCTCCTTCCACATAACCTTGCTCCAAAATAACAAACACACGATGCCACTTGAATTTGGCTTCTCTCTTCTTCCCTTTTGGGTGTTCAGAAATAGGCACTTACAAACACATGAAGGCATTTGCCTCGCTGGTAAATATGTCTTATGTGTCGATTTCAGCAGGCGACTCTCTGCAGATGTGCACATGTGTGCTCATTTCCTGCCCTCCAAAACTTTTTTTTTTTTTTTTTTGGTTGTGGACATATGGTGAGCAATAGTTGGAATAGTTATTCAGGGCGCAGACTCTCCTCTGGGATCCATGGGACAAATCTTGCTCCTTCTGTCAAGTCGGAATCACCAAGAATGTATTGAGCACTGAAATGCGCAAGGGGTTTTAATCATGTGTGCATGCTTACCACCACACTCATAATAAAAACATTAACAGTCCTCCATGGCGTGTTAATGGTCAAATGGATAATAACTAATGAAGCAGCTCAGAGTTTTTAAGAGCTTAACTATGATCCAGGTACTATTCTATGTAACTTGCAGGTATTCGGTAATTTAATTCTTATAACAACCCTAGGAAGTAATTATTAATATTATTGCCATTTTATAGATAATGAAACTAGGGCAGGGAGAGTTTGTCTATGTTGGTAACTCACCTAAATCCAGAATTCAAAGGATGGATAGGATTGTGATTCAGATAATTTATTGACATAATAATTAAAATTTGAATCTCATTCTCTGTGTATTCTCCACCTCGTTAAACAAATCCTACCTCTTTTAAGAAGGAAGCCAAGCTCTCAGTGCCCCCTCGGCTCTGGAAGGTTTGTGGAGCAGGTTGGAAGCCAAAGATTCAGAAGGGCCCCCTCTTCCTGACTTCCATGAAAGCCTAAATTCACTAAAGAGGTTATGCCAAAGTCCTGGGAGCACAGAGAGAAGTGAGTGTTTTTGATGGAGCTAGAGAGAAGAGAGACGGTTCCATGATGGGGACAAGGAGGATACTCGCGGGTGCTGGGAAGGCAGAGACCCAGGCCCCACGCTTCAGTAGTGCAAGACCCCAGAGGCCAACAGCTGTGTTGTCTCCCCGGAAGGTCTGACCTGGGCAATAGGGCAGACCCTGAGAGTGACACAGAGTCTGCCACCTTCGTGGAAGACATGGGCTTTGAGAGAAAGAGATCTAAAATAAACACAGCCGAATGAAAACCAGAGGCCCGTACTCCATTGTCCAGCTACAGGGAGGCTCGTAACCCCCAGGAACGCCCTAACAACCTCTGCAATTTGAATTACTATCATTCTCGGCAGACAGGGGTTTATAGTCAGATTTTACTTGATTTAAAGAAAATTATAAAATGAGCCACTTTTGCAGATCTGACTTGGTAGTGTGAGAGTCTTCTACCCCTTAAGAAATGTTTAGAGATTTCACAGGGGAGGAGGGAGGAACTTAGGCACTTCCAGGAAAAGTCAAGGTTAGAGAAGCAGAAGGAAGGGCAGGAGCATCTGGGCAGATGCCAGAGAGGAGCCACCTGTGAGGACAGAATGGAAGCACGAGGTCTGAGCAGAGACCAAGAGCAGCCCAGGCCGGAATGGGGGAGGAGGGATGAAGCCTGTGGAGAAAGAAGGTGTGGGGGTGCTCTGTGTCCAGGATCAGGGGCGTGGGCTTACCTTCAGGCCCCCTCCCCACTAAAGCCTGCTTTGCCAGCCCGCTGTGTCAGTATGTTGTCAAGAGTCACTCTGAGCCAAGAACACTGGGGATCATCCTGATCCCTACCAAGCAGTCAAGTGCCTTTCTGCCTCTTGGCTCTGTCCACGCTTTCATTCTTGTATTACCTCTTCTCTGTGTACGTACCCCAACACTGCTCAGCATCCCTCACCCTCACCCCTACCCCCAGAGATAACCAACGAGATCCCCACTGTCAACAAGGGTTACTCCAACTACCACCAACTATGCAAAGCTCTCCCTGACCCCCTCGGGGGACCCAACCCTCTTTCCCCTGTGGTCGCACAACTCTCTGCTGAACCGTGATGTAGTAACTTTTCATGTCACCCTGTGCACTTCATAATGGCAGGAACCCTGTTTCCTTTCACCCTGGGAACCTCACGGTGTCTGGCACATGTGAGACGATGAATACTCCTCAGATGAACACAGCAGAGTTGGGGTAAGGCAGGGTTGGCCTGCACGCACAGGGAGTGTCAGGAGGTCTTATGAATATCACGTCACCCTCAATCCTCAGCCCTGCCCACCTCTGCCCGTGGCGTAGCCAACCCCCAGTACCTCTTGTGGTCATTCCTCTGGGTTATTGCTGGAGGGGCTGCTCAAGGGCAAGTACATCACCTGGGCAGGGGACAACACTCATCCACTGTCTCCAGTGTCACAACAGACAGCATGACCCAAGGGAATGAGACAGGGGAGGAAGAAGCCTTGACACAGGAGTAAAAACCAACCCAACTGTAGGAGATAGGATCAGAGTAACGAAGGCAGCTGAGGGCGAGCACCACTCTGGAAGGCCTAGAGCACGGGAGACAGCCTCAGAGCTCAGAGTTTCAGAACAGAAGAGGGAAATAGCGCCAAAAAAAGAGAGGCAGATGTGGAAAATCTCCTCCCTGGGGCAGAGGATTTGAGCAGCAGTTGGGCACAGCCTAAGGTAATGCAAGAGAATCAGGCCTTGTCGTGAGTCCAGACAAAAAACCCAGCCCTTCTCGCTCTACCAGGGGCATGGACACAAGCAGCAGCCTCATGCAGAAAGAGCATGGGACTTCCATTCAGGGGAATTGGGCTTTCATTTTGACTGCGCCACTAATTAGCTGTGTGACCCTGGGCAAGCCACTCTACCTCTCTGGGCCTCGATTTGCTCATTTACAGAATGAGTGGGTTGAGCCAGAGAGAGACAGTTAACTTACTATATAGCCCTTTTTTAGCACCGACATTCTAAGATGTCATTCACTCCCCATTACAGCCGTAACTTGACAGCCTTTGAGGCTTCCTTTCCTCCATCCAGGCCAACACCTAGACGGAGAGGGAAAGTGCCCACATTAGAATCCAGAAGCATTTTGGGAAATGGCGTAAGCAAAGAATCCAAGACATTTACCAAGAAAATCTGAATATCAACCATCAAGCCCCAGGCCAAGGGGAGCTGAGAATATTTCAGGGCACATTAACCACTGTTGTGGTAAGTAATTATGCACACTGACTTTGAGTCTGTTTCAACGGTCACATCTCAGAGTGTAATTCCTGCACTGTTTCCAGGGAGGGAGGGACCCGAGCAAGTGCTAACGAGTCTTCCAAGAGTCTGAACTGTGGACTCGTAATAGCTGGCATTTCAAAAATGTAGCCTTTTGTTTCTTGAAAAACTGCTTAAAAGCATTCAACTCCCCCATCTCTGATCCTTCTCTGAAAAAGAAAACAATAAATATGATTTCATTCCATTGTGTTAATATCAGGATGTGCACACAGAAGTCTCTGAATCCAGCACTGAGCAAAAACCCATCTGTGATGCCAACCACTTACAACAGACAGAAAGAGGACATTAACACTTTCCGGTCTCTTGAGAAATAAGAGTTCAGTGGTCACTTGTTCTAAATACATAAGCGGAAAAAAGATCTTATATATAGGGGCAGAGTTATTTGAAAACAAAAACTAATAAAAATGTATTGGAATAATTTGACAGATCTGAATGTGTGTTTTGTCTGAAAATAATTTATCTCTGCAGACACACCCATCACTGAAACTGCTAGCCTAACTGATCAAGTTCCCACTGATTGCCATTTGCTCAAAACCTTATCCATGTCCCAATTAAAATCTCTGCTGGCAAACACTATGAGAGATATCAGAGCAATTTTCATAAAAGAGTAAAAGAAGAAGATCACACAAAATTTTTAACAATCAATTAGTTGGCACAAAGGCAAAGAGGGATGTGGGTGGACCCTATTGGGGAGTGGGTACGTGCAGGATTATTTTTCTCATCACCAAAACTTGGCCTTCTTAGATTAGAGAGTTCATCCAAGCAATCAATCAATCACGATCATTTACCCAAAACCGAATAGGCAAAACAGTGAATGTTACAATGTTTTGGAGGTAGAGATAATGCATCCAATATAAGGCACCACCACCCATAGCGTGGCCTTAGACCCAAGCATCTCACCATCACTTCGGAGCCTATTAGAAATGAAGACTCTCAGGTTCCACCAGGGCCTACTAAATCAGAATCTGCATTATAACAAGTCCCAGGTTGAAGGGATTCATAACTTTATTAAGGTTTGAGAAGCTTAAGTAATATACTTGGATTTAAGGAACTGAAAGCAGGTGTGTGTGTGTGTGTGTGTGTGTGTGTGTGTGTGTGTTGGGGGGAATGGTGTAGATATGTGTGAGGGGGTGTGTGTTGGGGAAAAAAAAAAAGTATCGGGTGCAGAGTGTAAATGTGGCATTGGGATTTTGAAACCATCCAGTTTATTCCAGAGCCCATGCTCCTAGCCACCAAGCTGTTCTGCCTCGGAGATCATCTCTATGGTGAATCCCAGTCTCTACTAGAGGTATCTCCAGTGACAGGCGCCTCGTTCATTCTCACAGGGCAACCCACTTTGTTTTCAGTAGTTAGTCCATTTTCAAAGACTTAGAATGATTTGCATGTTGTGACAAGCAGACACCTGCAAGTGGTTCTAGATCTCTCTCTAATAGGGGCAAACATCCCTTACTTTTCTCCATCCAGTCCTTCAAGTACCTGGAGATGGTTCTTGTGATTGCCCTTAAACTGGGCTGTCCTTTGCAAGGACATGATCATCAGCTCCAGGCCATGATCACCAAAGAGAAATCCTCTGTCAGACTAGTTGTGTGACCTTGGCCATGTTACAAAAGTCACTAAACCTTCGCGTATGTGTCAGTTTTCTCGTCTCTAAAACAGGGTAAGGGAGAGTATGTGTCTCATGAGTTTTGTGAAGATCAGATAAAATAATCCGTATGATGGCCCGAGTCCATGCTTGACAATACACAGTGAGTGCTCAACGGATGCCACCCATTATTATTCCCCACTTAAACACGCTTTGTTCAAAAAGAGGCATCAGAGAAAAGGTAAATTGTCTCTTTAAAAGGAGAGACAGAATTCAAGCTAGCCAAGAGAGCATTCTGGGGGACTAGGATCTGATAGCACAAAGGATCGGAGTTGGAAATGCTGAAATAGAAAACAGTAAATGGTTCGGTCTGACTAGAGTGGAAGGTGTGCAAACCAGCCAGAGAAAAACCTAGAAAGGTAAGTGAAGGACAGATGATGTTTCCCAACAGTATGACTCTCAGAAGGGAGGGCTGGGAGCTGGGCAACATGAGACCTGCCTAGGCACCATCTGGACTGAATCTGGAGCCTAAGCAGTGGCTCAGAGGACGGCACGGGGCTCTTAGGTCAGAGGGCACAGACGTGCGCTGTATTAGCTTGAACCATACGCTGTTGACTCGACATTACACTGCTTTTAACTTAGAAGAACAACAGTTTTGTTTGACTCAACCTAATACAAGTCCCTTCCTTACCTTTAAGGTGTCAGGTGTGTAGGGAGAGCGGGGGAGTAGAGGGAGGCAAATCTGCCTTCAGCACCCTGCGCCCACCCCCCTCAGCCTTCCTCAGAAGGTGAGCAAGCCCATGTAAAAGAGATTTGGAGGCACAGGCATGACCTGTCAAGTAAACCAAAGGTGTCATTACTTTCTAGGTCTCCCAGACCTCTGGCACCACAGTGGTCAGAAGCAGTTTTGTCTCACAGATCCACCTTCCAGAAGCATCCATAGTTCACTGTTGACGTTGGCAACCCAAGAACTTTCTTACCCCCAACTCTTCTTGCCCAACTCTCACCCAGGCTTTAAATGGTAGCTTTGCATAGAGCGTTTGCAATCATTTGGGTGAAAATTAAATTCAAAACAAAACCAAATCGTAGGCTCCTTCTGACGGCCCAAAAGGATAGTTTAGGAAAAGGCAAGAGAGAAGCTATTTATTAAAAAGAGGGGAAAAATGCTAACAAGATATTTCAAAATAACAGCAGCTGTGTGCACTTCCAGTATGTGAGGGCCTCGTTTGGGCCCATTTTGGTAACGACGGGAAACCGCTGCTCTCTCTTTCCCAGGCATATGTTTAAAGCGCCCTGCAAATGATTTCATGTTGGATCGAGCTTCATTACTCACAGTTCATATTTGGTCTAAATTACAGTAAATGTTATTTCAAGGTTTACAAGTTAATTATTATAGTATAGTATTTACTCCATTATATAGTAATTACTGCAGTATCTAACGCCTAAAGGGTTTTCCCCCGTATATGAAGGACGCAGACTATTTTAGAGCTTTTTCAAGCAGAACAGGGCTCACTGGGGTGTGTGTGTGAGTGTGCATGTGGGGTGGGGGCTGGGAAGACAGGACCCAGAGATCTGCCTGCAAATGCCCACGTTTTCTCAGATGCGGGGCCACAGGGGCCCCGAGCAGCCAAGTGAGCTCACTGTCACCACTCCAGGAAGTAGCACGTCCTGTTCACAGGAGCTAGAGAGATCTCGGGGATTCCCACCAGCATGCATGATGCCCACCTCACCTCCAGCATGCCGAACTGTACAGCGCTGAATGAGAAAACCCTTTCGACCTACCGATGAACAAAGATTAGGTCTGCTCATCTCTGGGAGGCAGCTGCCGGAGAGACCTCATTTGCAATCTGGCTCCCCCTCTTCTGGCTTGTGATGAGAGCTTAAACGGTCTCCTTACATAGACTCTTTCCTCCAACACCCCGCCCTTGCCGCAGAAGGGTCAGCTATGTGACACCAGATAGCCCCCTGCTCTGGGCTACAGTCACACCTCTTTGCGCCGTTCCAGCCTCACTCTTTGTTCTGGCTGCCAAACCCAAAATGGATTCCATAAGTATCCTGCTTCCCAAATGTTGGTCCAAATGGCAGCCTGCAGGTCTGGGAACCCTAGGGGCCTGACAGGCAGTTGAGCTGAATGACAGGCTTGGGATCAAACCACATTTTTGTTCTCTGACTGCAGCCGAGCATCTTGGGCTAGTCAGATACAGCTTCCTCTCGCGATGTCCTCTCCTCCACAGAAGCCTGACCGCTATTACCTTGATAAATGCTGAGCAGATGGAAAAGGAGAATTTGGCAATCACAGAAGCCTCATGTCCCTTGACTCTGGCCCCTCCTCAGGAAGAGAGAAAATGATCAGAGACCAGGTGAGTCAACGTGCACTGAGTGAGCACCTACTGTGTGTCTAGCCCTGAGGCTGGCACAGTTGGAAAGAAGAAATGCTTGGCATTTCTAGCGCATGCTTTCTTCTACTGCAAAGGATTCCACTCCTCAACCTTTTCACTGTCAGGGGAGCAGAGACAGAGGAGCTGAAGGGGGAGAAACTGCTAGTGTGTTTTCTCCTAAAGAGCTCTTGACACATTTTCCTTTTGGCAGGTGGTGGCAAAAACCTACAACTGGAAGGTTTAAGTAAAAATGTTCCTGGGGATCACAGATGGGTGTCTGGTTTTCAGGTGGCCGCTCCTGCACTGAAACACACGACTTGCCCTCCTTGGGACTGGCTTAAAATGGGCCCCAGCGATGGCTCAAGTGACAAGGGCTTGGCCAGTGGCCACTGGAGGGTACTTACCCTTGACCTTTAGCATTGCCCTGGCCCTCTCCTTAATTGCTATGGCAGCAACTGGCTCCTCACCAGCCAGTACACCCCCTCCCCTGGCTTCCCACCCTCCTCATCTCTGCAAAATGGACATCTTGGCACATCTAAGGGTCTTGCTTTCAATCCACTAGTGGTTACCCATGACTCATGGCATAGGTCCCACTTCCTTGAATGGCTAACCACACCTCACACGGCTAGGCTCTGCCTGCCCCCCCCCCCTCCCCTTACCATTATCTGTCTTGCAGTTTTTAAGGGCCCGCCACTTGGGCCTCTGTTTAGTCCCTCGACCCTTCTGCCCTTTCCCACTTTTGGGAGTTTACTTATGCTGCTCCTCTCACCTTTCCCACCCCACTCCTCTCTGACTTCCTTCCAGGGGCTCTCTCTGACCTGTCTGTCCTTCAGATCCCAGCTCAGGGGCCTTCTCAGACATCTAGAGCTCCGGCAGTTCCCTGTGCTGACCCCTCCGATGTCTCACATAAGTCCTCACTCATCAGACGCTGTTGTATTCAGCTGCTAATTGCCTTTCAGCTCAGCTAGACCAGAAGCTCTGTGAGGGCCGAGATCACATCCACCCTGCTCATTCCCAGCAACTAATAAAGTGATCGCCAACGGTTTTGCCATGCCGATGGCAATGACATGTTCAGTGAAAGAAAGAAAGCATTCTTTTCTTTAATTAATTAATTAATTAATTTTTTTTTTTTTTTTTTTTTAAAGAAAGCTTTCTTGAGTGAATCCCAAAAATGCTTAGTGAAAAAGGTAGGCAGTTTAGTGTATCAACTGAGTGGAGAAACCTGGTAATAATAATAATGAGAGTTAATACATACTGAGCCCTCGCGATAGCCAAACACCGTACATACCTTTACATTTCACAACACTATGATATGAGTTAGGTGCTCTAAGAAGAAAACTGAGGTACAGGGAGGGTAAGCAATATGTCTAAGGGCGCCCAACTCATAAGGAGTGGGACCATGATACAATTCCAAGCAGTGGGATCCAGAGCCCACACGTCGAACCATTCTGCTAGGCTGCCTCTTGCTGAGCTGGACATGGATGAGAATAAAGGGCATCAGGCCCATCCCAGTCCTTTCCCTCCTTCTCCTACCGTCTCTCTGCGAACAAACCCTAGCTGTAATGAACATATATTTAATGGGAGAAGAGAATAAAGCATATCAGCTCCTTAATCACTTCATATACACACTTTCACTACTTGTCACATCTTCATAATATAGTCAAAGCATTTTCAGCAGCAAAGATAATTAAAAAAAAAGTAGCAAGTTTGGGCAGAACAAATGGTTATCAGAGAGGAGGACTTGTATTTATCCCCACTAGTCCTGTAAGTGCCCAACTCAAGCCTGGGACCTCTGGGAAGAAGGGGTCTCCTCCTTTTCTCCTTGAAAGCATCTCTTCACCATTCCCTGGTCCTCCCACTTCCTTCCCCACAAATGCACGCTCACAGGAGACACATACACATACACTTGGACTAGAGAAGAGACAGAGGGGTGTGACAGCTCCTGAAGTTCATTAGGATTTCATCAGAAGATAAAACCCCCAGCAGAGTTTTAGCATCCAGCTGTGCCCAGCCACCAGGTTTCAGAGAACAGACAGGGATTCGAGATAAGAAGAATCCAGGAGGCCATCCCTGGTTCTGGAGGCCTCCATTCCTTGCTTGTCTCTAATGTCACCACCTTGAACTCCCAGCACAGGCCTCATCCAGTCCCCATCTATTTGCCTCATTCTTCTTTCCATGGATGTAACCATTCTAGCAACCTCTGGAAGATTTCTGTCCAGTAAGATTTTATCTCATAAAGAGTTTTCATTCGTAAATGTTAAATACAAGTATTTTTTTGTTCCAAGCACATTACTGAACTGCCAATTAATCAAATTTCTTTCCATATTTCACTTTCTTTTATCTGTGTGGCAACAAACAATCCTTCCTACCACTGAATATAACTATTTACTTGGACATCATGGAGCGGCGTGTCCCTCTTCCTGTGGTGCCAGTTGCCGTTTGTGTTGACTCTAAGCGGAGCTACCTCTAGTTTACAATGTCCTTGAGTGGTCTTGACCTTGACAAAACAAGGGAAAGAGATCCT
The DNA here is from genome assembly GCA_028534135.1 of Potos flavus. Taxonomy (NCBI): domain Eukaryota; kingdom Metazoa; phylum Chordata; class Mammalia; order Carnivora; family Procyonidae; genus Potos; species Potos flavus. The sequence continues at coordinate 54,147,735 of CM052885.1, read as the reverse complement.
ACTTCACAGTCACAGTCCCCCTAGGTGTAATCCTGGCCTTAGCATTCCCGAATGCCATACACAACTGGGATAAGATAGAAAGAATACAGAATGTGCTTTCCATAACATCTAGTCCAGAAAAAGCATTCAAGTAACAGTCACTATGATTATTTATGATGATTTTTACTTACGGTACCAGAGAGCAAGCTCATAGGACATATGCTATTCTGCCGTCCAAGGCCTGCTAGTGACCCTTAAATACAGAGAGTGAGCAGATACTTGAATGTTTTTCCTGATATCATTGTATCAAAAATCGTCACGGTTGGGCTTTAAAGGACGGTTTGAAAGAAAAGTCAGGGTGTGTGTTGCCTCCACCCCGGTCTCAACAACAAAATCCATGAAGTTTGACTCTCTTCTCTAGGCTTAACAAGGCTACATCAAAAGAGCTCTTCCCAGCCACTCCACTGCGGGGATAAATTCCATTAGTGACCCTGCTAACGCAGACGTCCTTGGGAACACTTCCTCCTGACACGACCCCCCGTCCTGTATCTGACATGTGTCCCTGCGAGACACCACATCCTCCTGCAGCCGCAGCATCCCGAGCTGACGGGAGAGAGCTGACTTAGAGCCACCGGCATACGGTTGAACGAGGCTTTTCTTTTCATGTTATTCCATAATCTATTTAAACTTTCCCGATTTAAATGGAAGAAAGAAGATAAGTAATACTAATGCCTGTGGTTAATTTTTTTTTTTTAAACTATGAATCCTGTGGAATACAAGGAAAGGAGGAAATACTGGCAGAGTTATTTTTACCTTCCACTTCAACTTCTTTTGTTCAAGTGCAGACACAGGACATGGAACACTTTTCTGTTTTGTGGGTGGTAGATTTTTTTCTTCCTCACCAGTACCCAAATCATCTCCAAGTCCTTAGATCCATTAGCCTAATTAATATTAAGAACATATGCATATGCAAATAAGTCCCTCTTTGCCATATATTTCACTTTATAAGACAGGTTGAAGGGTGGTTGGGTGAGTCAATCAAATGTCATAAATTGGCTATGCATAAGAGCTCATTAATATTAATTGGGGCGTGGGCATTGTGCAGTAGTCCATGCCTCCATTAGAGATGGGCCCCTTGCTTTAATTGTTCCAAAGATTTTGAAAACCAAAGCCTCTGACCTGATTTAAATATGTAATCCCCCCTTCCCCCAGGTAGTCTACTGGGCAGCATCAGAAAGGTATTAAAAAAATACAGAGCAGACCTTTTCTAAGACAGATGGCACACAATGAGGTTAGAAAAAGTATCTTGAGATCCAACCTGCAAGAACAAAAAAAAATTGCTTGCATTGTTGTTTTCATTATCTTGCTTCTGTCATTTCATGAGCTTTGTATCTTGCAAGGAAAGAAAGAAGGGAGAAAAACTGTGAAATTAATCTTTTGTGCATGGCCTGATAAAGAAGAGACATGCTCAGACAAAAGATAGACTGAGAGAAGGTACTGTGATTGATGACTAAAGTAAAGGTGTCAGAAGAGTATTATGTAAATTACTGGAGGCACACACCATTTCAGAGAGAATGAGAGGGAGAGCAGGCAGGGGGAGCGAGGGAGAGGGAGAAGGCGAGAGAGGGAGTAAGGTACTGAGAGTGAAAAAAGGATTGCAGAGTCGATGTCACCAAAGAACTGGTCCCCAAACACCCATTTCTTGCCATCTTTCATCTCCTCCGACAAGCTCACCTCACATTCTCTCTGGGTTGCAGGCGGTAACAAAGCAGGTGGGGGTGGGGGAAGAACTGTCAACATTAGCATGATTCTAGTCAAGGAAAGGTTTAGGGAAAGCAGTGTCTGAAGTGAAATCATCAAGGAGGGAAGTTTCAGTTAAAGGGGAAAGGGAGCCGGCTGGCAGACGCATGTGTCTCTGTGTGGTGCGCGCGACGGGAGGTGGGGACAGGAGTCAGGCCACGCACATTCTTCATGCTAGAGATGGGCTGCGAAAAGGCCTGCATCTCCCCCTCCCCCACCCAGTCTCTGCTTAGATGTGCGCATCTGTGTCAGGTGCATGACAGGACCACTGTACAAAGGCAGGTGGAGAGGGACTCAAAAGGCCAGGGGCCAGGAGTCACATTACAAAAATCTCGACCTAATGAAATGAAGGCAAGTCTTGAAAATTGCCTCCATTTTCCTGACCAGAAGAGATGCAAAGTAACAGAAGGACTGTATTCCATTAGGGGAATGGGCTTTGCCCCAGCAACCCTTGCATGCAGCCTGGTCTCCTGTTATGCGAGGTGCATTCACAGTATTCAAATATCTCGTGCTTAGTAGTCCAGCACTGGGACATGTGGGTTTCTGAAAGAAAAAAAACTTCCAAATTCTTGCAAACTGTATCTGGAGATAGCTAGGTTGGTACTCAAGGAGAACTCACCAGACAGGCTGCTCCCAGCCAGCTCCCTTCCGACTGCAGTAACAAATGTCCCCATTTGTTGGGGCCTGCATGGTACTGCTGGCTAAATATTTTAAACAGCACCCCTTTGAAAAGTCCAGAGATGAAGCTAATGTCTAGATCAAGATTTTCTCCACGCAGACCCACCCTTCTCAGCAGGGTGCGAAGGTAAGGAGAATAAAAAATCCCCATAGCACAGAGGGCCTCCAAGCACTTTAAAGATTATAGTAAAACCTTGACCTGCCATGAAATCCAAAATGCAATTAATTAATTAAAAAATAAGTGATAAAATATGGGGCACCTTGGTGGCTCAGTCGGTTAAGCATCTGCCTTTGGCTTGGGTCCGGATCCCAGAGTCCCTGGATGGAGGCGGAGAGTCTGATTGTCCCTCTGCCCCTCCCCCCACTCGTGCTCTCTCACTCTCTCTCAAATAAATAAATAAAATCTTTAAAAAAAATAAAAATAAATGATAAAATAAAATCTAAAGTAAATCCATATGCAAATCCTGATTTTCCCATTTTGATTATTTTGGGAATCTTTGAAATAGTGAATGACTGGGAGAACGAAGGAGGTCTAGGAATGGGGATAAAAATGGGCCAGATGGACATCCAGAAGTTGTTCTACAATATACTCCCATCGGGGATATTAATACCCAAAAATATAGTCCCCGCTCCCACCCCCCAGCCCCAGAGCTGTCTCTTCCTCCTCTGACTGCCTGACCACTCAGCCACAGCCACGCGCTGCTTCCTTTATGTATTTCACGGTCAATATTCCTCGAGCCCTTCTGTGTGCCAGATTCTCTGCTAGGGGATGGGGATACAAAATTGAACAAAACACACTTTCTCCGGGGAGGCTAGCGTTGCTTTCCAGGAGATAACCAGCTCCTTATGACCATGTCCTAGAGCTCACAGTATCCACTTCAATGGCCAGGGCTGCACTCGCTGCCCTGGGATCAGGCCTTGCTTATTTAAAAGGAATTACCCAAAATGGGGCTTAGCCAGGCATCCACCTGAGCGTGGAGGCTACGCCAAGCCAGGACACTGTCCTCGAGAAGGTAAAAGATACAGGGGAAAGATGTCTGCTTTCAACCTCACATGATTTACCTCTGTCCTTTTTAGGAATCCTTTGGTCACATGGGACAAACCTTCATTCAAAGAAACTCAAGGGAGAAGTTTTATTGTGGGAGGCACTCAGAGAACCCAAAAGGGAGAAGTACATTTGGGCCTCAAGAGATAACCGAACTGCGGCCCGGAAAGGCGTCAAACTCCAATCTCTTATTGTCTCCATATTTGTATCTGTCTTGCTCAGGTAGCACATGAGATACTGACCGTGATTCTCTCTTTAGATCTGTGTATTCCCCATCTCTCGCTGCAACCCCACTTCCTTTGCCAGCTTTCCTCACAGACCATGTTGAAGGCACCATGATGACGGTGGTACTACTACTATTACTATTAATAACAATAGCAAGCAATTCAGGAACCACCAGCACTGTGATGTGCATGGAACATATTAACTCATTGAACATAACAACCTTATTATTTTTATCTTTTATTACTTTTTAGTTCTCTCATTTATATTATTTATTACTATCGTATTATTCTGTATAATTATCTCCAATTGTAAATTGTAAAAGCTGAGGCAGAGAGGTGACATGCCCAAGACTGCCAGCTGGGAAGTGGTGGGGCCGGCACGGGGGCCCTGGCAGGCTAGCCCCACGACCTATGCTTTCACCAGCCACGTCGGATTGCCCAGAACCCCCTGGTTCCCATGACCTTTCGGATCCAGCAGAGGAGAGCTGCTGTGTCCCAGCTGCCAATCTGTAAGAGGGAATAAATGGGGCAGCCTGAGATGAGGGGCATCCCCGACACCCTTCGGCAAGGTCAGGGGCAGCACAGCAGGTGTATTTCATGCTGCAGGGGTGACGACCAGACAATGGGATGTGAGTGTGGGGAGCCCTAAGAGGTAAACATTGTTTATGCATTTTCACTGAAAAAAATCTTTCAAATCAGGACTCCATCAATATAACAAAAAGGCACAAAGAGAGGAGTCTGGGTAGCCACAGGACTAGAAGCAACTCATAACTGGCAAGAACAACACCTATGTTTCTTGTAGGAAATCACGTTCTAACCTCTTGAACCCCAACTCCAAAAGGCCACCTCAAATTTGCTCTTCAGTTCAATGAAACGATGAGGAAAACAAATCGGTGAGTGGCACAAAAGAGCAAGAGGACAAAAAAGACTTTTGAATGGATGGGATCCCTCATGCTCCCCACCTCAAAGTCACTCACCCCGGTGCAGAGTCCTGGGGCGGCCTGCCACTGCTGCATGGTGAGCTGGCCCAGATTTGACCGGGAAGCCAGGAGGCCTTCGTTCTATCGATGACCCCACTACTCCTTAGCCTCCTGATTCTGAGCCAGTCACCACATGTTCTGGCCTCAGTGCCCACGACTCGAAGCTGCAGCGTCAGTGTCTTTTCTCCCTCTCAGCTCTAAGTATCTGTGCCCCTCTCTAAGACCCCACGATTGAGTCTTAGAGCTACTCCTCTGAGTGGCCAACGGTTTCCAGCAGAAACAGTGACGTTATGACTTCCTCAGAGCTTCTCTTCCTTTTTCCTGATTCATGGGTTCTCTGGAGGAAACAAAGCAAGGACTGGAGACATGGTGGAAATAGCTTTCTGTGGAAGCCACAAACAACTGGGAGAGAAAGATCTTCTCCCCAAGCATTCTCAGACACGCTGGAAGTGGTGAGCGCTTTCCCTGGGCAGGTCTCATGTGTAGGCCCCATCACAGCTGGTGCCATTTTGTTTTCTAACAGGTCCTTGCAGCCTTAGCCCTGAAGGCTTCTCGAGAAAGCTTTTTCCTTTCATATGTCTGACCTTATGATTCATCTGGCTCCTGTTTTAAAACCAATTATTACGTATTGTCTTTTGAATTTCACCCCTGACACCACTTTGCCCTGACTTAATTCTATGACTGGCTTTTATTCAAAACTTTCATTTTTGAGGAAGGTGTAAGAGCTGCAAATGGCCTTCTTCTAGAAGCCCTGAGTAAAACGGCAGTTCTGCTGATCAAAAACAGAGCACTGGCATTTTGATGCATGCTGTTAAAATGTGCACTTGTTTCAAGTAATGTAGATAAAAGGAAAACCAAAACAAAGGCCTGAATGATGAGAGAGAAGGAGTTCTGGGTCATGGCATCGCATATTAGGCTGAATCTTACCCCTGGGCTCTGAACCAGTATTACCAAGTGTCTGTTAGGCCTTTCTATATGATATCCAGCCAATGTAATGGTTTCTTTCAGTATTTCTGTATTCCCTCTGGATGTTCACTGACTGCACACTGGTCTTCAACCTCAGTACACAATTATCCAACAACTATTCAACACTGTCTCATAAATGTCTCCCAAATTCACTATCCTCTCCATACTCTGTCCAAACTGGTCTGGCCCAGGTTTGCCTCCTCCCTCACCCAGTCTACTGGAAGCTTTGGCTTCTATATTGCTTCTCTTTGCTCCAGCTTTCTGTCTCTAGTTCATTCTCCACCATGCATCCATGTTCTCCTAAAACAAAGGTCTGTTCATGCCACTTGTTGGCTTCCAAACCTCCGATGGTTCTCCAGCAAGTGTAGAGTAAGTTCAAACTCTTGGCAGAGGCATAGTTGTTCCTCCGCGGTCTGACCCCAACCTATTGTTTCAGCCTCTTCTTTTTTTCCACTATGCCCACTCACACAGCAGATGGTAGGCTCACTCCAGGTCTGACTCTTCCAGAACATACTCTGCACTTTCCTGCTTCTCCCTTTACCCATGGTGTTCCCGCTCCCAAGAATGCCATTTTCTCTACTCCCAGCTTCCATCAAACCTTGTCTAAACAAATGATATCCATCCATCAGGCTCCAACATCCCCTAAAAACAACCTCTGCTTGCTTTCCAAGTGTGGTTCACTATTCTCCCCCATGAGGGCCCTAGAACAGTGTGTCTCAAAGCTGGGGAGCTTCTGAAAAAGCTAACTTCCCATTCTAATTCAAGCAAAATCCCTAGGAATGAGGTCCTGGGGAGTCATCATTTTGAAGCCCCCTCCTTACCCCCTCCCAGGTTATTTTCATATTGCCCAGCTTAGAGAAGACTTGTTCAAGTATTTGGTTTGTATCCCATCTACTTTTCACATCTAATTAGTATTTATTTATTGAGTAAAAATACCATGAACAACAACTGTGCTCTATGTAGGAATACTGCAATGAGTCAGGCCCCCAAAATAAAATGTAATAATAATATTGAATAGGCATATTTTATCATATTTTATAATCTATTATAAAAATACATAATATTGGGGCACCTGGGTGGCTCAGTCAGTTAAGTGTGTGACTTGTGATTTTGGCTCAGGTCCTGAGCTCGTGGGTCATGAGATCAGCCCTGCATTGGGCTCCACCCTCGGCGGGGAGTCTGCTTGAGATTCTTTCCCTCTACCCCTCCCCCCACTCATGCTCACACTCTCTCTCCCTCTAAAATAAATAAATCTTTTAAAAAAATAATAAAATGTAATACCTTACATTCTAGCCCTTTATGTGCAAGTCTTTCTACTGCTATTCCTTGAAAAAGACTGTTTCTCATTTATCTCATTTATCTTTGTATCTTTTAGCACCTAATACAATGACTCATATTTGATAAACAGATGGTGATTTAATTAATTAATATACTAATTAATGTGTTAACTTTTGTGGGTTTTTTTTTTACTGTGTTAACTTTTAGATTACTGGAATGACATTTTAATTCCAAACTCATCTGGCCTGAAAGACACAGGAAGTTGTTCTTGCACTGCTGACTCTGAAACAGTGTCTCATGCCATCATCGGAGGGACAAAGGCTGGTGAGCCCCAACACTGGCCTGCACCCATAGCCTGGACAGAGGAAAGTCTGCTGACCTCTGAATCGAACTTCCACAGGCTCCACATGAGTTTGCTGACAAAGGCACGGACGTAAGCTACACTCTGGACAACTCTTGAAGGAAGGGACAGGGACGGCAGGTTACCAAGTTAAGTGGTTTCCATTTTCCAAACACTAGCTCAGCCCCCAGCTTTAAGAAAGAGGAAGGACCGGGATCCCCTTTACCTCTAGGCAAGGACAGGGAGGCCCAGAGCTCTGTGTGAGGTCAGGGTATCTGCTGGCCCACTGTCATGGCTATATGTGCCTAATAAATGATAAATATGTGGAGCCCTTAGGAAGTTTCATTTTCTGCCTTTACAAAAAGTTTGGATAACTGAATATTTCACACTCCACAACAATGAGCGTTTCAACTTTCAAAAAGAACCAACGTCCCTCTGAAGAATCTCAGAAGAGTGAATGGTTTTTCATGTTCAGGTTTTCTGATTTAAAGCCATTTCCCCTTTAAGAAATTCAAGGACCCACAAACATTTTCCAAATGGCATAGTCATATATGGCAACATGACTGTCATATTTCTTATAAAGGTAAATATTTGAAATGGTCATCTAAATCTTGCTGAGGTGAGAAATTAATAAAAATCACCATTGCAAAGTGCCTAAATTTCACATCGTTTATCTTTCCTTTCCCTTTGTTGTAAATAAACCTTTGAAGGGGAAACATTATTTTCATTTTGTTAAATTTTTTCCCTTCTTTTTCTTTCACATCACTGAACCTCCCAACCAAAAGCTGAAATAAGGAAAATCAACCTTAAAGCTGAACCTATCGATTCTACCTTCCTTTCAATTTTCTCCTTAAAATGCTTCAGATGAATAATATTTCACTTCTCAGAAAAGAGAAAATTGATATCCTGGGCAAGCCGTAATGCAAATGAACATTAAAAGGACCACAGAATCCACCTTTTGTAATGATTAGCTTAAGTGGGGGAGGGGATCAATTCTTAATAAAATCTTGACACACAAAGTCAGTTTTATGCTCTTGCCCTACTCTGAGGCCACCTGGTATATTCTCAGCCACAGTCTCAGGATCTGAGAGACCCCATGTGAAATGACCAGCCCCTCACCTATCCCATCGTCCCCCAGAGACAGGGCTCATATCGAGGAACCTGTCTCTCTCCTCCTCTCTCCCAAAATGTTTGTGAGTCTTCAGTCCCCCAGGGCCATACTCTTCACTGATACGTTAATCTCATTAGTGTATCAGTGAGTTAATAGGACAAATTTGCAATGCCTTTACCAACCAAAGGACTTTAAAAGTGACAAGATGCCAAACCACAGAGACACTCTCCTAGTGTCCTCCAGCTCACCCCAGAAAGCCAGCTACCCACTTCACATCCCCACAGTGCTGGCCTTATTTGAAAGATTGAAAGTCTCTTTACACAGATTCTCTCAAAGGAAGTTGTCACTTTAGGCTGCACAAACCAAAACTCTTCCAAAATCAGGTGCTTGGGGAAAAAAAAAACTGAAGTACTTTTAATAATTTAAATGGCTCTTCTCTGCACATGCCCAGAACCCAAATCCCTTTTCTAACTGAAGTGCTTATATAAAAATTTGACAGCTCTTATAATTTTAAATTGCTCTACACTGAGTATGCCTAGAACCTTGATCACTTCCAAATTCAAGGGCTTATAAAAATTTGAAGCACTCCAATAATTTTAAATTGCAATGCACAGTGTAGAGTGATTTAAAATTATTGGACTGCTTCAATTTTTTTAAAAGGTCTTCAATTTGGAAGTGAGTCAAGCAGCATTCTAATACAGTGGTTTAAGACATAGTGTGCTAATCTAAAACTTAACACCTAAAAATAATGAAAATTAAACCACACGAGCTTTTTTTTCCTTTTTTTTCCTTTTCTTTCTTTCTTTTTTTTTTTTAAATAGAGGAGGAACACTTAGAGAACACTTGAAAAGTTGGGAAGTGTCTGGAGAAGAGAGTTAAAGCTCGGGCCATACAGGGGAAAAGATAGGGAGGATGAGTACAGGTGGGAGGGCTAGGGTGGAAATGGCAGTCACATCAGAGTCTTGTCCAGCTCTGGACGTTTTAGATGGGAAAAAAAATAATCGGAAATCAGAGGAGCCAGAACAGAGCAAAGGAAAATGTGAATATGACTTGGAGCACTGCGTTCCATAAAACTTTGAGGATCTAGAGATGCAAACTGGATAGCAACTCCCCCTCTAAAAATTACTCCGTTTGTGTCTGTGTATTGTTTGTTTTTCTGATAGAGCTCTCGGACAGAATTCATATTTGTGCTGATTCAGGGTGTCCTCTCCCAAGTTTGTTGGAGATGGTTTTCAGGAGGCTGGCTAATCATCCAAATATTCCGTCACAGCCACTTAGAAGCAAAAGGCGCATTCCCATGGTGATGTCTTTTTCACCGAGAATAGCTCTCTAGGTGGGTTTTCCTTTGTTTCCAAAGTATCAATGTTCTTTTCTCCTAATCTCTTCTTCCTGCCTACTTTCTAATTTCCTTTCTGCCTTTCTTTTCCCATCACCACCTCTTTCTTCAACTACCCAAAACTTCGAATATGGAAAAATTACAATGGCTTTTTTACTCAATGGTCCTTTCTAGCTAACTCGTAGGACAAAGCTGCAGGTTGTGGCAAACAATCACAACAAGGTGAAGACCCTGAACAAGGTCCCCTTGATAAACAGCATCTGTTGCAAAGGCTCCCTCAGCATTTACCATAAAGCCACCTGTGCTTTTAAACACCATCTAAGTGTGCTTTATTCCATTTATTGTTGTAAGCTGTTTTGCTCTACTAGCTAGATAACGCGTGTCTTAAAATATTTTGTAAGTACATATGTAAATGATAGCTTGTAATATTTCCCAAGAACCCACTGCAATCAGGGCTCGAAGGGAAAGGAGTCTATAGAAGTTGAATTTTTGTACCTTTCTCACCGTAAAGAAGCAAGCCTGTGATATTGTCTACAGAATAGAAAAAGAAAAGAGCACAACATAGTTAAGAAAAGGTGGGGTAAGCACCTTCAAACAAAAATATTACTCATCCAGAGAAGTGAGGTCCCTAGGAAAAGGACAGGACGGATTGCAGACCTGAGCAAAATTAAAAAGTAAGAAACATTTTAATGAAATAAACTTTGGAAGAAAATTAGTGAAGAAGAATAGGGAATTTAGCACACGTTAGATGGAAACAGCTCTGTATACTTTTCCTCTAAGCTGCGTGATGTTCACTTGTGCCTGGGACACAGAGGTGCCTCAGACATAAGCGACACACTGACCTCAAGCTGGGCCTGGGGGAACAGCTGAAAATTTGCAATGCTCACTGGTTCCACTGGCTTCATCATGAGTATACCCAAGACTCTACAGGTAAACCTGGACCCCGAAGTTAAACTGTGGTTTTGTATAATTTCCGGTTATTTCCCAATTTGGATGGAAGCTTACTGTTACTCCTTACAACAATAAAAAATAAATTAATAAAAGTCTATTGGCAGCAAAGAATACGAGGCATTAAAACTTCAAAATCGCCCAGATTAAAGTGAACAGCTGAAGTCATAGGTAATCAGGAGCCTTTAAAGTAGCCTAGAGACTAGTGTTGAGTGGGAAGAAGGAAATAAACATGAAGGGAGAAAATGCTTCAAATCAGAGTTTTCTTGATAGGTATGTGAATATAACAGCCTGATCCAGAAGCTAGACCCTGACTAGTACTAGGGGAAGGGCAGGTTTGGGGTTAACAGCCAAAAAAGCAGGGTAGCTCAAACAAACCAAAGTGTCAAGTTCCTAAAGACTAGGAGTTCACCAATGGGATGTGGGAATAAACCTAGTCCCCTGGTTGTAAAACATACTAGATGATTAGGAATACTTTGCTAAGGAGAAAACAGATTTTTAGGTCATGTGTCTGTAGAGATGTCACCATTTAATAAAATGACAAAATCTATCTATCACATAGGCATGAACACAGAACAATATAAAGAGGTTAACAGAAATTGATGGCATCCAAGGTTTAATTTTACACTGAATCGGAGTCTTTGGTGATTGAAATAGACAAAGATGTATAGGGTTATCTTGTTGAAGAGGCTGTGCTAATTACTGGCACTTGTCATTTCTCCATAGCTTTATCTAAGTCAAGAAGGCTAACTAGCTTCTTTCTCCCCAGTGTGCATTGTTTGTTCAGGAGCTTTTGCTGAGGAAGCCTTTTTTCATAACTGCACCTCATTATTAACAGGTTCATAAATAAATGAGTCCTAATATTTTTCTCCGTTAGCATTTATGATAGGGACATTTGGTCTACAAAAGATTACACTTGTCTTTAATAAAAATAGGCACTTACACATGAAGCCTATTAGGCCCTTGTTACTCTGGAGGAGGAGGAAAGGGGAGGAACCAGAGTTTAAATTTAAAACAATAACAACAACCTGGTGTGCCTGCAGGATTGTAAATAGGGAATATTTAACAGAGCTTTAGGACATCCCCCACTACTAACTCTTCAACCTCCTCTTCTAACCTTCAACCCTCTGAGATGTGAAGACAAAGTCAAGAAGTATCAAATGAGCATTTTCCATATCACTAGCACTGTGCTAAGTATTGCAAAGGGCATAAAATTATAAAGCAGAATAACTATCCCTAAGGAAATTCCAGTCCAGTTCAAGACATGAAAAAAAGAATTCAAGGAGATGCTTGATCTATCTAGAACTACTGGTGTAGGGCATTCAGTGCTGTAGGATGCAGAGTCAGGAAAATCGTGTTGGTCTGAGATAATTAAAAGTAGGGCTTTTTTTTTTTTTTTTTTTAAAGGAACTAGGATTTGTGGAGACTTCAAGGGTTGTTTGGGGATTAGATAAATAGGAGGAAGGAAAAACATTCCCGGTTGAGAAATCCACATGGAAAAAAATAGAGGTAGGTGGGAGAGACACATATGGGGGCAAATGAAGAGAAAAGTCTGAAATGAGAGCTGTTAAGGAATTTACCATTATTACTGTGCGAAATAATGTTGAACATGTGCCTTGAAGATCACAATGGGTAGTGGGAACTTGATCAGACAGTATGGAGCTCTTTAGTTCATAATCAGATGAAAGCCATAGTAACCAGAGTATTTAATGAAACAACAGTCAAGCAAGGAGACATCTCGGGCAGTAAATACCACCAGATGGTGGAGGCTGTAGTAAAGAGAAAGGCTTAGAACTTAAGAGACATTTCAAAAGGGGTCTCAATGAGACTTGATGGCCCTTGGGATGAGATGCGGCAAGAAAAGACACCAATGAGGATAAAAAGCCTGGAAGAGGAAAAGATTGAGACAGCAAGTCAAGTACTAGTAAGAGGAAATTAAGCAGAGGAAATCAGATCTGGCCGTAGGCGTGTTAAATGAGAGATGAGGACAGCACAATGAAGCCGGACAAACATGGGCTGGTATGCAGATCAGACTACAGGCCGTAATGGAAGGCATGAGTGTGCCCGAGCTCACACAGAGTAAGAACATGCAGAGAAAGAAGTGGAGAGCCAGGGTCAAAGCCTTCATCAATATCCATAGTTGTCAGGCAGAAGTTCAAGTCCGAACCATCTCTTGGCCACAGGTCAAGATCTCCTAGAAGCAGATTCCACAAAGTGTCACAGGCACTGCCAAAGCAAAGGAAGCAGAGGCCCAACCAAGCAGGAAAGCCAGTACCCAAAAGAGCCAAGACATGGTCCTGCAAATTGCTAGAAGCAGAAGAGATCAGAGGAAAATATGGATTCATACGGTACCAGGGGCAAAAGCCAGGGACAGCAGGCAGATACAAGTCAGTGACCAGCAAAGCACAGCCCTGGGCCACAGCCTAGGTCCCCTCAGCTGGGTACTCACAGCTTCTTTTCCCGAGCCCTTCTGGACATGATGAGATTTGAATGAGCAGCACTGCAGCATAAAGGGCCAGGGCCAGACAGAACAAACAGAAACCAGAAAATGAGCTGAAACATGTGGAACACCTCCACACTGCATCCATTCCTTGTACAAGGGTCATCGTTATTTTTTTCTGTATCATTCTGATTATATACATAAAAAAAAAAAATCGATGGTTCCTACCATTTCCGTGTGTTTTTGTGTAACATAAACACAGAACAAGGCACCTTAAAACCAGTGTATGGCACACTTGATAAAATGCCAACCACTCAAAGAATGTAAAAACTCCTCACATTTCATTAGAGCTAAAGTATTAATATTTATTAGCTGATTCCGTAATACCTTAGATAAATCTTTTATTACGGTGAAAAAAGCCTGGATGTCCCTCTGCCTACTTGGGAAAAAGTAGCCCTTCCTTGAAAAAGAACAAATGCCATCAGGACTTTTCCCGAATGGAGGGGAAAAAAAAGTAAAAGACATCCATCCATGCGTCTACCTATTTTCCTGGCACTCCTCAAATTTCTAGCAGGATTCTGAAAAGATATATATGTTTTTAAAGGCACCCCTTCTTGAGGACATCCATTTTGCACTTGCATCCCCCACATTTGCACATGAAAAAAAATCCATCACTGTGTATACAAATGCCAAATTGCAATGCAAATAGGCATTTGTGTGCCCAATTACCCATTTTGTGTGTTTGCAAAACGGATGTGCGGCAAATTCTGCAGGTGTGAGTTGGTAGCCTGCTGGAAACTTAGCTCCCCCTGAGTCAGCGCCAAATAAGGTGCTGTCTCCCCACAGCGCCGGTGTGGCTGAGGGGGGAAAGTCCATCTCGGGGCAGCCCTTCAATGTGGTAACAGGTGTGGATGGCAAACAGCCCATGCAGAGAGGAAGATAAAAACAAAGGAATCTAAAAAGGAAAAGAACTTGGGACCTACATTTGATGACTGGGTATGTCCTAGAAGCACTATCTATGGGTTTTCCCTTGCATGATCCTAAAACCCTGTAGTGCGTTCTTAATTTTATTTTACTTGATTTTATTTTGGTAAGAACATTTAACATGAGATCTACCTTCTCAACAAATTTTTTAAGTTTACAGTAGTGTATTGTCAACTATAGATATAATGTTGTACATCAGATCTCTAGAACTTATCTTGCTTCACTAAAACTTTATGTTCCTTGAGTAGGAACATAAAGTCCCCACTCCCCGGCTCCTGGCAAACATCATTCCACTCTTTAGGTCTACGAATGTAACAATTTTAAATATCCCGTAGACGTGGAATCATGCATTTATCTTTCTGTGACTGGCTTATTTCACTTAGCATAATATCCTCAAGATGCATCTATGTTGTCAAATATCACAGAATTTCCCTCTTTTTCAAGGCTAAATAATATTCCATTGTATGTACGCACCACATTTTCTTTATCCATTTATCCATCAGTGGATATTTAGGTTGTTTCCACACCTTGGCTATTGTGATGAGTGCTTCAATGAACATGGAAAGGCTAATATCTATTTGAGATCCTGATTTTAATTCTTTTGGATAAACACCCAGAAGTGGGATTGCTGATCATATGGTCGTTCTATTTTTAATTTTTTGTGGAACCTCCATACTGTTTTCTGTACCAGTTGCACCATTTTGTATTCCCCTAACAGTGTACTAGGAAATGCTATTCTTCAAAGCATATATTACATCTTTTTGAAGTCAACTTTTTGAAGTGACTCTAAGACAGACATCCCAACCACTACTCTGAATATCCTGATAAATCCTAAAGCTGTACCTGGTTGATCTGCAAGCCTGTGGCTACCACCATGTCAGTCATCAGAACCTTCCTCCTTTGTCTGTCGGAATTCTCAGGAAGTTGAGAAGAGCCGAGCACACTTTTGACTTACCCATGTGTTCCTCTGCAGCCAAATGCCACCCAGGTGAGCCACGATTATTTCCTCTCAACATCCATGAAGATCACAACATATATTTTACTCCAAAGAGCAATGGGAGAGTTACAAAGACAGCATAAATCACAAAGATAAATGACCCTTAATTTGCTTGTGTGTTTGTTGTATCTGAGGTAAGTCAAGCTCAAAACTGGTACATCCAAGAATTCAGTGTTTCCTTGGCAAATCTATATTTTGGTCCACAAAATCTACATTTCACTTGATTTTTTTAAGCAAGGTTATTGATCAAAAATAAGATTACATAAGGTTCTACTTTCTTTGTATGCCTCACTATATGAAAATTATTTCAAAACCACTGCTGTCATCATATAAACTTCATTTTTAATCCTTTTTTTGTATCTAACAGAACTTTAGTTTAAAAAAAAAATCAGAGCAAAATATAGGCAACCTGCTTAATCATAAAAGTACCACTTCCTTTAGGATGTCAGTAATTCTCGAAATTGCCTTAGATATTTGCTAGATATCAGAAATGGGTAATGTAGTATTTTAAGTGGCAGAAATGCATTAGTACTATGTAAGTACATGATCCTTAATGTACTAATCTCGGCAATATGTGTAATGAGGACTTTCAGTAACACTTATTTTAAGTGTCCTCTGAGAAATGCTAATTTACAATGAAACACCTATGGAAGTACATGTGACATCTACATGAATACCAAATGAATTCATTTTGATCAATGCTATTACAATGAATATAAAATGAATTCACAATGATAGGACATTTAAAGTATTACCAAATTTTCTTTTAATATTACATGTGCTATGGAGATTAGCATATATTAAGAATCAGATTGAATATATATATGTGTATATATACATACACACATAAACATATATATACACATATTTACACACACATACACACACAACGCAAAAAAATATGCCCCTACTAATTACTTCATTAGCAAGTACCTTTTGAAAAAGAAACATTCTATTCACTCATGCACACACACACACACACACACCCCCAATCTTATATGTGCAAAATGCTTATGTCATGTTTACAAAATTGCATACTGGATATTAACAAACACAAGATTTGCATTATGAGAGCAAGCAAACAAAGAGGCTTTGTGGATTTTAGATTTGACAAAAGATGTTTCCAAATCTACATTTTGAATTTTCCTGACTCTTTCATGACAGTAACGGTTGGTAAATGGATTCATACTACCTGTTAAAACTCACAGGTGGTTTTTATGGCTCATCAACAATAGTAAATGATGGGTGGACAGATGTGTGGGTGGATAGTAAATAGTATAATATTTAAATATAATCTCTGAGAGAATAGAATTTTATCCAGTTTCCAAAAGCCAGAATTTGTAGGGAAAGTGTGCATTGTCCATTTTTGACAGACTATTTCTTTTTGATGATAAACGAAGACCCACAGACCGTGGGCACTGAATCTGTACTTAGGCTGACCTACTGTGAAATATGCAACTTCATATCAATCAGTAAGAATTGACTTTGGAGGACTGAGTCTCTGATCCCATTTAGAGTTTAGAGCTAACGTGAGCAGGACAACAGTGGTCTCCCAGATGAAACCAGCGAGAGCCCATACTGTGGTCTAGATCCCACCTCAGATCACAGGAGATCTCAGATGACCTGTGTACCTGAAACAGACTCTACTCCAATAATGTCCATCTGAATCAGTTCCAACCTCTTCAGCATCACTCACATGCCTTCCCTCCTCTTCTTAACTGTCACAATCCTGGGTCAGAACATCATCATCTCTTGCCTAGGTACTTGCAGCAACGGCCTCATAACTCATCTATCTGTCTCCCTGCCTCCCTGCCTCCAACTAGTCCTACATTGCCTACCAGATTACCTTTCTAGAAAGCATACTGGATCATGTGACTCGTCTGCTCAGAATTTCTCAATGGCTCCCTCCCACCTACAGGATTAAAACAGAATGCCTTTGTGGGGCACATAGGGCTCAGCCAACCTGTCCAGCTGCAGTTCCCTCCACTCCGTCCTACATGTGCTTTCTACCCCAGCAGTGCTGAACTACCGCAGTGTCTTTCTGCATCGTTCCTTCTGCCTGGCATGTCCTCCCCTCACCTGCCTGCCTGAAAAACACCTGCTCATTCTTTGAATTTCAGCTCAAAAGCTTCTTCCATAAGGCCTTTCCTGTCCCCTTGCTACCATCTGAATCCCACAGATTCCACCATGGCACTTTTTATACAGAATTATAAGCTTCTGTTAACATGTCCATAGAGTAACTAGACTATAAAACCATGAGCCAAGAACAATATTTTATTTATCTTTGTTTCCCGAGCCATTGCCCAGTGTCTGACGCATAATGCCTTTTCAATGGCTGTTGAGTAAATAGACTTGTCTCCTAAAGATGCCATTGTCCTTTCTGTTGTCCATTCTTCAAGCAGACATTCAGAAATCTGTGCTCACAAATTGCTTGGTAAGCACCATTCTGATTTTAATTGACGTGGTGAGCACATTCCAAATGTGTGTAGGCAAAAGAGTGAACTTGAAAGTCCAAGTCACTCTTGAATAACCCAAACCTTCTAGGAAATCAAATTACTGTAACATTGAACTAAAAATAAGAATAGCGAGGATTTATTAATCACCCACTATATGCTGGTCATGATCATAACTGCTTCATGAAAATCTCACAATTGCTACATCATATCACTATTACTACTCCCCTTTTACAGATGAAGAAACCAGGGTTCAGAGAAATCAGGTGACTTGACCAAGGCCTCAGGCTAAGAAATGGAGAACGGAGATTCAAGAGCAAGTCTGGTTGGCTCAATTCTTAGGTTCCTAACTTGACACCTTTACCTTTCCTAGGTATGCCAGAAGTCTCTACAGTTTCCAGAGAAGAGAATCTAACAGCTCCAGGAAGAAAATTCCAGAGGTTTATGTACAGTTTAAAAGTCAGCATATGCCATGTCACTCAACTGTCAGTCAGTCCACATTCAATAAAGGGGAGTTCCTTTTGCCTTAGAAATCTTGGATTAAAATCCTCTCATGCAGGAATTGACATCTTGAAAACTGGGAGATGAAGTGGGATGGTTTCATCCATTCTAGTTGGCTTTATCTTCTTTCTTTGGCAAAGGCTTGCTTGCCCAATATTTTAAAAATTCATTTTCAAATGATTTCTAGCATTCTTCTACTATTTCCTTTTTTCTAGAAAGCAAATTGGTACCAATTCTACTTTTTACTCTGATGGAAAAAGAGTTCCTAAATCTGATCTTGGCTTCTGGTCTTTACTTGATTTTTGTAATTGGATTTCTGTCTTTGCTTGGCCTGGAAAATATCCTAGGTGGACTGGAACTAAAATTCCTAAAATGAACCCCACTTTGAGTTTGAATACTTTTTTAGAAGACAGAAGAAAAATTATACTGTTTGCTTATTGCTGGTATGAACTTAGCTTCCAGCCAAGTTCACAGCAGGGGGTGGAGAGAGCTCACTGTCAAAACTTCAGGGACACCTCTCTCTTGCAGGAAATACTGCTAGAAACCCTAAGGCCACTTCTGTCTGTGGGTATGTGGGAGTGCCCTCCTCATCTGGTGCCAACTGACTCTATTTGCAATTATTAGAGTAATGAAGACATGCCCTTAAATTTTTCAAGACAAAAGCAGTGGCTTCTGTAAGCATCCCTGGAGGTCTGAGACAGTTCGGCTAATCAAGACCTCCTGCCACTCTCCATCACTGGAAGCTCGACTCTTCACCAATTCACTAGGTTCTAATATCCAAGAGAAAAATTAGATTCCACAAAACCATCCACATCTTGAGATATCTCTAGGCAGAAGACCCACTAATAACTGGCCAGAAAAAAAAAAAAAAAAAAAGTATATCATCCAAAGAAGGAACTGTAACTTTGGGTTGGGTGTTTTGTGGGGGCTGAAATAAAATACCTGAGCTACAGGATTCAAGTCTCAACTCTTTTTCTCCACTTCCAAACTGCCAGGAAACTCCCAGCTCAAATAGTACCTTCACTGCAGATGTCATCCTCTCATCCCACTCTTAAATATATGTTTGTCCCCTGGTTCCCACAGTACTTCATTCAGATGTCCATCATCCTACCCTCCACAACATAGTATAATTAGACGTTCACATAACGGAAGACGATGATGGTAGGGACTGCATCCCCGGTGCCTGGCACATAAAATAGGGGTCAGCATACTCTCTTCTGTAAATGGCCAGAAAGTAAACATTTTAGGCTTTGCGGCAACCTGGTCCCTATGACAACTGTGTAGCTGCCATTGTGGTCCAAAAGCACCTACACACAGTATGAGAACAAAGGGGCCTGTGCTCCAAAACTTTATTTACAAAAACAGGTGGTGGGCCAGATTTGACCCGCAGGCCCCAGTCTGCCAACTCCTGATGCAGACTATCCAATGAAAGCTGTAAAGAAGGGAGGGAGGGAGACAACCAGGAAGGAACGGGGAGAGAAAGAGAAGGGGAGATTGAAGATGAGGTGGAGAAGGAGAATAAACCCAGAAATAAAGTCAGAATGAAACAAAATTTGATATGCTTCCCAGATGGTAAAGAGCTATTCCTAGTGAGTTTCTCTTCAGCGAAGCATTCAGTCCATGAGAAACAATTCTAATTAGAATCCTCCTATTATACTTCACATTGTATTCTCTACATGTAAATCTTCCAAATAGTTTCTCTCTTTTGGCAAATCATTATTTCCCATTTATTAAAACAAAGTACAGTTGAAGGGCTCCATTGCTGGCTTATCACTACAGCCTGCCTACAGGTGTCATATTTTATGCACTGAAAAGAGAGTATTGTTTTGCCACTCTCTATGCAGCAACCATGAATGCCTGGAAACAAATGACTTTTGACTGCTGATCAGAACCACACTTTAATCAGTTACTGGTCTATGATCAATAATTAATCATGCTATTCTGTCTAGGTAATAAATAATGGGGAAAATATCAATGAATATATAGTTGGCCAGATTCTCCCTGGGGCGAAACACAAAAGGACCAGCATGAAAGTCTATCTGGATAACCCCGTGGATTCTCAGTGTATAGCTTTCGTTGATATTCCAGGAGGGTTAGGACTTGTAGGAGAGGAAAGAGACTTGTCACCACCAACCCCTCCCTCCAGGCCCCTCAGGACTAATAATCCCCGCTCGGATCAAATGTATGTGCGTGCAAAGACAACTGAAAAGGAGCCTGCGACAGCAGGGGCACAGGGGACAGGCCAGAGTCTCCCAGGCACACTGACGGTGCTCCTCCCTCGGAGGAAGCAGGAGCACAGACGCACTTGGCTTTACGTGTTAGCCTATAGGCTAGAAGTTGTGTGTCCACTGCAGTTTTACACGCTGCCTTCTAGACGCACACCCAGTGACTTTGTTACTTAAATTTTACGACGGGATATTTTCTGAAGACAATCACTCTACCGGTTTTCTATTGCCGTAGAACAACCGACCACAACTTTTGCGACTTCAAACGACACGCATTTATTACCTCCCGGTTTCTGCTTGCAGGTCAGGGGTCTGGCCTCTGGCTCAGCTGAGCTCTCAATTGCAGTGCAATCGCAGAGTCCATCAGGGTTGTGTCCCTTTCTAGAGCTTGGGACCCTCTTCTAAGCTCATGTGGTTTTTGGCCAAATTCAATTCCTTGTGGTTGCATGACCAAGAGTCCTGGCTTCTTACTGGTCATCACCGTTAAGAATCATGCCCTCTTCCAAGCAGAGGCAGAGGCAATGAGAACATACACAGGGACGGAGATCCAGGGGGAACTGCTACCACAGTTCAGGAGCCAGTGTTCTTCCGTGCTGTTAGAGATTAAGATGATCTTGTCCTTTTTTTCTTTTTTTTTTTTTTTTTTAATAGCTTGAGAGTTCTCCCTGACCAAAAAAATCTAGGCAAAAGTCTCTATTATGGAGCCACACTACCATCATACTAGATTTATAAGTCCGTCGTCTTTCTCATGCTAATGTAGATGGTACCAAGCATTTGGATTACAACAATATTTTTGATACAAAAGTTATGATACTTTTTATGAGACAGTCTCAGTTGTCTTTTATTCTCTCTGGGTTAGCATAAGAAAAGCATCATTTGTAGTGTGATATTAGCAAATTGCCTAATCTATTTAAGTAACCTGCTTTGTGTTTTCTTTTTATTAACTTATTTCCCCCAGATTTCAGCCTTCCTTCATTCGGAGGACATGCAGCCAAACTCATAAGCAGCTTTCCTAATAAAGCGTGACACCTGCCAATGCCTGGGTCTGCCTGTCTTGGCCTCACAGAAGCCTGGCCAGGATGGCCCATGTTGGCCCTGCAGGAGCCTCTGGGCCCACAAAGTACCAGTGTCACTGCGCTCTTCATAGCTCCAAAGGATGGGAAGGGCCCCCAGATTTATTGAGCAGAGCTGATAAGAAAAACTCGTAAGACCACCTAAGTAACTCCCTAGTGAGACGGGGAGCAAGTCCAGAAAGGCCTCAGTGCTGTATGTTTCTAATTATCATCTATCTGCCATCTACCTTTCCATCTATGTGTTCCCCGTCTTCTCTTCTGTCAATCAGTTACTGAAGGGTTCACTCCCAGGTTTTGTGAATAGACAGCTGACTCTTCTTTAAAACTGCAGCACTGGGCCCCAGGCCCCTTAGAAGAGCACATGTAAACACTGCACCTTTCAGAAGTACAGCTTCTACCCGCTCTTCTCTTTCGGTACTGTTCCTGAATAAAGCAAGCTGGTCTAAGGCAGGTTTCCACGAAGCTTGCAGTAAGTGTCTCATGATGGCGCTACCCTACTCTGCCATATTAGATATGTGCGCTTTCAAAAGCCAGGGAAGCAGGAAGAGATCTCAGAACACTGTGAACTATGTTAAAGCACACGAGTGGATTCAACTGTGCAAAAAGCTCAGCACCTCGAACCCTCCCACAGGCAAGGGGGCTTCTATATGGTCGGATGTCTTTCCAGAACCTCTTGGAACCAGAGGCAGCATCCTACCTCTTGCAAAAGGAAAATGACCTGGATAACACAGTATCGGGTCACTTTTTCCCCTAAGAAAGATGAAACGTTAATAGGAAGCAATGTGTCACCCAGAAATTCAGATGACTAAGTACGGACCAGGCTCCACCTTCAGCCGATGGGGAACTCAAACGGAGGGAGGCAGGCATACACGTGTGCATACGAGCCCCACATTACACAGAAGCACCAATGTGGGAGAACCCTACTCGCCCTATTGGCCACCCAGACTGGCTGCCTTCACTGAATTTGAGAGGACTTGCAGCCACTTCAGAAAGGGTACACAGCCAACGCAAACCAAACACAATCTGCTTCTTTGTGAATTGCAAGCAATTCCCAACTGCCTGAGCTAATGGTACGGAGCAGTAGAGCAGATAACCCAATACGGTGGATAATCTCAAAATCATTTTCCATTTGGCTTGTGGAATGAATTAAATGATTTGTTTCAGCTTCAGCAGATTTACCTTCCTAATTATGTTTTTTGTTAGGCTAGAAACATTCAACATCACAAGATGTTGCCAGGGATTTTAAAAGTACGGCAGAAAATTGCCATGTGAAAGATCGGTCCAGGGCTCACCTGGGGTCATTGATATCTACTGAGTGCCTACTGTGTGCAAGTTACTGAATGGGACAAAAAGCGATGAGAGACATGGATTCTGCAGTCGGGGCTGTAACGGAGTAAACAAGACCAGATCTAGAGGTATAAAAATATACCTTAAAGATAGTTGATTACATAAATGCATGTAAAGCGAGGACATTTCTATACTGGACAATCTCTCAAGATGTTCTTTAAATATTTGTCAATAAACGAATGAATGGATAAACAATGCATATCTGGAAAGAAGTAAAAAAAAAAAAAAAAAAAATACTTCCGACAGTAAGCATCCCTGGGCTTCCAAGAAAAAGCAGCTCATTGTTCACTGGTGGCCAGAAAAGGTGTTCCCCTAAATTAGAAGCTCCTTCAAGGCAGGTTACATGCTCCTGTACAGGTGAAGAACGTGCTAGATTCTCTCCGCATGTTGCCTGACCCACTTCCCTTGGATTAATTATCACCTCCTGGATCTCAACCCAATACCTCCTCCTCAGAGAAATCTTTCCAACCCCAGACTATGTCAGTCCCCAGGGATATGCCTCCTTAATACCCCCACCTTGTGAGCACTTCATCCAACCCAAGTAAACACTTATCTTTGCAATAGTTGTTGAGAGGCTGCTTCCTCTGATCAAACGTAAGCTCTATGGAGGCAGGGACAATGATCTCTCCCATTTTTGTCACTGTGCTTGCAGCACTTAATGTAGTTACTTGCATACAGTGAAGCTAGGTAAGTATTTGTGGAGTACTGAACTCAAGTGCTGAAGTCAGGGAAAAAACCTCTGACTGAGCCCTAAGGAATGGGCAGGAAATACTTAAAGGAAGAAAAAGGAAGCTTCCTGGAAAGGGAGTCTGCCCGTATAGCCACATGAAGATGAAAATAAATAGACGAGGATATCATGGGATCATTAGTAGGCTTCTTCATAAAGTTGTAATAAGGATTGGGAATTATTTAAAAGCAACAAAAACAAAAATAGCTACCATCTATTGAGTGTTTCCCATAAGCTAGTTTAATGGATTATCTCATTGTTTCTCATAGCAACCCTGTGAGATAGCTACTGTCCTTATTTTACAAGGAGACCAAAGCTTACAGAACTTAAGGTCACTTCATAAATATATGGCAGAACCACTATTTGAACCCAGCCCTATTCATCTAAATGGCTCCAATGCCCAAGATCTGCATCAGTAAGCCAATGAGGTACTGCATTCAAAAACGTTTAATAAATTGTAAAGCACTAGGCAGGTATAATGTGTGTAGGTATAGTCAAATATCCAGGTAACTGACTGACTGACTGACTGGCTAGCTAGCTAAGAAATTCAAATTTTCTCAATAACTAAATATACCTCTATTTTACTGGGTTATGTAAGCCTTGCCTTGCAGGGCTGGTGAAAATCCAAAATGTTCTACTATCTGAAGGACAAAAAATGTGAGTCTCCTTGATGCCTACATATAAACAGGTAACAATGGAAACATCCATGCACTTTGCTTCCAACTAAATGGTTTAACATTTTTTTTTCTTTTCTTTTCCACTAAGGCTTAAGGAGACTGAATAAATATTAAGACCAATGTAGCCTCGCTCCGTAAACTCAAGGTTAACTGGTCCAACTAAAAGCGACTATCGAACAGATTCGATGCAAGTGTACAAAGCCCAGTACGGCCAGAATCATCAAGCCGTTTTGGCATACGGACATCTAGATCTCTGGACCACAAGCTCCAAGAAGGGAGGCTCCGAGTCTGTTGTTCACCTTTATCTCTCTGGTACCAGCACAGCAGAAAGTGCCCAATATGTGCACAGTTAAGGAATGAAAGAGTGAATGTTTAAGATCCCGTTAATTTTAAGTGTAAAAGGTTCAAGGGACATTGAAAGCCCTGGGCCATATATTTATCCTCACTATAATTGTCTGAGGCAGAACTAAGAAAAACAGGACACTTTAGGAGGCAGGGTCAAATACATTTGGCTAAATTTGGATTATTAAAAAATATATTTTAGTCACTGAACAAGCATTTATTTTGCAACACAATGGCAAACAAATATAACAAAATAAATGAGCTGACTAGAATTTTCTTTTCCTTTGTAACTGGTTATCTTAGCATCCCGTTGACACGTCCTGATTGGCAGCTCCTAGACTATCATCGGCCCTCAATTAGCATTGACTAGTATTATTATTAATAACAACCAGCATGTTTAAATTTCCTCTCAGGAGATGTCAATGGATCTTCATTTTTCAATAATGAGGATTTGCAAAGTGATTTATTTTAATACATCTGCAAAACATGCCGCTGAAAATAATAAAACTTGTATTTGTCCTAATGACAGCCATTACCTCTCACACAGGTACGCCAGGGTAGGACACAGAGCTTTTTTTGCGTTTAGCAGATCCTGGAGGTTTGTTGGGAGCTAGGCGCAAACCACAGAAAAGCAAATAAGTCACCATCTCAGGAAGCATTCCTCTGATATTCTGGTTTTTGAGACAAGTGGAATTATTCCCCACTAATTTATACACCAATGAAACTGGCCGGTTGGCAAGTCCACAATTAATGTGAATGCCAAGTGGGAAGGCAGCTTTGTTTCATCTCAGAGAACACTTCGCTGAACAGCAGCCTCCCCAGCTGAAAATGCATGCAATGTCTCTCTCTTTTAACTTGCAGCAGACGCTGGCATTTCTTCATCTCTATTCACTCTATCATTATGATGCATTATACAATGTAATGATGTAATACACCGGAAAGCCGAAATGTGCACGCCTTGCCAAAAATAATAATAAGAAAAGTATACAATTATTTTCTGCTATGAAAGCCACTATCACTATCATTTCATCCTTCCCCAGCCAAAATGAAAGCTTCCCTAATGGCTCAGAGTCTCTTTATGTTTGTGAATTGAACATGAATGTGAAAAGTAGGACGTCACCTCGTCTGTACTGAGTTAGAACTTTTAAAGGATGTAAACAAATTTATCACTTGAGCATGGCGGGCTGGCTCCTGAATCTGCTCCGGCCATATTTTCGATGGTGTGATTTCTGGTGTGATTCTAAATGTTACCCAGTCTTTATTTGTTAATAACAAATTTTCCTAAAAAGGGTCTGCCTTTTCATGTTTCATTAACATTAACCTACAATCACAAGCCACTGTTCTGGGCAGGAAGCACATTTCAGGGAAAAGTCACCGTCTGCTAGTAGCTGCATTCGTGGCTGATTAAATCAAAAAGAATCAAAGTAATAAAACCTCAGAAATAAAGCCAACTAATTGTTACATTTCCCTTCCCCCTAACTGAGTCCTATTTTGAGTTATAGAAGCAGAAAATTGTTTTAAGAATCAGATATTCTGAATGCATTACAAGAAAATATTCCTGAAAGACTGCAATATTGAGCAGACTTTCTTCATCTAATTCCTTGTGGTTCTGTCCCTCCTTTTCTTTTCTCCCCTCCATTACTGCTCCCCTCCCCTGCTCCCACGGATATTCTGGGAAGATTTTTTTTTTTTTTACAGCATATCTAATGTTCTTCTTCATTATTACCAGGGACCAACCTCTTATAAATAGGACCAAACCAAAAGAAGAAAGCTACATCCCCGACCGTCCAGCTTGCTGGCAGAAGCTCTTCAATTTGGACTGCAGCAACATTTCAAAATGATATTTTCAGCACTGTTATTATAATTGTAATTAGGAAGTGGTTGATTAGATGGAGACCAGAGACGAATTTTAAGGGAACATGGGGACCAGAGCAGGGCCATGCTGCCGTCCACTGCATTCCGTCTCCAGCCTTGAGAAAACTGCCTTGACAGAGCTCACTCACAAAACCCAGCCACAGATCATAAAGCTCCTAAGTGGGCTGGCCACCAGCTTTATGCTGAAAATTTGTGGGATGCCATTTTTTGCCTAGCAAAATTAGTAGGAATGCTTAACATAATTAATTTTTATACTAAACACGTGTTGTTATTTTTTTTAATGTACAATTACCAAACCATCGAAACCACAGTAGAGCACAATCAGATGTGCCTGAAAACACATAATTGACATAAAGGACGTGCAGGAAAATAACGTGAAAACATAAAATAAATGGTTATTGCTATTTACAGTCTGCATTTAAAGAGTGGAATTCATCATAATTATGCATTATTAGCTAATAATTGGGTGGAAGCATTCAGGGCATATTGTGTGTATTGTTACTGGTATGCCATTGTTACTGTTACTATTATTTTCTGTGGAAATTTTTACCAACCTGAGATTGTTCTGAAGAATTCCCAGTGATTACTCAGTGCATATGGCCTGTAGACTGTTTTGCATTATTCACTCACCACCGAAACACAGTCACCTCTGGGGAAGACCCCAGAAAATCCCAAACATCTCATAAAAACACACCAGCAGGTGTAGGGCATATTTCTTCATCCAGAAGAAAGCCAAAGAGGGGCAGAAAGTAAAGAGGTGTGGATTCCTCATGCAGGGTAAAAGCAGCCTAAAGTGAAAAGCAGAACTATGCCGTTTTGCTGATTCAAGCATTATTCAACATATCATTTCTTCATTCATTCCATCTCCTCCTTTCTTTTCCCTCCCCTCATATATATACCCATACATGTATAATTTCTGTGTGTGTATTTATATATATATATATATATATATATATAAAATAATGTTCATATTACATATATGTGTGTGTACATATGCATACACACACACACACACACACACACACACACACACACACACACACATATCCATCCCCAGAAATATAAAAAGGATATGACAAGGTAACCAGGTTTTTAATGACTTGAGAGTCAATAGTTATGTATGATATAAATTGTATCTGTGTCAGAGGGTCAAAGGATGGAGAGGTTCATACAATTCAGCACTTTCAAGCTTCAGGCTTCAGCACTCCAGGTTGGCAGCCCCAAGCTACCCACTCCAGGTCTGGGACTTTGGGGAACGTGTCAGGTGAACTATGATCAAATTCCTGTGCTATGAAACCACGAAGACTAAATGACACTGCATAAAACAGAAGTGATGTCCTCAAAGTGTCAAAACAACCCGTCGGAAGGTGAAAAATTTGCTGACATCGCCAGTTTTCTTGGTCTACATGAGGTAAAATAACTTTTATGATGGATATTTTGTTTCTTTTCTCCACACTTAGGTGTCACACAAATTGTCAAAAGAACAAGACATAGAAAAGAAAATGACCAAAACAGTAAAGACAAAAAAAGAATGCAAAAATGAAAAATCAACTTAGCTCATTTATAAAACTTAAATTTGTGTCATATATTTAAATTAAAACCAGTTGAGTTGATAAATCCAATCCACTTATTGCATTTGCTTATTTAACAATCATTTCTTGAGTGTCTACCATGTATCAGACACTATTCTGGGCCCTGTGGATACAGTGGACAAAACAGACAAAAATCCTCGCTCTCACGGGGTTTATGTTATTTTTGAAGAGGGTGGCTGGGGGTAGAGGAAGGCAGACCAACAATAGACACATAATTAAACTATATAGTAGATCAGATGGTAGAAGGTACTGTGGAGACAAAGCACAAAAAAGAGGTCAGTAAAGACCTCCCTGAGAGGTAACATGTGACCATACGCCATACGCCTATCTGGATAGAAACGTAGTCAAACTATCTAGTTGAATGAACTTTTCATCTTTAGGGACAGAGGTGATCAAACTGACTAGCAACCCCTTGCAAGCTAATCTCAGGAAATCACTCACAGGACTCCAAGGAAGATTTGTACAGGCTTCAGTTCCTGTGCCATAATAGTACAATTCAAGTTAACAGAATCCTTACAAAGAGGAAACACTTTTTTCTCAGAATAATCAAGTTGTCTATCTCTCATTTGTTTTAAACATAGATCAGTGTGTCTGCATTCAGCAAAGTAAAACAACATGGAGCAAAATGAAAGAAAGAAAAACCGTGGTGGCCCTCCGCATGGGGTAGGACGGAGGGAAGAGCAGGATCTGGTCTTTCTAAGCAGCCAAGTAACCAGTTTGTCTGCATTTACCTTTTAAACTATTTTAAACTATTTGCTTTCCAAGCATTTAGACCCAAGTAAAAAGAAGAGCAGTACACATATCTCTAATATAATTTAGAACTCCGGACCTAGTGAAGATTTTTTTTGTGATTTGTAAGCACGTTTATATAAAAAGCTTTTCCAAGTTCTACAATTTAAGCCATGTTTGGTTGTTATTTTTAAGAATTACTTTCTTGAGGGGCGCCTGGGTGGCTCAGTCAGTTATGCATCTGCCTTTTGATTTCGGCTCAGGTCCTGGTCTCAGGGTCATGAGATCCAGCCCGCCTCTGTCTCCATGCTCAGCACGGAGTCTGCTTGAGATCTCTCTCTCCCTCTCCCTCTGCCCCCCATCACTCTCTCTCTCTAAAATAAAATAAATAAAATCTATTGAAAAATTTATTTTCTTGAAAAGAATATCCAGAACCTATGGTTCTTATAGGTATACCTCAAAACCGACGTAATCTATATTACCCTAGTAGAAGAAGTACTTCTTTCCTGGAGTACACACAGCTCTTGGACTCTTACTACTGTATTTGTTTATTTAAATAAGTTGTTTTAGCATAACCTAGCATCACGCGTATCCCTCCTCCCTCCTCCCCAACCCCACACATCCAGCTGATGGAGCAGGAAGTGGAGAAGATCACTTCCTCTCAGAGCGCCACACCTACCCAATGCAGGAGGGATAAAGCCAGAATCTACTGATGGAAGGAACCAGCAGGAATGCTGGAAGAGCCACAGACCCTAATCCCAGGCTCCCGTCCCACCCCCTGCTGCCAGAGCCCATTTCTCCCTGAGTACCAAAGCCATTGGAGGGACTGAAGGAAAATTTCTTTCTCCAGTTACATGGGACATGTTGCCGTGGTGACACTGGTCTCGGGAGCAGGGGTCCTCCTTTATCACCTCTGCTTCTGTTGTCACTGATGCTTACTGAGATCTTTTCAGAGCCAGAGCCGAACCCAGATTAAAACTATGACATTTAGGAAGAAGATTACATGTCATACAACCTTCTCTATTCCATCTCTCTCCTTCCTTGTACTTCCCTGGTTGGTCATTCAGAGCTCCCTCTTTCTCCCCATCCCTTGTTTACTCCCTTCACCAAGACTTTGCTATCAACCACTTATACCTTGGTGTGAATGCAAGTTTACCAGTAACTTCCATGGAAATTTGCAACTAAAGTCTCTTCCATCATTGAAAAAAAGAAAAACGCTGTCTCCCATGACAAGAGTTGTAGGGTTCTATATGGATGCTATCCTGGAGGCCTCAAATTTTTGAAATACATTTCAACTCTTCTACTTGGGCACCCAACTCCAGATGAGCTTGAGTTCTAATTAGCCTTTGGCAACCGGTTAGAAATTTTCTCAAGATACATAAAAAGTGAAGATGGAAATGATTTGTGCAAAACCACCTGTCCATTAACTAGGAGTATCGTCCTCTTTAAACAGTTTGATAGACAAGCAGAATCAATTTAGCCATAAAAAGAATACCCTTTTATCAGACTGAAAAAATAAATTTGCTCACTCTTCTCAGACATGGGGTTGCTTCCCCCCTTCTCTACCCTGTGCCCTGTGCCTCCCTGATGAACTCAGACCCATGAAACTGAATGTGATATGTGGCTAGGATTTTCTCCCCCAGACTTCCTTTGCCTCAGATGGGTATCCAAAGGGTAGGGGTAGGTGGTGGGAGGCGTGCAGACCATCATCAGGCTTCTCTGGAGAATCTGTTCCCTGCTGATGCTGAAATGGGGTTTTATGCACTCAAGCACCTCATGACTTTGAAACCTGATTTGATAAAAAATGTTAATTATGCTTCTCTTTAACATGATTTATAGGACATTAGTGACAGCAGGGGAGTGTTTACTCCATGCAGGTAAGAGACCGGTCTAGGGGCTGCCTCTGATTTCCATGTAATTAGGAAAATTTGGCCCACCCAGGGGCCTAATACGATCGCCACTCTCTTTCCCTCCCCAAAATGCAGAACCAGCTTCTGGCCAGCGTGTTGCATCTCTAGTTGCCAATAACATTTTTTTTTAACTATAAAATTTAAGGTAACCAAAAAAAAAAAAAAAAAAAAATCCCATTTCTATGTATGTGTCATCTGTGAGTGGCTCTGCGTTGACAAATGGGGTTGGTTGGTAGCAGCTACAGGTCTCTGCTAAATGAAAATCAGGTTAGTATTTCCTTCCTGGAGGGAGAACTATGTGCTTTGCTTATAAGTTTTTTGTTTTTTTTTTTAATAGCTCACCCACCTTCTCAGAGTCTTGTTTTGTGTGTGTATTTCCGTGACTGCATGTGTGTTTACGTGTATACTTCATCAATATACTTGGGGAGGAAGAACATTGCTTTAATGCCTACAAAACGGGTCTGCAGAAGGCTCCCTCTTTCACTGCTAAAATGACTGAAAATCTGGAATGGAAAGAAGACTTAAGGGCCTAAGCCACATAATGAACACAGAAATAGTAAGAGTTTATACCTTCTCACGCCTCCCCTGTGACAATCACAGGTATAGTCATGAAACGGTTACACGCTAGCCCGGTCGCTCATCCATAAGCCCACAGGTAACCACGTTTCCGTACATCCCTTCCATCCGTGCAAGCCTCTTTCAAAAACACAGCCCCTCAAGTAAGAGCTCTCGCCAACCTATACTTCTTGTGCCTGTAACATATGCTTGATGTGGCTTCTAGGAAACTTACAATGTTACACATTTTTATGCGGTTACAGCATGAAGCATCTACACAGTATAAACAAGAGTGCAACAAGACCCCTATAAAGGGGCAAATCTGCAGCAAAAGTCTGAACCCATTTTAAGGATGTACAGCAAAAGGGCTTAGCAGCTATTCTGGCTAGAAGGGACAGTGATTACAAAGGAGAAAGGGAAGTCTTTCTTCTTCTCTTTTTTTTAATCAGAGCGTCTTTGTGTGACGGTACACTGAGCTTTGACATGAGCAATGTTTGGGTTTGTGTTGCAAGAGAAAATTCAGTTTGTGCCACAATATATATGTGTACTGGAAGAGTATTTTTTAAAATACAATAAAATGTTATCTCTGATTAGAAAGGAAAGATGAATTCTCCTGCTAAACCAGGTAACCCTAAAAGCGTGTTAACATGAAATACTAAATAAAATGCTACTCATCTATAATAAATCTTATTACACATTTTGGCAATTTTACTACTAACACAGTGAAGGTTTCAAGCAATGTTTGAAAATAGAAATCTTAAATTGAATCATTGTTGCATGAATATATGCAAAATATTCATTTCTAGCACTGTGAGGGTTGAGTGCTTTTAAATTGGAGAAATCACTCATGACTTCACCTTTTCATGCAAGATAAAGTTGTATGTGGTAACATCATTACAATGTCATGAAAGGAGTGGAAATCATACAACAGTTCTGCCTAAAGCTAATATACAAAAAAAGGGCTTCAATATTTTTCAATATTGTTCAATATTTAAAGGTGCAGTACAAGGCTTTAAATATATTTAAAAAAAATCATTAGGCTTTAGATGTCAGTGAGGCCTTTACTGAGCAAAGAGACTAATAAAATCATTGATGAGATCTCTTTAATATTTAACGGAATTCATGTCTTAGGTAGGTCGCCTATTTTCCACTCCTATCTCTGCAGATGGGGCTAAATATAGATTTAAAAAAAGATTTATGAGAAGGTGATTATAGATTTTCTTAACTATAGCGCTCAAATAAAACTATTTACTCAATGATACTGTCATAACAAGAGAAAAAGCATTATGACATTTAAATAGGATTTTCTATCAATTCTTTAACAGAAGATCGCTTCAAAAGTAGCTAACACATTTATACACACTAACAATCAGGGAGTTCAATCAGTGAAAACAAATGAGCAGATTTTCAAATGAGTTGCCGAACCATGAATCATCAGTAGAGGATTAGGACTGTGAGAAAATGAAAGATTTTTTTTTTTTTAAATATTGAGGACAACAGTAATTGTTGTTGCTCATGGATCTCTTTGCTTTTTCTCTATCCAGTGATAGAGAAAATTAGGAGCCAAAGTTCAGACTCAAAATCCTAAGACGTGTGTGTGTGTGTGTGTGTGTGTGTGTGTGTGTGTTTGTAAGATATAAGAACAGCTCTCATTTAATTATATTTTTTATAGTTACTCTGTGGGGGGAATATCATTCATTCTAAGGTAAGGTAAGGCATTCACAGGCTCAACTTTAAACCCCTGTTTATATGTGAAATTGATAGCTCCCTTTCTGTTATCAAGTCACTAGTCCAGCACTTTAAAGTCATGGTCTGCAAAATAAAATTGTCTCCCTTTTGAATGTCAACCCCTAAAACCAAATATTCCCATTTATTAAAATAAAAATGTAAATTTATAAATTATCATCCTATTTTTATGTAAAAGCATTCTGGAAAGTACCACATCCCATTGTCACATGGCAAACAGCCCGCCCCACCATTGGCTGTTGCTAGGCTACCAGGAAATGGAATGGACCATTGCCAATGATGAATTAACTGATGAGCCAGGATGACAGTAATCTTTGTCACTGGATGCAGTAGCTGTCTGAGCCCTGTCATTTTCTGCATTTCATGTTAAACAGATATACCTAGATTGTAAAACAATACAAAGAAGAATCTGAAAGGAAAGAAGTAAACTTTGACAATCAGAGGGTGGTAGCTTTTTATATATACATGCGAGGCTTATTACCCTTGCTAAAGAATGCGATCCAACATCCATTAGCTTTTCTTTTTTAAATTAAAACCTGTGAGCAAATGGAACTTTGTTCTACATCAATAAAGCAAATTCAAAGAGATACCTACTGGGAAGCATTCTGAAAAATTCACAAAATAATCAGGATGTTTGGTCCATGATGCTAACCATCAGGATTTATATATATGTAAGAGTATCCTTATTCGGGGAATTGTACAGACAAAGATGACCAACGAAATCTGGGTGTTTGGGCTTTGTAGACTTTATCGGCATAAATAACTAGCAACTAAGATACCCAGTGAATAACACCATGTTCACACAGGACATAAGATTTTTCCATTTGAACAAACTAATTCAATCAAATTGACTTTTTCTCATGAATTTATCTAAAACATATTGAAGGGATTGGTAGTTTTGTTCTACTTGCAGATTCAACTTTAAACCAGTCATGAAATCTCACAAGCAGAGGACAGGGACTCAGAAGTTCTGAGGGAAGACAGAAGTAAAGTGAATGTATGCTCAGAGGTGTGAGCACACACCATAGCAGAAATTCACTGAGATAAGCAGGAAAAGTGAATCTGTGGACCCAATACAAGCATGGGGGTGTCCAGAAAGTGAGCACAGTGAGACACCATCAGCCAGGAAATTATACTGCAACAAGCATGGCCTGACTCCAAAGCAGTAAGACCAATTTCCATAAAGTCAAACAAGAAAGGCTGCTTTATCATATTTATAAAAGATGAGGGGAAAAAATAAATGGGCAAGATCTAGCAGTGGCACCTTGAGACGCTGGAAATATTTAATGCTAAAGGTCATAAAAAAGAAACAGTATGGAGAGAGAGACAACATTAGGTGGAAGCAATTTTAAGTTAGAAATGATGTCTTGCCCAACCATTTCTGTACCTAGTTTTTCCCCCCAAACTCTCCTGGGGCCAAAGCTCAACAATCTGATTGACACTTGTACTGATACCATATCCCCTGTAGAAATTTCAGAAATGGCTCACTACTTAGATATCCTCCTTCTACTTGACTATGCAGTGACTAACTCATCATGAAATGGGTTAATTCTCTTAGATAGATAAAGCAGATGTGAGCAAGTGAGTATGGGTGTGTGTGTGTGTGTGTGTGTGTGTGTGTGTGTGTGTGTGTGATTTCAGTAGGACAAAGGATCTGCCAATGAGACAGAAACTCTGGGGTCTTGTTAGTCCCTGCATTAGTGAGAAGATAAATGGCAGGGGGTTCTTTGGACCTAATACTTCAAACCCCTGTTCTGCTCTTTTTTAACATGTGGATTTTCGAAATGATAGATCATAACTATAGACCCAATACGTGTGGATGCAGATTGTATGCACTTAATATTTCAGGAGAAGTGTATGCAACCTAATCCAATCACTCTGAAAAATGTGGAAAATGGAAATGCATAAAGAAAGCTGCTGGCATAAAAGAGAATAAAGAAGAAATATTGATGAAGCTCTGTATGGATTAGGCACAATATATTCATGTAGCATTTGAATATACATACATATATATATGTATATATTCAGATCTATGGTATGTTTATATATATTTAATATATATGTATGCATATATACATACCAGATAATCAATGTATTAAAACAAAACAAATCGAATCAGAAAATTTGCTTTCTTTGTAGTTAGAATAGCTGCCTATCTTCTACTGTGGGTTTTTACCATCTCCGTTGCAAAGATCTAGAGAATTACGGAAGATTTTTTAATGAGATCATAACTAATACTTCAAAACTATTAGTAAATATTGGAGACGTAGCCTAATTAGTAGATAAAAGTGTTGACTCTGGAGCCAGATATGGGTATGCAAGTACAAATTTCAGCTCTGCCACTATTACCTCTCAGTCTCAAGCAAGTTACTTAACCTCTCCTTGTGCCTAGCTCTTCATTTTAATAATATGGTGGGAGGGAGACGATAAGACTAGTACTTACTTCTAGACGCCTTAATATTTATTTTTTAATGATTTAGAACAGTGCCTGGCACATAATAAACATTACAGAAGTGTTTATTAAATCAATAAGTACACACACATAGAGAGTATTTATCCAGGAACTGTTATCAAGGGAGATTTTGAAATTGTCTTTTCCATAAAAAGCAAAACATTTCATCTTGAAACCTAGTGTGGATGTGGACTAATGTTTTACTCTCTGCCCAGGTAACTTAGTCCTATTCACCCAGAGAAGAATGGGTGCACCCCCTGAGCTCTGCCTTCCTGACACCAGGATGCTCTTCAACCACCTGCCTCCTTGGACAAGTGGCTAGTCACCTTGTCTACCCTAGGTTGTCACCTGCGCCTTCCTCACACTACATCATGACTTAGCATAAAGATTTTGCAGAGAGAGGAACTTGCCCCAAATGACAGTGAGGAATACTGAATGGAATACGGTATAGAGGACAGAAAAAGAGAGAGAGAAAGTCCAGGACAAAAATGAAAAAAATCCATCCAGCTAGCCTCCTAGCCATAAAAGAGCTGACGTAGAGACAATGAGAGAGACAATGGCTATTGTGAACAGAAAGACGAAGGCCAGGCCTCCTGGCCAGACTGTCCTACTGGATGTCCACCACCAGCATTCATTCCTTCGACAGTTTTTACTGAGCACCTAAGAAGACCCCTAAAATGTGATCAAAACGTTCAAAATTCCCTGCCCCTATAGAGCTTACGTTCCACAGAGGAAGAAGCTAAATAATAAATAACCTAAATCAGTGAAGCTAAATAATAAATAACCTAAATCAGTAAAATGTCCAGGGTGACCCATGACAACAAGGACTAAGGGAGAGGAGCAGGCGAGAGGGTTAGGAAGTGGGTGGGCGCAGGCAGCGGGCCCACACGGGGCACATCTGCTGTAATTCCATGCTCTACCACCCGCAGGGAAGGGCCTGATGCTCAGACCACTCACCTGATCACTGTCTGATTATGCTACTAGGTTTTACCCAACTGCTCTCATTAAAACTTCTCCCCATGGCAGAGTCCTAACCTGGCTTCTCCACTGCCACAGACCCAATGGTCTTATTTGGAGAGGCAAAGATGGACCCAGAGTCTTCTGATTCCCGATTCCTGTCTGAGA
The DNA here is from genome assembly GCA_028534135.1 of Potos flavus. Classification (NCBI taxonomy): domain Eukaryota; kingdom Metazoa; phylum Chordata; class Mammalia; order Carnivora; family Procyonidae; genus Potos; species Potos flavus. The sequence goes on along the minus strand of CM052885.1, from coordinate 54,111,300 downwards.
GGCCAGACTCTGTCTCTCATACTCTCCAGTAAGGAGAACTCACCGAACACCACAACATGGGAAACCGATGCAAAATTTATCGTCCCACATTCAGAAGGGCCTTTCCCCTCATTCTTTCCTGGTGCCTATTCTCTGATGACCTGCTTTTTGTCATCTATGGGGCACCTTTCACAAAGAAAGAAGGGGCTAAAAACAGATGGGCATTTCCAAACAGGGAAGCCGTGTGCCCCTTCTCTCCCACTCTCCTTCTTCAAAGAATCATCAACAACAAGCTTCTTAACACTTCTCCCACATTCTCCTCCTTGCTTTTTTTTTTTTAACCTTACTTTTTTATAGCAGTTTTAGGTTCACTGCAAAAATTCCACAGAAGGTCCAGAGATGTCCCGTATACTCTGCCCTCACGCACACGTGGCCTTCCCCATTATCGATGTCTCCCATCAGAGTGGTACCTTGGTTACAACTGATGAGCCTACAGTGATGCAGTATCATCACCCAGCACCCACAGTTTACATTAGGGTTCCCAGTCAGTGTTGTACATGCTGTGGGTTTGGAGAAATGTGTAATGGCAGATAGCCATCATCGCCGCATCATACAGAATATTTTCACTGCTCTAAGAATCTTCTGTGATCCTCCTATTCATCCCTCCCTCCGCAGCTCCCAGCTTTCTCTTCTCTTCTTGATCTTGTCCCCTCTCCTTTGTCTCCTTATTTTCAAAACCACACATAATAAATAGTTTTCGAAGCGTTAATAAGTGTGGCATCTGAGGAAGAGAACCGAGGTATGCCTGGGAGGGAATGATCACAAAGGAAGGGCACTTTGGTCATGCCCTTTATATGCTCACATTACAACTGGCTGGGTGTTCCAAACACAAAGTCTGAACTCACGATGGGTTCAAAACCTACTATATTCCTTTCATGCTCTGTGACTGTTAGGCAAGTTACTTAACTGCTCTGAACCTCAGTTTATTTATCTATAAAACTGGGATAATGAAATTATCTACCTTGAAAGGTGGTTTTTAGAATTAAATGAGATGGTCCAAGGGGCGCCTGGGTGGCTCAGTGGGTTAAAGCCTCTGCTTTCAACTCAGGTCATGATCTCGGGGTCCTGGGATCGAGCCCCGCATCGGGCTCTCTGCTCAGCAGGGAGCCTGCTTCCTCCTCTCTCTCTGCCTGCCTCTCTGCCTACTCATGATCTCTCTCTGTCAAATAAATACCTAAAATCTTTAAAAAAATAAAAAATAAAATAAAATAAAATAAAATAAAATAAAATAAATGAGATGGTCCAGGTGAAGCTAACTTAGAACAGTGTCTAGTACATGGCTTACCTTAAAATGTTGTTATTTGTGTTAAGTTCCATAGCTCTGAAAGGAACAGTGACTCAGAGCTATTGGTCTCTTTTGCCTACATATAACAAGCCTTCAAAGGACAAGAAATTAGAAACCAGTGGGTTGAATCAAAGGATTCAATTATTGTATGATTCCATTCAAGTTTGGGCTCATTACATTCTTCTATTTTAACTAGTGGAACAATTTGAGAGTGTCCATGGACACATGCTCTTCAGCATCCCCCTAAGGTTAGGTCTCTTACAGAGCCCAAGGACTGAAGCAGAAGGGAAAAAGTTGATGCTCTTAACAGTTTTCAGGAGGTGGGGAAAACACAGAGGTGTTTTGTGCTAGAACTCGCCGTCACTAGAACTAGAACACAGTTCTGCAAGCTCCTGTAGGCATGTCTGTCTCCAGCTGGAGAGTGAAGCACTTTGGGAGAGATCAACTCTTCGTAAACCCTCTGCTCCTTTATTTCAGGGCCAGCAACCTGTGTGAAAAGCACTTTTGGAAAAGGAGCTACGCAAAAGGATATCAGAAGTGGGATCATATTTCTCACCTGGTAGGCTATACTGGTCACCCTGTGATGGCATAACAATTGTGCTTGGAGCCTTAAAATGACAGGAAGAGACTTGATGTCTCAGCGTGTTCAAATACGGATGCTTTTATCTCACCGAAGATCAACTGGCCGCCAGGGTACCACAGAAGTCTGGCGAAACAGCAAGTGAAATGAGTGAAGTTACTCAAGACCACATCATGATGGAGAGGAGGGAGAGGAGGAGGGGGGAGCTCCCAGGCACTGAGAGAAGCTGCCCTCCAATCAAAACTTCCCTGAGATTGGCTATAATTTAACCTTTCCTCAGCAAACCATAGAAATCTACTCAGGATTGTTAGAAACCCTTATAATGATCTATAATCAGAATGACAGAAAGATCTGAATAGCGGGCTGAACTTTTCAGGGGACTTCAAGACTCTTGGGGCCATGTGCACAAAGCCAAAAATACTACAGTAGTGGCTGTGTCCTCATATGAAAAGCACATGGAGTAGGAAGGAGAAAGGTGATTCTCTAGTGTATTCTAGGGTTGGGGGAGCAGCATCAAGGGGGAGAGAATATTTGGCTGAATTTAAGTTTCTCTCTTCCCTGGATTCCAACACACAGGCCTGCATGTGGGAACAGAAATGAAACCTTCCAAGAAATACTGCGTGATTTCAGTAGAGAAAGAATGGAGATTCTTGACTTTAGATCTAAATTCAGGTACTTTTGTTTTCCTGGTGCCCTGTAGAAGTACTGCTATCTAAAAATGTCCAAAGCAGGGTTTTCTGTATGAGAATTCCGTTTTTCTCTCTTAGGTATATTGACTTAAAAATCCGTCGACGTGCATAGCTAAGTCCACTTTCCCTCCCACAGTCCTTACTATTGGTCGGCCCTTGAACAGCATGGGTTAGAGGCATCAACCCCCTGTACAATCCAAAATCCTCATATAACTTTTGACTCACCCAAATGTAACTACTACTAATAGCTCACTGTTGACTGGGAGCCCTACTAATAACATAAACAGTTGATTAACACACATTTTGTATATTATATACTGTATTCTTACAATAAAGTAAGCTAGAGAAAAGAAAGTGTTAAGAAAGTCATATGAAAAAATACATTCAGGGCACCTGAGTGGCTCAGTGGGTTAAGCCTCTGCCTTCGGCTCGGGTCATGATCTCTGGATCTTGGGATCGAGCCCCGCATCGGGCTCTCTACTCAGCAGGGAGCCTGCTTCCCCCTCTCTCCCTGCATGCCTCTCTGCCTACTTGTGATCTCTCTCTCTCTCTCTAATAAATAAATAAAATCTTTGAAAAACAGAAAAGAAAAAAATACATTCAATATACGGTACTGAAAGAAAATCCATGTACAAGTGGACCCACACCATTCAAACCCATGTTGTTCCAGGATCAAGTGTAGATGACTCTAAAAAGATAAACCTCTCTACTCCCTAATTCATTCCTTCAGAGACCTTCCCAGCGTCCTGAGGAAGTAGCCCAGCATGCGGGGTCCCTCCTGTCCAGCCACCCTCCCCCACTACAACTGCTTAGACCAGGAGTGGATAGGTGACCTGGCTGCAGCCCGTTCTTTCTCCCAAGAACGTGAAATAGGGAAAAGATAATCTGCATTTCTATGACATGGGGAACAGGAAGTGGATAGTCATGTCAATTTGCAGGCTAAGGCCACCACCGCCCTACTGGTACACCTGAGTTTCAGGAGATATCTGCCCATGAAGCCTTTTAAAAACACCTACCTTTTTTTTTTTTTTTTTTTTTTTTTAGCTTATTCATGTACATTCTCTTCCTTGTACCAAATAATTCCTAAAACAAGTAGTGAGCAGTAGGCACACCGTGGCACAAACTCTTCAATGTATCTTATTGTGATTTAAAGGGCTGCTCACCATCAGGTAAGAATTTCATTGCGTGAAAGTTGGACAAGTGTAAACAACACAGGAGATCAGATGTTGAAAGATTTGCAATATTGAGAAAATTAAATGGTTATCTCTGAGCTGGGCATTGAACAGCTGAGAGGAAGGGGCTACTCTCCCCAGTATTGTTTCATGAGAAGTGAGCAAACATGTCAATGCACTTTGGTAGCATAGTGATAGGCACTACGTCAACCCAGAGAGGGAGACAAAAATCACCACGGATGACGAATGCTAACAACTATCTTCATCTGTAGCGCAACTGGCTTGAGAGAACGAAGTTAAGCATCCCCTGATCTCTGGAGACAAACTTTCTGGATTTAGACTTAGTATCACAAAGGCCTTTACTTAAAATAAAGATGCTCTTGCCTATCATAAAGGATCTCCTTCTAATTTACTAATCATCCATCAAAACAACGACAACGAAAACAGATGGGTATTCTGACGTGTGTGTATAATTAATGAAGAAGCATGGATGAATATCCATAAGTGAATATGGTATGGATTTAATTGTCAACATTCACTGAACAAACATTTAGGGTACGGGAGATTTGATTTTGAGTTCTGCCACATTATTAGCTATATGACTTAGTGTGAGTCTTAGATTTCACATCAGTGAAAGGGAGATAATAGTACCATTTTGTTGAGTTGGTATGACCAAATGTTTGCAAAACAGAGTACATAGTAGGCATTCAAAAATGTGCCATAAAATCTTACTCCATACCAAGGGCTTTCACAGATTAACCACTAATAAAATCCTAACCGCAATCATTTCAATATAATACTCAGTACTAGATGGAACTATCTTTAAAGAATTCCCTCCTATGCTACAGAATGTTTTACTGCAATATATTCACGATGCCTACATTATAGTTTCTAAATAAACCTAGAGTAGCCTAAATAAATGGGAGTAGAACATGAAGAAAGAGTGTAGGCCTAGCAGCTTCCACGTTCTTACGTTACATGGCTGGCTGGAAACAGTAGCCTGGCTCATTGCAAAGGCCACACGGTTTTGACTATCCTAAGAGTGCTAATTAAATTAACTTACTTGTGCTAATAAATGATAACCAAACTGATACTTCGTAAACTCTTCTGCTCACTTTCCTACTTTAGGGCACACTAAAATAATGTTCTCCCACCTCTCCACGGTCCTCTGTTTTAATCAAAAACCACCTCTGCTCGCCCTACTAGAGACTACAGACACCATTTCAACACTGCTTTCCCTAGGTCATATCTTTCCCAACCTCAACCACTGGCTGTTTTCTACTTTTCCTCTCACAGAAACGACACCAAGTCCTGCATGATGTGGTTGGTTGATCTTTGTAGAAAAACCCACCCCCCCCCCTTTTTAAAAAAACTCAGCAGCAATACTCGTCCTATACTGAACTGAGCATGTCTTGGTCAACATGTCACCATTAACTCTCCCTCGCTGCTCGGACAAGATGAGCCCTCATTCTCCCTAACCCGCCTCTCACCCCAACCTTCCCAAAGACTGTGCATGAGATCAGTCCCCAGGGATCTTCCTTCATAAAAAAAGGCAACATGGAGCTTCCAGTAAGAAGCTTCTCTCTGACGGCAGACCGGAATGCTAGCGAGAGAAACCAATGAGGTATCCGTGCACATCTAGCAGTGGTTTAAAGGATAACAGCTTTGCGTTGGGCACAGGTCAGGGGAACTTTGGTTTGGAGAACAGGTGGGCTACCTGACAACCAGCAGGCAGCCTTGCTTTTGACTACCACCATTTTAAATCAGGATGTTTGGCAAATCATTAGTGTCTGCTAGTTATTAAACAGAGGAAAGTTCAAAAGCACACGCATGTTTTTCTCCCAGCTTCCCAGGTGGTAGCTGTTTCAAGCAGCAACCTTTTCACTTTGTGCAGCAAGACTTGTAAACTTCCCGTGGCTAAAACCGTGTTTTCTAACCGGGTGCCCACAACTGAGCCACAGCCTTGCAGGAGTGGCAAAACCCATATGCAAACGTCTGCCTGAAGAGTTGCCATTCCCTCTCCTTGCAAGTTTATTGTTGAAATTACTGAAATGTACACAAATGACTGCATTTGAAGGTGAAATTTGGTGGAAAAATAAAGATATAATAGGATTCTTTCTTAAATAATTTCCTAGTGCGATGTCTGTCTGAAAAAATGAAGTGAAATTATATGATGTCAAAAAATCATGTTTCAAAATGATTGACAACATGTGAATGTTTTGCATTGTGAAATGAGGTGGAAAATTTTAATTGCATGATGGGAGGACATAATATTTATTAGAACCTTGTAACTACAGAGGATCGCAATGAAGAGGACACAATTTTAAATTTGGCGTTAATACGTCAAGTCTAAATCTTAAATGAACATTCAGGAGTAAAATTCTTTATCAAAGCCTTTTCTTAGAGTGTATGATTAAGTTTTCAGATTCTAATAACTAAACAGGATGGACGAGTGGGGCACGTCTATATCCTGACAAAGAGGCTCGCTAGTCTGCATTCGTATGCAATTCTGAACAGTGCTAACACACAACACATGCCTCGGTGGGAGAGAGAGAAAGTTCGATTCTCCAGTAGGGCTCACATGAGAAGTGGTGTTTGCTGGAGACCTACAATTTGCAAAGAATGCAAAGAATGGGAGTAAGGGCTGAAAAATTAAACATAGAGGTGAGAAGAATAATCAGAACGGAATATATACAAAACTGGCAAAACAAAGATCTCAAGCCAGATTACCTTTAACTCAACCTTGAAAGCAAATGACTCAGCTGAGGAGGACACGTGGCACCCACATTTGCTGTCCTACTTGTCAACTTACAAGACCCGAGCAGGCATATACTACGTAAGTGGTAAGAGTGGCTCAGCTCCTTCTAACAGATGGCTCCAAACCCTCAATACCTTGACAGTAAAGGTGAAAAGGTTCTGCTTCCCCTGCCATAGGAGAGCAATGGTACAAAGGCCAAGGCAGAAGCAGGCTTCCCCTCCCTTCTCTGACTCTCCCAGAAGTCAGTAGTTTTATCGATCCGATTACAGACTGTAGGATCACCTCTCATTCCATCCTGCCCCAAACTCCACCACTCAACGGAACATTGCTTCTCAGTCTGTAATAGCTCCAGCAATTAAAACCCAAAGAGGAGTTCTTTTCTCTTTTTTTAGGGATGGGGGGGACATTGCTGGGGACATCTAAAATCACCAGCATCAAGATCATTATTAAGATTCCAAGAAAAGAGAAATGGAAAGAAAAGTTGTTCTGACACCAAGCAGGAGAATGGTAGAAAAGCATGTCTCTCTCTCTCTCCCTTCCTCCCGTCCTCTCTCTTTCTCTCTCTCCCTCTCTGTGAGGTTGATGCTGGCACTTCGCAAGAATATGGCAAGGACATAAATCACCGAGTTGGAAATCCTAGAGGGTCAGTGAATGGGTCTATAACTAGTGGAGCAGAAGAGGTCAGAAATTAAAATGGTTAGCAATGAGCAATAAGAAATCTGAGCAAGGCTTAAAGAGGACTTGGAAATGGATACTTTATGGCCTCTTTCTTGCAGAACTGAAGAGATGAGCTGAGAGTAAAAGAACAAAGATTTGGTCAAGAAAAGAGAAAGTCATCATCTTGTGATCGATTTCTCTCTCACAGACCTGTTTCCCGTTTTCTGTTTTTCCCAATATCACAGGTCCTTGAAAGCCAAACTTATCTATTAATATGCATACAAATACGCCCCTTCTTTTAAAGTATTTTTGCTTTGCTGGAGATGATTAATGGATGAAAAATTCCCACCTGATAAAAATAATATTTTTCACATAGCCTCCACTTTCGTTAGCCAAAATAATTTTCTTTTCTGGTAGAAAGAGTAATTGTTCCAGTAAATTAACACCTCATCTCACGTATATAATGCAAGACCCAAGATTTTTCAAAAGCATCTTTCCCCTCCCAGAGAACAGTTTCAACAGCATGCATTCAAAACTTCAGAGGTTTCTAAATCGCAGGCCACTGAAGATGTATCTTCCACCTGCTCATATTGTTTGCTGCATTCTGATCAGAAAGGGAATTTGCGTCTCTGAACCAACAGATATAAAGTGCACAAGAACATCACAAAGTAATTACGAGTTTATGACATCATCTTAATATTACAAGAGAGAGAATGAAAGACCCGAGAGAAACGTGCGATTTCCCTTTTGGGAAAACATTAATGGATGCTTACAATCTGTTTTCTTTTGTTTGGATGTTACAACCAATAATACACTTTTATGTCTATAAATAAAGACTAAAGTTGAATAAATCCAACAAACCCCTGAGCCTGCAGCTTGGAATCTTGATACACATTCAAGGCCAAGATTTATGAGTCACTCGCAGAGAAGAAGTTGAAGCTGCAAGATTTGGGGGGAAATTATTCCACATGGCGATTATTTGGGGGAGTGATTATGCATGCACACCTGATCACAGTGTCACCTATTTCAGCTCATCCGACATGATAAAACATGGCAATTTTCTCTATTTCCCTTTGCTTGCACAACAGAAACTGATACACACAACCTCACACCATTCATTTTTAAATGGGCTTCCTTGTCAGAGGCATTCCTCCCTTTCCCACTTTAGCTCTGACTTCTGGAGGGGTTGTACAATGATTTATGTAAATGCATTGATGACTGTAAAGGGAAATGAGGGAACACCAACACTAATGACCGACAGCAGAAAAGAACAGCTTTCGGAAAGGTATTTCCCTCCGACCCAGGATGGGCTTTTCTCCTGGAGGATACCTACCACCTCCACCCCCCACCCGACACACACCTACAGGACTTAAATCACAGTTGGGGACACTGGGAAAGGCCTCCTGGCAGTTCCAGCCCCATCCTCCTGGACTAGAATGTCTTCAGAAAAGGCGGGCTTTCTCTCCTGTCTCAGGAGCTCCCTGAGTCTTCGAGCTCCCCTGGAATTCCCTCAACACTTGCAGTGATGGGGCCTTGGCCACCTCCCCGGGCAGTTCAGTTCAGTGCTTAATTGCCCTTACTGGAAGAAATTTTTCCTAATGTCTCCTAACCGACATTTTCCCCTTTCCTTGTTTCAAGCCGTTACTTCTTATTAGACCACTCTCAACCACCGCAAGCAATCCTCTTCTTTCCTTAAAATTATTATTGCTCAAATATTTGTAGACAGTTAGCATAGGCTTCCATCTCTCTAGCTCCTCTTCCTGAAAGCTTTAAATGTTATGTTCCTTTAACCTTTCTTTATAGGTCACCTCTTCTAATCCTTTTATCTTTTTTGTCACCCTTCTCTGAGTTCTCTCTAATTTACAGTATTGATGTTCTCTTTATAATGAGGTGCCCCAAACAGTATGCCGTGCTCCATAAGTGGCTGCCGGGAGAGGCATGATTACAGGAACTCCATTTTCCTATAACCAACACTCCGTCCTTGTATGCTGTGTGCCTCAGTAGGACATTTGTCTTCTTCACAGCCGCACTACATTATCTAAATACACTATCAGTCCCAATTCCTTCTCCCATTTGTCTCTTGAAGACATATCCACCTAACCCAGTGTTTTTACTTTTCTTCCTCCCTGCCCCAGGAGCCCCAGCCCCGACACCAGGATTGTTCACAACTCGAATCCAAGACTCCCCGGTCAATTAAAAGAAAGCTTTAACTCCTTCAGTTATCAAGGCTCGAGTCTATAATAAACTAGACACAGGTAATCGTTAGCCGTGACCCTTTTATTTACAATGCCATCAGATTGGGTTTATTTTTACAGCATTGTTAGAGATTAAGAGCAAAGCTTCTGTCTTCATCACATTGGTTTTACTGTGGGTTAGGACCTATGGTGCCCCACTTCATTTCCTGAGACCCGAGCAATGAGCACAGAATCATTTCTAGTAAGTTCTGACTCTGATTAAAAAACAATCTTTATGAAATAGAAGCTAATAAAATTGCTTTCCTAATTACCCTGAGCTAGTTCATTTCCCAGCAAATATAATAAAATAGAGTTACTTGGCTCCGATTCACAAAATCTGAACCCAAGCTCATTATTAAGGCATTTAGCAGGGAAAAAAGCATGTGTGCATAAGATGCTGTCCCATCAAGCAGAATGCAAGAAACCTTTTGAAGTTTAGACCTTTGAAGTTTGAAGTTATTGCTGCATTTTTTTTTAATGCAGGTATTTCTGCTAGGAAAAAATATACATCAGAGTCATTTATATTAATGGAGCAGAGTACCTATACTAGCATAATCTTTGGAGGAGCTTTTTTGTTGAGAACAGCAAATCTTTATTTAAGAAAAATATTTAGATCCTTTGCATTGTACTTGCTAATCTACAGGGCTTTTATACAAGGCAGCGAGACTTTTACGTAATAGCATAGAGTAACTCATGTCCCATGGCTATTTCTGCTGTGACTTATGCCACTCACAAATCTCTTTCATCTGTTTAAAGCGTGAGATTCTGATGACTATAAATGTATGAAAATGTTTGGGGATTGTTTTATTTTCCTCTAAATGTCCTATCATTCATTAACATGGACATGATTTGCTAATATTTCTAATGCATGCATGAATACTCCACTAACGGAGGTTTAAAATGCTCCATTCCCAGTGGGGAAAAAAAAACACAATTACCAAAATTAAGAGAAACTTTAAGAAGAGTGTATCTATTAATGAAAAGGGAGGCAGTTTACATGGCAGAATCAGGTAAGTCAAAGAATGAAATCTCTCCTCCGTTCTATAATGTGACACACCCAGTTCATGTGACAGCGCCAACAGAGTTACAGCTCAGGGTAGCTCCAACACCAAAGTAAATGCAGCCAGGGCTGATCACGAAGGAGAGCCAAGCTGCTCTGGCCAGTAATGGAGATGTGAAAATCTTCTTTTCTCCTCTTTGGGTATTTGCCTGAAACCAATCTCTTAGAGGTCAGTCTCGCAAATCTGAAATGGGGAAAGAAATTGCCTCTGTCTTCTACCAGGGAGTGCAGCTCTTCTTGGGAAAATTTGTGAAATTCCACCCCCTGGGCAAAAACCATGGCTTTTTGTCAATATGCCCTGGGTGGAAATCTGACATTTCCATAATGATATGACAGATTTCCATCTGGGAAAACTGCCTTCTGTTTTCACAATGAATTTGAAGCAAGAATGAAAAATCTTTCACTTTGTCTATAAAACTATTTAAAAGAAAAAAAAATCTGCACTTTTCCTGCCTTGAAATAATGGAGTGGGTATTAAATGAGAAAAATCTGTAACTCTTTTGAGTTCAATCAAATCATCAGCAATACTTAGAAAGAAAGAAAAGAAGGGAACTATGTGGAGAATAAATCCTTCCGGACAAATTTGTTACTGTTTTTTGATAGTTACCAGCAGATGAAAGGAATAATGTATATCTAGCAATCAGTGAGGGTGCATCGACAGTATACAGCTGGAATTCAAGAGAAGATTGACGGAGGGCATCAGTAAGTCTATTTTGTGAAACTGGTTCTAATTGATTTCGATGGGAGTATTGTCATATGGATTGAAAATTTGCTGAAAGATGATAAACAAAGAATAGCAATGAACAAAAAGCAAAGGGGATGACATCGAGGTTAATGTGAGTTTTGATCTCATTTCTCATTTTTAGAAATGCAACGGGAGAGGAGCAACCTGGACAAAAATGAAATATGCAAATGTGCTAAACGAATGGTATAACAATTGCCAACAAAAACTGAAAAATGGAATTTCCTTAGAGAAGTGGTTGGTGGAGGTCTGTGGGGAGAGAGGAACAAAGTCAGCTGGGCCCAGGAAAGCTGGAGCAGGGAGGTTTTTGGGCAATGTGATCTAATACACAAAATGAACGAGCAGCTCCACTGCCTTCTCAATATGGACCCACTCTCTATCCCAGTCCTTTGAATTGCTGGTTGTTTTGTTTGGTTTGCCAGCGTGGGGGGTGGGGTTCCACTCTCTCTGTACCTTCTCTTCCTGAAATTGGAAAAATCTGAGTGAAAATCAAGATACTAGGGTGGGCTGGGTTTTCTTCCTTCTATGCAAAGTTAATTATCCCAGACTCTTGGGAGAAGAAAAAAAAAAGGAGAAAAAGACCATTTCCCTTAACGCCTAATGCCAGCGGACGCTGCATTTTCTTCCCGCCACCTGAGAAGCCAGAAGCTGCTACTGCAGCTTTTTGTTGTTCGTGTGGTTCGCTGATGTTTTTAGTGGGACCTGTAGAGTAAGACCATCCTGCGGATTTGAAGGCGACCAACCCGTGCGGAGTTAGCACTCACGTGGAAGGAATTTCAGAAGGAAGCGGAGGTGCAGGAGTGGGGGAAGTGGTTTGCCCAGGAGAGGCAAGCGTGCCCTGACGATTAACACCAGGTCGACGTGCTGAGAGAAAAACGACACAGACACAGGGACCGTGCGGCATCCGGTTTGCCGGCACATCCTAATGAGCACGGTGGTCAAATGCCCTGGGTTGGCCATATGTTGTGGCCATATGCATATCTGGTGAACCAGATGCCCTGGTTTTTTTTCCCCATATTGCACCATTTTTCTCACAGCATAAAGACACGGCTTAAGTGAGAAGCAGGAGGGGGCATGGGGTAGGCAATGAGAGCTTGTTATTCCAAAAGGTTGTTGGACAGAAAACATCAGGAAATCCATCCACGCTCTCATTCTGTTTTCAAATATTTAATGAGCACCTACTAAGTTCAAGAAGACCTTAAACGAAACCAGGGATGACAAATCTTTCTTGAGTTTAGTAAGGAGAGCTTAGACACACTCTGTGCACCTGCCACAGCTTCTCTCAATAAGCCCTCTAGTCACTGAGTAAAAGAATGTGCCGCAGTTTGCCATTTCTAACACTCATAAAGTCTCCAAAGATAAACAGGGGCCACTTCTACATGCAATCACTCATACAGTTCCCTCCACCCAGAAGACCCTTCTCTACTCCAATTTCTACTTACTCACTGCCCACCCATTCATCCATTTATTGGATATTTCTGAATGTTTTCTAATCTGACACTGTTAAAGACCTGGCGGATAACACAGTAAGTAAAAGGAACACAGTCTCTACCCTTCGCTTACAATCTAGTGGCATAAACATTATTCCAACAGCAAAATAATGTGTAATTACAATTGGGAGACAAGCCATCAAGGTGGAGTCCTGGGAGCTACGAAAGTGTGAAACAGGAGTGCAAGCCAATCCTGGCGGACCGTGATGGTGCCTCCTGCAAGGATGCCTTTCTGATTCTCCAAGCCAGGTGTGCATGTATATGCTTGTGTTCTCTGTCTCTTTCTGTCTCTCTCGGAATCCTATAGCACACTGAGAAGCCCTTAGCGAAGTGCACTCGTGTTACCTACAAGTCGGTCTGACTTTCCTAACCCTTGACAGCGCACATTACCTATCACCTACCTTTGCATCCTCACGAGTGCTTCCCCAGCTCAACGAATATTAGCTTAAGTCCACCGACATCTCAATTACTCGTCCATAGAGAAAAGAAACGGGAATAATATAAAACATCAGATAATCCCAAAATCCTTATGGCTAAATTTTGCCCTGTCTCGGGCTCATACTGCTACCACGATACTTAACACAAGATCCCGTTTGTTCTCCACAAGCTTGTGAGCTCTCTGAGGGAGGGACTGGGTCTTCATAAAGGGAATCGGGTTTGAGCTGAGTTCAGAAGAAAAAAATACGGATTAGCCTGGCACAATTTCTGGCACTTAGTAGATTCTTTACACATGTCTGTGAAACAAGTACACAAACACACGCATGAAATAATGTTTAATCCCTGTTAGCCAGCTCCCCGCTCCAACCTCCGAAGGCTCTCATTGTGCCTTCTGCCTTCTACATGCCTCCCTATCACGAGGCACAAAATGAGTACTCAACAGCTATTCATTGATTTAGAAGTCAAGCCTGGGGGGCACCTGGGTGGCTCAGCGGGTTAAGACCTCTGCCTTTGGCTCAGGTCATGATCTCAGGGTCCTGGGATCGAGCCCCGCATCTGGCTCTCTGCTCAGCGGGGGGCCTGCATTCCCCTCTCTCTGCCTACTTGTGATCTCTCTCTGTCAAATAAATAAATAAAATCTTTAAAACAAAAAAAGTCAAGCCTGGGCCTCAGCAATGTACCGTTCATTCCAGGGGGCGCCATTCTCACTGTGGTATATGGGCAGGGAGCCTCCCTGAAGCACCATACAGACTGCAATGTGAATAGCGCCCCCTGCCATTGTGCAACAGAAGTCCTGCATCCAAATATTTTCTCTCCCAGGGAGGAATGCGAAGTTTAGAAGAGGTAAGGGAACGGCCACAAGTTGCACAAGTTCATAGCACAAGTGGAGCTATGTTTCTGACCCCCTGGCCACTACGAGTTGGCTTATATATGTTTAAAGTGAAACTGAATTTAAAATAATTTATTTCAAGCATCTTTTGACTCTCCTTGAAGTGAGTCCAGCCAGCCTGGAGCACCAACACAGCAAGGCTTGGAGTTATTACTTAAGTGAATTTCTGCTGTGAACCATAGTCAACATACTTATAAATCAGCCCTATAAACAGTCCCTTACATATGGCAAATTCTCCAAGACCAATTGTAAAAAGTGTGATTTTCCTTTAACCATATACCTCTTGAGAAAGAAAAGGATGGGGAAATTGGCTAAGGAAAAGGCCCAGAGGTTTGATTTAGGTTCAATTCAGATTATTTTTCTGTTTATCTTTGTTTAACCCCATTCTAGAATCAGCAGAGAGGATGGTCTACACACGGGGAATGCAGTGAGGGACCATGTCAGCTCTCCTTTGAAGCCCTAGGATTATGGATGATGGTCTCAGAGTAGAATTTCCTACTCAGGAATGTAAGAGAAAGATAGTAAAGCCTCAAAACAAACAGAATGAGTCTATTTATGGAAAAGTACAAGTTGTATAATACAAGATTGTTCTTTAAAGTAATCTGAAGGAAACTAAAATTAGAATAAACGATCAGGCAGCCATTCTACCTTAAATCCCCAACATGATATTTCCATTCCTCTGGGTCACGGAGCTCTGAGTGGCATTCTAGCTCAGTCCCATTAAGCCCAAGGGAAGATAGGATCCAGGCTCTGGTGTCTTCTATTCCAATATTCCGTCCTACGACGAAAGATTTCCTTAGTGAAAAGGATTCTACAGATCAAGGGTTGGCCCTTTCTGTGGCAGATTCTAAAATGAATCATCTATATATTTTCTTCAGGTACTTGCAGAACGTGCAAGAGACTGCATTTGATTTTCTGTAAATGGGTCATTTCTCAATTCCTAATTTAGAAAATTCACTCTTAGTATTTTCTTGCTCTGGGTATCTGGCAGGGAGTTGAGTGTGGGGAGTGTCAGAAGAAATATTACGCCATAAGTTTAAAAACATATTTAAATTATTCTCTTCTATTTTTGAAAGCCTTACATTATGTACCAGTATAACTGAGTTGGTTCCTGAACACTTTCATTTGGTTTCTTAATTGGACATTTTATAGATCTGGGGGTACATGTTCAATATGTCTGGGGAGAAAAATCTAACTAGCCGATCATATCAAAATAGGACTGGAACCAAGAGAGAAATCTCTTGCATCTATCATCTTCCCATTCTTCTTTGCTGTACTTTTTATTTGGGGCAAGGGGAGAAGAAAGGATGCAAACCCAGGGTCTGCACTGGCAAAATAAATTAGAAAACTGAGGCAGCTAGTGAAATAACCCAGTTCAAAAAAATTTAGTGACCTGAATTTTGCAGACTGGATGTCTAATAAGCACTCTTACCTGCTAATGGTTCTATTCTCCATGCCCCTGCCAGCTTGGGGTTTTCTAAGCCACATTTCTTCAGAGATTTTAGGTTTGGGATCAGGTTGTTAACTGTATAGCCATTGCACGCACAGCAGAAGCAGCAGAAAGAAAGGCCTTTCCTTCCGCTGACAGAGCCAAGAATCTAACAGCCAATGTGCTTCTCAAAAATAAACAGGTGAGGGATGCCTGGGTGGCTCAGTGGGTTAAAGCTTCTGCCTTCAGCTCAGATCATGATCTTAGTGGTCCTGGGATCGAGCCCCACATCGGGCTCTCTGCTCAGCAGGGAGCCTGCTTCCCCCTCTCTCTCTGCCTGCCTCTCTGCCTACTTGTGATCTCTCTCCTCTCTGTCAAATAAGTAAATAAAATCTTTAAAAAAAAAAAGAAAGCTGTCAAGTTTTAAATACATTTAAAAAAATAATATAAAATAAATAAATAAACAGGTGATTTCTAATGTGAATCTAGACAAATGGCCATCACTTGGAGAAAGTGCATCAGTCAGGATCCCAACAGGAAACAGAGTTGTCTGCAGATGACTGAAATGAGACTTTAACAAGGGGCTACTAACAGCAGAGTAAGCAGAATTAATGAAACAAACAAGGAACAAGGAACGAGCAGAGCAGCAAGATGAGACTCAAGTTAGCAGGAGGCCCCAAGGCTGATGGAAGGAGCGTAAGAAATGGTTTCCTGAGACCAGGGAGAGCTCAGCCAAGGGAGAGGCGCCACGGCTGCCGCCAGAGATGTGCACTCGAGGAAGAGAGGCAGTGGGCGTACCCCCCTACTCTTTCCTTCCTTCCTCTCTTCCACCAGTCCATGCCAGCGCCTGCCATTGGCCAAATCCAACCAGGAGCTAAGGTCAGCCTCCTGGACACAGAAAGAATATAAAGAATAGAATGAATTCAGGGATGGGAAGCAAATAAAGAAGAACCAGCACTATCGGTAACATTCTTCGGATCATAGTACATTGAACTGTGACTGGTGCTTCAACCTAGAGTTGGCACAGAGCAGTTATCTCCACATATCCTGTCATGTGCTTCCCTGGACACGTCCCTGTCCAGCCTCTCTCCTAATACCTTCCTAGTATGCTCCCCCATTCCATCTCTCTCCTTCAAAAACTAGTATTTATCAAGGCTCTCCTCACCTTACTGTCCCCGAAGTCTCAGTTCTTCTGTCTACTCCCATAGCCCTCCCTTAGAGAATGTAACACCTGCTGTTAGCAATTGATAGTACGTATTTTTTTCATCCAATAAATGACTAATATTGAGCTTTAGAAAGTACTAGGCACTATACTTCATGCTGAGGATACAATGGTATATAAAAAGGACAGAGTCCCTGTACCTTGGAGCTTTTGTCTAGTAAGGTAAAGAACAATGAGTGGAATAGTCACAAAAATACATATGCAACTGCAACCTTTGTTAAGCACTATGAATAAAAATGCAAAATGCCCTCAGAATGTATGGTGGACAGACCTAATCTACAGGTCATGGATGACTTTCCTAAGAAGTGATGCCTGAGTTGAGATCTGAATACTGAGCTGCAATTAACTTGGCCAAAGAAAGTTAAAGAGGAGACCTAGAGTGGGACTTCCAATGGAAATGGTATGTGTAAAGGCCCCAAGGGAGGTAGAGTTGTGTTGTTCTTTGCTGAATTGATGTAAGACCCATGAAATGGGCCATCAAGAGCCAAGCAGAGCCAGCTCAGTAAAGCTGGAGGCTCACTCTAACATATCTATGGCCATATTTGGCCAAGTTTCTAGAAACTTAAAGTAGTTCTGCTAAGAATAAACATGAGTCTGCAGCCTTTTTTAATGCATGTTTCACCACTGAAGCCTTAGAAAGATTGCATTAGTTCCCCTCAAATCTCCTTTCCAACAGTCATTGATCTGCCGAATTTTGTTAAATAGCCCATTTCCCCAAGGCAGAGAAAATATTAAAGTGACAGGTCTCTGAGCTATAATATTCTGAGTTCTTCATATTATCTGATTATTCAAAGAACTGCAAGGCTAAAAAATTGAAGTTGGTTTAAAGAACAATTAAGAACTGATATTATTTTTTCTTTGTCTATATTTTCTTTGTTTGCTTGTGGACTCTTTTGGTTGGTTTGAGGTCTGTTTCTGCATTTACCATAGAACAGGTTTTGTAAGTGAATGAGGGAGCAAAACATGGTAGACTTTTAAAAGGCGACAAGTGCATACGAGGGGAGAGAAGATAATGGTGAATGACCCCATCTTGCTCTTGTGGCCTTGTTTTTCTTGAGTTCCAAAGTGCACAGTCAAGTTCTCAAACCAAAGCTGTTTATTACCTTGTGCTCCCTCTGCTGGTCCCAGGCTCACAGAACCAAAGTGTTTATAGAGGTAAGTCTCCAAATTCTACCCACACCTCTCTGCCACTTTTGGTCCCAGCACTCCCAGGAGATCTCGCTATCCCAATCTGTAATTCCAATACCTATTTCTCCAGTACTGAAATTACCCTTTCTCTGAACTCCTCAAAGCACGGGCTGCCTTTGCCACTTGATGCATCACTTAACTGCAAATACTCTCACTTTATGCACTCTCTTTTTATCAGTATATTCTCCTTGACCAGTCCATAACTTTCTCCAGGCTAGTGAGTATGACTCTGATTTCTTTTGAACCCAAGGAAACCCAGCTTGAAACTAGGCAGGTTCCAGTGGATTAACCATCAAAAGAATGATTTGGCGAATCTGCAAACAATTAGTAGCTGAGAGTAAAAAAATATGGCTGTGTGCAACCTCTCTTAAAAAAAGGATATCACAAATAACATATTGCACAATGCTCTATGTCACCAGGTGTTCAATTAATATCTGTTAGCTGGTTTTTTTCTTCTCTTCCATCTCTGATACCTCTCACCCATTGCTAGTGAAGAGACCCAAAATACTATGATTAAGAGCTTATATAAACACACACACACACACACACACACGCATCCTTCTATCTTTAAAAGGCAAAGCTCCTTTTAAACACAACCACCATCCTGTGTCCAGGAGAAGACCATAGAGTTGTACAGTCCACAAGGCCAGCCAATGGACTGGTCTTCCATTTCTCTGGGGTTAAGCCCCTTCAGATTTTCTGTCCTAACTCCCACACCTCACATTATGGTTTCTTTTTTGCTGATACAAGCTCTGGAGGTGTCCCTATGGAGACATAAAAAGGCTTCTGGTTTCTACTTAATAAGGAAACCTGAAAATATACAAGACCCTAAATGCATGGCCTCTGAGAGAATTTTCCCATGGGCCACATCCAGGTGTAAGAAATAATTAGGAAGGGCACAACCACACCTGAATTAAATTTGATATTACATTTAAATGCCTGCAAAACACTGTGGCCCATCCTCACCTTAACTTTTTAAATTATACATTTCCTTTGTTTTTCTTCTTTTTCTCCTATAAAATGATAATACAATTGTTTCATGCTCTAGACTTTCATATTTTGACCACATCATTTATTTGTTTATTTATTTACTATTGCTAGATCTTCAAAATAACTCTGGACAGTAGGCATGTGAGAGAGGATAAGTGGACTGCCCAAGGTCACATAGCTAGTTAGTGGTACCACCAAGACTAGAATATAAATAGCTATCTATCTTGTCCCAACTGCCTATCTTTTTTTTTTTTAAGATTTTATTTTTAAGCAATCTCTACACCCAAAATGGGGTTTGAACCTACAACCCCAGGATCAAGAGTCACATGCTCTACTGACTGAACCAGCCCAGAGCCCCCAACTGCCTATCTTAATGCAGATCTCTAATGCTAGAAATATGCATTACGAAGTGCAGGAATGCTGAGTCAGGGAAAGAATGTAGCCAAGCCTTTGGAGGGCCAACAATACCTTGCTAGCCCCATATTGAGAATGCACCTCCAACTGGAGCACTTCTATTCATGTGGCTTAGATAATGGTACTTTCTATTTATCTGATTTTCCACAAGAACTAAATAAGTAAAGGGATGCTTATAAAAGTACTTGGAGACCCCAAGTCCTAAGTGCTATACTTAATGATGTCAGCATCCACTGCAAGATAGACTGTTTTATATCAAGCAATTGTAAATACCGGTGGTATCTGTAATGTCTAACTGGAGCAACTTACAGGTTCTGTTCTGAACTTTGATTTTGACTTGTTTCTGGGAGAGTAACTTAGATCCCTACCCCTACCCTAATGCACTTTTTATAGTTTAATTTCCTCTTTGTGGTGCTGTTTGGGGTTGGAATTTTTTTAAAACAGTATGACTCAATTGAAATCAGATTTCCCCCAAAGAAGTCAAACAGATCACAGAGGGGCCCAATCTGAAAACTCTGCCCCACAGCCTGTGGTCATTCTACGGAGAAAAGTATTCTTCCTTTGCTATCCTTTTGTTTCTACCTGAATGATTTGTCTCAGTCTTATGATGGTGTAATACTGAAGTTGATGAACAAAGCCTCATGAATATAATTCATAATTCAGAACTTATTAGTATCACCCATAAAACCTTTGTGGGTGAGATACTTTCTTCACCCCTATTTAGTCCTTCCTGGTAATAGTAACTCTACTCTCTTCCATGGTTAAGGCTGCCAAGATACGGACAGAGAGATATGAATCTCTAAGGAAATCTGTTCATTGCAGAGGGGGCCAGCCCATAATACTTATGAAGCAGTCTTAGTGCCTCCTTCCCAACGGCTTCTCTGCTGAGGCTCTAGTATGTAACATACCCAGGAAAAGCATCATTTGAAGGACCTCCAGGAAACAAGAGCCCTGCGCTGAGATTAGGCAGCATTTGTATGGGAGTTAGAAGGGGTTATATAGTTCATCTCCTGCTCATTTTCCCCAGAGGAGAACAAGACTTTAAAGAAATGGTGGGGGTAAAAGGACTGCAGACAGAGAGAACCCCAGGAGAAGGTGATCAGAAGGAAGAAGAAAAAGGCCTAAAAGAAGGGAGGCCACAGTAGATCCTACTTCTTCCTATTCACTTGACCTTGGGAAAATTGTTTAATCTGCATGGGCCTCATATTTGTTTTATCTGTAAAGCAGAAAATACACTAGAACCCACCTTGTAGCATTGTTGCGTGTGTCAATAAATAACTACGGGAAGCACTTAGTGGAGAACGTGGGGTTTGGTGGGATGTGCACAGCAGCTTTGGCAGTGATAACAATGCTATTGCTGGGACAGCCCCAAGACCCCAATCATCCGGGGGGAAGGGGCGGGGGACAGTGGTGGAGAAGATCAAATAAAGAGGAAAAATATGCCAGAGATAAGCTCTGATTCCATGACATTGCCCAGAGTGGTCTCTAGGGATAACTCATATCTCAGTGATGAATTAATGAGTTAATGAGATCAGACATGCTGTATATACACTGTGCTAATTTTTTCTTTAAAGTTTTCATAAATGGACCAAAGCTTGTGGAAGGAAGTTTTCTACTATCAGCAGTATATGTCTTCCATGCTACACAATTAGTTGTTTAGAAGAAAACAAAGAGCTGTGTGTGAGACAGTAATAAGGTGGCTTGTATATTAACAGGAGAGAAGTTTACATTCTTGCTCCTTGAGTAAAATACCTGCATTGATTGAACCTTTAAGAAATCCCTTACGAGGATCAAAATGTCTTGGCTCTTGAGTTGGAGATAAGGGAGGTGGGGGAAGGATGAGAATTCCATTTAATTAAGATTATTTACAGAACAAAGCTGTTCAGTTGCTCTAATTATTTTTTCGAGAAGATCCTCACACATCTTTTCTGGGACTCAGTGATGGTTACAGGTATTACTAAGAATTTTCTGCATATGTGCAGGTTTCAGAAGAATGCAAAAAAAATGAAAGGTACAATGCCCTCTCTCTTATTCATCTTCTTTAAAAAAATCCCCCAGGGTAAAAGACACAATAAATTTTATCTATTCTACAAAAAAGGAACATTCTATTTTAACTTTTGCTTTTGTCTTTATTAGAGTGGAATTTCACTACTGTACTTTAAAATCTGCCAACAGGTTTCTGATACACCATATAACAATTTCAGTATATTAATTAGTTTTCAGGACCCCCAAGCAATAAAAAGCTAGTCGTTCAAGGTCACAGTTTGACTTATTTACAATTGACAAATAACTTGGCAAACTCTGCGCCAAGCCACTCCATACAATAGAAAATATATTGTCATTCAAGTTAACAAAAGAATCTTTCTTTGCCATCTCACTACAATGGCCCTGCAAATGAACATCGCCTGAATAAAATCCTAACCACATTTTCACTCTCATTAACCACAGTAGGGTATCACACAATTTGCCTGGCTCCTGCTTAGACCACTGTGCACCATTTTAGTAGCAGCAGTTTGATGGGTTTTATGGCAGGTGATATATGGAGTGGGAGTTTCGGGAGTCGTAAACAGAAGGCACTGTGTATCACAATGTGGTTTAGGGATATAATGACTGTGTTGTAAAGCAAGGGATGACAATACTGCACTAGGCTTGGGGTACTGAACCAATAGACCAAACAGCTCAACATAATTCAAGTAAGAGTGAAAAAATTCTAAGAAGGGGGGGGGTGTGCGTGCGTGTGTATGTACGTGTGTATGTGTATAGGCCTTCTTCTAGCTTTCATTAATTACTTCAGATGAATTTGAATAAGAACTACTAAAACTGAAATAAATCTGTGTCCCTCTGAAAAAATAGAACATTTTTCTTTCCTTCCAGCACAATCTTTTTCTGCCTCCTCTGTCCAACCCTTAACTACTTTCTCTGTCAGAATAATTAAGTAAACAGCTAGTCCTGGTACAAGGAAAGGAGCAGCAGACATCTAGGGAGATTGATGCAGAGGATAAAAATAACACCAAAATAAACTTCCTTTCCTTTCCAGGAGAATCCATCCCTATGGCAGGGGGTCAAATTCAGGCTGACCTGACAGGCACCCCTGCTGCCCAGGAAGCAAGGAGATTTTGAGGGATTCAGAAGTCTCTGGTTCCCTCAGTTAACATCCCTGCGTGTCAAAGACCCTGACTGTCACTAAGTCACTTCGAAGCCACTTTGCCCTAGAAGGGTGGCTCTGGTATTCCCCGAACAAAAGATGGCAACACTTGGCCTCTTTTCAGAGAAAACTGTGTTGAACCAGCAAATGAGGACTTGTGGTTACTAACCTACGGCGTGGCCTTGGCCAATTCATAAAACCTCTCTGAGTCTTCATTTCCTTTTGGCACACTCTCCTATCTTACCGGCCTACTACAGGGAACATACCAGGCAGTGGTCTGAAATTCTAAAGCCATATGCCAATATAAATCATCATCTTTACCACCATCACTGTCATCACCATCATTATCACGGCAGTATAATGCACTGAGATATTAATGTGTGTTTTGTTCTCACTACATTTCCCCCTCTTTAGTTCCCAAAAAGTAGCCAGGCTCTTTGCGTTCCCTTACTTTCACAGAGAGTAAAGGCCAAACATAAAAATTACCCATTGAGAAGACTTTACCTGTTTTTTTTTTTTCCTCCCTAAAAATTTGAGCTCCTTGAGACGCAGGTAAGGAAGTAATTATGCTTTTGAGTTGAGAGGTTTCCCAAGATTGGGATGAGGTTGGAGGGGGGTGAGACTCCAGGGTTCTGCGATGCCCTGAGGAAGTGACAGGGCCTCTGGTGGAGAGCCGCCATAACGCACTTAACAAGGCTGACCCTAGACAGAAAGATCCCCAGCCTTGGAATAATAGGGTGTCAAGGAAGCATCAGACTTCAAGGAACCAATGCAGATTAGGGTCTGAACAACACCCAGGTCCACTGATACCAGAGGGGCCTGAAGAAACGTCTTCATCCCCCCTCTCTACCAAAATGAGTGAGACTAGATTTCTTACCTGAGCTAGTCAAATACAACTTGACTTCAATACAATAATGTTGCACACCTATATTTGTGGCCAAAAGTTCAGACCGACTTTACTATCACCCTGGATAACTGTTTCAGAATGGAAAGTAGACCTCAACCATTGTTTAAATTATACAGTATTAGTCTGTAGTAATATTCCCATCTCTGCTTATTTCACAGCTTCAAATTATTCCTTTAAAGATTTGACACAACTGAGGACACTCAAAAAGGATATACCATCTCCACCCCTCATAGAAATCCCACAAAGAAAATACAAGGATAAAGACAGCCCCACCAGAAAGCACTGCCAGCTTCCCAAGGGGCCTGCTAGGAGGGGGATACCTGAGGTTCTGAGGCCCTCTTTACAATCTCTGTGCCATTGCCTGTCCACAACCACCCTTTATATCTGCAGGTCCAGCATGGAGACACGTCCACTGCACTCCAGCCTCCGCTCAGGCTTCACATCCTGATACCAAACTCCAGCCAGGCACGTAGACATGGCCCGTGCGGAACTGCCGAGGCTGTCACTTCGTTTCCTCCTTCCTCCTTAACAAGGAAATGACTGACCCACGTGTACCACATATCTATTTATCAACAGATCATAAGCCCAGTCTTCTGAGATCTTGTGACAGGTCCCATTAGCTATGAGCTACCCAATAATGTGTATAATCAGTTGTTAATGGCACTATGCTATTCCGTGATAACTGGGCTATTAGTGAGTGTCAACGCAATCCCCCACCTGACTGAGATCCAGCTTCAGAGGAGCTGCACATTTCCATTTGTGATGGTTCCCATACGGGTGAGAGGTAGAGGGAGTGCCTTCCTAAATTACCCATCCTAGACACCTTGTGTCCCTAAACAGTCTCTTTGGGACTCCTATAGTAAACGGGCTAATGGGCACTTGTCTTAGAAGGGGAAACAATTTACCATTGGAAATAATAAAACTAAGTCCAATAGCAAACAGTCAGGTCCTTCTGATCCTCAAGGTACTTTGAGTCACAGCAAGATAACTGACAAGTTGGGGACATTTCCAAAATTCCACATCCTAAAAGCAGATCTCAATGCCATTTCATGTACTAACCCCTTATAAGGGTCCAGCCAGAGCTGTTCTTTGTGAATGTAAACAAGTTCATAGAGTTTAGAGTTACACACACACACACACACACACACACACACACACACTTCTTTTCAAGTAAAAATGTCTCCACCACCAAAGTTTGAGTTCAATTCTCCGTGCTTACTCCAAGACCTCATTTTTCTTTATATGTATTTTGCATCCAATTCATTTAAGGAACCAGGAGCAGAAAGTACCAAAAGCCTCAAACAGAAGGGAAATATGAAAAACTCAACATTGTGAGTTTTCCCCTCATGCTTACTACAAAATCCATGACCATCACCCAAATAGGACAACCTCCAACCTCAGGCCAAATTTAGACACTTCAGAAGTGTTCCCAGCTTAGACCTTCATAGGTCAGAATTTGATTTATTTGGAAAAGGAACATTTCATTGAACCTAGAAATCTGTCAACCGAATCCAGCCAATGCTCAAGTGATTTACATCCGCTCAACGTCCCAGCACTGCCTATCAAAGGCCCTAGAGTTTTTACTGCTGCCTCCATAAAAAAGAAATTTAGCACTAAGGACTTGCCAAAGGGTCATCACATGTTGTTGGAAGGAAATAAAGAATGAGATATTTGTAAAGTGCGGGGAGAAAGGATGAGGCTCAGCTTACACTCTCCCTCCCACGCTGGCTGCCAAGAAACTGGGGCCTGGGTCAGTTCTTTCCAGAAAAGTAATTTCCTCAGAACAACTGAGGAAGAGAGAGGTGCTCCCAGGCCTTGGAGGGGAGGAAGATTCCTGACCCAGCTTAGTGTCCTAGAAAGCCCTGGTCCAAATTCACCCCAGAATGAGAGGGCTTAGGTTTGTTTGGTATGTCACAACATGGCAGAGATGGGACAGAGAGATCAAAACTCTGATTGTGAATGACCTAAAACATCAAAGTACAGTGTTTAGAATCCTTTCCAAAGGGGAAGTGGATCTAAGACACATTCAGAGGCATTGTCTTTACCAATTCCAACAGTAAGAGTAATTCCAATTCCAATTCCAATTCCAAGAGTAAAATGGTAGATGAGAACGTGGGGAATTATTCCCCCCTGGGCAATGATTCATTCACTCACTAGGGGAAAAAAATGCATTAAGTGCCCACTGCATGCCACAAACTGAGCTGAAGATGCAGAGATGACCCAACTAGAATGGAACCTCTGCATTCCTGAACTTTGTAGAAGAGTAAAGATCCCTCATGGTTGAAAAGATGAACTCAAGGGACGGAACCATCAGGGAAGCTGAGCTATCTCCTGTTAAGATGACTCAGCAGTTCAGTGTCTCCTGAGGAACCTGTACTATTAGGCAATCCTATATCCTCATTCTGCCTGAATCTCTGCTTTTTGTGTATGTGCCCATTCCTTTATTCATGCATGCATTTACTCGGTCAACCAATATTTATCAAGTACAGAGTCTATTCTAAACATCGTGCTACATTCTAGAGATATAATGCTGAGCAAAATCAAACATGATTCTTGCCTTCATTGAGCTTATTAATAATTAATTGCAAATAAACGTGGAATTCCAACCGTGTTAAGTGCCACAAAGGAGAAATTCATGGTGCTCTTTGAGAACCTAAAATGAGGGGGGAGGGTTGGACTGATCAGGAAGATCAACGATAATTTCCCCGATGCTTGACTTCTGATTAGAAGGACGGATGGGAAGATATTAAGTAGGCAAAAGGAGGAAGGAAAAGTGCTCCAGGCAAAGGCAAATGCAGTCATGAGGGCTCTGTATGGTGTGGTGAGCAGCAGGACTAAAGGAAGACCAGGGTTGCGGGAGAACACCATGAAGAAGCACCTGGAAGAAGACACAACTGCAGAAGAACCCATGGGAGTTCAACCACACTCATTAGAAACTACAACTTTGTCCTCAGAACCATGAAAAACTTTTGCAGGCTGCAACATGATCATATTGGTTTTTAGGAGAAGTCCCTCTGGCTACAGGGTGGGAAAAAGAAAGGAAGGAAGCCAGCATGGAAGCAGGGAGATCAGATGGGCGTCTTTTACAGTCCAAGCGAAAGGTGATTTGGCTTTCTTAAGGGTGGTGCTGGAGGTAGGAATGAGGGGAAAAGCAAAAGCATTAGGAGGCAGAAGCAAAGAGATTTGGATTGGACGTGTGGGGTGGGGGTTGTCAAGATGACATCTAGGTTTCTGGTTTGTGCAACTGGAGGGACAGTTGGCCAAAACACAGCTGGCACTGTGGTCTTGACCAGTGTCCCCTGTCACATCTCTGCTTGTCTAACCTTTTCCAACCTGTGTGTGCTTGGCCCCTCACCTCCTGACCACAACAATGAGCTAGCTAGTCTCAGCCTCGACCTTCCGGACCAGGTCTCCTGATAGGGCCCTTCAGTGACTCATCTGGCTTCCCATACCATGACATCTCCACACCTCTAACTTAGATCCTCTGAGCTCCCCTTACCCCCACCTCCCCACTTCCACCTCAACTTCAACCAACCAGATTTCTCAGTTCAAGCTGCTGCATGTCTGTCATCCTGGCTAAAACAGGGGGCGAGATGCTCCCTGGCTGTTGGCAGAGCCTTATCCCTGATAGATAATACTGAGCTTTCAGGGTTGGACACTAAATAAATAAATAAATAAATGCAGTGACTCTGACTGATACAGTAATGGAAGAATCAGTAATGATGCTATTCACTGAACTACTGCTTACTGAATACATTATATACTTACATAAACTATTTAAGCTCTACAAAAATGCCATGAGGAAGGTATTATGATTATTATCCCCATTTTACATATGAGGAAACTAAGGCACAGAAAGGCTAGGTAATATGCTCAAGGTCACACAATTGATCAGTGGTAGAAGTAGGATATAATCCAGGCAGTCTGACTCTGAACTAGTGCTCTTAGCACTACCCTCTAGTGCCTAGGATAGAGATTCCTATCTGTCTGGCTTGAAAGCTCATGCTATAGCCAGGTCTACACGTGCCCTCCCAAACTCACAACTCTGGTTATAGGTCATGAACCCCTCTTGGTCCAGCCATATTGCCATTATTAAAACATGGATAGAGTCATCAAGTAATCCTAAGAAATTCTACAGCATAGAATCAGAAGTCGAATGTCATTTGTTTCTAATGAATTTCTACTGTCCTATATCAGCCTTTGCTATGGTTATCTTGAATTTTCTATCAGAAACTGGATCCCAATAGTGACTATGAAATGAAGCAAGGCTGTTTGTCCCTCACACTAAATAACCCCCCACTGATGCACATTCACCCTGACTTATCTACTTAACGACTCCTCCCCACCCCTCACCTGTTACTTTTCAGATCTCCAGGCTGCCCCTAGTTCTGGGTATCACAGCTTTCTTCCCTTCATGGAATCAATCTGTTGTCCTCTCCTGGAAAATATGCATGCTTTTTCCTAGACAGAAATATACTATTCTGAATAAGAGGACAGCTGCCCTCTTTGTCTACTGTACTTTGTACATTGTATAGTCACATCAAGTTGGGGATGGATCTCATCCACTCCAACAGAACAAAATGCATGAGCTTGGAGATATCTATTCATTTCACATATATATTGTGAATATTAATAAAAACAGCAAATATTTATTGCATATTTTATAATATGCTAGGCCTCATGATAAGCACTTTGCAGCTACTGCCTGACTTAATCCTTATATCGACCCTATTCACTAGACATAATTATTTAGAGAAGAGGAAATGGAAGCTTTGAAAGATGGTGTAACTTCCCAAGGACACAGATCAGAAGCCACAAAACTGAGACCTGAACTCTGGCTTCTTTGGCTCAGATACCATTCGCTTCCCCACTGTGTGAGCCAGCTAGAAGACCATCTGAGAAGTCAGTGGCGACAGGAACGTGTTAGAAATTCAGACTCTCAGGCCTCACTCCATGCCAACTGCATTTTCACAAGATCCTCGGATGTCCTGTGTGAACACTGATGTTAAAGAAACGCTGATCCATACCACTGCCCAGACTTGAAGCTTCAAAGCCCCTCCACTGCCTGAAATACACTGAAGAACGGGAGGAGAAAGCATGCGAACACCACTCTGCCTCACACTGGGACCGAGCCCAGCATGCTCACGCAGGAGGCGGCAGAAGAGCTCACCCTCCCACATGACCCTCACACATCACTGCGACCACCCCCAAACCTCTGCAGCTGCATCCTGAGCCTCCCTAGACATACTGGTCCCTACCTTGAGGTATGAGTCTGTCTTCGGGCAGCCTCACCACATCCGTGCAGGTTGTCTTGGGCATCTGGTACCTTCCCTTCTCTCCTCCTTTTCCACAACACTCCACGTCCAATATACCCAAGCTTGAGCTCAGAAACTAGGCTTTCCAGACAAGATACAGGATGCCCAGTTAGATTTGAACTTCAGATAAACAAGAAAAAAATGTTAGTATGCATATGCCCCATGCGATATTTGAGACACACTATACAAAAAATGTTTATATTGTGTATTCGAAATTCAAATTTACCTGGGCAACCGTATTTTTATTTGCTACAATTATGTGGTAAAAGGTTTATAAGAAACAAGATAGTCACAAGATTTCAAAGTAACACTCTGAGTTGCGAAGGGAAAAACATAAACCTAGCATGGAAAGTGCTTGTGCTCACTACCTTAACTAAATGATCCAATTCAAGATCACAGATAATGGGATGTCCTGGTCCATGTGCCTCCTGATAAGAAGCAATTTCAAGCACACAGAACCTCCTGTAAAGCATTCTGGCCATCAGGGTCACCTGGGAATCCTGCCAGGCCTTTAGAGCTAACTTCCAGTTATAGGAAATACAGGGGACAGTGGCACAAATCAAATGACACCAAGAGAGAATAAAATGAACAAGCAAATCCAGATGATGGAATACTCCACAAGACAGCTATCCCAGTCTCTTTTTTAAAAATCTATACTATTAAAAAAAAAAGTGGGGGTACTGTTGGACTCTTCTAATTAAAAAAATCTAAAGAAGCGTTACAAGCAAATGTAATGCATAAAGCTTGACTGGATCCTGGTACCAAGCCTTGACCAGCTACAAATGACATCTTATAGACTTATGAAATTATTCTTAGGTATAGTAATGGTAATATGGTTATTTAGAAGAATGTACCCATTTTTAGGAGTTACATTCAAAAATATTTAGGATGAAATACCACAGTGTCTTCAAATGACTTTCAAATGGCTCAGTATATACATAAATGTATGTGTGCATATAAATGTGTGTGTGTTTAGATATCTGCAGATAGAGAAAATAGGAATTGTTGAAACTTGTGGTCACTACAATTCTTTCCAACCCTTCTGCAGACTTGAAAATGTTAATAATAAAAAGACAGGGGAACACGCTTCCTCAAATCTCACCCAAAGCAATCTGACAAGGTGGCCTGCTTCAAAGAGCAATCCTATCTCCAGAATACTATTGACTCTGCAAGATCAGAGTTCTTCCAGTACCACAGAGGATTGGGCATGGTAGAAGAAAAGCCTTTTTATACAATAGCAAGAACGTGTTTGTACCATGAATTTTAAAAGGGTAATCTGAATGTTGTCCGAGCTTCAACTTTACAGACTCTAAATTAAGATGCCTTGTGTGTGTTCCTCGTTCTACAGGCATAGTATCCTTTACCTGCCAGATGGCCTCACCTTCGTGTGTATATATGGACTGGGGACAAAGGGCATAAGAGAGCTCCCATATAATTAAGTCAGCTGTGTATTCCTTCGCACCACCAAGTATAGTGTAATGAGTGGATATGAATGAATGGCTATGTGATATAATGACTCCTCTCTCATTTATAAAACGGAGATGACATGATAGATCAAATTAGTCACAAATACCCTTTCCTTTCCTTGTCATGTGACTTGCCCTGCCTCCTGGCAGGCAGAGACTGCTTCCCCACCCCACTGTCAGGCTGGGCCATGATTTACTCTGGCCTGTGGCACGTGCGTGGATCTGATGCACACAACATCCAAGCAGAAGCTTTAAAAGTGATTACAAAGTTCAAGCCGCTCTTGTGTTTTTCTTCCATTGTCCCTATGAGAACATGTCTAAGATAAAGACTGCTCCTTCAGCCATGGTCCCAGAATGGGGAAACACATCAACAGGCCCAGAGTTGACCTTCAACTTGGTGCAGAGCTGTAGCCAACCTGCAGCTCTCATGACATGTGGATGAGAAAAAGATGCTGTATTGTTATAGGCCACTGATATTTGGGGATGGTTGCTACTGCAGCATTAGCTGACGGGCACAGAAGATAATAATAGTATCTACCTTCAAGGGTTGTTATGCAGATCAAATGATATGACACTCGAAGGGCAGGCAGCATAACGTCTGACGTCCAGTAACTACTCAGAAATGGTAAGTTGCTATATGACAGGTCTGTTTCTCCAGGTTCATCCACACCTATGCCAAGCACAATGACCTGCCATACTGCTGAGGCTCAGCTTGAGGCCCCAACACACTGATGTCAACCCACCACAAATCCCCACCCACAACCAATACTTCACGGAGTCCCTCCTCTCTGCCACTGCCCCTGTGCGTTAGCGTAGTCTGCCTCTGCGTCTTCTCAGTTTTATGCCCTGGTGCCTATCTATGCCACCTGGGTGGTGGCACTGGCTCACCATGACCTCCATTCCCCGCTGGTGTCCACTTTCTCGGCTGCTCTCCCTGGTGTCCACTACTACCCCATTCCAGATTTCCAGGCTACATAAATCTCCAACAGGAAAAGAAAAGCATGCTCTTTTTGGCTGTACTATTTTGTAAGGGAACACAGAAGCTCCTTGCAGAGATCCTTGGGTTCCTAGTAATCTTTTTGTTTTTTTGTTTTTTTAGTTTTACTGTGGCAGATTCATGGGTGCCCCCAGGTGACCAGGTCAACTAGATTTTAGTACAGCTTTTTATTGCCCCAGAACTCTGGTCCTTCACCAAATACGGCTAAGTTGGTCCACTTCTACCAGACTTTCTCACTCTGCTGTACCCCCCTGTCCTTTTCTGCAGTCTGGTATCTGCTGGAACCAGTCCCACTCAAGTCTCCCAAGTAGGCTTGTCCCAGTGACCAAAAGGATTTAAGTTCCTTCCCATAGGCCCACATAAGTCCATGGATGGTCAGAGCCTGCCCAGATGACACGTGTGAGGGAGTATTTGGTTTCAGGGACACCAACAACCACACTTAAGTCTCAGCTCACCCGAGTCATGACCTCTATGGTTTCCAGAGTCTATCTTATAATTTCCACAACAAATCACTTTGAAATATTTGTGAGCTCAAGTGGACTAAGACCACGCTGCTGAAAGAAATTCTCTAGACCAGGCACCCCAGCATGAAGCATCTGATTCCCACTCCACAGATCGCCAGTCCGAGCTCTATGGCTAGCTGGCTGTGGTGGCCCTGGGTGAGCCTCTTCACCTCTTAGGCTTCTGTGTCTATCATCCGATCAACAGCTTAGATCAGGGATCAGCAAACTACAGCCTCCGGGCCAAATCTGACCTGCCACTTTTCTGGTTTGGGAAGCAAAGTTTTAGGGAACACAGACACACGCACCAAACTTGTTTGCATATTGTCCAGTGCTGCTTTCTTGCTGTAACAGCAGAGTGAGTATTTGTGACAAAGACTGACTAGCCTACAAAGCCTAAAATATTTGCCACTGGGTACTTTGAAGAAAAGGTTGGTTTACCCCTGGGTTACATGATCACTAAGGTCTCCTGCAATACTCTGATTCTCTAATTGTATGTCACATCCAGCTCCATTAATACTTACAATATTTAGGGGAAGGTGTCTGAGAAAAACAAAATAAACCAAAACAAAAAAAATGTGCTACCCAAGATTTTGAAATGGTTGACATTACAGCCATTCCACCAAACATTATGGCTCATCAGGCTGAGCCAGGAAGCTGGGTTAAAGGGGAGAGTATTTTTCAGAAGTAAGAGTATCCTAAGACGGTTATTTTAGCTTTTCAAGGAGACCCTGTATTTCAGACTCTGTGTGTGTGTGTGTGTGTGTGTGTGTGCGCGCGCGCGTGTAGGTGAAAGCTCCATGTATCCAGTTCCTTTCGCATTAATAGAAGGCACATGGTTTCTTCAAGAGGGAAAATATCTTTCAGAAACAGCATAATTTGCTCTAGTGGATAACAAATAGTTTGAAGTTTTCTCAGCGAGCAACCATTGTATCTGGTTTCAAATTCCTTTTTCAAGCCAAAGGAAATGATGATGATCTCTAAGGCATCACTGTTTTTTGACACAGACCTGAACTCAGCATTCTAAACAGGACTATGCAGAATTGGATTACATTTCGTCTCCCTCACCCATCCATCTTCCCCTTTCCTGCTCATTTGCTGGGGGTGCAAAAGTATTGAGTGCTCCAGGAGAAACTTGGCTTTCCAAACCGTGCAAGTCATTATGAATGGCCTTGTGTCCAGGTAAAGGTTAAGGAGGTCTTTTGTTGTTCTAGTTTAACTTGTCCCTGCCACTGCAGCCTAATCATTCCACATAATAACCGGCCTGATACACAGGCCCGAGTCAAAGTCACAAGTCAATAAATCCATTCCTTCCTCCCTTTCAGGCAAAGTGTTGAATAGTACTGAGTGTGCAGTGTCACCAGATCCCACAGTCCATCACATCAAGGTCGTCTGGTATACAGCACATAAAAAAACAACTTTCTCTCTTTTCAGGGCCTAGCACATCCGAAGGAAGCATCACTGTCCCACACACACAGGTAGATGAGGGAGGGGCTGAAAGGCAAAGATCGATCGCCCTGGTTCACCGACTCCTCGAGCCATTAAAACCGAGAGTCCTAGACAGCAGCCACCAGTCCTAGACAGCAGCCACCTGTGTTGCCCTCCTTGCTTTAGGAATAAGAAAACCAATGCCAGATGAGGGGAAAGGAAGCGTTCAAGATCATGCGGCCAGGACCTTTTAGGGTGAGGACTGGATGCAGGCCTCCTGACCTTCAGTTCAGTATTCATAATCGGCTTTAAAAGGGGAAAACAAGGAGCTGCAAACACAGAAGGACAAGAAGTCTCCCCTCTCTCTAAAAAGAAATGCTATCCAATCCCACACGCCCGTGCCCACGCCCCCCCACACACACAGAGTCCATTCTCCGCCTCAGATAATGCCCCAACCGTGGCTAAACTGTGTGAAGTCACATTCTGACTTTGTTTCTAGAGGAAAAACATCCAAACACCTAAAGGCCTCAGTTTCCTCATCTGTCAAATGTAAATATTAACAGTGTCTAGTTCAAAGGGTGTGGCAAGGCTGAAACATGGAAGATGGTCCCTGAGGCACTGCGAGGCTCAGTCAATGCTGGCTCTCGCTGTCGTCACTGCTCTCACCAGGACAATGACAGCTGCTGTGCATTAACCCTCTCTTCCTGCCCGGTGCAGGCAGGCTGTTGGCCACTCCCAACAAGACAAGGTATGGCTCACCAAATTATCTTTTCACCTCTGATGTGAAAATAAAACCTGCTCATAGAGGCTCCTTGAAAGCATGCAACCCTGAGTTACAGTTTGTTTACTTTGCTAAGGGACTTCCAGCTCTTCCAGGTTCATAAATTCCTTGTGGTGGACGAGGGAAGGACTGTAAATTAACTTGAATAATAGGACTACATTTGTGTATCTTCCAAAGGTTTAAATTGCTTCGAAAGGGGAAAAAAAGCCACACTTCTCATCCGCTATCTCTATTTTTCCCTTAATTAGCAGCTGGATTAGGTACCACTGGAGGTGAGCAACTAAAGCCACCAAAGACAGACCTGAACCAAATGTCAAGAATTTCTGCCCAACAAACTTGAGACCATCTTTCCACCACACCTGTGACATAGATACAGTAATGTGGACCTACTACCCCACTACCATGCCAAATACCTGTTTTTCATTTGGCAAGGCCTGGCATTCTCTAGCATAATCACCACCTTTTATTGTAAAGACTGTGCCAATGGGGTGCACACATCAGGTGTAGAGAACTGGCTTCCTCTTAAGAATTAAGACTGTGTTGAAAATCTGCCCAAGATGGTACCGGGCATGTAGTAGGCATTCTTTACAAGCTTCTCATTTCTTCATAAACCTCTCCTTTGTCCATGCTTCGCAATTCTGAAAGCCCAACCCTAAAGAAAAATGCTTTCAATCAAGGCAAAGGATAACCACTGGGAGTTAGACGTATAGTGAAAAGGAGTCCAAAGGTCTGTCTTCCATGCATCAACCTTGAGCTAGTCTGAATTGAAGAAGATATTTATTCTCATGATATTCTGAGATACTTGCAAGGATGAATGAAACAATGTCCAAAAATACTGTCTAATGTCAAATAACAAAATTCTTTTCATTTGTTTAGGCTAGAAATTACTGCATACAAATTATCACTGATACCATTTTTGGAAACAATAATATGCTATCAATAACTCAAAGGCTCTTGAGTCCCAGCCCTTCCCTATGTCTATTCTCTTTTATTCTCCTTCCCTTTTAGTTTTTAAAGTTGTTTAAACTCAAAAACATATAGGAAAATAAAAGTGACTGGCATTTATGGATGATTCTAATTTAAGTTTTAAAGAATAAATTCCTACTACTATAAGAATTTTAAAGAAAATCCAAATTGTCATCAAATGGTCTTACCAAATAATCCCACAGATTTTTACACAAACCTGAACATATCAGACACGTATGTGATATACAGAATGTCTTATGCAGGTCAACAAAAGACACAGGAAGAACAAACAGAAAATGTACATCTTCAAGTGCTGGTCAGAGCAATGCTTGGATAATATACTATATTTTTCAACCAATGGGATCAGTTGTGCACCAGATCTGACGTTTCCTCCAAATAAATTTGGTTAGAAAAACTTATATTCACAATTATGACACTCAAACCATCTCAAAAAATATGAGTTATCCCGGAATCTGAGAGCTCAAGAGGACCCCTCCCCCCAAAAGCATACTCGAGAACCATCTTAGAAAGAGTAGCCAAGAATAGAGTTGCCCATTCACTTGGCAATACCCAGACAAGAAACTGTCTACATTCTGATAAACCTTAGAAACAAGAAGGTTCACTTTTTCCTAATCTGGCTGGCAACCTTCATCCGCACAATCTTTTATCTCCATGTCTTATTCTGTTTTAGGTCCTACAGTGAAGGGGAGACAGGGTCACTGTGCAGCTAGCACAGACCTATTCCTAAGAAAGTGGTATTCTGAAGAGCAAAGAACTTACCTTTCTAAAGAGGAGAGGGATTGTTGTTGTTGTTGTTAAGTACAGGCAAAAATCAAGGCAATAACTACTAACGGAGTGATGACTTTATTCAGGCACTGCGCTATACATTTTGTATGTACCCGTTCATTCAGGAAATGGAGATTAATGGCTAAGAAGTCAGCCTCGAGAGCTAGACTGGCCAGTCTGAATTCCAGCCCTACTGCTTACTAGCTTGGTTATTTGGGAAGAGGTAAACTCTTTGTGACTCGGTTTTCCTCACCTGTAAAATGAGCATCACCGCAATGTCTACATCATAAAATGGTTATGAGGATTCAAAGAGTTCATACAAGGTACGGGCTTATAACAACTCAAGGCTCAGAGTAAACACTCAGTAAATGTATGCTGTTATTCATCCTCATACCATCCCTATGATAAAGGTGTAGGCGAAGGTTGGAGCCTCAAGAGCATCAACAACCTGTCAGGTCCAGTGTTACCTATACCCAGGCAGCTGCTGACTCTTGTGCTAAAACATTCTCTCAGGTTTCTGACCTCTGTCTGCCATTGCTTGGCCATCTCCTCAAAACTCAATTCACATGTCCACCCCAGAGAAACTTCCCCGATTCCTCTCCATCATGGATGAAGTGCTTCTGTCCCGGGCGATCCCATAGTACCTATGATCCATCACTGAAGCGCCCCTTCTGTGTCTGTTCCCTCCACTGGTATACAGGCCCCTCAACATCGGCGGCTCCTGGCATAATGTCTGGCACATGGCAGGCACTTAATAAATCCTCACTGAATGAAGAAAAATGAGGTAAAACACGACAAAACTGAATTTCAGCTCTGACATATTAGCCCCCTCACGCGAAGCTCTTTCCTGCTTGGTTTCTGAAGAAAGTTTGCTGCAGCCCTATGTGGAAAATGTGAGCAAAGGATCTTTGAGGGCAAGTGCTGAAAGAGCTCAGTAGGTAGTGCCCAAGGTGGGCAGGGCTGTCAAGAACATTTCAGAGACAACTCAAGCTAGTCCCTGAAAGGCGTGGGATTAGCACAGGCAGGAGTGTGAGGAAAGGCTTCCACACACAGAGAGGTGGAGAAACACAAAGCAACATGAGAAAAGACGATGTCGAGCTGCGGATCCTGGACCAAGGAGAAGAGAAAGCCCTGGATGCCATTCCCCTCCGGTACTATCCTCCAACATCCCAAGGAGAATCGCCCTGATTACATAGAATCGCCAGGGATATTTTCAACCATTTGTTTCATTAGAAAGGGAGACTGGTCCATGAGATAAAATCAGACAGCCCTGGATTTGAACTCTCCCTCTAAGTGCTGAATACCTCAATGGCATTAGACAACCTTACCAGCCTCAGGTATGGACATCGACGTAACAGGCATACAACCTTACGAAGTTATTGAGAGGATTAAATAACAGGACACTGCTGACCCACAGGAGGCATTCAATAGATGTTAGCTGCCATTCTCAGCCTTACACCACAACCATACCCAGGCTCTCTGAAAATTACTAGAAAACCCACCTCGCAATCACATCCTCTTTATGAATCCATAACCCCCCCTTCCACATGTCTGCGAACTCTGTTCTAGCAAGACTGTTTATGGTTAAGCACTGTATTTTCCCTAAGTTCTGGTCCTTACCAGACCAGTGGTTCCTCTGATGGAAGGATAGGTTCTCATTAAACCATGACTGGTCCCTGGGAAAAAGGGAAAAGGGAGGCTCCCAGCACCCCCTACCAACCCTCACCCCACCATCACCTCCCAAACCAATGGTCAGGAATAAGGAACAAAATCAATACCGCATCCCTCTCTGTCACTGTTTCACAAGGGGGCTCTGTGTGCATGTATTTCGCACCACTCACCAGCAAACAAAATGGAGTGGTGTAGTTAATTGAAAAACAGCTCTGCCCTGCCTGCCATAATTGACATTAAGTACTGTTTGGGGTAGGAAATCAGCCATTTCCAATTGATATTAAACGGGAAATCATTTAACATCAATGGATATAAACCAGGCGCAATTGTGCTGAATTAGGGAGAAACACTTTGGCTCATGTTAAAAAATGTTTCTGTGAAGTGGGATTTTTCAGAGTAAGTGAATATTAAGTCAGCTTAATACCTGTATTAGGAAAAAGAAGAAACCACTTCTCAGTCTACCCTCAGGCTTGGAAGAAAGCTGCCAAATGTTCTTTTGGAAGAAGCCGCATTCTGAGGTGGTCTTGTCTCTGAAAAACAAAGTAGAAAGAAGGTATAATCTGGGAGAGCAGATGAAAGGAGGAAGAGAGTCTCCTGTGAGTTTAGCCAATGTTGTCCACTGCTGGGGAGCAGCTGGAGTCCTGTGAAGGGGCACAAATGGGGAATCTCTTGACCTCCCTCAGAATTGGGAACCATGGCCCCCAAGACAAGGAAAACAAATAGGGGCACAGATATGCAAAGAAAAAGAGATGCCTCACATCTTCCCTCTCATCCCAGTTCCTTCCTATGTCATGAACCAGTACCTTTTGGCAGTCCATGGCTTCGTGCAGCCCATGATATCTTGGTGCCAACTGTCCTAATTAGAGTAGTGCAGACCTTATAATAATTATGACTGATATATCTTGTCAACTGGGGTTTTAGAAATCTCTCCATTATTCTCCAAAGAGAATAAATGCCAAATCCAACTTGTGATCCTCTACTCCTCACAAGAATAACGAAGAGAGAGGAAAGACAGAAGAAGAGGGATGGAGGTGCAAAAAACAACTTTCCAGCCCTCATCTAGAGATGAGGGCTGTCAGGGGAAAGAAGGGTGGGCTGTCTGGGGGGGAAGGAGGGAAGAAAGGTCTCAAGACTGCAGTGAGTGCTTCACAGGGTATGCAGAGTCCAGAGCTCCATGTTGTAGATGAAGAAACTGAGGACCAAGGAGGTCCTGCAGAACGCCCCAGTCCACACAGCTACTTAGGGCCAGAGCCTGGCCTAGAGCTCTCCTGATTCACTGTCCATTTTTAGTACCTCATACCATCTCAAGACAAGACTAAGAACAAGAGAAGAAAGATGACAGAAGTAGGAAAGACGGTAGGGAAGGGACGGAAGAAAGATAATCTTAGAAGTACAAGGCTAGTAGGTTAACGGAGAATTTCTATTTTAGGACAAAATTTAAAATAGCATACTTCTCTCTGAGTGG
The DNA here is from genome assembly GCA_028534135.1 of Potos flavus. Taxonomy (NCBI): domain Eukaryota; kingdom Metazoa; phylum Chordata; class Mammalia; order Carnivora; family Procyonidae; genus Potos; species Potos flavus. The sequence continues at coordinate 54,072,597 of CM052885.1, read as the reverse complement.
ACACCCCATGTGTGGTGGGCAAAGTCCAGTACACAATTTGTCAGCTCTGAGAGCTTCCTGTATAGAATGGTGACACTTACAGACACAGGCCTCTGAGAGCCTTCATCCACTTGCCCATGAGATTTTCATGACCAAACCTTCACATCTGTGGCATCTGTGTGGCCAAAACCGCTAGCCAGCTTTCATCCAGCGCAGAACTCTCAACGTGAGCACTAAGACAACCTCTGAAACATTATCCCTTTGAGTGAGTCCTGTATAGAAATGAATTTTGTTCTCCCTTAGATAAAGAAGCTAAATGAGTGTTAATAGAAGTTATGGATCTCACAAGCATACATTCTAACAGGAGGTGGCCCAGTTGGCGTGTGATGAACAAGGGACGTTAAACTCTCAGAGTGGAGGATGGGAAAGCCTTCCTCCTGGCCTGTCCCTTTTTTTAGGACCCAAAGCTAGCTCTTTTCTGGTGCAACAAAATATGGAGCAACAGACACAGGTTGGCTTGCAGAAAAGGCTCACATTATCTCTCCCCTCAAAGGAGCTGGAGGGATCCACGGGCACTGCTCTGGCCTCCAGATGCAATCAGCAGGGTCTGTGCTGGGGTAAAGCTGTGAAGAGGATGGAGAAAGCTCTTTCAGGTTTTATTATCCCGGCTTTCTCTCCTCAAGCCAAGGCCTTCCCAGAGTTTTTCACAACTAGGTGCAAAAAGGCTTTGAGACTCCCTGGCTCTCTCACCAGCCCTCTGCTCACACAGGACAATCAGGTGGGTATAACAATTGGCCAGAATATACTTGGCTACACTATGATCCTCTGGTTTGGAAGGGGAAAGCCTAGCAAGAGACTATGGCTATTTCACCTGTTTTGTCAAACAACCTGGATATGTAAGGTCAAGGCTAATTGGTTCATTCATCTATTCATTGTCAATCAACAAGCATAGCACTGAACATATATTCTATTCCAGGCACTATCCCGGGCCAGAGCACCCAGAGATGAATAGAACACATTCCATGCCTTCAAAGGGTTTGCCAACATAGAAAATTCATTGAGTCTTACTCTGTACCCAGTAAGACACCTAGAAACAAATGCTCATATTGAGAAAGCTGCATCGCTCTGTGCTCTATCCTTATTTCAATTCCTAAAAAGCTGAGGATCTCTCCCAACACAGGGCCTTCACAGATGCCATTCTCTCTTTCTGGAATGGTTTTCCCCGCTGCCTGCCTCCTTCATCTAGCTAGCTAACTCCTACTCAGCTTTCTAATCTTGACTCCAATTGATCACTTCCTCAGGGAAAACTTCTTCACACCCAGCCTGGGTCAGCTTCCCTTGTTCTATGTCCCTCTCCCTTCTCAGTTGGGGATTACACACTCATTTGTGTGTTACATAATATCTATCTCTGCCCCCCACACAGGACAGTGAGTCCGGAAGGCTGTTTTTGGTTAACATCAAGTTTCTGTGACAGCACAGAGCCTGGAACAGCCTGGGCACAGAGCAAATACTGGTTGATCCCTGCTGAATGAATCAAAAGGAAGATAATAATAAAATATTTCTATCAATAAAACCTTCACCTTAGTTCTTCATGCTAGATTTCTAGGTGAAAACTAGTTCTGTAATTGCACTGAAAACTCCAATATCACTCAAATGCCCATGTAGATCCCACAGCGTCAGTATGGAGATTTAAGAGAGTGGACTCTATAGTCAGATCTGGCTATGTTCAAACCCCACTTCCACCAGCTGTGTGACCCTGGAAAAGGGTTAACCTCTGAGATAGGCTGGAAATAGCTCCCCGCCCCGGGAGAAAGCCATGTCAGATCCCTGGAACCTCTAAATATCACCTAATCTATAAAAAGGTCTTTGCAAATGTGATTAAGTTATTCATCCTGAGATGAGAAGGAAATCCTAGGTTTTCCGGGGGGGCCCTAAATGCAGTCACATGTATCTTTATGAGACAGACATATAAAGAAGACACAGAGTGAGAAAAGGAGGAGGCAATGTGATCCCAGAAGTAAAGATTGGAATGATGTAGCCACAAGTCTATGAATGCCAACGGCCATCAGAAGCTATTAGAAGGGAAGAACAAACTCCTCTGGAGCCTCCAAAGGGAGTGTGGTCCTGCCAACACCTTGATTTCTCACTTTTGGCCTCTAAACTGTGAGAGGACATGTTTCTGTGTTTTAAGCCACCTAGTTTATGGTAATTTGTTACAGCAGCCACAGGAATCTAAACCTACCTAAACCTCAGGTTTCTCACAGGTAACATGGAAACAATGCCACATACCCTGTAAGATTGTAGATCTTAGCAAATCAAAAAGTACCCAAGGAATGGCCCAACCCCAATGGTCATGACTAATCACAATGAAAACACTTAAATCAAAAGGGAAATTTCTATCAGTCATTTGGTAGTTGTAATCTCAAAGTAAGACATGTCACAGGCATATGATGAGTCTTTTTCCACGGATGACTCAGACCGCCCAGTGTCATTTACACACTGCCATAATATTGCCAGGAAAGCAGAGATGTACCTAAGAAGTTAGAAGGGAAAGATCAGGGTCTCCCTCAGTATCCTCGGAACCCGGCTCAGCACCTTCCATATAGCAGATGCTCAGTGAATATACGGTGAGTAAACGAGCCCTTAGGTCATCATAGTTCAGACACATTCACTCACTAAGTAGAATACAGAAGAACTAAGGTTTCAGAACGGTGAAATAACAAATACTACCCATCTGTATATAAGTATTAAGCCTCATCCTTGAACCACCAAGCTAAAGATAATGATGACTGCCTAGACTGTTCTTGTCCAGCATGACAAGGACCCCTGCCAGCGTCAAGGTGACCCTAATATGATTAAGTAAGGGTTATTCTCTTTATATATACCTGCCTTTTCCAATGCTGTTAAATTTAGCAAGAGAGATTCCTAAATGATTCCTGGATGACTCCGCATCACACGTACTCAAAATTTTAACAGGTTTTGTTTATATTTTTCCTTTTAACTTAGAATAAGGGCATAATGGGACTTGATCTGCTTAAATCAACAAGGTTAATTTCATTCTGGGAGTGATGCTTGTTCAAGGATCAATGTAGGTTAAGCTAAAAGTTACTTTCATGACTCATGTCCATTTTCACAATTTCTCCTAGCATGATCTCCATCTCTAGGCAATAAATGAGCTATTTTGAGAGCTGTCTGTATGTGGAGGTAGGTTAATTTCTTTTGATAGTATTTTTATTTAGTTTAAATATGTTGCAGTAAAAACTTTAGTAATTACAACTACTAGTGTAATATTAATGATTAATCTATTTTAAACATGTGAGAGATACTTTATAATCAAATAAATATGGATCACTAAGAGCACGGCCAACATAACAAGCCCAAAACTTTTCATGAATGTCTGTTTGCAAGAAGAGAGGTTGTTCTCTTGCTTTTAATTTTAGGGTGAATAATAGCTGCTGGCTGATCTGAAGCTGGATCAGCATGCATAAGTCCAGACAGGGAGATGAGGAGGCTTAAATTTAAGATTCTGGAAAATCTCAAGCTGTATTTTAGGGTTGCTATCTTAAAGACCCAGAATCCATGATTCTTAAAGTTTTTTATTTGATTAAAAGATATATGGGAAATGTAAAGGAACCCACAAAACATCCTAACACACATTAGTTGGATATAATGCTCACTACTGTACTCCAGGGAGCTCTAACTCTCCAGGGAAGAGTTCAACTCTTTTCAAGGTCATACACCCATTTACTCATTTACACACATTTACTAAGAGTCAGCTATGTGCCAGGCACTATTCTAAGCACAGAAAACACTTTAGTGAACAAAACCCTTACGCTTATTAAGCTTACACTCTAACAGAAAATATGGATCATAAATGAAATTAATCAATGAATGAATAAGAAGCTAGCAGAAAAGCATAAGTGCTATGCTGAGAAGAACACAGGGTGATGTGACAGTGAACGGAGGATGGTTACTCGTCCAGGAGTCTGGGAAGGCCTCTCTGATGGGCTGACAATTAACCTACTCTCCTACCATGCCCACTTCTCTCTAAATACAGGATAATGGAGTCAAAACAGAAAAAAGAGAAGGAAACGTGTGGCAACATCAAAAAAGAGAAAGCTAAGTTCCAGCATCTGAATGAGACTTTCCGGAAACCTCATTTGAAAAATCAGAGTGAGCAGCAAAAGGGCCATGTTCACAATACACCCACTTAATAAACAACAGAAAGTACACCTCTACCCCTCACGTCTGTTGAGAACTGTTTATTGCCAAAGATTATCTTTCTTTTTTTTTTATTTTTTATTTTTTTTTTAAGATTTTATTTATTTATTTGAGTGAGACAGAGTGAGAGAGAACATGAGAAGGGAGGAGATCAGAAGGAGAAGCAGACTCCCCATGGAGCTGGGAGCCTGACGCGGGACT
>CM052885.1:54043498-54067696 GCA_028534135.1 Potos flavus | reverse complement strand
AATTCTACCATGTTCTTAACGATCTCCCCTCGCCTTCTATTATCAACCTCACATCAATCTTCGGACTTGACAGAGCCAATTTCCAAAATACTCTCTAGTCCCAGCTGTACATAACTCAGATAATCCGCCTGCTAAGCTGATTTGGCCAAGGACCCTCCTTCTCTGGTCACCACCCTTCATGGGCAGCTCACTCACCAGGGTTGCTCTAGACACAGAACATGAGGCATGTTCTTCTCCAGTTGGAATCATCAGCCTCTATACCACTCCTCCTATGAATCAGAACCTCTTCTATTAAAATACCAAGTTCTCTGTCTTGGCTCCAAGGAGAACCCTTAGATAAAAATCAGGAAGACAATCTTAATTTTGGGCAACAGAAGATAAGATTTTAATTTAAAGAGTGGGGGATTTATTCTGACTCAGGACTAAAAGAAGTGTGAATAGTGGCAGTACTAGACCAGATTCTAATGCAGAAACACCCCAGAATCTTGCCCAATCCAAAGCAGAAGGTACTGAAACATCAAACAGTCATCATCAATTTGTCATGGAATATATTTATGTACTTTACTCTCACCCTCTGACAGAAGAACCAAAGGACAGTGAGAGATTTTTGTGAACATTTTTAAACAAAGATGGGTAAATTAACTGAGTCATCTAATAACTCAAGATCAGAAAGCAGAGACCACACCAGAGCCTTCTCCACTCGGTCTGAATGCCAAACGGAGCCTGACAGGGAGAGTCAGGACGCTGGCGATGGCCCTGTGTCAGAGTCTGAGGATGCTGCGCTCTGGCTATGCCACACACAGCTGAATGGGTGCTGAACGAGACTGGATTCACTGAGAATATTCTCTGCACAAATTAGAAATAAGTCACTCCAGTGATACTTCTTCAGTATCTCATCTGACGAAACCAAAAACTCTAAAGATAGCCCCATGAATTAGCAGTTCTGTCCTGAGGGACAACTTTGAACGACTGACTGTTGGATATTTAATAAGACTCCATTAAAACAAATAAATAAAAAGGGAATCCCAACACATAGATTTTATAATCTGTCCATTCTCTTTACTTCTATAAAAGGCACATGGTCTGTTTAAAATAAAAATTCTGATGATTTCCTTTTTTATTTCAACACATAGAAAGAAATAGAGGAAACTCTCATTAAATGGGAATAACGGTGATGGGAACCATAGCTGTGATTAACTCCACTCAGTGTTGGAGTTGGAGATCTTCCTTCTCCTCTGTAGTATTTTTTAATACTCCTGACTTTCTGTTTGGAGACCTCTTAGACCTGTTCTGGTAAATTGTCACACAACAGCAAGTCAAACATTCATATGTGCTATAAATATGAGAAAATGCTGCCATTTTTATCTGATTTGTGATTCATTCAGACACTGTTATCTACTTCTAATTAAATAATAGAAAATATACATGGTCAGCAGTTTGACTTTTCATTTCCTTACCATGTCAGTAATTCAACTTGATTGTTCCCACCTACCCTGAAATAACACTTTAAGGATGTAACCCTTGCATGGTACTCATCCAAAATCTGAAAAAGTCAAGCCCCTGCTAATAATAGCCTTTTTAGCCTTTTTCAACCATACCTCCAAAAAAACATGCATATCAAAATATGCCAAAGAATATGATCCCTCAAAAACACAGTGTGCTTTTTTAGTAAGGAGGCGGCAGCCTTCCGTGTCTGATATTCTTCTGTTTCATCCCTTTCCCCAGTGTCATATCCCTTGTTGATATATAGTCTACTGAGTTCCTTAAAGATCCACAAGACTCCCATGGAATTGCCTAAGGCACTGGAAGAAAGAACTTTCCTCACAGGCTGTTATGGACTTAGACAGTTTACTACTTCATTAAGGCTGCTCTTCCCCTGGACAGTTTGCATATTGCTGTGCCAAAGAAGCCACTCGCTACTTCCTCGGCCTCCTACCCCCACCTTCTCCACATTCTTCCCAAGAACAAAGACAGGCTGAAGACAAAGGAGTGAAGAAATGAAAACCCAAATACATCCAATCCCTACTTTTCGTTATTATTACTGTTATTCTCCTCGTCAAATCTAGCAAATTAATTCTACCGACCTATTTGACAGGGTGCTGTTCTGTATGCATTTTTTTTTTTTTTTTCAATTTAGAACTAAATTGGACAAGGACTCTATGGAGGAATTCTAGCTACTGGAAAGGTACAGAGTCCTAGCTGAGGAAATACACACTCAGCCTTGCTCCTGATGAAATGGGCAGTATCCTTGGGAATTTATTTCCCTAGGATATTCTTGAAATCGTCTCAAAGCCAGAAGTTTTCAGGATGAGGCACCTCTATTCACAACCCAAAGGAAAATAAAAGAGATTAGTTAAACAATAATAACTAGGAGGTGACCCTAAAAGCAAAATCCTCTTGTAAATAAACTTGATTTACTTACATTTAAATGTGTGATTGCAAAATATACATATATATTTTCAGCCAAACCATAGAACTTCTGCTTAATAATAATAATAGTTAGCACTTATACAAGCACTTTACATCTGCAAAGTGCTTTACAAACATTAACTAATTAATTGTTAACAACACCCCAGTGAGGTAGGTAAGTATTATTCAAGTATTCTCTTGAATGTTCAAGCCAGGATTACAGCAACTCCAGAATGGGTTGGTGCTTGAGTGTGTGAGTGAGTGTGTGTGTGTGTGTGTGTGTGTGTGTGTGTGTGCCCTGCTCCACTCTTACTAAATATAGGACTTTGGAGTATCTCATAAATGGAAAGACGGCTCATCTGGGGAATGTTTGAAGCCTTTCCAAAACCGTGGCTTTGGAGTTTCCCTAATAGAACCAAAACAAACTCTGAGGTGGTTTCTCCAAATCTTTGAAGTAATTGGGTAAGGAGTGGTTTTACACACAGGAAGCCACCCATCCCCTCCCTTCCCACATTCTTCACTTCTCGGTGTTTTGGTTCTCACCCTCATTTGATAACAAAGACTAAAATCTCACTTTTAGAAGGATTTCGCTCGATGGCCAGGAGAGTAGGCACATAAAACATGGCGCAGCATGGAAGAGCCTGGCATCCCCAGTGATAGATAAGACACGGGCTTAAAGAGCAACGTTCCGGAACCTTATGGTAGGTGCCAGGAGAGTTAGTCAGAGTGCGGTAGAAACCAAAAAAATAACTATTAAAAGCCAAGGGTGGGCCTTGTTGGAGCAGGGGCATTTGATCTGCCCCTACAAAGGGTCACAGTAGACATTCAAAATGCCTGGGACAAACATTATCACTATCCTTTAGCTAAAGGCAGCGTAACCTCAGCAAATGAAGGCCACTGCTGAAGCGCTGATCTCTTTCCTGGGTCAGATAACATGCCGCCAAAAATGACCTTGGATTTTTTTATTGATTTCTTCATTTATTCATTAATAATAGCTAGTATATACCCGGCATTTCCTCCGTGAAGGGCACTATGCTGAATTCTTTAGATTTATTTGGTCACTTAATCTGCACCACAATCCCCTCAGGAATGTTCTATTAGCCTCATTTAAAGATCAGTAAAATGAGGCTTAAAGAGGTTAAGTAATTTAGTTAAGTCGCACAGTTAGTAAGAGTTAGGGTTAAAACCCAGACTCCTAGATCCCTGATTCCACTCTCTAAACTTTACTCTGTATTCTTCCATTCATGTGATTACTATCTGAGTAGATGTCTGGCCTAGAATTAGGTTCTGGGCATAAGTACTGAGCAAATAGACATGATTTTTGCTATGGTAGAAAGACAGACATTGGGGAAAAAAAAAAAAAAACACCTCACAAATAAATATGTCATTTCAAATTGTAATCAGTATTGTGAAGGAAAAATCAGAGTAGTGTGAGAGATACGGGAAACATAATTTACATCAAAGAATCAGTGCAGTCCTCTCCAAGTAAATGACATTTAAACTCGAACCTGAAAGATGACAGGAGTCAGCCAGGCAAAGAAGGAATAGGAGAGCATTCCAGGCAGGGGAACGACAGGTGGAAAGGCCCCAAGGTGGGAAGGGGTTCAAGAAGCTGACAGCAGACCGGTGTGGGGAGTAGATAGTGATCCAGGGGGACAAGCACACAAGACGAGGTCAAAGAAGGAAGCCAGGCCAGATCACCAAGCAGGGCTTTATGAGCCATATGTATCAGTTAACATTAAGTTCAGCTGCATATAACTGAAATGCAGAAATAACAGTGGCATGAAGAAAACAGAAGCTTATTTCTCTCACACATCAAAGAAATCAGTCCAGCGTGAGTATCACAATTCCATAGCTTCAGGACTAGGATCCCTTCTCTATCTTTCCACACAGCCATCCAGCATATCAGCTTCTTTCTGACAGGTCCCGTCATGGTCCAAGAAGGTTTGTGGTGACCCAGCTGTCACATCTGCACCAGGCAATAGGAAGGAGGGATGGAGGGCAGGCCAAAAGGGTGCCCTAAGTCAGTTTCCTTAAGGGATCCTTCCCAGAACTCCCAGGTCACATATCCATTTACATATCTTTGACCAGATTGTTACATAAACACACATGTTTGCAAGGAGGGAAGGAAATGTAATCTTATAACCAGGCAGATTCTGTTCCTCAGGAAGAGTAGGAGAATAGATATCAGGAAGGCCACTGGTGGTCTCTGCCATACTATGATGGAGAGTTTGGATTTTATTGTCAGTATGATGCAAAACCTATACAAGCTTTCAAGAAGGAAAGTAATATTACCTAGTTGGTATGCTTAGAAATTCTGGCTGCTTCATGAGAATATACTATAGAAAGGTTAAGAATAGAAACAGGGTATCATAAAGGTCTAGGAAAGAGATGCTGTGGCTTTCATAATGGGAAAACATGGTGGAATCAAGATAAATGTCAGAGATGAAGAGAGTATAAATGTTTACATATTTAATACAGGACTGGAGCTGTGAGAGTTTTCCAGGATAATGCCTAAATTGGTGGCAGGTCCAACCATATGGCTGGAGGTGCCTTTTAAAAAGATGGGTGATACTAGAGAAAAGAAATATTTGGGTATGGGAGAAAGAGATTTCAGTTCTGGACATCTTAAACTCAAAACACAAGTGAGTTATTCAGAAGGGAAACAGGGAGTGTGATGCCATGAACACCAAGAAAAGAGAGTATTTCAGAAGAAGGGAGATGTCAAGTTTCACAAACGCTACTAAAAAGAGATAAAAAAAAAATGAACACTGAGTAGTCAACATTAGATAGAGCAAAATGGAGGTCATTGGTGACCTCAGCAAGAACAGTCAGGAGTGGTAGAGAAAAAAGACATATGTATATTCATGGAAGAACAGCTACAAGGTGAAGACGTGGAAGAGGAAGCACTTGTACAAATTTCTTTTGTGTGGCTTGGCTGTGAAGTACAGTTAGGGTAGTAACTGGAGGGAGGAACTGGGATGAAAGGAAGACATCTGAAGAGTACTAATGCTTGCTTGAAAGTCAATGGAAAGAAACTTGTAAGGAGTAAAGGTTGAAGATGCAACAGAAAGAAGGGCTTGCCAATCAAGGTCATGGTCTAAGAAAAAAAAAAAAAAGGAGTACTATCTAGAACATATATGAAAGGGCCAGTCTTTGAGGAGAATAAGCACTTTTCAGTGTCACAGGTGGGAGTTGGGACAGGACAAGAATGGAATCAGGTATGTTTACTGTTACGGTGGAGATAAAATTAGAAAACATTTCTCCAATGCTTTCAATTTTCTCTATGGAAACGCAAATTACAACTACAATGAGAAACCTTTCCCATTTATCAGACTGGCAAAGACAAAAGACTGAGTAGCATGCTGTGGCGGTGAGCCCAAAGACACTGGCATTCTTATAGACTGCTGGAGGGAACATAACTGGAGTAATCACTGTGGAGAGAATTCCAACAGTATCTATCAAAACCGTAGACATACCCTTTGACCCATCCAAAACATTCTAGGAACTTATCCTACAAAAGTACCAACACATATGCAAAATGACGCAGGCATAAATGTATTCATTACAGCATAATTTGTAATAACATATTAGAAATTAACCATCCATCAACAGTAGTACTACAATATTATTAAAAGAATGGGAACACTCTCCATATACTGCTATGGATTTATCTCTCTGACATATTATTAAGTTAAAAAAAAAAAAAGCAAAGTGCTACCATATATGTAAAAGAGATAAGGGAGAGAATATACATGTATATTTGCTTTTTTTTTTTTTAAGCTTTATTTATTTATTTGGGGGGCATGGGAGAGGGGCAGAGGAAGAGGGAGAGAGAATCTCGAGCAGACTCCATGCTGAGCGCACAGCCCAGTGCAGTGCTCGATCTCACAACCCCGAGATCACGACCTGAGCCAAAACCAAGAGTTGGATGCTCAACTAAATGCACCACCCAGGCACCCCTATATTTGCTTTTATATGCATAAATTGTCTCTGGAACACAGAGACTGAGATCAATGGTGGCCCCATGTGAAGGAAAACAGGGAATACAGAGAACTACAGTAGAATGGTGACTTTTGCACCTTTTGAATTTTGGACAATTTGAAGGTATAGACGAAAATAAATAAAATTATGTTTAAATAAAGTTAGAGAAAAAGCATTTATCTACATATTATGAGGCCTGGTAGACCAGAGAGGTGGGAGGCAAAGATGACAGAAGGAGAGGAGATGAGAGAAGAAGATGCATTGGTCTGTCGAGTGTGGGAAAGCAAGCCTACTAGAGATAGGCAGGAAAAATGTTGGGTAAGGTTGAGAGCCTAGTTGAAGGTTGTGAAGGTCAATGTACAGTGGCCATATGCTCCTTGGTCATGTGATAATCTTCTCTTTTCCTCCCTCCCATTCTTCCTTCCCCGCCCCTCCAAACCCCCTTCTCAATCTCTCAATCTCTTTCCCTCTCTTGCCAGAAATATCTTGCTGTTTAATTACAGACACAAAGATAAGAGGTTGTTGAGCTCATCTAGAGTGTGTGTTTTCCTGCCAGGTGGGAAGGAAGAAAAAAAGGTGAGGGTATTTGCAAGACTGTAAGTATAATAAGCTAGATACATGGCATGTGAAAGTGATAGAGAGAAAGTGGAGGAATCAATGGATTAGGGTCATAAAGATGTCTAAAAATGTTCAAGTGGGGATCTTGAGCAGGTAAGCTGTAAGAAGAAAGTTAACTTTTTCCATTCCTAGAATGAGCCAACAATATTTTTCCTGCTGGGGGAGGTGGTTATTAGAAAATGTTCAGATTAAGAGTAAGACAGGGAGAGAAAGGGGAAAATAAAGGGTATGTGGGAGTCACAAGGGCAATGAGATTGTGGCCCAGAAAGGGATGTAGGAAGGAGAACAGCTTCTCTGGATGATGCCCCAGGCACATAGGTGATTAGTGTCTTCCAAAGTCAATGCTGTGGAGGCTTTGTGCTTAGGACAAAAGCAGTCCAATAGTCAATTTAAAGAGGGGAGGGTTACCAGAGGATTGCTTAAGCCATATTTACAATTGAAAGGGAGCCTTAAATAAGGAAGAGCAACACTAAGAGCTTGGCAAATTTCAATATCAAGAAAGATATCATTGTCATTGGTCTTCCAGAAAGAAAGCTCCAGAAAGGGACTCCCATAAGACCAGATATGGAATTCTCACTGTCTAATTCGCAATTCTAAAACTCCTTCGATTCTTGAACTCCCATGCTTCCAATGACTCTAGGTTAACCATAGAATAAAACTAAACTCTAAACAACATATCAGGAAATCCTTCTACCCATGGTCTGCCCTATCCAGAATCAGCAACTCTGGTTTCCTGCTTACTTCAGAAGGAATGTACCCAAGAGGCTCAAAATATCCACTATTATATCTGCTTCCATGCTTTTGTTTATGGCATTTGCTCACCTGGAAAAATCTTCCTCCCTTCTATCTAAAGTTAACATTTCCAAAGCCCATGTCAAGTCCTCCCCTCCCCTCCAGAGCCATCTGTCTAGCAACTTTCAAAACCCAAGGACTCAAAAGGCAGACCAACTTCCAAGAATGGTTCCCAGTTCTGTTGGCCAGAAGCCTGGGGAGAAAACTCATTCATTCATTTGCATTGAAAGAGAAGCAAACCCTGGACTCAGGTCTCCCCAAAGGGTTGTAGGCAAGAGAAATGCCTCCTCTTTTTTTCAGGGGAGCAATCTCAGGCCCTTAAAGATCAAGTTTAAGTCATTTCCTGACCAAACACCAGCACAGTTCCTACGCAACTCCAGCCAGGTTCAGCTCCTCTGGAAGACTCAAATGTAGTTTCTGAATTAATAATTCCTCCCAGCTTTGATATCTTCATTTGAGAGTTCCAGGAGAACAGAGTGTTTTTAAAAGGAAATGGGAGAAGGGATGCTCAAGGGGGGCATTATGGTGGGGAGAGAAGAACTGTAACTTTTAAAAACGCATCTGGATGAATGAGACTAACTTCCTATGACTAATGTCCCCCAAACATTAAGCTAATGATTAAACTGAAAAATGCAAATCCCCAAGATGTCATATGCTGCTGGGCGGACTGATGGAAAGAAGCCTTGCAAACAGTCCCAACATTGTGTGGGGAGTTGGAGAGGAGATGTGCATGAAAACAACGGAGAGCCATATGGTCGTAGCCAATGGTCAACAACCAAAAATTCAAAAGCAAAGAAAAAAGCCAGAGCTACAGAGAAATGTGATTCTCCTACTCTCCCACTCTCTCTTATTCTGGCATTTCTCTGGAAGTTATAAAGTGATGGGGGATGGAGAAGAGAGCAATACCTCAGGAAGCAAATCTTCCTTATAGGACACATCACAAACCAATATCATATCATTCAATGATCACACATTCTTTTAGTCTGTTGTATTTTATTGATGTATTTGTATATATATCATATAGTTTCCGAGTTTGAAGAGACCATAATGAAACCTCTCATTGCACCGAAGAAGAAATTAAGACCTAAGGTCACAGAGCAGTCCTGCACCAGAAAGCATCATCTTCTGAGTTAAGCCCCGGAAAACAGCTGTCCAGACTCTGAAGCTATGGAGAAACTGGTCCAACCTTCCTAGAAGACAATCTGGCATTTTCTCAGGGATGGCACAGTTTCATGCCGTTCCCTCCCTGCCAGAAAGCTGCTGCCACAGGGTTCTGCTTAAGCAAGCTGGACTGAGGGTGGCAATTTCTATCAACATGGTTTGTTTGATTGTTCAGTGCTTGCTCTCCAATGACTGCTTTCACGAAACACGCGATGTATGAGCTACCAGCCAATCAACTCCCCAAAACGAAGAGCAGTGAATCCGTGCATTTGAAGGTGTGAGAAGGAGAGTTACCATGGTTGTTCTTGTTTTCCTTCACCAGCTAGGGCTTTGGGAGGAACAAGGAGTTCTGGAACCTTACACAAAAGAAGGCTGTATTTCCAAAGTGGCAGCCATCGGGGTCCCAGGGAAGACCAGGAGCTGATCTTAGAATTAGGTTAGTCTTCCAGGTTGACATTTTTGAAGCGTGCAGGCCAGCTATTTGTAGAATGTCCCTCGATTGCATTCTGGTTGCCTGATACTTCTTCATGTTAGCTTCAGGTTATGCACTGGAGGTGGGAATTCCTCGGGACATCACATGAGAAGGCACATGCTGTTTTTCCCGCTTTCTACCTCGGACCTGAGCTGTGCACTGGGACTGGGGAATGCAGTCCTCAGAGACACCACTCCAACAGCAGCATGCCAGGCTTCTAGCTCAAAATGAAGAGATTCGAACCTCTTGAGTCAAACCTCCACCCCCAGCTCCTCACTCAGGCAGCATGATTATCAGTTCAGCAGAGTTCTGTGCAGGCGGCCCACAGCAGAAGCACTGCAGGCTGGCAGCAGAGAGCTGACAGGGAGGAGGACTCCACTCCAGGTCCTGGTGTCACCCCTGCCCCGGTCTCACATTCTCAGGGATTGGCTGGGGTGGGGACAGAGGAAAGGGCCACCTCACTCCTGTCTTTCTGATTCACGTCTGGGAAGCTGAGAGGCCTGCAGGGTGACCTTCACCAGGGCTGGACAGCCACCGCCCTTCTGGGTAACTTGTTGCCAACCACAAGTCGCCCAATCAGTCCGGAGTTTGCTTCCAAACATTCGTTCCCAATCCATTATTCATCTAGGCAGAGTCGGCCAAGGGGAAGAGGAGACGCAGCTGGAAGCAGAAGATCAAGCTCGCCCTCGGCAAAACTGTAAAGTCCAAATAGCTTGTTTTCAGAGGCTCCTGCTCTTTCCATACATTTCCCCTTTTTCAGAAATAATTTTCTCCCTGGGGCCTACAGCTCCCAAGCACTGCTGAGGAGAGACGGCATCTCACTCACAGTAAAATGGTGGGTGCTTTCTGCATATTCAGAGTACCATGCACAATTTTTAAAAAGGAGGGCTCACTTTCTCCTGGTGCAACTATTATCCAAAAAAAAAAAAAAAAAAAAAAGATTGGAGAAGGGTGGAATGTCCACAGCAATGGGGGAGCCGTGCAGGGTCTTCAAAACATCCTTCAACTCACTCCAAGGAGCCCACCAACTGCCTGTATGAATCTGAGGCTGGTCAGCAACACTTTAGTACTAAACCCTGTGCTCAGCAGTGCTGCTCTTTCTAGCAAGCCTAAGTCCCAGGGAGCTCTCACCAGGAACAAGGAGAAATATCTCCAAAGAGCACTGGATTAAGTAGAATCCACTCCACCACTCGATCTGTTTAATATGTTGGTTACTTTGCCTCACCAGGCCTCAGTTTCTTCGTTAAAAAAATGAGACTGTCCAGCTGGTAGATCATGAAGCTCTCTCAGCTTGGAAGGGCTGAAAGATTATATTCTGGCCTGTCGTGATTCATTCAAATTTATGGAAATGGGAAGTGGCTTCAGATTTTAAAAGTTAATAACATTTCAGATTTGTTATGTGCTAGTCTAAGTACTTAACCTGAATTAACTCCTTGGAGCCTCAAAAAAACATCTGAAGTCACTACTCTTACTGTCCCCATTTTACAGGTGAGGAGACTGAGATGCAACTACTCAGCTAGGGAGTTGCAAAGCAAGAAGCCGAACCTAAAAGTATTAACTATTAGTATTCCAAACCACTATGCTATGCCGCCTTGCCTCTCAAAGTAGAATGACAATGTGCCACCAAGAATTGAGGTAGGTTAGGCAGGGCTGGGGGCAAGGAGAAAGAGAGCTAAGGATGCTGGCCCGGACTGGTGGTCGGGCTGCCCAAGCTTCGGGGTTCGTGCACAACAACGGAGTCCATGGCAAGAGACGTGGGCAGAAAGAGGTCCAGCCAGGCCTGTATGACTGTATGGAATGAGCTCCCTTGCTGCCGCCGTAGGTCTCTGAAAGCCTGTGGAGGTCTCTGAGCAGAGCTGGCAAAGAAGGTTCACCACAGACACACAGGGCAGCTTGTACAGTCCTGCACCCACCACACGAGCCTCCTCAAAGCCAAGCCTCTCCAGGCCCGCTGATACATGGCCATGATTACAGGACTGGATGCCTGAAGGGTGGCCTGAAGTTCTTTTCCCTGAAACTCCCCATGCCTGAGCACACAGACCATAGGTCTCCAAAAAGAACATTCAAGAAATCGTTTCTTCACTTTCTGTACCGCTAAGGGCAAATAAGCGAAGGTGGGTGTACAAATGCGATACTGTGTGCTCGGGACCCTGCAGGTAAGAGAGACAGACAGAGACAGACAGACAGTGACAGAGAGAGACAGAGAGCAAGACAGAAATACAGAGAGACAGAGACAGAGCAAAAGTAGCAGAGATACTAGACAGACAGACAGAGGGGATAGGGGCCAGGGACAGGCAGTCGGGAAACTGACTCTCAAAAAGCCTCAAATCTTCTTCCAAGCTTCCCGTTTAAATAAATCCAGATCCTACTGCAGTGTTTGGGAGCCTCTGTTGATGTCTTAAAATCAGTGTTTTAGCTCCACCTAACTTTTACAGGTCTTTTGTTTTTTGTTTTTTGGGTTTTTTTAAGTTACAGTCTGGCATAAAAGTGCCAGTTTGTTATGTGGGTGGGTAATGGTATGCTTTTAATTAAGGAGGCAGAGACTAAATTAAACCACATCAAGTGGCTAGTGTTTCTTTAATTTCAGATTGTGGGTCCCTTACCCTGAGCACAAGGAGTTGGGCTAGATCATGATTCCCCTTTAATGGTTATGGCTGAAAAGCTCCATCTCATGACCAGCTTCATAATTGATTAAACACAACTGTGGACTCCCATGATCAGGAAGTGCAATTTTGCTGGTGTCGCTTCAAGTCTAAAATACCTCCAGGGTAATTACAGGCTCAGAAGCAACTCCGAAGGCTTTGAAGTAGAGAAAGAAAAGATTAGGGCATCCAGAGGATCTGTGCCTGTTCATTTGTCCTTCATGGCAAAATCTTGAAAGCCTTTGGGGAAAGACGTCTCTGTCTGCAGGAGTTCTAGGGTCTGGACATCCCGGGCTGGCTGCAGACTGGGAAGGAGAGCAGTGTCCCACGTCATGGCAAGCGGCAGAGGTCACTGCGGTGTTCCTTAGGGACGGCCGCCTTTTCCTGTGAGCTCCTAATCCAGGTTTCATGCCTCTCTGATTGTCTTTGCCTTGGGTTTGGCTTGCCTGACTAGCTGCGACTTGAGCCGTCCACTCGAGGCGGGGAGAAGTGCACTCTGTCTGACCAGCTAAATTATTTACTTTGATAGCAATTATCAAACACTATAAACCACACTCTAAAGGCCTCTCTGCAGTTCACACAGAGAGGATATAAACCTTATTCAGAAATAGAGAGAGTGGAGGGCTCTTTTTTATTTTTTAATTAATAATAGGTTAAGAAGTAAAAACCATTCTTAGTGACAGGACATAATGGGAAAGCCAGACCTGCATTGCTAAGAGGACTATTTAAGGAAATGTTAATGAATTGAATTTGAAGTTCTTCGTAGTCAACCTGGAGACAACGAATGGTTTCAAAGTGGAAAAGTGAAGAGTTATTAAATGTTGTATATTTATTACACTAATAATCAAACTGCCAGAGGCTGGGAGAGATGCAAATACGGGTCCAAGTCCTGTTTAACCATTAGCTGTGGAAATGCAAGAGATGCACTGGGGGAAAGTTAGCGCGTGCAAACATTTGCCAATGCCACTGTGATGAATAGTTCATGGATTAGGATCGTAACTATTGCAATCCCAGGAAAGAGACCATTTCAGCAGAGGATAGAATCGTAACTTAATTTCTTACTGGCACTTGGAGAGAGACAAGGACAATATTTCTGGCAGCTGCCATTTTACATAGTGTGGGGGTTTTGTATTGAAATAAGTAAATAATAAAAGACACCTTTTCCAGTTGTCCGAGTTTTCCAGATCTCCCAGGAGGAGGTAAAAATGCCTCAGATCCTGGCATGTAGGAAAGAGCTCTTTCTAAGGCAGACATCCCTCTGAGGTAAATCTGCAAAGACCCTCTGGTATCTTTGTGATAACTTCCGTCAGTGAATGGTTCTATTTGTAGCAAACTAAACCTCACAAAGTAGAAAGCGTGTGGATTCTAGAGACAGAGTCTGAGTTCTGAATTTGGAATTCTGGATTTGCCACTTCTGACTGGAATGACCTGGCAAAGCCATTCCTCTCTCTGGACCTCAGTTTCCGCATCTGCGAAATGGAGACAGCAGTACCTACCCTGCAGGATTGGGCCAAAGAGCAGTGATAAAGTGTGTCAAGTGCCTAACAGATTGGCTACAACATAAGAGGCTCTTGTTTCAGGGGATTCTCTAGAATTGGACCTTCCATGAGGATTAGTGTACATTTGTGATTTGTGAAGAGGGTCTTCCCTGGGCAAATCTGGAGAGGAGTGGGAGAATCAGGACAAGAAAGAGGAGATGGCCAGGGAAGGGCTGGATTTCAGGTGAAGTCTCATGGAAGGTAGCTTCAGAGGAACTCTAGAGTTTAAGTTGTACCTCAGAGTCACCAGAGGCAAGAAATTGGGTGTTCATATCCCTGGGCCTGTTTGTCATTGGTCAAGGGCTCCTTGAGGAGATCTGAATTCCTAAGTAGTTTTCAGCTCTCCAAACCATGAGCAAAAGCAGGCTCTGACAGTCTGAAGACAGTCCAGAAGATGAGTTGCAGTTGCTGGCTGTCGGAAACTAAGTGGCTGGTGGTGCACAAAAATGGTAAAAAAAGATCCGAGGGCATTTGGGCAGAGTATCAACGTTGTACACAAGAGTGCTCCACACATCGTACCATCAATTTTCTGAGCTTATCAAACAAGCTCTCTCCAGCCATCTCTCCACTGAATGTGGAGTAATGGAGGACAGGGGTCTATCACATTTTCCCCTGAACTCAAGCCAACAGGAATGTAGCAAGTACTTGCTGTATGCTCTTCACTGCACTAGGTCCTGTGAGGAAAGACTTACTGACATGAAGTGTAGGCTCCACCCCAGCCCACTTGGGAGAACAGGCACTCAAATAAACAGTGCAGCAGCTGCACGAGGTGAGAGCTCATTATTGGGGGCAAAAGAAGAAAAGTGGGAAACAAAGCACTTCCTGATTCTGCTATCACTGGTGAAAAGAAAGAAAAAAATGGCACCAGTGAAGAATGTACTGAATATGGGATTTGCTGAAAGAATAATTGGGGCTCTGGATTCCAATGATCCAAGGCCAGGTTCGGAAGCAGAGCACTGCTCCAGTGAACAGGTACTATATAAAGCATCACTCTCTCCCAGATCCCCCACCGTAATACCACCGTTGCTGTCAAGAACCCAAAATGATGATGAAGATGTGGGGAGGGATATTCCCTAGAGCCTGAAATTTGGAACTCCCAACTCTTAGATCAGAATTTTCCAGCTGCAAGGAACCTCAGAGATCATTTAATCTAAACTTCTTGTTTTATGATGGTGAAATTAAGGCATGCGAGGTTAAGGAAGTTACCACAAGCAATGGCAAAATGTAGATTAGAGCCCATGCCTCCTCATTTATTGATCTTTGTATTGTTCCACGTTAAATCTAACATACAAGATTTGCAAGTGTCTGAGAATAGAATCCTTCTGCCCCCCGGGGCCAGCAAACTATGATATAGAGGACAAATCCTGCTTGTTGCCTGTTCTGGTAAATAAAGTCTTACTGGAACATAGCTGTGCCTGTTCATTTATGTACTGGGTCCGTGACTACAACCCCACTAACATGGCAGAGTTTTAAGTTGTGGTGACAAAGACTGCATGGCCCACAAGACCCAAAATATTTACTATCTGAACATGTGCAGAAAAAGTTTTCTGACCCTTACCACAGACCTTTAGGAGATGAGTATCGCCCAATGAACCAGCCTGTGCAGATGGGCTCGGTAACTGAATCAGGTGGCTATCCAAATGCCTTGCCGAGTAATCCTAAGTAAGCCAGGAATGGATGATGGTGGAATAGGCTTGAAACCTCTGCTGAGGAAGCTCACGTCATGGAAAAGGTCAGCACGGCTTTCTCAAAGTCAGCCCACTCTGGGCCTGAGAGGCCCCACATACCACATGCGCTACTGGGTTAGAGGACCTTTTTCGTCCACTTAAGTACATGAATCAGGGATGAGACCTGCAAGGTTGCCTTCCAGTTCTGTCCTTTGAATGGCAACAAGAGGATCTTCCACCTCACTCGGTGACAACACACTGCTCTCTTTCCTGGTCCTCCATGAAATGCCACATAAACAAAGGTGTACACATGTTCCCTGCTTCAGCAGCACCAGAATTACCTCTGTCTTCCTTCATGGACTAATTATATATGTATTTAGCAGTAACAGTCCATAAATCTACTTGTTTGAACAAGAAAAAAAAATTACTGATATTTGTTCTCTATCTGGTCGGCTAGCTCTTAAACAAAAGGAAGTGTATTTCACCAAACCACAGGCTCCAGAGGGTTTAAGGTGTACATTACTAGCATTCGGCCTGTAGAGAAACTTCAGTCTAAGGTCCTATATGGGAACTGCTTCACAAATGTTACTACTTTTCTAGCAGATGAAATACGATTCAAAACACAAACAAATGATTTAATTAACATGGTACCTTTATGTGGACACTCTGGGGTCAGCTCAGAAGCTGGGTAGAGCTAAGCTATTTGCAGGTATCATTCTAGTTGTGTTGCTCCTAGGGAATATTGTACTTGAGCAAACCTAAGGTGCTTTTCCACATAAAAAGATTATCCCTTGGGAGTCGTCAAAGTCATATCATCACCAAAATTAATAATTAACAGTGACATAATTATAATAACATATACTATATGTACTATAACTCTTATATAATGATATATATTGTAATATAAAGAACAACACATTACATTTTCTTTAATTTTAAAACTTAGTGGAAGGGGACGGATGGTCTGAGGAACACTTTCTGCATCCAAGTGAGACCCAACTTTCAAATGAAACCCAGCACTCCTCCCTCCAGTGCCTCAGAAAATGAGATGAAATCACATGTGACAGCCTCGAGTGAGTCTCAGGTGCCCCATGCTCTCACACACTCCACATCCCTCTGACAAGAACGAACACTGCGGTGAGTAGCAAAGGAACACTCTCAAGTGGAGAGGGTAAGGAAATGTCCTGCAATATCTGCCAGAAGGGCTCCTCTGAGGCCCACGTCTACAGCAGGGAGTGGGGGAAGCGGCTCCTCTCAGAAGTACTGATAAACTGTCATGCGTACAGCTGCTCCTCTGCAAAGACAAGATCGAGGCCTGGAAGTTGCCGACACTTTTGGAAAAGCTTCCCCAGGAGGGATTCCTTCTCAGAGGCATTGGGTAACTGGCGGAGAAGTAAAGGTAGGGGCTGTAGGGGTACACCTGTCTTGTGCCCCTGAGTCTCTGGAATGGCTATGCCCATAGTGCTGGAGCATGGGCATATCTGCATACTACACTGGGGGCCAGTCAAGTGAAGTGAGCCGAGAAGATGATGGAAATGAATTTTATATAAGCCTCGCACCATTTACACATGCAGCTGAGGCTCCGTCCTGTCCCAAGAGCTGTCCTGGGAAGCGGAGCCTTTACTCTACTAATGTCACCAGAAATGTCACCAGAACGAGAAGGATCTGGAACTCTTCACGGGGACTCCTTGTCAGATTCTTTGGCGAATTCTTTGGAAAACCCCCAAAAGTAGCAATTTTATCTTTTCAAGGTGAATTTGACTTTTAGAATAAGTGAAAATGTTGCTCAGAACCAAGCCTGTGAACAAGGTGAGCAATCAAACTGGGGAACAGTATACAGGATTTAAGTGAGGTATAGCTAAGAAGAAACAAGTCTACTTGCCTTGGCTGGCTCAAATCCTGCTTCTGAGAGTGGTTGTAACAGGCAAGTTCTCCACAGCACCCTGAACAGTGGCAGCCTGTGTGTAAGTGACTAACACTGAAAGACACACTCACTGAGATGTCACTTAGCCTGAGGAAATATTAGTTCTACGATTTTCAGGGCCACCAGGTATGCAAGAAGCCAAGGTCATATAAGTGGACTTTTGATGTAGCCAGCAATAAATGTCTACGTATTCACAAGACAAGGGAGGTCTGCAAAAGCCATCCATGCCCTTTGTCAGAGTTGGGCTAATCATAGCTCATGGACCACATCCAACCCACTAGCTCAGCACCTGTTTTTGTAAATAAACTTTTGCTGGAGCACAGCCATGCCCGTTTGTTTATGTACTGCTTACCCTGTTTTCACTCTATAATGGCAGCATTGAGTAGTTGCCACAGAGAACCCATGGCCAGCAAAGCCTGAAATACTTACTATCAGACCCTTTACAGGAAGTTTGCTGACCCCAGTCTTTTGTGATTGAGTCTGTTTAGAGGCTAATTAAAGTAGGAAATGTGTGGTGAATTGTCTTTCTTCCCTAGTTTTCCTCAATGACACTTGATCTTTTTATTTGTATGGAAGGTCATAACAGAATTTGGCATATACTTTTATTAGTCTCTAGGGCTGCTGTAACAAACTACCACAATCTGGGTGGCTATTAACAATAGAAATTCATTTTCACAATTCTGGAGTCTAAAAATCCAAAATCAAGATGTTTTTGCTGGGCTATGCTTTCTCCAAAGACTCTAGGGGAGGATCTTTCCTTGCCTCTTTCTAGCTTCTGGTGCCAGAAATCCTTGGCATCCCTTGGCTGGTAGATCATCATTCCAATCTCTGGCTCCATCTTCCCATAGCCTTCTCCCTGTGTGTCCGCATCCCATGCCCAAATTCTCCTCTTCTTATGAGGACACCAGTCATAATGGATTTAGGGCCCATACTATTCTGTATAACCTCATCCTAACTTGGTTTCATCTGCAATGACCCTATTTCCAATTAAGGTCACATTCACAGGGTCTAGGATATGAATTTTGAGAGGACACTCTTTAACCCAGAACAATTTAGTACTTGGTATTCAATAAATTTTATTTATTTATTTATTTATTTATCCCCTTGTGATACATTCTGACCAATTTCCAAGTCAGTTGACCCTCCACAACAGTTCTGAGGAGCTTGTCCTTCTGTCCTTCGGTATGTCTATGTCTGCTCTCCTCTACTTAGAAATATGTCACTTCTTCTCAACTCTCTAATATCCCCTTTTTTTTACTTCCTTGAAGATTTACATCAGAGAAAGCTCATTTATGGCAATCCTCCTCTTTTTGTTTCCCATATCCTCGCACACCAAGACTTCCCAAATGTGGCCTTATGTCTTCAGTGGCTTCCTCTGATGTCTTGTGGGCAAGACACAAAAACCTAGCCTACTCTTCAGATGAACACAGTCACTGTCTAGCAAAGAGTACCAAAGCTGTAACCATTCTCCACTGTACTCTTTTCCCTGTGATTCTATGGTCATAATTATTATTTTGCCATTTTAGATAATACTTGCCTTTGTCTAATGCTATCAAGGAGTCGTAAAAGTTCAAGGAAATCCTTACCTACCAACAGACAGTATTAACGATGTTAGGCTTGCCAGATAAAATACAGGATTCCTAGTTAAATTTGAATTTCAGATAACAAGGAAAAAAATTTTAGTGTAAGTATGGCCCATGCAATATTTAGGACATATTTGTACTAAAAAGAAAAAATCATTTCTGTTTATCTGAAATTCAGAATTATCTGGGCATAATGTATTTTTTTTTTTAAGATTTTATTTATTTGTCAGAGAAAGATAGACTGCACAAGCAGGGGGAGGAGCAGGCAAAGGGAGGAGAAGCAGGCCCCCTGCTGAGCAGGGAGCCCAACATCTGGACTTGATCCTAGGACTCTGGGATCACAACCAGAGCCAAAGGCAGACGCTCAACCAACTAACCCACCCAGGCGTCCCAAGGCATCATGTATTTTTATTTGCTAAATCCAGCTACCTTAAATAATAGTCCATTGGCTATTTATAAGTACAAAAGACTTCACTAACTATACTACATAGTACTTACCTCCCTTACCCTGTTGTCAGTACCTCTGAGGGATCAACTTTTAAGGCCAGTTGTTAGCAAGTAGCACTTAAGAATCTGTTTCTCTTTTTTCTCCAGCATCTGAGGAGAATTCTCTAGGAGTTCTAGCAGCATCGCCTAGTGGGGCCACTGGTATCAGCATCAAACCACTATCACTCAGCCATGTGGCTCTGACCAAGTTACTCATCCCCTCCCTCTATGCCTCAGTCTGCCCATCTGTAAAAGAGGGGTAATCACAGTTGCTACAAGGATTAAATAGTCCATATGGAAGCACTAACTATACTTGGCATATAGTAATCATCTAATACATTCCCATCACCTACCATCCTTATTACCCACAGGGACGTACTGCATAATTGGTGGGGAGGGTGCAACTGGCCTGGACCTCTCCAGATGAAGTTATACCTGTCTTCACCAAAATCCCCTGACAAGCTTGAAAAAATGTGCTCCCTACATAGCTTTAAGCTTGTGTCATAGAGCTATTATTACTTTATAAGTAAATATTATTTTATAAACCTTGTGATTATAATGGAAAAAGCACATTTCCATTGCATCATAGTTTGTAACCCTATTTTGTGCCTTTCTTATTTTAAAAAAATACTGAGACACTAAGAAACTACAAGTAAGCAGGGGCCTATACTAACTTCTGATGGCAAATCTATGAACGCACTGCTGAGGGTAATGAACAGTGGCCCTCCCCAGCCGAGAGCATCCAGCCAGTGGGTACACAGGTATGCCTCAGAGGAGCCACAGGTGAGGGCCTCAGGAAGACCGGAAAGGGCCAAAGCCCTAGGCCAGCACTCCATCCATAAACAGTTCCTCCATCTTCTCCAGAGAGCCCTACAAATATTTTCATTTTATATTTGTGCCACATGAAAAACGATGGGAAGCACTGTTCCAGCCTCCAGGGAAAGCTCACAGCTTTGCCACCTTGACCTCCCCCAAAATCCATCCTGAGGAAGAAGAGGAACTCTGAAATGGATCAATAACAAGTTAAGTCCTTAGAGAACACAATTTTGGTCCTCATATTAAGGGCAGAGGCTTTAATGAATGGGAGGAGTAGAGGGAAAGTAAATAAAACCAGACAGAGGCAAACTATTCTGCGTATCTTTTTTGCCTTCCTCATTGTGTTCCCTGTTTAAGGTTCCAACCAGCTCTGTGTCTGATTGGAACATCTCACCTCTCCTGATCCTAGACTGAATGTTTGGGGGAAGAACACACAGAACAAGGGCTTAAGCTATCTCTGCTCTGTCCTTGGGGAAGGGCACTTGTTTCTCTGACTTGCCCGTTTTTCCCCATGATGGTAAGAGACATAAGATCCAGACGCCCAGGTCAAGAGGTGTGTGCACAATTCAAGAGGTTGGTATTTACCATCTCTGAGACTCTAATCTGAACAACAGGCAATGATCTGGCATGTCAATGTAATGCCATCAGGTGCAGTGAGGAAAGCATGGGGGCAGGGCTTGAACAATTCTTGGGATGAAACAACACAAAATCTGGTTTTGTGACTTTGGACAAGTCAGTCACTAAAATTCTCTGAGCCTCATTTTTTCTCTCATATGAAATGGGGATAATAACACGTTCCTCATTGGAATATTGTAAGGACTTAAGGAATCAGAGTAAATAAGAAGAAGCATTACATCATCCTGCCTGATACACAGAAGAACTTAATAAATGCTACTTTCCTGCCATGCTCTTCCGTTTCCCCATTTTCCTCAGAGAATCTAATATGCTTCCACAGATGTGCTGTCCACAGAAGCGGCCCTGCCCCTGTGGCTCCATCTCCCAGGCAGGATTTGTATGCGGCTGCCTCAGTTGCCTGCTCCCCAACTCCAGGCTCACTCCATGCATTTTTTTTTTTAATTTTTAAAGATTTTATTTATTTATTTGACAGAGAGAGAGAGATTACAAGTAGGCAGAGAGGCAGGCAGAGAGAGAGGGGGAAGCAGGCTCCCTGCTGAGCAGAGAGCCCAATGCGGGGCTCGACTCCAGGACCCTGAGATCATGACCTGAGCCGAAGACAGAGGCTTTAACCCACTGAGCCACCCAGGCGCCCCACACTCCATGCATTTCTAGTGACCACATCCTCGCCATCTGATGGAGGTCCTCAGTTCCATTATCAGCATAGAAAAGCTGCTTTAACAAAGCCAGTTTTTAAAGAAAAGCTTTTACCATCTTTCAAAAATATCTTAAACCTATTTAAACAAAATAGCACCTTTCTGGACGGTGATCTGATGATCTTCATTCTCTCCTGATACTTCCTGTTCCTGGGCTTGAGTCACCGTGAAACGAGACCATCAGTACCACAGGCCAAGCTAATCTCCCAAGACCACAGACCCAATCAGGCATCTCCCTCCTCGAACACTCTCAGCAGCTCCCCAAGCACCTTGGCCTGCCAGTCAAAGTCATCCATGATTCTGCCCAAGCAAATATTTCAGCTGTAGTCACTACTGAACCAGCATTCTGACTGCAGCTAAAATGGAAATGACTGCTATACAAGACCCTGACTTTCTTCTGCTGTTTCCTTCTGCCGTTCCTCATTTCCACATGTACAACCACCCCTCAAAAAAAAAATGCCCTCCCCAATCAGCCACATTGACATTGTTCCCTTCTCCAAACTCCCACAGCAATTAACGTGTTCCACAATGATACTGACAGATATTTAAATAATAATAAAAAATAACCATCTAACCTCTTATATAGGCCTCACATAGCCACAAGTCTCCTCTAATATTGACATTTACATGATCTCATCAACTACATTATAATACCTTCAAAGACATAGGTTTTATTTCATATTTCTCTCTGTATTCCCCAGGGCATCTGACCAATGCTTTAAACACAGAACCATGTACAACAAAAATCTGAGGAAGAAATGAACGAATGAATGAATGGCTCTCAAGAAGGAAGTGCTGTAGGAAGTCAGATGCTATGAGAAGCAAGGTTGATGACCTCAAAGTTCCTTTCACTCTCCTTAAATGGTACTAGTCCGATGTTTGTTATTTTTTTAACGCTACATACTTACATACATACATATTTACATGTAAATCCTTACATGTATTTAATGTCACACATCATAAGAAAACTAAATGCACTGATGGTGTGATTCATGAAGGGTCACAGAAATGGCCCTGCCCTTGAGAAGCCTTCATCTAGTAAAGGGACTTGAGGCATGGTCATAAATGCATATTGATAGAGCAGCCTCAAATAAACAAAATAAGAGGTATAAATAAACGTCCCAGAAGTTTGAAAAAGGTACAAACCTTCCAGTTATGAGAGCTACATCGATGATCAAGGAGAGTCCAAGTTTATAGGAGCTAAGGGGGGTCAAGGATCAGGGAGTCCAGGTCAAGGGACCCTATCAAATTTACAGGTATGGGAACAAATCACTCCATTGCAACTATGCCTTGCCATGAGGTAACACGTTCAGAGATGGCCAGGTGCTCAAATACAGGGAAAGCCTTTCATAGAACTCAGTGGCTATGAGCCTTGGAATCCTCATCTGTAAAATGAAAATAACATTAGCTCCTCCATATGGTTGAAATGAGATCAAAATGAAACATTTGTCAAAGGTCTTCTAATACACTAAAGACACCACATACATCCAATAAATAGTAACTACCACACATATTATTATAATGTCTCCTCAACTCTAAGGTACCATCGGTTGGAAGGTATGTCTTTGATTTAAAAAGTGTTTTAGGAAGAAATAGTAGTAAAAAAAAAAAAAAGATATGTTTAGTGTACTATAAGCAGGATGCTGACCACAGCTATCTTAAAATGCTAAAAAGCTACTTCCTAGAATTGAGGAAATATGGTAGTAGTAGACAGTATGTCTCAAGAGTCCATTGATTTTGCTTAATTTCTTTGGAATTAAGTCCTTATACATCAGAGACCTTGGGATATTTGTGTCTGTCAAAGCAGAATCCTATAGCTCAGACCTTGGAGGATGGATTAGGACCTTTGCTCAAGCACGCTCGCACACTTGCACGCTCGCACACACACTCACACACACACACGCACAGAGATGATTCCAGATATGGAAACCCAGGAACAAATCACCCTTCACAGTAAACTTGCTCATTGTCTGAGCAGAATCGTGTTCTTTTAAAAATAAAACTGTGAGTGGGAGTGCTTGCGTTCTGGAATAGAGTCTTTTTTTCTTCCCTTCATCCCATGTTCCTTGGCTACATGCTATTATGTGATATTCAGGACTGTCAAACCTTCTGGAGCCATAAGCATTTTTCAGACAACCAATCTCAATATGCATTATCAAAATTAGATCTTTTCTCTGCAGATGACAATTATGTATTATATGGTTACACGCTTATGAGTCTGTGACACCGTATTGTTAGACTTGGGGTATTGACTTTTAACAATATGTTACCTTATTATATTTGGTGTCGCATTATGCCTGGATTGCAGCATTTGTCCCGTGGCCCCACTCAGGCTGCAATTAGTTTCTCAGTAAGTGTCAAACAGCGTTGGGGGGAAGAGTGGGTGAAAGGTAACTTGGAAATGATTTTCTTCTGCAACTGTCACTTAACTATCCTGTTCCTCAACAAAAGAACTTCACCTATTCCAGCAAAAGACAAGTTGTATGCTCATCAGTAAGACTGCCTCTGAAGAAAACGGTGACTCCGGTGGGGAGGTCAAACATTCTGAAGGTCCTAGACACCAGCCCACAGTCACAAAAGAGCTGATTGCCAGGCAGGGAGAAAGAGGAAGAATAGGACGTAAGAAATCCCGGTATTTGTTTCTATAAACACAAGCTCGGTGCAGTTTAAACTCATAAACATGCTAAGAGGAGCTAGAGGTAGCCTGTTACTTTGTCATATATTTTTATAGGCCTTTCTGAATGGTTTCAGATTTGACATAGTAACTGCCTGTTA
>CM052885.1:53970229-54037998 GCA_028534135.1 Potos flavus | reverse complement strand
CTGTGTGCCACTGTGGAAAAGCCCAAACGTGAAGCCTAGATAGTCTGCTTAACATCTGCAGTCTGGGCTTTAGTCTTACTACCACTAGCTCTACCTTTCCAAAGACAGTGGTGTTAAGAGAACTGTTTAGAACCACAGCATTTCATATTTACACAGAGATGTTAAGAATGGAGTCCGTCCAACTCATGGAAGTTTATGAAGCTGAAAGGTCGTATTGAGCAATGCAAAGAGCCAGCATTTGGCATCAAGTATACCTAAGATTAGTTGGACAGCCCCAGGCAGATTACTTCACTTTGTAGAACCTTAGTAACCTCACATATCAAACGGAAATAACCCACCAACCTCACTGGGCTCCTAATAAGATAAATAAGATAATGGATGAAGGTGCCCCATAAAAGGTAGGCTATCAATAAATATGAATTCCCTTCCCAGATACACTTCTTAATAAGATTTCAACACAAATACACACACACACACACGCACACACCATTCATATTTTTCCAATAAATTATTGCAGGATTCTAATTTTAAGAGAAAATTCACTATAAACAGAGAAAGAGCCTACAACAGATCTTTGTATCAGAACTTAAATGGAATGTAATTTGGTTGAAGCTATTTATGACATAAATAGGGGGTGCCACTGGATGCCATTAGTAATTATAATGAAAGCAAACCAGGGAGATGAGTCAACCTAAAATAAATATATATATATATATATATATATATACACATATATACACACACATACACACACACACTACTGAATTACCCTGAAGAAGACGACTTAAAGATTAAATTTCCAGACCAATCTCTTTTTATCTGGGTGCAATTTTTGCACCTGCAATTAGCTCCCTCAGCCTTCAATCTAAGAATCAGCTGGTTAATTGTGCATGTAAGTGGCTAATAGCTCCAACTGTGGGATGGTGCAGGCCTAGAGGGTCACACACTTTCTTCCTCCACACATATTCAGTTGTTACACATTACAGACACACCTATGCACACACATACACAAAGGAGTAAAAAAAAAAAAGAAGGAAGGAAGAACATATGATTTGTGATACTTCAAGAGAAACAGCATGACATAATTAAGCAACTATATTCAAAGAAATAGTAACCCTAAGAAATATCATCCTTGTGGCTCAGCTCAAGTGTTTGACAATTATCTATGAATGTTTGAGGATCAAATTGAGTCCATAATAAAAAAGGAGAGAATGACGTAGAGAATCCCATCCCAACAGCCACTGGATTACTCTGGGATCTGGAAAGAGTGACCCTCATATCTCAGAGACAACAAGGATGTCACAGATTCGGTTGGAGATAGGCACACTGAGAGGAATAAAATGAAAGAAACAAAGTTTTATGGTCAAGGTTGGGCAATCTGCATATGGTAGAACTAGCTCTACTCTCTACCTTTAAGTCAGTCTGATGCTCCGAAGGCCATCCACGGCCAGTCTATTATGCAAGCACTCACCAGTGTTGAGCTTATCACCCCAGCTCCTCCTCCATCATGCCACTCTAGTCTTGCCTTTACCACCCACCTTTGTGGCCCCCGGCTTTTGGCTGCCACTCAAGAATATCGAGGGCATTTTCTCCATCAGTTCATCCCACTTTGAAAACACTGACTACCTCTGGGTCATGTAAGTGTTTGACCTTGGCCCTCTGGCGACCCAACTCTTGGTTCAAGCAGTGTTCCCAATAATCAGGCCTTATCACTCATGATGGAAGAAAAGGGCCACTGATTCCAGTTTAAGACCACAGGAGTTACTTCCAAATGAAATACTGCCCAAGGCCTCAAGTTGCCTGGAAAAGTCTATCTGGTTGGGCAGCTGGAGACCTAGAAGTCCAGCAGATTCAGTAGGTTGTAATTAAAAGGTCAAGGAGTTCCCACACAATTACACTCAATTTCTCTGCTTGGCCCTGATTCAATATAATGGAGCACACAGGGCCTCACCCAATACTATTGCCATATGGAAGAAAGCACTGCTTTGGAGCTACCTAAGGGGGGCAAGCCAAAGAGGGGTACTATAAATTTCTAATAAAACTGCAGGCACTGAGAGTGGAAAGAGGCTTCAACACTGATTAGTTGCCTTATCTTGGAAAACTCACTTAACCTCTCTGAGGCTCAGTTTCCTCACCCATAAAATAGGAATGCTATTAATACCTGTTCCACATATTCAATTCATCTGAATAAATATTTATTAACCATCTATTATGTGCCACTCTGAAGATGAAAATAATCAAAGGGGTGTATGTGAAAGTGCTTTGCATATATTAATATTTGTCATATATGTTTCATAAAATTTTACTTTAGTGTTTAATGGGCCCAGGGCCAACTGCCACTGGACTAAGAAAATTCCAGAGATACTAGAGGAGAGTTCTAGGACAAAACTCCAAGTGACAAGAACTGTAGAACTACTCAAGGCAAACTCCAAGGCTGGTCAAATTCACTCTGATGCTCTCCCACATCTCTTTCTACAGTCTCTTTCTCCATTCTTTGTGCTTCCTTCAGCCCCAGCCTTCTCCACCCTTCGGGATGACCCCAGCCTCCTGCAGTGTACCATTCTGGCTTGCTTGCCTTAAGCAAATCCAAAGAAATTCTTTCTTCTCATCAAAATTCCTATGTTCTGGTCTCACTTTTGAGATCCTGACTGTTCAGCTTGCTAAATTCCAATGACAATAATTCTCACCATGGTGTGTTGATGACTGATGAATGTCTATTCCCTTACTCTGGGCCATTTGCATTTTAAATAGGGATTCTTGGAGAGTCCTTGCTTTGGGGAAAAAACAAGTTGAAAGGTGACCATACCAGCCAGAAATCCTTTTCCTCTGCACAAATCACATCATACAAGTGGCTGCCAAATCTGTCTATGCATAAGGCTGCTCTGGTTCCCTTGAGATGTCACTAAGGGGCAGGGCGAAGAGGGGGAAGAATGCAGAGTCTAACACCTCCACTACCTGGGACGTGCACACAGATGTCAGTTGTCAGAGGGAGGAGTCCAGGCCCATCCAGCTCCTTGCCCTGTGCAGACAGGCCTGGCTTGGGCCCAGGCAGAAAGACAGCAGAGCCTGAATTTTCTCCCTCCAGTTCCTTGAATTTCACCCTCCTCCCCACAAGCCATCATTGTACCATCAGGGGTTTCTTGTTACAATTTAATTTTTCTCAGTTGCACACTGGGGTTCTAATCTGCATCACACCATCAGTGGGAACATTTTTAAGAATCATTTCCCAAGACACTTTTAATATGTTTCCAGTAAATTGTACCTCCACCTGTCCAGCTGGCTGGGTCATTTAACAGTGACACACTCACTGAGTCCTGAGGGCCCCTGGAGATTTACTTTGGTGCTTTCCTAACAGAAAACCTGCTCTCCACGAGGGGATAAAATTTTTCTAATGTGTAAGGGCTACAGGGAATGCGATGGGGACTGCCCACCAGAGAGGAACGGGACCTTTAAGTTTCCTTATGGGAAAGCCTATACACAGGATTAGACAAAAGGGGTTTTGAAGATCCACACTGAAATTATACCAGCTTTGGGGAAGGTGCATTCAAAAAGAAAAAGAAAAAAAAAAAAAAAAAAGCCGGTGATTATTGAGAGCCTAAAACAGACGGTATAGTTTATCAAGTATTTTTAGCCAAAATCAGTGCTGCTTTCAGTGACTTAAAAGCACATTGCCAAATGTAAACAAAGTTCTCACAGGACAGAAGCCAGTGAGCAATCACCCCTGAATCTGCAGTCAGAAGGAAAATATAATTAATCACAACTCACTCCTAGCTGGCTAGTTGAAATAATACCAATGAGAAAAAGTAGAAAGTTAATAGGAGGATTTGGGGGGGGGGGCTGAGGGGAGGGGCGGGAGAGGGGCCGTTCCCTCCTTTCCTTTCAAGAGCTTGAGCTTGTGCCATTTGGATCCAAGCCCATGAAATAAACAAGAGTTTTGTTTTTCTGGGTTTTAGTTTTCATTTTTCATAATCCAGTTTATTTGACCTTTATTTTTCTGATAACAGAGGGAAAGAGGGAGTGTGGCTGAGAGACGTTCTCCAAAAGTACAGCTGTTGAGACCAATGGCAGGGAGACCGGGCACCAACCCGTGCGGAGCCCCTCCCATCACACTCTCCCGGCAGGTGCTGTTGTTTTTTCCTCTGAACGTCTTTCCTTCAGAAACTGGAGGAGAAAATACATGAAGCAATGGGTGATCTGCTCTCAATTTCTAGTGGGAAAGCTGCTGGCTGGGACAAGTTTCTTTCCATTTCCTTAGAAAGACAGAATTCCTTTTGGTTCCACAAATAACAGACAGGTCCTTCTGAGGGATGCAACGGGCTCCTCTCTCCGGCAAACTTATCATCCGTGCATTACCCAGAGCTTTGAGGTCCCCACACGACAGGCCAAATGGCAGTGGTCACCCTTTCAAGAAGGCCCCAGAGGTCCTTATTCACTAACAAAGCAAGGAGAAGGAAGTGGGGAATTACACCCAGTGATACCTCACCTGCAGCTGTCACTCCCGCCTCATTCAATTCCTAAAAGTTCTGAAATGCTGGCATCTTTGCTGCAGCTTTTCATCAATGCCATTTAAGTGAATTTAGAACAATAATTTTATTAAAATGTTTTAGATGCCATATCTCCAATCCATAAAATTTATTGTACCTTTATGCAGAATTATACTGGAGTTGAAACATATAAATCAATTTATAAGGTCTAATGACACACAAACGCTTAAAAACTAAAGGCAATGTAGTAAATTCAAATTACCATTACAAATGTAAGCTTTGTAGTCAGTGTGTGACCCGCTAAGGATTATATTTAACTCCCCTGAGAGTGGTTTATCATAAAACTTTATACTTTTATTACAGTGAATTATTAAGTCCTCCATGACATGAGTCATTCCTCGCACTGACTATGGCTTTTTTAATGACACTATAATAGACATCTTGCTAATAGCAGGAGGATTGCTACCTCTGCGGTAAGGAGAAGGGGTGGGAGGAGGAGGGAAAGGAAAAGACAATACAGGACACATGCATGGA
This sequence comes from Potos flavus, assembly GCA_028534135.1. Lineage (NCBI taxonomy): Eukaryota > Metazoa > Chordata > Mammalia > Carnivora > Procyonidae > Potos > Potos flavus. Next base: position 54,032,980 of record CM052885.1, on the reverse strand, counting down.
AAAGCATGTTTCCCAAGGGAGTTGCATTAATAATCCTACAGAGAAATGTTGGGAGCCTCAAAACTCAGACCCCTCCATGTTCTGTCCTGGATAAAACAATGCCTTATTGCCTAAAAGAAATTCAATTTAAAAGTCACACGTGGAGATAGGAAAACAGTTTGTATTTTCCTAAGCAATTTTCGTTTTCCATTAAAACTTTAAAATCCTCTCCCTGCTGCTCTGCAATAGATACGTTCCCTTTTGTTCTGATAAGCTTTTCACTAATAACAGATCTCCGTGATCACATAATGTACAGTGCCCACTGCTCATAAACATGACTTTCCTGCATTACCCTCCTCCTCTCTATGTTGTGTCCACACCAGGGCCCCACAGCACGAGACTCTTTCCAGAGGCCATTTGAGCCCACAGATCATCAAGTGTGCAAAGTCTCCAACCAAAGTCAAGGAAGGGTTTTAGACGAAACCTTCTGCACTGCGCCTACAGGCTGCAGAAAAGCAGTCCCGGTTAGTTAGATATTCCTGGGTATTATGTACTCCTTCTAAAGACTTGCTGAGGCCCAGGATGCTGGTGTCACACAACTGTTCACACACACTGTCATTTACACATTCAGGGCGGCAGAATTTAGGAATCCTAAGCTCCTGTCGGGAGAGCAGAGCCAATTCACATAGAAGATGTCTCTGTATTGCAACTGATGAATAGACTTGGATTAAAAATAAGATGGATGCATTTGACCAAAGAGGAGAAGCGAAAATGGATGCCTGGCCAAGATTTCTATGTATCTATATGCAAGAGTGATTTGTTTGTAAGAATTTCCCATATATTCTGTTTTGTTTTGCTTTGAAAATACTCTCTGGTGACTGTCTCTGTGTTCTCATCCCTGGGGTCGCTTGGTCATACCTGAGGCCATGATGCAATAACTGTGAACCTCCACTTCCAATCCAGTGGCTTGCCAACTGCCCATAGGCATTTACTGCTGATACGTGCTCTGCCTGCCCACCAATGCAAACCTTAAAGGGCCAAAACATATTTCTTCTAATTAATACATTCTGAACCATTTAGACGCAGAGGTTTTGTTTATATGACTTTACCACTGCACTGGTCTGACTTAATAAACTGGGCAGTTTAGTCGACTGACAACACATTTTTCATAAACTGACTAACTGATTGACTAACTATGGGAATTCTATTCAGTGATCTATATTTTTATAGATGCAGACAAATGAAAAATACAAAAAATCTTTCTCTTTCTATCTCTGTCTCTCCAGCTCTGTCTCTCACACACAAATACACACACAAAAAAACTTAGTATGAATCTGTTTTGAAAAGTTTCACTAAAGAGTTCAACAAAGCTTAACAAAGTTCAACAGGAATTTCTATAAATTGTACCAAATCTTTAAGCTATAAACATTTTCTTCCAAAATGTTATAATTTTTCCCCAAGGCCAGCCACTCTGTCTCCTTCTCAGATATTACCCCATGAGTACGATAAACTCATGGAACTCAATTTAATTTAGTTAAGTATTTATGGTGTGTCTGTTGCATGCTGGGGACCCAAGGTTGACCTTCATAAGCACAGTGCCTTGTCTTCATGAAAGGGACTGTCTAGACTCTGGAGCAGGAGTCCACAAACTACAACCCATAGGCCAAATCTGGCGCACCACCTGTTTTGGTTAATAAAGTTTTATTAGAACACAGCCACGCCCATCCATGGCTGCTTAGGCACTGCAATGACAGAGTTGATTTATGGTGACAGAATCGCATGGCCTGCAAAACTTAAAATAATTACTCTCTGGCCCTTTACAGAAAATGTTTGTTGACCCCTGGTCTAGAGCAGTGGTTCCCGGCCATAGCTGCAATTTAAAAATCATCTGGGAAGTCTTTCAAAAGTACAATCACTGCCTAGACTATCCCAGACTAATTAAGTCAGAATCTCTGGAGTGTAGGGCCCTGGCATCTCTGATTCTGCAAATGCCGCACCCCAAAGAGGTGCTTCTGATGCAGAGCCAGGGTTGAGAAGCACTGGTAGATCAAAAAGACTTCAGAGAAGTAGTAATAAAGGCAACCGTGAATGTTACACAGGAAGTGAGGCACTTTCGAAGCGAGCTGTTGACTAACCAAACATTCTAAGCTTCTCCAGGAAGAGAGACCAGTGTTCTCTGCTGCCCCCAGATATTCTGCCTCGGTGGCATAGAGGCCTGTCCCAAAGTGAGTTGACTCTAAGACAGTCTAATTCAGGGAGACGAGCACAATCAGAATTTTCTCAAAGAGAAGATAATCAAATATTTGTACATCTACTTCTTCTCCACCCAGTAGCTAAACATATGATGCCTTGAGTGAGTTTTAATATTATTTCAGGAGCAAGAACAAGTAAACCAGCCTCATCCACCTGTAGAAAGGACCCGTCTAATTCAACGCACAAAATTATTCATCAATAGCCACCTAACTTGAGGGACCCTGAAGGGCCTCAGTGACTATTAAAATATCTCTAGATGGGTATCTCTGTCAGCTCTGGGATGGGGACAGGAGACCACCGTAGAAGCCTTAACTCAGGCTGATTTCCCTCGGGCATTAAGCATGCTGTCCAGGTGGTTATGGGAAGAGTTGAGCCGTTACATAAACATGCTAACACTCTGCTAACAATTCCTGCAAATCAGCCTTGTATGGAACGAATTCAGAGCTTCCAATGAACCTAAGAGGCCCCAAAGACCTAGGGAAAACCTCAAATTCAGGCGATCTAAATGGGCTAACTTACTTTTAATAAAACAACTATTTATCAGTCACTAACTGTGGGCCTAGAACTGCCTAGCGATATACATTTCAAAGCATTTACAATTGCAAACACACATACACACACACACACACACACACACAGAGGGTCATCCAAGAAAGGCTTATATAACAAAAGACACTGTATGATTACATTCCAAAGGGTGCAACTCAGAGCAGCAATCCTTTTCTGTCTAGAAGTTGAAGCTATAGGACTTTCCTTGGAGGAAGTGGCCTTGAAAACAGAGCCTAAATTCCATATACGCACAGGGAGGGGGTTTCAGAATGAACTGATAACTATAAAAGAAAGAATATAGGAATTTGTAGGTTTAAGGGAGGAAAAACTATTTCCCCCACCCTCTCAGAGTCCCTGGGTGGGTGTGAAAATTAAACTCACAAAAACAGCTTAAAAGAGAAAAACATATCGATTTAATAGAAGTTTTACGTGACATAAGAGCTTTCATAACTAACTGAAGACCCGAAAAAGCAGTTAAGCCTGAGTATTTTTACACTAGGTCTGATGAAGAGTGAAAAGTCATGGAAAAATATGAAAGGACAAAAAAGTATGAGTTACAGGTAGTAAACTAAGGGAAACTTAACAAGGCATGTTTGTTTGGATCCCTTTTTTTTTTTTAACTTTTATTTTATTTTTTCAGTGTTCCAAGAAGGATCCCTTTTGATGTCCCTACACATAAGGATGTAACGTTTAAGGATATCTGCTTCAAATAAATACAAGGATGCTCCTTTTCTCTGGGTATAGGGAGGGCACCTCTCACATGATGGTCTTTTGATCTGCTTCAGGGCAGAAGGGGGAGGTCAGAGAGTCTGTTCTGCACCTGCCATTTCTCCAATTCCTTCAGTTTAAAGTCCTCAATAATCCAAGGCCCCATATTCTGGGATAGCATGTTGTGAACCACATTACAAGCCACACATAGCCAAACAGTAGTTGGAACCTGGGGAAAGAAGACATTGAGGGACTAAGGAAAATTCCACTAGGGGAAATAGGAAGCTGGGCGATTGTTAAGCAGAGTCTTAAACCAGACCAAGGAATAATTTCACTTTCTTTGACATTCATCACCTTCTCTAGCAAGGTCCCTGGGAGCTCAGAAGGGTCTTGAGTGATCTGGAGTCCCTTGAAAGGTTCTCCAATTTCATACTGTGCAAGGCACTTTTATATCTGTTATCTCATAGTGCTCTGCCAACAATTCCATGAATTTAAAATTATTAGTTATCTCCATTTTGAAGAATAGGTAACTGGAACTGACTTTCTATGAGGTTAAGTAATTTTCCCAAGGTAATAAACATAGCAAGTAGTCAAGCTGGAATCTTAATCCAGTTCTGAAGGTTCAAGGTCAATGTTCTTTTTACTATATGACTGTGCTGGGAGATGAAGTGAAGACCACCTTTCTGATCATAAAAAATGCCAGCATGAGCCAGGTTCCTTCTCAGAGTTTCCCCAGCCCTCAGGCCTCAGCTCTAAATAACAATGCCATCTAATCATTAGAATTTCAAAGACAAAAGCCACAGCATCTCTTTATGATCACTGTGATAAATTAGGTCTCCTATCCTTTATATGCACACTCAAGGACTAGAAGATGTGAAGGGAAATAAATGAAAAATCTGTATATTATGCCCCGGGTAAATTTTAGTTTGTTTTTCACATTCAATTCTTATTTAGTACCTTGGCCTTTTGCAAAGGCTTGAAGGAAGAAAAGTAGTAAGGAAAGGCAGAGAAAGAAACTGGAAAACTAAAGCGGGAAAAGGAGAGCCACATTTTGGTATACTAGCTGGTCGCGTTCCAATGTAAAGGACTGGGTAGCAGGTCCAGATGGGGCCATCGAAATGGATTTCTTAGACAAGGTCATTTTTTTTTTAAGACTTTTATTTATCTGAGACAGAGAGAGAGAGAAAATGAGAGAGAGAAAGCACAAGTGGGGAAGGAGCAGGGGTCCCCTCTGAGAAGGGAGCCTAATGTGGGGCTTGATCCCAGGACCTAGAGACCATGACCTGAGCCTGAAGGCAGACAATTAATGGACTGAGCCACCCAGGTGGCTCTCTTAGACAGGGTCTTGACAAGAAGCTTGAAGCAAGAAATTTTCTCTTCCTACTCATGAAACTCTGGCTCCGAGAACTCTAAACCTCAACAGCAAAGCTCACTCATATACATCCCTCAACGGTTCCAAATCACAGGGAAGGAGGATCAGCTGAGAGTGGGGTGTTGGGGGGGAATCTGGGTTGTAGCTGCATCCAAGCCAGCTGAAAGGGTCTACTGCCTTTCAAAGTTAAAAGACAGGTGTCTTTTAACTTTGCCTGATGTTTTAAGTTGGGAAATAAAGTGAGAACCGGGAATCACCCAAAAGAGCAGTCTAATTATAGACATCCAAACCCACCCATCTTTCAAGGGGCAGTAAAAATGCCACCTCCTCCAGAGACAACCTCCCCTTCCTTATCATTACTCCTGCCACTTCCTTTGAACCTGAGCTCACACACAAGGGTGTCACAGACTTGTACCATAGCAGCAGAGACGCAGGAAGGCAGGGCTGGCGTTTAGACTCTTATTTTTTTTTTCTAGGATTCAACACAAGGGGTCATTAAACTATGGCCCACAGGCCCACTGTCTGTATGGCCCATGACCTAAGAATGTTGTTTACACTTTTAAATGGTTGAAAAGAATCAAAAGAAGAATAATGTTTTGTGACCTATTAAAATGACATGAAATTCAAATTTCAGTGTCCATAAATCTTATTGGAACACAGACACACTCACGTGTATATATATTGTCTACAACTGCTTTCACAGTCCCATCAAGTTGAGTCGTTGTGACAGAGACTGTATGGTCCCCAAAGCCTAAAATATTTACTAGCTAGTCTCACAGAAAAAGTCTGCTGATCGCTGTTCTACACCAGTGAGAACTCAGCAAATGTGTGGTGTGAGGAAAAGAATGAAGTGTGAGGCAAGGAGGAAGTGAGGGAGGAAGGGAGAAAGGAAGCATGGGAGGGAGAGGGGCTGGGAAGGAGAGACGAAAAAAATATATAAGAATGGGAAGTAAGAATAAAGAAAGGAAGTCAAGTCAAGTCAAGTTTAAGGCTTCTGAAAGGGAACAGAGGTCAGTCATTTGGGTTTTCATACGCCACTGGGAGTGAGAATAACTATTTATGTTCGTAGATTTGGAGGCTCTGCCCGTGAGCAATGACACCACTGGGGTGGCATATGAGAAGAAATACCAAGAGGGCAGTGGAGGGACCCAGCAGGAGCAGCCTGGAGCCAAGATCCCAGAGCAGAAAGATAGCGTAAAAAGCTAAAGATTTCCCAAGCTCTCGCCACGGTTGGAACTTCAACCTTTTCCCCCATTCTTCTCGCCCTCCGCCCCTTCCACACTTGTGCCTGTGGAGGGAAAGTGTCTCCTAGCTCCCCATCTACTTGACTTCCCAAGCTTGTCACCATGCCTTCTGCTCTTGCCATCTTGACTGCTTCTTAGCAAGCTCTCCGTCCACCTGTGTCACTGAAGCCTTCAAGTTCTAGTGTGAGACATCTGGAATGTTAGACAACCCACCCATCCTGGCTACTCTTTTGCCTTTGGGTTTACTCAGCATGTTCCCTGCAGCATCTCCCACTCAAGATACTCCACTGAACACAGTGACAGTGAAAACTTGAAGGCTGAATTGCCTTTGTGTGTCTGTGGTCTCACAAGGGACGTCCCCAGGGGAGGCATCCTCTTATCTCTATAGCATTGGTAGCTGTCCCCTCTTCTGTTTCTAATTTAGTTTGCCTTCTTTCTGTTTACAAATTAGTCCTCCCAGAGATGCTATGTTCTTAATGTCTTCAGATTATCTGTGTTTGACTTTGGTGATCTTCTCTACTGTATGTTTCCCATTCTGTTCATTTCTACAGCTATCTTTGTCATTTCTTTCCTCTGATTTTTGAGGAGTTTATGCTTTTCTGCCTTCTAAAACTGGATGCTTTGTTCATTAATTTTGAGCTTTTCTTATCTTTTGGTACAAATATTTAAGTCTACAAATTTCTCTCCAGGTACTTAATTAGCTATACGCCACAGTTGGGATAGATAAACTATTATTGTCATGCAATTCTAAATAATTTGTGATTTCTCCTTTCACACATGACTTACTTGGATGCACATATCTTAATTTCCAAACATATGGCTTTTTTTCTAGTTTAATGTTATTGTTTTATAATATAATTGCATTGTGGTCAGAGGATGTGGTCTATGTAGTAATGACATTTTGAGACTAGCCAAGACCTGCTGTGGGGCTCAATTAATGGTGGTTGATCACACACGTGTCATGTGTCCTTGAAAGAATGTGTGTTCTGCAGTTGCTGGCTGCAGTGGTCCACATATATCCATTTTAAAAATCTTGTTAATAACTGAGTTGTTCAAGTCTTCTAGAGCCTTATAATACTTCATCACCCTGTTTTATCAGTTACTAAGAGAATTATGGTAAAATCCCAAATGCTATGGGAGATTTGTCTATTTTACTTAATAGCTCTTTCGATTTTTATTGCATGAATTGCAAAGACAGGATACATTTTTGAATTGTAATGTCTTCTTAGCAATTTGAATTCTTATCATTATGTGATGACTCTTTATCTCTAGTAATATTTTTATCTGAAATTAACATAGTGATCTCAGATTTATTTTCATTAGAATTTGCATGGGGTATCTTTTTCTACCCTTTGGCTTTCAATCTTTCTGTGTGCTTATGTTTTAAGTATACCTTTTATAAATAGCATTTAGCTTAATTTCTTTAAAGTAGTCTTAGGCTTTTGATTTCTGATTAGAAAGTTCAACTTACTTACATTTATAATGATTACTGTTATATTTAGATTTATTTCTACCATTTTATGGTGTATGTTCTATTTCCCTCTTATTTTCTGGATCTCTTTTAAAAATTGTCTTCTATTCCATTTTTTTAGACTAAGTCTCTTTTGCCCACTCTATTTTCTCCATCTGTTTGAAAGCTATATGCTATATGCTCTATATTTCTTTTTCTGTGATTACCTTAGCAATTTTAACATACAGATATAAATTATCAAAATCCAAAGCTGATTTTTTAAAAGATTTTATTTATTTATTTGAGAGAGAGACAGAATGCGTGAGTAGGGGTGAGGGGCAGAGGGAGAGGGAAAAGCAGACTCCCCACTGAGCAGGGAGCCCAACACAGGGCTCGATCCCAGGACCTAGAGATCATGACCTGAGCTGAAGGCAGACGTTTAACTGACTGAGCCACCCAGGCGCCCCAAAGCTGATTAGTAGTATTGTCTCCTTCCCAAGAATCACAAAAACCCAGAACATTTTTGCTTGATTCCCCATCCCAATTCTTAATTATTTTGGTTATATTCTGTTTATCCCACTCCAAAAACAGCAGGTATTATTTGTATACAATTAGTGTTTGCTTAGGTGCCCACCTAAGCTCTCTGTTTATGATTCCTTCATTCGCCATAGGCCTTCCACCTAGGATAATTTTCCTTTTACCTGAAGTTTATCCTTTAGGATAGCTTTTAATGAGGCTATCTGTCATTTAGTTATATTTGTCAGAAATGCTCTTTTTTAGGCTTTATTTTTCAAGATTTTTCTCTACATACAATTCAACATCAAGAGTTATTTTCTTTCAGCACACAGACTATACTATTCCACTTTTGAAAAGTCTAAATGCTATCTCTTGTAAGTAATGTGTCATTTCTCTCTGGCTGTTTTTAAGATCTTTTCTTTGTCTTTGTGGTTTTGTAATTTTTTTTTTATCTCAGTGTGGATTTATTTTTTATCCTCCTTGACATTTGTTAGGCTGTCTGGTTCTAAGAATTTGTACTATATAATTTAGAAAAAATCTCAGTAATTATTCACTTCATATGTTGACTCTTTCCATTCTTCCTACGATAACTAGATCTCTGATCAAATATATGTTAGACCCTCTAATTCCACCCTGCATCTCTCCTAACCCCTCATTTCCACACCCTTATCTCCCAGGTCTGCATCCTTAGTCTCCAGATTGTTAATGCTGCCTCTTCTAGTTCACTAAGTCTCTATTTAGTTCTGTCTACCTTGCTTTTCAACCTATTCAGTGAGTTTTAGGTTTCAATTATTAAGTTTTTCTTCTCTGGAAATTCAATTTGACTCTTTTATTTGAATCATTTTGGTCATTCTTTACAGTTTCTTGCCTTTCTCATATTTTCAGGCTTCCCTTTTATTTCTTTAAATATATTGAACCTTGTTAATTTAAATTATGTATCTGATAATTACAACAATTGAATATTTTACAAGTCTGACTTTGCCTTCAGTTATTTCCATCAGCCTTTATTCGTGGCACCTTGCATGTTTTTGACTGGGCTGTTTATCTGCTTTGCAACTTCATCTTTAGAATATTTTAGGCATAAATTAAGTTGTTTTTCTCCAAAGAAAAAAGGAAACCAATCCAGCCCAGAACTATTTCCAATTAAATTCCCCTTCTGAACTTTTTTTTGGATCACATAGGTAACATGAATTCTGACCTCAAACTCATATGACAGCAAGGTATTAGTTATTAATTTGCAAGGAACATCTCTCCCCCGGCCTTCGCTCAGCAACAAAGGTAAATTTTTATCCTTGCTATGTTCTTCTGCATTTTTTTTCTTATTCATCTTCATACTTATAACACAGCCTTTAAAATCTACATTTATATGGAGGCCTCTGTCAGACTTCCCACACTGAGCAGGGTAGGTTTTAACCTCCACCTTCCCATGTTCCTTTTAGACATTAAGTAAAAATGCAATGTCATTAGGGCTCAGCAGAAACTCTCAGGGCACAAGTCAGTATTGATGGTACTGATTTACCTTTCATATTTCCCACTCTCCCTTCTATTTGGCCTCTACATATTCCTTCCTCTTATGCCACTGCTACAGAACATTAAAAGTTTCTACTTCATGCAGCATTTTTTTTTATTCCAATCAGAGGTGTTGGTCATGGTGTTAGTCTTCCATTGTGCCAAAAATTCCTACTTTCCAACTGACTCATAAGCTCTGGAGTGGAGCTTTAACGCACTCAAAACATGGCAGACTCCAAAATGGTAGAGAGGCAAAGATTAGCATCCATTATACTGAGACATTCCTGAGGTAGAAACAGTTCAATTTCAGTTTCAATCTGGAAACAGGCTCAGATTTATATTTGTGGATTTTTTTTCAATTTCCCCTAAATCCAGGCTCTATCCCTCACGTTGTAGGTTCCCGTAATCTGGCCACTTTCTCCTTCCCTAAACCTGACATTATAGAACTAGAATAAAAGCTTCATTTTGAAAGACTGTTTAAGATATTTATAAATTAATGGAAAACCCTTTCTTTTGCTTATTTTTCTATTCTGTATCTTCACTCCTTGCTCAGAATTCATTCTCAACTGTGGTCTGACTACAAGAAACTTCCTTTAAATATAAAGATACAAATAGGTTAAAAGGAAAGAGATGAAAAAAATATAATACTCTAATACTGGTTAAGTAAAGTGGGAGTAGCCATATTAATATCAAACAATATAGATTTCAGAGCAAAGAATGTTAACCACAGATTGAGAGGCTCATTTCATAATGATAAAATGGTAAATCTGGGGCACCTGGGTGGCTCAGTTGGGTAAGCACCCACCTCTTGATTTTGGCTCAGGTCATGATCTCAGGGTTGTGATATTAGGCTCTGCACTGAGCAGGGAGTCTGCTTGAGATTTTCTCTCTCTGCCTCTCCTCCTGTTCCCACACATGCATATTCTCTTTCTTTCTCAAATAAATAAATTTTTAAAAAAAGATTAATTCAACAAAGGGGCAAATATCTTAAACACTTATGAATTTAATAACTTCAAAATATCTAAAGCAAAATTAATAGATGAAAGGAAAAATAGATAAAATAACAATTGTCAAAAATTTCAATCCTCTTTTTATCAATAACTATTATAAAAAAAGCAGAAAGAGAATCATTAAGTATAAAGAACAGAAAAATATAATCAACCAGTTTGACCTAATTCATATTTATACAACCATCCACCCATGGAAAAACACATTTTCCTTTAAAAAGCACATGGAACATCATTCAACAAACTAGGGATAAAAGGAGACTACCTTAACAGAATAAAGGCCTTATATAAAAAATCCACAACTAACATCATACTCAATGATTAAAGACTGAAAGCTTTTCCTCTGAAATCAGAAATAAGAAAAGGATGCTTGGTTTCACGACCTCTATTCAACATTTTAATGGGAACCCAAGGCAAATTAATTGAGAAAAAGAAATAAAATGTATCCAAATTGGAAAGGAAGAAGTAGATTTCTGTTCACCAACAACACAACTTCATATGTAGAAAACTCTAAGGATTCCGCAAAAACAAAACAAAAAGCAGTTTTAGAACTGATAAATGAATTCAGCAATGTTGCAGGATGCAAAACCAATACTCAAATACCAGCTGCCTTTCAATACACTAACAATGAACAATCCAGAAGGAAATTAACAATCATTATATAGATAGCATCAAGATGAATAAAAATTTTCAGAATAATCTTAACTAAGGAAACAAAAGACCTATAAACTGAAAATTACAAAATGTTGCTAAAAGAAATAAAGAAGACATACATCCCACATTCATGTACTGGAAGATAGTACTGTTAAGATGTCAAAACATCCCACAGCAATCTACAAATTTAATGCACTCCTTAACAAAATTCTAATGCCATTTGCTACAGAAACAGAAAAATCCATCCTAAAACTCATATGAAATCTCAAGAACACTGAACAGGCAAAACATTCTTGAAAAAGAAGGACAACGTTGGAGGTATTACACTTCCTGAAAACTTATTACATAAGGCTACAGTAACCAAACTGCTGTGGTACTGGCATAAAGATAGACACACAGATCAATGGAACATAACAAAAAGCCCAGAAATAACATTTGTATACAGGGTCAAATGATTTCTGACAGGAGTGCCAAGACCATTCAACGGAGAAAAGGAAAGTCTATTCAACAAATAGGGTTGGGAAAACTGAATATTCACATGCAAAAGAATGAAGCTGAACCCTTACACCATAAACAAAAAGTAATTCGAAATGAATCAAAAACCTAAATGTAAGAACTAAAACTTTAAAAAGAAAAAAACAGTGCAAAAGCTTCATATTAGATACGGCAAGAACTTCCTGGATATGACAGTAAAGTACTGGCAAGAAATGTAAACACAAGACAAATGGGACTATGTTAAAATTAAAACCTGTGCATCAAAGGACATAACCAGAAGAGTGAAAAGGCAATATATGGAATGAGAGATTATATCTGCAAATCACGTATCTGATAAGAGGATAACCCTAAGGAAATATATAAAGAATGTCTAACACTCAACAACAAAAAAATAGCCCAATTAAAAAATAAGAAAAGGACTTAAATATACATTTCTTCAAAGATGATACACAAATGCCCAAGCATAAGAAAAGGTGCTCAACATCACTAAGTGTTAGGAAAATGCAAATCAAAGCCACAATGAGCTATCACTTCATACACATTAGAATGGCTATGATAAATAATTTTGTTTAAAAGTGTTGATGATGGCTTGGAGAAATCTGATTACTGTGTACTACTGGTGAGAATATAAAGTGGTAAAGCCACTGTGAAAAATAGTATGGCAATTTCTCAGAAAGTTAAAAACAGAATTACTAAATAATCCTGGAATTTCACTTCTGGGTATATATCCAAAAGAACTGAAAGCAGGATCTCAAAGAGATATTTGCACACCCATGTTTATAGCAGTACTATTCAAAATAGCCAAGAGGTAGAAGCAACCCAAGTACCCATCGAGAAAAGAATGAATAAACAAAATGCATTATATACACAGGATGGAATATTACTCAGCCTAAAAAAAGGAAATTCAACATGGATAAAGCCTGAGGATATTAAGCTATGTAAAATAAACCAGTCACAAAGACACAAATACTTTATGATCCACTTATATGAGGTTTCTCAAGTAGTCAAATTCATGGAAACAGAAAATAGAATGGTCCTTGCCAGGGTGTAGAGTAAGAAGGAAATGAGGAATTGTATAATAGATACAGGGTTTCAATTTTGCAAAATGAAAAATTCTTAAGATTTCTACGCAACAAAGTGAATATCCTTACCACTACTGAACTGTATGCTTAGAAATAGTGTAGATGGAAATCTATATTTCATGCATTTTTTAACATGAATTATTTTAATTATTTAACAATATTTAAAAAACACATAGGAAACACCAGGATAGACCATATTCTGGGCTATAAAATTAATTTCAATGACTTTAAAAGGCTACAATTTGTGAGGTCATGTGGACATAAAAATTTCTTTATGGAAATTATTAATTCCAAATTAAATTTCCTTAATTGATATATTTCTTATAATTCTGATAAATTGTATTTTCTTCAGAATTTTTCCACTTCATAGAAATTTCAGAATTTTTTGGCATAAAATTTTCCCTAATTTCCTCTTGATAACTCTTTTAATATCTATAGAATCAGTATGAAATACCTTGTTTATTCCTGATATTAGTAATTTGTGCCTTCCCCATTTTTTTCTTAATCAGTCTAACTTGGGGCTTATCAGTTTGCAATCTTTCAGAGAACCAACTTTGGCTCTGCCAAATTTCTCTACTCTATATTTGCATTCTATTTTATTAGTTCTTTGGTCTTATCTATATTGTTTCATTTCTTTTCCTTTTTGGGGTCTGGTTTGCTGGTTTTTTTCTAACTTCCTGATATGAATACTCAAGACTGTTGATTTTCAGCCTTTTTTTTTTTTTTTACTGTATGTATTTGTTGTATATCTCTCTAATCACACCTTTAGCTGCATCACAAAAGTTTTCATATATGACATTTTCCTTATCATGCAGTTCAAAATATTTTTAAAATTTTTACTGTAAAAAATAAATTTTAAAAAATAAATTCTGTTGTAATTATTTCTATAACACAACAGTTATTAAAAAGTACACTGCTTAACTATCAAGGATTTGGGGATTTTCAAGTTACCTATTTGTTACTGATTTTTAGCTTAATTTCAGCTCCGGTCAGAGAATAAATTAAGTATTTCAGTCCTTGGGGAATTTATTCAGACTTGCTTCATAAGCCAGCATATGATCAATTTTGGTATATGTTCTCTGTGAATTTAAAAACAAGTTGGTGGAGATGGACAGTAATGATGGTGGCACAAAAACATGAATGTATTTCATGTCACTGAACCACCATAAATGTAAAAATGGTTAAAATGGTAAATTTTATGGCATGCGTATTTTATAATTAAAAAAAAAGTTGTTGGCTACAGGGTTCTCTATGTGTCAGGTCAATTTGGTTCATAACACTGTTTAGAAATTCTATACCTTTACTAACGTTTTGTCTGTATGTTCTACCAGTTACAAAGAAAGGTATGTTAAATTTTCCTGCTATGATCATGAATTTCTCGATTTCTCTTTTGGATTACCATTGAATTGTTTTATATATTTGAGGATTGTTTTATATATTTGGGATTGTCTACTATATGGCTATAAGTTTGGACCTGTTACATCCTGCAGTGCAATGGTGCTTTCGGCATTTTATGCGTTTTCATCTTCCATAATATTTTGTCTTTTTTTTTTTTTTCATAATATTTTGTCTTAAAGTCTCCATAGCTTTATCAGCTTTCTTTTGGTAGGTGTTTTCCTATCTTTCAATTTTCAACATTTCTGTATCCATAAATTTATGTTGTATCTCTATAAGCAGCATATAGTTGGGTTGTTTTTTATAAAGCCCGACAACTTACATTTCTTCAATTGGTACACTATCATTCGTTGCCTCCTTTGGGTCCACTGAGTTATTCCAGACTCCTTTTTATTATGTTGTTATGTGCTCTTTTAGTGTAAGTATATATCTATTTTATTTAGTAGCTACCTAGAGATAAAAATGTACATTCTTGACTTACCAAATTCTAATGTAAATTCAGACTTTCACTAGTTCCTGGACAATTCAAGTGCCCCCAAATACTTTAATTCCGCTAACTACCCCCCAAAATTTATATGCCACTGTTAAAGTGCATTTTAATTCCATTTATTTATTCTTCCCTCATGACATTATTTTAGAGTTACTATTTATTTATACATATACACATATTTACCCTTCTCATTTCTTCTATATTCCCAACCTTTACTATCAAATTACTTTATACTCTCTCTTAATATAGATCTGCCAGTGACACAACCTCCCAGTTTTTGTTTCTCTACAAATACTTCCATTGTGCCTTCATTTTTTTTTTTTTTTTTTTTTTTTTTTTTGGATATTCTCACTGGTATAGAATTCTAAGTTGTCACTTTTTTCCAGTGCTTTTAATATAACATTCATTTACTGCTAGCTTCCACTGTCATTGTTGAAAAGTCTATTGTTAATCTCTGCCTCTCTGCCTACTCTTAGGAGTTTCTCACTGTCTTCTGTTTTCAGCAGTTTAATACTACAAACAACTGTATTATATCTATTCTACTTCAGGTTCATAGTGCTTCTTTAATTTGTGACTTGATATCTTTCATTAGTTTCAGGAAGCTCTCAGCCATCGTCTCTTAGAACATTGCTTCTACCCAATCCTCTCTTTCCTGTCCTGCCAGGCTTCCAATTACACATGTTACATCTTCTGTCATTATCTCTTTTTTTTTTTTTTTTCCTCTTTCCCCATGTCCTTCTTTTATACCCAACGCTTTATTGTGAATATTTTCTTTTGACTGATATTACGGTTTTTTTGTTCTCTCTTGCACTCTGTCTATGCACTGTTAACCCATCCACCAAGTTCTTAATTTTCACTGTATTTTAAGTTCTAAAATATTTGTGTATGTATGAATGTATGTATGCATATATGTGTTTGATACCCCACATTCTCAATCTTTCATTTCTTATCATATATCAATATATCATGGTTATTTGAAAATTCATATATGATAACTTCATTATCTGGATCTCTCTGGTCTGTTTATATTACATATTATTTCTCTTAACTTCTTATCACATTATATTTTCATAGGCTTGGTTACTTTTGCCTGAGTACAGAACACAGTATATAAAAAATTACTGTAGTAATTTCAGGATCGGGAATATGATGTTTCCTCCAGAGAGGATTTATATTTGCTTTTGAAAGATGGTTACAAACATCAGCATTCCTAGTCCTCTTATTCCAACAGGAAACTGAGGGGGTATAGCTCAGTGGAAGAGCATTTGACTGCAATAGGAAACTGAGAAGATTTGAAGTTGGGTTTCGATCCCTGCAAGTAAGTATAACATCAGCTTAATCTTAACCCAAGTTGAAAAGCTCGTGTTTTTCCAGAGTTCTCATTCTTCTGCAGTCCCTGAACTCGTATATTCCCCCAGTATTGTGAGACTGCCAGGAGCTATGTCAGGCTTCTCAGCCTCTGGGTAACCTCTTCCAGGATTCCAATGGCCTGCCACTGGGGAACACTGCTCCAAATGCTGCCCTTACCTATCTAGGTTTCATTACTCTCCCAGGTCTTGGCCCTATTAGTTTGCACTATCTTATCAGCTCCACTATGCCTTTCAGTAGATGTTTGTCACACTTTTTCCAGCTTTTCTAGTTGTTCTCAGTATGTTCTCAGGGGATGGTTGTCCAAATTACTCAGCCCTCTATTACAGAAAGCAAAACTCTGGACAGGAAATGTTTTTAATGCATCACTAATGTTAATTACATTTCCCTCACACTACCTAAGCTACCTGTGCCATCCTTACATATTTTCAACCCCTTTGTCATCCACCCCTCAACTACAACAACAAAATCATAGTCCAGGTCTTGGATAAAAGAAAAGCTTAAAAATTAATGATAATCCTAGGGGCGCCTGGGTGGCTCAGTGGGTTAAAGCCTCTGCCTTCGGCTCAGGTCATGATCTCAGGGTCCTGGGATCGAGCCCCACATCGGGATCTCTGCTCGGTGGGGAGCCTGCTTCCCCCTCTCTTTTTGCCTGCCTCTCTGCCTACTTGTGATCTCTCTCTCTCTCTCTCTAAAAAAAAAAAAAAATTAATGATAATCCTTACTTTTGTCAGCAACTTCACATATTGTTAAATCTCATGTAATGTGACAGCTTTACCATGTATCATACTTTAGGCATGATGATACTGATGTTCCAAGAATGGAATTAATTTCTAAGGCTATAAAACTACAGCACAGCCCAAATTTGAACCCTGATCTCTCTGACTTCATGTTCGGATCCCATGTCACTAGATAACAAAAGCTCCTAAAGGGATAGTGACCACCTAGGTAGGAGCATGGTGAGAAGGTAGAAGCAAAACGTCTCATTCTCTCAGAATCAGGAACACAAAACTCGTGGAAAAAGCCCCTGGAAGCAGCTATTTAGTAGAAACAAGAGAATTTCTTTAATGAAATAAATTCAAAAGATGCAGAGAGTATCATCCAGCTTCTCCCCCTGCCTAAACAGAATTATCCTTGCTGCACCTGGCTAAACAGTTTCAAGGGCTTCCTGATGAATCATTTCATTAATGGAACCAATTAAATATCTAACAATATCCCTTTTCTTAGGAAGCCAGATCCTGGTGCAGGATGTATTACTCTTAGAGGTAAATCATGGAGAACCTTAATCTTGTGAGATTAAGATCCTCCGAATGGCCCAGCTCTTTGCTTAAATAAGACTTTGTCTATCCCCAAATATCTTTATAAACTCAGTTCCTTGATCACATACTATATACCAGACATGAGTGACAGGAATACAACACAGACCAAAATAGACAAAGTTCCTGTTCTCATGGAATTTATAGTTTAGTGGAGAAGAGAGGTTTCACAAATCCTCACGTCTGTTGTATGCTGGTAAATGTTTTAAAACCAGCTCTCTGGGGGAAAGGGACGGCGTGAACTCTGATTTGTAGCATTTGCCCATTTCTTTAATGGAAAAACTCCCACCGTGACTGATTTCAGGCTACTAAGGTGATGTCACTAAACATGGAGTTGGGAAGAGAGGTACACAGTCAGCTCTCCTAAGACAGTATACCAGAGACCATAATAAATGGAAATGAGATATGTGTTCTAAAGCAAAATAGCCCCATTCTACAAGATATAGAACAAGGGAATCAAACCCAGCATACATGTTTGTGACAACCATCCTTGAGGCAGTGATGCTTTGCACTGAGATGTGAGGGATGAGCTGGTGTTCAGCAGGGAGAGAGTGAATAGGAGAGATAACCTATGCAAAGCACACACAGCCCACCTTCCACCATGAGTGGGGTGGAAAGGGAAAGTTCCACGGGAGGAGTTAGGAGGTCTGTCTCCATTCTAACCCATTCTGGTCTGTTTCCTGCCTGATCAGTCCTTTAGTTTCCCACTACTGGCCAAAGCCAGAGAATGTTTAACCCCCCCACACAACAAATTCACTTGAAAGCACTGGGGAGGATATTCCTCCCATTGTGGGAGCATAATCCTGGGGCTAGCAGCCTCCTTCCTCACTATTTGCATCAAGTTGACTGAAGGCAAGAGAGTCTGGATTTCAAGGCCCTGGCGGCTTTGTTCAGCAATTCTCAGCCAATGACACAGCTTTTCCCCTAAAGTTTAAGATACATTTCCTTATTAAACTTTTGAAAAATGAGAAAAATCATACAAATGGAGAGAGGGAGGGAGAAGAGAACAGAAAATGATTGCACATTGAAATAAATATGCTACTTGAGAAAATTATAAGTGCCTAAAAACAGGAGTTTATAATGAAAGTGCCTTCTCAAGCATAACTATAGAATCACTATTCCGATATGAAAATACAATAAACTGTCCTATTAAATCTAAGGAGTTAGATTTAATAAGATGGGTGGTATATTAAACTAATGCCAACTGATTATTAAAGATCTTTTTATTGAGGATTTACAACTATGTCATCAAATAACTGAACAGTATTCAGGTATAATAAGACCCCTATGAGAAACTTAATTTAAAGTAGTGCAAACAACCAAAAACATTATTACAAACAGACCATGAAAACTTGGAAAATAGATAAGAGGCAAAAAACAGCCCATCAAATTATTGTCAATAGTGGGGGCTGAGGCGATGAGGGAGGACAAAATATCATTTACATGTGAGTCAACTAAATAGCTACTCAAAAGCAGTATAGCTTGACAGAATGGCACACTGCATAGGTAGATGTGCCCTCCTCTGGGAGCTGAATGTTCCTCCACTTTCTTTCCTATAGAAAGAAACTTAACTTCTTAAATGTGCATTTTCTGTTGTAAAGAAATCCTGGATTTCTTAGAAAATCGTTCTGTCTTGCAAAGTGAAAGCGAGCTTCAAGAGGAAAAGGATCTTGTATCTCTACCCAGAGACCTACAATGCTGCTGAGGGGTTGGGAGAGGAAGAGGAAGAGGAGAGGGCTCAGATTGGGAAATGGAGAGAGGGGAAGAGAGAAAGAGGGAGGGGGAGGAGGAGGAGGAGAGAGATGGAGAGGTGGTGAGAAGGGGAGGGACGGGAAGGAGAGACACTTGCCTAAAAATCAGAAACAGTTCTCTTCCTGCGTTTATGCCTCACACACTGTGGGACATCAAATAAGCTCTTACCAAAATTTAGGCTTCATTAGCTTCCTCATAAGTCAAATTAAAGAGTTAAGCTATGAGATTTCTTTGTTCTACTCTCAAGACTAGTCCTTAGGTCCTCTTCTAAAGTGCCAGGGAACAGAAGAAAAACCTTCTCAGAGACTAATAAAACTCTCGTGGAGCATGAGAGAGGGAGACTGAGACCCAGAGAAAGAGAGAGATGGGGGAGGGAGATGAACTGAGCAATAACAGAGCGTGTTGGTTCCTGTGGTCCTTTCAAAGCCGTTACCCTCCAGCCTCCCCACCAGCTGGGCAAGGAAAACTGCAGGGAGGAGGCAGCTGAGCTCGGACTCGCAGGGCGGCTTACCCATGAGCGAGCTGGTTGCAGGTGAAGGCGAGATGTCTCCCAGCTCAGTGCCAGCCCGGTGTGGGGGGTGGTAATTTTTATGCACATACAGGACATTCCAAGCCAGGAAGCACGGACAAGTGGCTGAAGCAACAGATGAGAGCACAGCTTCACAAATGGCCCCTCGCTTGCCTCTGGCCCACACCACGCAAAGAGGACGCTACAGAGAGTAAGCAAAAAAGGGCCCAAAAAATTGCACTATTGACAAATGACTCCATTTCTAGTAGAGATTCAGACACCTTGTCCTTAGTCACAAGTGACATCTAATTTGGCCCTAAAATACTCGCCTTTACATCTTTGGGACTTGAGGCTTTAGGTTAAGACACGTGGATGTCCATCATAAATCTGGTCTCCTTCAGGCCCTGTCACAGAACCTGGACCACCACCAAGGAGCAACACGGCTGCTTCCTTTTCCTCCCAAAAGGGTTCGGTGAGAATAAAGAAATTATCTTTAAAACATACAAAGCAATCCCTCAGCATAGGTAGGAAAGAAGTCATCAAAGTTATGAATGGGGGAAACTACCAGAAGAAAACTGAGGAGAAGGGAGAACTGTGTACTCCTCTCTCTCTCCATCTCCCCAGTATTTCACCGGCCAGGATCACAGGGGTTCTATACTGTAGAGGGACATCCGTCAACACTAATCAATACATGCAGTGTTAGTCATGGATGATAAATTTGAAAGGGATTATAACTGTAAACAGTGATCAATAGAGACTTGCTCGAGGAGACAGAGAGGAAAAAACAATCTTAAAATGTTACATGGTTAATAAAGTTGGGGGGAGGGTCGGTCTTAAACAAAATTCCAAGAGACCTACAATGTTCTACCTCCTTCTCTTACGGGGAGGCAGGATGGAAGGGGGAGTGGATAAAGAATCCTCCCCCAGAGTTTTTCACAAGGCAATTGCCACTAAAAGGGTACATTATTAATTTACAGCATATTTGCTGATCCTTCTGGTTGGAAGGCACATTCTCCATTAGCATTTGGTTGAAGATTTGTTCCTGGATCCGAGCTGGCATCACTCAAAGCCCCCAGAGTATAGCTTGCCCTTTCCCTACATCGCCTTCCGCCCCCTTTCCTCCCTCCTGTCTCTTCTCTTCTCCCCTCCTCTGATTTCACCCCCGGCACATGACTGAGCAGTGCATTCACAAGCGTGACATCCCTCTCTGCAAACGAATATATCCTGAATCCAAGCAAAAAGGAAAAAAAACGCTGGGAGCCTCCACTGCACACTCATAGATGAATGGAACTATCTGTCTTGTCACCGGGGGTCAGAGCGAGAGGTTACCCTGAGTCTATACCTTAGCTTCTCTGCTGACGTTTGCAAGCAACTTCCTTAAAAATAAAACAAAATAAAGAGTGAAAAAAGGAATCCTGCCACATCAAGCACTTAGCCGGTCCCTCTAGAACCCTCCCAGATTGTGTCTTCTCACCACCTTTGGAGTCACAGCTCCAGGCCTGACATATAAATTTTTTTTCCACTGACCTTTTAGTGTCCTTTCTGCCAGAGTGTGTAAACCATAAGCTGATATATGAAGGCAATTTTTAGTGGTGCCACTTGTATCTGAGTGATTGCACACACTTTACGTTTCTGGCCTGCCACCCCTTCCACCTTTCGAAGATCTCTCTATTTTCTTTTAAGGGAACTGCAACAAAGGTGAAAGCCAGTTTAACTGCTTCAAGACTTTGATGGCCAGAGGCACCTGTTTGGGGGATTCATAACTGACCAGGGCCCATCTTCAAAGCTGGAATTTTTCTTTGCTGCTTTGGGGATCAGCAGGACAGTAATAATGGGGAAGAGAGGTTAAAGTGGCACTTCTTCCCGCCATCCCCCCAGTAACAACCAAAACAGACAGATACCAAAGCTAAAGCCTTGTTGAAGACTCAGAGGACATGCTATATTTGTCTCCATAAATTCTAAGAGCCGGGCCCCTGGGGGTGGAGGAGTAAGTGGGCGTAAAGCCAGAGAAGTTACCTAGCTGGCAGAATCACCACCCTGCCATTGTCCCGTCACCCCTTGGAAAGCCTAGGCTGCTGTTTTTCCTCAGCAGAGCCACAGGGTCAGTCCCGCTGGGCTCTGAGACATGCCCTGGCCTTGGAAGGGAGATTATAAGAAACACAAGAAGAGCAGCATTTACTCTTCTTATTCCAGGCTGGAAAGGAAGATTCAGAAAAAGCGTACCATCCACCACCACAACCTCCATGACAGTACATGTTCTTGTCCTTGCAGTAGCTCACAAGGGACCAGGCATCAAAGTCTGAAGTTAAGAGGGTCCTATCAGGTGATGTGATGTACCATGCTGAGGGAGGAAGTATGAAAAAGAGTAGGCCTGAGTTTGATGAAGCTAATCTGGTCTACTAATATCCTCCACAGAGGAGCGGCACTGATGAGTAAAACCTGCAATGGGAATGTGGCTCCTAGAAGACCAACTTCGAGACCACCCCCACCAACCGTGCCACATTGCCCTTCCATTGGCAACCTCGGAGGATCAGAATTCAATTTTGTTAAGTGTCCCAGTGGGTCCCTTTCACTGGAGCATGGCCCAAGAAGGCTTGATAAGAACGCCCTACCCACCTCAAGTAAGACCCACGGTCACTCTCAACCACTAGGCCCCAATTATCTCTAGAGATTACGACTATCTAGGTAGCCAGTGAAGATGACCTTCACTGAAAGACCTGAAGATGATCTTAAAAAACCTTCACTGGGCTCCTCACCTTTAAGGCCATGTCCTTGCCAGAACATCTAATAATAACATTCTGAGATTTTAAAACTTTTTTAACACATTTAAGCAAATTCTAGTTTACTTTTCTCACTCAATATATTTGAATGTGAGTAAAAAGAAAGCAAAGAAATATAGCTACTGTCTGGGAATTGCCAAATTTCTAAAGACCATCCGATGTGGGTCACCGTCTGTAAGAGAAAAAGGCTACTCAGACACTCTGAAGCACTGTGGCCACTATAAATTGTTATACAGCTGTGCCTCCTCCACAAAATTCTTGGGGAGGTGCTCAAAATTTGGACATGTGTTTAGAACTGTTTCGAGTATGTGAAAATCATGCATCACATGTGTGGCGGCTGAGAAAAGGATGAGAAGTTAGGGACTGACTGTTGGCCAGAGGAGCAGAAGATAAGGGGATGCAGGAGGATGCAGGCAAATGGTCAGTAGGCACGTGGCCCGTGTCCGACCTTGCAGAAAGGAGACAGCTCCACAGACAGACCCATCCAGTTTCCTTTGCCAGGATGCTGGCCTGGGCACCCAATGCAGAAAAAGTGACCAAGTTCTACCATAGGGCCACCTGGTGGGAACCAGAGAGGTGGAAGGCCCAAAACATTCCATAGAAAAGGAGTGCTGGGAGCCACGGCATTCCTCTGCTTCCGGGCCAAAACACCATCTTGACTGAGGATTCTGGCTCCAAGAGCTGTTGGGAGCATGGCCAGTGGCATCCACGGATGCCAAGCACCAAGAACTCCAGGATGGTGAAGTGCTACTGAGGATTCCACCTTGCACAACCTCTTAAAAAGTATAACAAGGCTTTGAGAGGCACTTCAGTGGAGACTACCAGGAATAACAATGATGGCAGCCCCAGGTATGGACTTAGGGTGTAATTTCAGTAGGAGTATTCTGGACTAGCCCTGCCTCAGGGTTGACCTGGGAATGCCTCCAGTGGGCAGCTTTGGGGTTGGCCAACCTAAGTTTCAGGGAATAAGAACCTTTGTGTGTCAAATGCAGAGCTGGGGCAGCTAGAAACCAGTACTAAAGAAAAAGGAGCCTAATGTTCATCTCAGTCAAGATAGGTAATAGATTTGCAACCCTAGGAGGAACCACTGAGGGACAGACTCCAACAGAGAATATTCATTAAGCAACTGACCAGTCACTGAGCCAAAAAACTTATATATATTACCTCAGTTAAACTTAAAACACTGCAGTATTTTAACTCCATTTTACGGACAAGTAAATTGAGGCTCAGAGAGCCTAAGTCACTTATCTAGTAAGTGTCAGAGCCCAGAGGTATCAATCTCCAAAGCCATTGCTCTTAACTACACCATATGCCACTTCTCAGTGATCTCCCCTATTAGCCTTTCTCAAACAGAATGGGTGGGACCCAGAGACTGGAAAGGAAAAATGATGTTCTGTTCCCTTGAATTCTGGACCCAAACAACTTTTGGACTGTTATGAATGCTATGCTATTGGCAGAGTGGCCAATGGTAAAGATCAAGATTGAAGAAGGTCAAGAAACTGAGATATTTTTAGAAGATGTATTAACAGGCAAACTCCACCAAAACTATTCGGAGGACACAGCCTTTGACTGACTTATTTATGCCATTCTCATGCTCCTATCTTCAAAGTGATGGCTTTGTGCTCTTACTCGTCACTGGGTAGTGAATCTGAAAGTTCTTCCTGGCCCAACTCAGTTGGCAGAGGAGGATGGAGGAAGGAGGAAGATACTGCTCACAGAAGGGCTATCCTCAGAAAAATTCAGAGGCCGTGTTCCCAGTGGCACAAGGGAAAGTGCCCCATTCCACCGCTTCCCAGAGAATCCCAGAGGCTTGCTCTGGGCACTTTTCACAACTTGAGTGACAAGAGGATAATGCAAACAAGGGTTAAAAAGTCCCTTGTCCCAGAAGCAAAACCTTGCCTTACGACTCAAAAGCGACAATTCAGCAAAGACTTCCTATTCCAAAAATCAGTTCATGCATTCATTCCCTTGTTCATTCATGAAATATTGACTGAGCCCCTTCCCTATGAAGGGCACCATGCTAGGGCTAAAATAAACCTTGCCTACCTATGAAAAACCCACAGCTAATATCGTCCTCAATGAAGAATAACCAGAAGCTTTTCCTCTACAGTCAGGAACAAGACAGAGGACGTCCACTTTCACCACTTTTATTCATCATGGTACTGGAAGTCCTAGCCACAGCAATCAGACAGCAAAAAGAAATAAAAGGCATGCAAATCAGTAAGGAAGAAGTCAAACTTTCACTCTTTGCAGATACATGATACTCTATAGAGAAAACCTGAAAGACTGCTAGAACTGATAAATTCAGTAAAGTTGCAAAATACTAAATGAACGTACAGAAATCCATTGCGTTTCTATACACCCATAACGAAGAAGCCAAAAAAGAAAATAAGGAATCAATCCCATTACAAGTCACCAAAAACAGTAAGATACCCAGGGATAAACCTAACCAAAGAGGTGAAAGACCTGTACTCTGAAAACTGTAAGACACTAATGAAAGAAAATGAAGATAACACAAAGAAATGGAAAGATATTCCATGCTCATGTATTGGAAGAATAAATATTGTCAAAATGTCTACACTACCTAAAGCAATCTACACATTTAGTGCAATCCTTTTTCCAATACCACGAGGATTCTTCACGGAGCTAGAACAAGCAGTCCTAAAACTTGTATGGAACCACAAAAGACCCTGAAGAGCCAAAGCAATCTTGAAAAAGAAAAGCAAAGCTGAAGGCATCACAATTTCAGATTTCAAGTTATATTACAAAGCTGTAGTAATCAAGATAGTATGGTACTGGCACAAGAAGAGACACATACATCAACAGATCAGAATAGACAACCCAGAAATGAACCCACAATTATATGGTCAATTAATCTTCAACAAAACAGGAAAGAATATCCAATGGAAAAAAGACAGTCTCTTCAACAAACTGTTTTGGGAAAACTTGACAGCCACATGCAGAAGAATGAAACTGGACGACTGTCTTACACCATACACAGAAATAAATTCAAAATTGATTAAAGACCTAAAATATGAGACCTGAAACCATAAAAATCTACAAAGATCACTGTCTTACACCATACACAGAAATAAATTCAAAATTGATTAAAGACCTAAAATATGAGACCTGAAACCATAAAAATCCTACAAAGATCATAGGCAGTAACTTCTTTGACACTGAATTAGCAACTTCTTTCTAGACAGATCCCCTGAGGCTAGGGAAACAAAAGCAAAAATAAACTGCTGGAACTACATCAAAATAAAAAGCTTCTGCACAGCAAAGCAAACAATTAACACAACTAAAAGGCAACCTACGGAATGGGAGAAGACATTTGCAAATGACATATCTGATAAAGGGTTAGAGTCCAAAATATATAAAGAATTTATAAAACTCATCATCCAAAAAATGAATAATCCAATTAAAAAATGGGCAAAAGACATGAATAGACATTTTTCCAAAGAAGATACACAGATGGCGAAGAGACACACAAATAGATGCTCAACATCACTCATCAGAGAAATGCAAATCAAAACCACAATGAGATATCACCTCAATACCTGTCAGAATGGCTAAAATCAACAACACTAGAAACAATAAGGGTGGTGAGGATGTGTAGAACGGGAAACTCTCTTGCACTGTTGATGGGAATGCAAACTGGTACATTCACTCTGGGAAATAGTATGGAGGTTCCTCAAAAAGTTAAAAATAGAACTACCCTATGATCCAGCAAATGCACTACTAGGTATCTACTCAAAGAATACAAAAATACTAATTCAAAAGGATACATGCACCATGATGTTTATAGCAACATTATCTGCAATAGCCATATTACAGAGCGCCCAAGGGTCCATCAACTGATAAATGGATAAAGAAGAAGTGGTACAGATATACAATGGAATATTATTCAGCCAAAAAAAAAAAAAAAAAAGGAATGAAATCCTACCATTTGCAATGACATGGGTAGAGCTAGAGAGTATTATGCTAAGCGAAGTCAGTCAGTCAGAGAAAGACAAATACCATATGATTTCATTCTTTTGCACAGTTTAAGAAACAAACAAGCAAAGGGAAAAGAGAGAGAGAGGCAAAACAAGAAACAGACTCTTAATTCTAGAGAACAAACTGATGGTTACCAGAGGGGAGATGGTTGGGGGGATGAGTGAAATAGGTAATGGGGATTAAGGAGGACTTGTCCATGATGAGCATATGAAGAGCACCGGGTGATGTATGGAAGTGCTAACTCACTATATTGTACACCTGAAAGTAATATTATACTGTATGTTATCTAACTAGAACTTAAATAACAACATTAAAAAAATTCAAAAAATTAAAAAATAAAACAAACCTGGCCTCCATCCCATGGAGCTGACAGTTTCACAGGGCATTGAGACATAGCACAGAACCACACAAGGCAACATGAAACTGCTCCTGTGAAGTGTGATAGGAGGGGCACAGGATGCAATGAGAGCTCACAATAAGGGGATGTGACTGAGTCAGGGAGGGGGGACTCCCTGATGGGTGAACAGAGAGTTGAGGTTGAGGAGGAGACATCTGGGTGAATGGGGATACGGAGAGAGTTCCAAGTAGAAAAAACAGCATATGCAAAGTCCCTGATGGAGGGAGGGGAGGGTGGTGCATGGCAAGGATACTGTATAGCTGGGAGGCAGACAAAGGAGGAGACGTGAGACAAGACTGGAGACACATGCTGGACATGCAGAATGTTAAAGATTGAGGTCTTGACTCTAAAACCAATGGAAGCCATTGATGAGTTTTCAGCTGGTGGAGGAAGTGATGTAACGGGACTGCAGCTCAAAAACATCATGATGGTTTATGTGAAGAATGAATTTAAATGAGATGAGAATGAAAGAGGAGAGCCTATAAGGAGCCCTTTGCCAGATCTTGCAAGATTATGGTGGTTTGGACCAGGGTATTCAGATGAAGAGAGAGCCAAGTTATTTGGGATGTAATTCAACAGATCTAGGTAAAGAGTTGATTAAGGGAGATTAGGGAGGTGAAAGTAACAAGGATAACTTGTAGTTTTGTAGTCAATGTGGCAAATAATTTCTCCTAGAAAGCAGAATTATGAATCCCTTCTGTCAGAGATACCTGAATTACTTCAGAGAGAAAGCACCGATGCTGCTGGGGGAGCCAGGGAAGGATCAAAGGGATGTCTCAGAGACCTATATGGATCCATAGATCCACATGCAGCTTGTTTTTCTGCCTCTTCTTCTCCTCCCTTTCCCTCTCCATCATTGGTGCACATCAGGATGCTTGGCACCAGGTGGATACTCCACCGTAAGGGGAAAAGAGAAATCAGAAGACCAGCTCCACCAGGAATTATAGGTTTGCCCTTCAACCAGTCTCATGACCTCTCTGCTCTTCAACTTCAGGTCAATGAACTGGATTCACGGTGCCCAGTCCTTCTTGGAAACCTAAATTTCTGGTGCATCTACATGGCCACTTGGGGTTTGCACCCCAACATACACCTCTCTCCACTTCATTCCATCCCAAACTATCACCCTTATTACTCTTTTTGGTATATTTACCTGTTGGGCTGTTGTAGCTTTCCTTTGGGGAGAAAAAAGAAAATCTTCTTCCGCAAAAGAAAGGTTTGAAAACCACTGAATTATCCACCTCTAAGACAGGCCTCAGATTCCTGAATAGAATAAAAATTCTATTTTCTGCGTCCTAAATGGAAAGGACAATAAACTTCTGGAAGGAGAACCTCCTAGATGGTGGCTCTCCACCACAGGGGATCAAAAAACAACCACCACCAGGTATGAAGCAGCTGCTGTAGCACGATTCCCCTTGAGGAAAGACTCCCTACTATCTCTGCTTTCCATGACCTTCCAGCTACCACCAAACCTCACCCTCTGGTCTCCCACACACCCTCATTAGGGCCCATAGTGAGGCAAAGGAAATAAGATGATCTAGAGTCTTCTGCCCCTCCCTCCCATGACGCACTGTCCTGTCTAACCAACATCTCCAGCTTTTAGGAGAAAGGTTTCATTACTGAGAGCAGCCAGGAGTCAGAGTGGCTCCTGACTGATACTGTCAGTCAGATGAAGAGCTCTTGTGGCAGAAACTGTCTTTTCTTCATTAAGTTTGAAAACATGCCCAGGGCTAGTCCGTGATCGGCTCATCAATAAATGGAAATATACTGAGAGATCCAAATTTATGCCAGACTTAATCCCCTGTTTTCACTCACCTCAGTCTGAGGTCTGAAGAGAAAGGGAAAAAGGAGACATCAGTTCTGGTGTGAGGCTCTCCTCCAGATGGGCCAGCCTCCAATCTGTGGGATAGAAAGGTCTTCCATTAAACACAGAGGTCTTCCACCTCTGATTTTTTTCTAGGACGATCAGGGGAACTGGTTCTGAGGAGGAGATGCTGGCAGAGCTCTGAGTATGTCACCAATGAGTCAGTCACGAACAATCTCCTGCAATACGGCCCCCAGGGACTTTAGGAAGGTTGAAGGTGGTAGGGATTGGGTTTATCAAAATACCCAAATATCTCTGCAAGACTACAGGACAAGAGGCAGGCATTGCTAAAGGGCTAGCATACAATGGAGAAAGGAAGTATAAAAGGAAGTAAGGAAAGAAAACCACCACTCAGGAAAGCCAAGCAAGATATCCCTTAACCTGCCTTATGAAATAAAATTAAAGAGAGCTCTACTTTCTGCCATCGAAACCAAGAGAATAAGAGAGACCAAAAATAAAAACAATTTTAAAAAGAGCAAGCACCAAAACTGCCATCAAGCCAACAGGCATTAGCTTAAGAGCTCTAACCTGTGGGTTTTCAACAATTAACTTTTAAAGTGATTGTTCACCAATCCATCTTGATTTCATTACGTGGGGTAATGTCAATATTGGCAGGCATTTCCTAAAATTCCGGCTGCGCAGAGATAATGCCATCAATGCTGAGGGCCTGGCCCATGAGGTAAGGATAGAGGTAGGAAGCTTTTCTCATATTATTTGGCTCAAGAGCTTCATTTTCTTGCATTTTCTTCCTTCTCATCACCAGGCTTTACTCTTTCCTTTGCCAAGCTGCATTACTTGTCATTGAACTGCAGCCTCTTATGGCAGTCTTACAGAGAAGCTCAAAAGGCAGGAGTGACCAGCCATGTTGTGTCCTTGAGTATACTACTTCTGTTCTCCCAAAGTCCTTTCGTCTAGGAATTCTGCGCCTCCCTGGTGCTCATTTAAACATTTTATGTCAGGGTATTGTAAATGTCTTTTTCATCATTCTATTCAACAATTACTAAGAACCAATCATCATTCATTCGTTCTTTCAACTAACATTGATCACTTACGATGAGCCACAATCTTCTTTTTCCTGTGTGAGGATGGAAGAGGGAAACAATTCCAAAACAACACTAATGGGGCATCATGTGACATCCTACAAAGATCAGAAGGTCAGGGAAAGCCTCCCACATGAGGTAAAGATTGAGATGCATCTGAAAAAAGAAGTAGGATATAGCAGAGTGTATGGAGCAGGAAAAGGAGAACATCCAGGCAATAGGAGAACCATGTCTAAAGGCCCAGTGGGCAAAGAAGCAGAACATGATGCATTCGAGGATTCATCCCAGTAATAAATTACATTAATGGAGCACTTACTCTGTGCCAGACCCAATGGTGAGCACTCCACAGATATTATTTCATTTAGTGTTCATAATCCTGGCAGGTGTGTATTATTAATTACTCTTATTTTCAGATAAGATATTAAAGAAGTTAATTTCCCAAAATCAAGGAAATTATATATGATCTGAACTGTTGCTCTGACTCAGGAACCCATACATACTACTGTGGCAGACAGCAGAGGCTTAGTTAGAGCACAAAGTATGATAGGAGAGATGAGTGGTATTAGAAATGAGGGCTAACAGGTATACAGGAACCTTGCAGATATACCAAGGAGCTTGGACATTATTGATTAGTCATTCAGAAGCCATGATAAATTTAGGCAGAAATGAAAGATGATTAGAATGATCACTCTGGTGGCAAAGCAAAGAATCATGATAGTGAAAAAGAATGAGAAAAATTATTTAAAGAGGTATTTTAACCAAGGGAACCCTTTCTGGTTTATCACCAGAAGCTCCTCTACCCCCACTTTTAAAAATATGAAGTGAAAAGCACAAGATTTTTTAAAATTATAAATGATACTACAGACTTTGCTTCCAGCCAAGATTGAGTAAAAGAGATTGGATTTATACTCTTGGCTGAAAAACAAAAAAAGTAGACAATATACATTAAAAAAAAAAAAAGAAAACTGGTTTGCAAAACACTGGACATCCGGCAATGAATATCAGGATCCCTGAGAGATGGGAGACAAATGAGCTGATCCCCACAAATGGCCCAACTTACTGCCTAGAGAAAGTTCCCAGGATATGGTAAAAGGAGGGGGACCCACATGGAACCCAACAGTCTCCCTGAGTTGAAGACATGGATCTGGGAGTCCTGAAGACAGTTTGAGTTTTCAAGGCAGACTAGTGGAGGGGAGATAAAGGCATACAGAGATAGAAAACTCTAGAGATCTTAAGAAGGTCCCCCTCTAGAGTTGAGTACCGATGTGTGAGGAAACCATTCAAGACTGAGGAGGAAAAAAATCATTTGAAAGGATTAGAGATAAAAAGAAACAGTGCCTCTTTCCACCAGCCAAAGTGCAAAAATCTCCTAATTATACAAACAGGGATTTTGCCTCAGTAGTGGAGAAAATTAACCCTGACCGCACAGCTCTGATCCTGCTTAACAAAGCATAAGAACAGCAAAATACTGAAATACTCAAACTACTTCGAAGAATTTAATAATGTCCCAGGAAAAAAAGCTCAAATATTTATAGGAATACTAAAATATATAACACCTAACAAGGAATTCTCAATATCCATTTAAAAATGACCAGGCATGCAAAAAAGCCAGAAAATATAGCCATAATCAGAAGGAAAAAAATCAATAAATTGAAATTGACTCAGAATTGGTACAGATGGTGGAATTAGTAGAGAAGCACATTAAAAGAATTACTAAAACTGTATTCCATATGTTCAAGAAGGTAGGAATACTTCAGCATGTTAACTGAGACATGATAGATATAAAAAAAAGGACTAAATCTAACTTCTAAAGAGAAAAACTACAATGTCTGAGATGAAACATACAGCAGATTAGACCAAGAACAGATCAGACAATGCAAAAGAGAACATTAGTAAACTTGAAAATATAGTGATAGAAACTTTACAAAATGGAAAAAAAAGAAAAAGGAACAGAGAAACTCTTGAGTTGTGAGACAACTTTGAGGACAAATATTCATGTCACTTTAATTTCTGAAAGGAAAAGGACAAAAACAGTATTTGAAGAAAGACTGGCTGAAAATTTTTCAAATTTGATGAAAATTATAAACCCACAGATCCAAGAAGCTCAACAAACTCCAAGTACAAGAAACATGAAGAAAACTACACCAAGACACATCATATAATCAAATGTCTTAAAACCCAATGATAAAGACTCTAAAAAGCAGCTAGAGGAAAAAAAAAAAAAAATACATTACATCCAAAGGAACAAAGGTAAGAATGGAGGCAGATTTTTCTTTGAAAACAATGCAAACTAGAATACAATGGAGTAACATCTCTACAATACTTAATGGGAAAAATCTGTCAACATAAAATTCTTTACTTTGTACAAAAGGCAAAATAAAGATTTTTTCCAGGCATTTAAAAGATAAAAGAATTCATTATCAATAGATCTACATTACAAGAAATGTTAAAGGAAATACTTCAAGCAGAAGGAAAATGATAGCAGATGTAAAT
The DNA here is from genome assembly GCA_028534135.1 of Potos flavus. NCBI lineage: Eukaryota > Metazoa > Chordata > Mammalia > Carnivora > Procyonidae > Potos > Potos flavus. The sequence continues at coordinate 54,000,763 of CM052885.1, read as the reverse complement.
CTGAAACCACACAAAGAAATAGAGTACTGGAAGCGGTAACTAAATGGGTAAACATAGATTTTTTTAACTTATAATTTAAATTACTTTAAAAGATCACTGACTATTTGAGCAAAAAAACTACAAAACTATTGTAAGGTTTATAACTTACATAAAAGTAAAATTTATGATAAAAATGGCACAAGAGCCAGAGGAGAGAAATGGAAATACACTGTTGTAACATCTTATACTATACATAAAGTGGTGGATTATCACTTGAAGGTAGACGGTGATAAATTATGATGTGTACTATAATCTGGGCATAGCTTCATGTTCACAGGACAGGCTGTTTTGTGAAGGAAACCCATGTGGAGTACAGAAACACATGATGCAGCCAAGGTTCACAGTGAGGTGTATACAAGGTACAATGTGGCTGTAGCCATTTCTGTCCTCCATCCTTCATTTATACATCTGATTCCCATGAGGAAGAGCTCACTAGAATTTGATAATGATAGGGTTACCCACAAAATGGCATCATGAAAATGTCACCAAATATTCTTCTAATTTATCTTTGTTCTCCTTGATCAAAATATTACAATTTGTTACACTATTGTGTGAATTACATTTACATTTTATCAATTAAAGCTGATTACACTTGTACTTGACAGTTCTATCATAGTTCTTATGACTTCAAATTTTCCCCCTTTGGAAAGGTAGGGGGCAGCAAGACGTGCCTTGTTATAATTATCTTAAGGGAGTATAATCTCTCAAGAAGGTTTTTTGGAAGGGGTCTCTACTGTTTGACTTATTTCAACAGTCCAGATACCTTTAAAATGGCAGAAAATCTTTGGATGGGCCTAACTCTGGCATTGTTGTCATGTTGTTTTTCGATGCCAAGACCCTGTGGACAATAATATGTTGATTTTTAACAAGTCTGGACAAAGTTTAGAGGCTTCTGTTCTCCCCAACAAGATGACAATGTGTTGGTCCAGATCCAATTCCTGATCTCATTCTGGAAAGGTGAGCTGTGCTCTTCAAACAATGATCTTCTCTTGAAGCTGCTATCAGGATATTCAGCAGCAGTGCCCCAAAGAAGGACCTGTATACCTCTAAAAGGAATTATGTGAGATTTCTCATGACCTAGAGAGGCCCAGAACAATGGTAATTACTGCTGACAGAAGCATTTTCCTGTTGACAGACAGAATTGGCTAGTGTGCTATGTCAGGTGCTAGGTTATTCAGTGTAGAGTGCTTTATATTCTTCTGTTGTTAGATGCAGTGTTCTACAAAGGTCAATTATGTCGAGTTAGTTGAGAGTATCGTTTAAGTCATCTATATCCTTTTGAAATCTTCTCTGTGTAAGTTCTATTATTATAAGAAAGTACTAAAGTATCTTGATTATAATTGTATGTTTGTTTTTTCTCCTTGCAGTTCTATCATGCAGTTTTTGCTTCATGTTTGGAAGCTCTGTTATTAGTTGCATAAATGTTTAAGATTTGTTACATCATTATTAAATGACCCTCTTTATCCCTGGTAATATTCTTTGCTCTGAAATCTAATTTATCTTATAATAATACAGCTACTACAGCTTTCTTTATATTAGTGTATAATATCTCTTTTCCATCAATTTACTTAGAATGTATTTATGCCTTCATATTTAAACTAGGTTTCTTGTAAAAAGCACATAGTGGGTCTTGTTTTTTATCCAACATGTCCACTCTGTCTTTTATTTGGTATATTTTGACCATTTACATTTAATGTGATTGTTAATATGGCTGGGTTAAATCTACCATCCTGCTGTTTCATATGTGAATGCTGCTTTTTTGTTCTCTGGCTTAAATATTTTTATGATTCCATTCTATCTCTATTGTTGATTACTATGTGCATACAAATCGTTTTGTTAATTTAATAGTTGTCTAGTCTGCCAGCATAATCATTTTAATTTTTCAATTAAAAAAAGATCTTCAATCATGCTGGTAAAAGTAAAATATAACTGGGAATGCATTTATACATTTCCGGAATCTTGAACTAGGATCTATACTCTATTGAAATTGTCTTATTCATGTAACTATTCACATAAAGACTTAAACACTATTAAAATCTACTTGGAGGCCAATTTGCCCCAGGCAAAGAGCAGTCAGTGAGTCTAAGATAATGATCAAGAGATGAATACAGAGGATGCAAACATCAATTAATGAGTTAGAGACCTACTGTGTGTCTAGCATGGAGTACTATATCTATCATTTATGGAATTTTCACCACAGCTCTATGTGGTAATTATTGTAAAATTTCACAGATGCATAAAGCAAGACCCAGATGACAAGTTATTGAGCAAGTTTATACAGTAACGCAAATAGCAAACAGGAGAGCACACACTAGAACCCAGATCTGCCTGACCTAAAGCCCATTTACAGACAATAGCACCGATGACCACCGGATCCAGGACAATTATCAGAAATGATGCCCCTAGCATCTAACAGACAGCAACTGCCTATCACCAAATAAGTGCTCAATCAGTATTTGTTGAATGAATGAATAAATAACAAGGTACGAATGTGAGGACAAAGATGGACTCAAATACTGCCTACTTCATTACAATGTCTGTGCTGATCCTAAGGATGTCTAGTCATAGGTATCTCCTTTTATAAAACCCTGCCCCAAACCCACCCTTAACATGCCACACAATTCCTTCGGGGGTGACTCTTAAATCCTTCTTTCCTCTAGAAAAAAATTTCTGCATTTCCAATCTACTGGGGAGCCAATAAGGACCTTTTTTCTTCAAAGCTGTGATCAATTCCACTAATGATAGCTTAGTTAAAAAAAGAACAACTTTTCAAAAGCTAGTAACTAGCTCTAGATATAATCATGCTAAGCTATATGCTTAGCATCTATAGCCACATGCTGGGCCTGGTACTACACCAACTGATAGAGTAATTGTAGATGCAGCCTGGTTTTCAGTTCAGGCCTACACTCAGTAGGACTTCTTGATGAGGAGGCAGAATTACTTAAACAGGATGAAACTTCTGTTCTCAAACCACTTTAGGATTGATTTTTAAAAGTTGATGTGAATTTGTATGTGGAACAAGACAGACACCAAAGGCATTCCCCAATGTTACCACACAGCCTACAACAGGATCCCTGACAGAGCACAGGAAGTAAAGGGAAAATCTAAGCCAAGACCTAGGCTGACAGAGTATTTCAGGTCTCCCAAATCAGGGTGTGAACCCGAGTTAAGAATCAGACAAGAGTAGGACCAGTCAGGCTCTTGGGGCTGCCCTCTGTCTCCTTTCTAGGAGCATGACTCTATTCTCAAGATTAGACACAGACAGTAATCCACATTTGCAGGACATCTAGGTCATAACATTGGTTGCTAGAGCTGCTGCAAACTAGGATCTCAGTGCAGTGGAAAGATGACCCACCTGTCCAATCAGGTGCTCCCCTTTACCCCTGATTTCACCACTCAGGACTCAGAGCTATAACCAAGCTATTATTTTTAATAAAATAGTAATCATCTCTCACATTTGAATAGTGCTTCTCAACTTATAAAGCACTTTCATTTCCATTATATATCATGGACAAGGCCAAACAGGCCTGACATCAGAGCAAATAAACAAAAGCAAGAAGCACTTGGGGAAAAAAAAAAAAAAAAAGCCACCTTGAGTACAAACACTGAAAATCCAAGAAGAAAAGAAAATCGAAAATTAGAAACATAAACCTATAACCATGGCCAAAGAGGAGAGAAACAAGTGGATCAAGAACCTACAGAGCAAAGCAGCATACAAATTGGAGCAATCAATATGAATCACAGGAAAACCAAAGCTACAGATCAAAATCTAAACCACACCGGCCAATTCTGAAATAACCACTTATGTCTCTGAATATAGGAACAATGCGACTTCTCTGAGATAAATCATTGACACTAATTACCTGCAAAGATTTGGTGAGCACACAGCCCCTGTTTTGTTGAGGTAGCAAGGCACTGTAAGAAACCTTAACTCAGGCAGAGTGTTCATTCCTGCATTGTTTTTCTAATTTTTTTCTAATTCTGTGTCTCTAACTCAGCATACTCACTCCATCCCAGTTATCAGCAACACTTGTTAAAGACCTATGGTGCACACTGCTGGGCCCACATATCTCTGAGTTTTGTCTCTCCTGTAGAGCACTGTGTGATGGTACCAGATGATTGTTATTTTATTAAATATGAAAGCCTTTTACAAATATAATATAAATACACCATAAAATATAAAATTTAAATATTTTATTTATAAATAAACATTTATTAAATGTTTATAAATAAATAGCTCTGAGCCTTCTTGCTGGGATCACGGGCAGAGGGGAGGAGGGCCTGGTTGGGCTGGGTCATATTTGTGGACAGAGACAAACTAACAGTGTAATAGCACACATCAGTTTACTTACTTGTAATGATTAGAAAGGGGGAAAAACCTGGCCTCTCCAGAAACCATCCTGGTGGGGTCATCTCACAAAAATGTTCATGGTAGAACACTTTGGCTCTCCATAATTCAATTCAAAAGTCAAATTTAATTCATTCAGTTTAAAATGAGAGACAGAAAAAAAAGAAAAGAAAAGAAAAGAAAAGAAATAAATGAGAGACAGCTCAGGCTGGAAATTAACCAGAAGCTAAATTATTTATTATATAGGGTAATATTATTTAGAGGTCATTCGATAAATTAAAATGGGCTATCAACCTATAGCTGGCTGATGTCCTTCAGCAGTCTAACAAAAAGAGGATTATCTGTGATAGATTTATCAATATTTGTTCATGTCACCTTCTAGTATTCTAATATTCTTAAGAATGGTTGGCTTTCTAAGCATTTTCTTGCTAGTTTGTTTGAATGGTGTGTAGCATTGAGGTTGGGGTGATCTATATTTAACTGCTGTTAGACTCAATCTCCTCGTTTTTAAAAAGTACGCCTCATAGAACTATCACAAGGATTAAATGAGATAATGCACATAAAACAAACACCTTAGTGTCCAGCACATGTTGGGCATCTGGAAAATGTTTCTGTCCTTTTTTTTTTTTTTTTTAAATCCTGTTCTTGGCTAAAAAAAATCAACATCAGTTTGGCATGCCCCAGATCTACATGATCACCAATTACAAATGAGTAGAAAGCCAGAGAGGAAATGTCTATAGTTATATTTACATTGGTACATTTCTATTGCCTATGTTTATGGTGTACATACAGACCGGTCTTGAATTTTTTATAAAATTTAAGGTTCCTCAAAAGTCAATGATTTTCTTCCTTACTTCTTTCATAATTCCCTTTAAAAACTAGTGTATCTCGTTCTTAACGAGTACTCAATCATTGTATTGGGTATATTTACAATGTGTGCACACATAAAGCTGCATTTCCTGTTGTCTGTAGTCATCAGGGAACGAGCTATCTATGCTTGTAAATATTCCTGATAACTGAACCGTACTGTATTATAAATATTCCTCAGAATGTTGAGACAATTTTAGATGGAGACATTTCTACCATTTCACACATGTCCTCACCTTTTTATACCAAGTTCACTACATGCATCTTGATCTGCTGGTTGCTCAGAAACAAGGACTAAGTATTCCAAGATTAGCCTGTGGTATAGCTATGCCATCATGAATACTGAAAATGGGGTTTCTGCACAAATGTCCCATCTCCCAAGGAATAGCCATTAGCTACAGCCCCTGCATTTGGAATCATCTACTTGGACAGCTCTTTTTCTATATTTTCTGGCTCTTGGTCAATATGATGGTTCACTGTATGTGTCAACTTGACTGGGCCACAGGATGCCCTGACATTACATCAAGCATAATCCTGGATGTATTGTCCCTGAGGGTGTTTCTAGATGAGATTAACATTTGAATAGGTAGACTGCCCTCCCTAATGCGGGTGCGCCTTATCCAATCAATTGAAGATTGAAATAGAACAAAAAGTTTAATAAGACAGAATTCTTCCAGCCTGCTGTTAAAGTTAAAAGACCTTGGTCTTTTCCTTCAGACCAACTGAAAAGTTCGCTCTTGGTCCTGCCTGCTGGGTTTCACATAGAAACTTATACCACCGGCTCTCCTGGTCCTCAGTCCTTCTGACTCAGCTGCATTAGCTGGGTCTTCAGATTGCCAACTGCCCATCTTGGCACTTCTCAGATTCCATAATCATGTGAGCCAATTCTTTATAATATATATAGGATATATATTTTATTTATTTATTTCATATTTCACTTTATGTAATTACATAATAGATTACTAATAGATTTACTTTATGTATTATATAATAGATTAATAAGTATTAATGTTGCTATATTTTAATATATTACTACATTATATATTTATTTTTATTTATACTAGATTATATTATATTTGTTTATAAATAAATTTATTTATGTATTATAAAACCTGCTGGTTCTGTTTCTCTGGAGAACCCTGATTAAATACAGTCATGTACCAGACCTAGACAAGAGCGATCTTTGCCCTAGACCTCATAATTCAGAGAAGACTATCTATCACAAGCAAACAAAGTAAAAATACATTTATTAAAGAAGACACTGGCACCTCTGTCTTTCGAGACCCAGAATTCATTGTTGCCACAGCACAACCAGTAACCCTGAACATCCAGTCCCATGATCAGCACTGTTTAGGCCCCAGGAAAATCTCCACATCATTCTCCCTATACTCTCAAAACAGAAAACAGCTGTGTTTGAATGCCATGAACATTTAGGGTTGCGCTACTGTTGACACTGATAGAGATACTACTTCAGAATGTGGGAAAATTGAGCATGAGAATTACTTGGCTAAAGAATAACGTATAACCATATGAGTTATCTTGTCAAATCTTTCCTCTTAGATAGCTTGAATTCAATAGATTCTTGCATAACTTTGGTTTCCCAGCAGGGCTGAGCATTCTTTTCATGCTTTTCTTTGTGTCCCAATTCATGACTTCAGAGGTACTCATGAATAAGCATGGTATTCACAAGAGTTGCACAGTGTGACTAGGGAACATTTTGCAATATTCAACAATGCGCACTACCCTTAAATTTCTGTATTTCTATAAATTTAGGTGTAACATTCATGAAGCACGATACTGAATCTTTAGCTTAGCAAATAGATGGACATTAAATGCTAAAATTAAGAATAATTTTATTTTCTTAAAAATAAGATTTAATGACATTTTCAAAAATTAAATTTCAAATGTCAGTTTTATTTATATAACTTCTTTTTAAAATCTTAATGCCATTACTTATAGTTTGCATTTTGTATTTTATTGTAATAATACTTTCAAATATTTTAGAAAAAAGTAACTTTTCAAAAGCATACATAAATATGAAGTTTTCATTTTATGTTTAATGTGCATTATTTTTATGAAAAAGATTTTCATTTGTACACTTTTATTACAATTACAGTTCTTATTTCTTAGACTGCTACTGTTAATAGAAAACCAAATGTCTGAAAATCTTGATTATCATCCTGTGTGATTTTTGTTAAACCTAAAGAAAACAAAACACATATATGCCTTTATTTTATTACTTAACCAACATCATCAACCATAGAAATAACTATGAAATGACTGAGATATGCACAGTAAACAATTATAAATTCTCTCATCTTTGATTTTCTGCCAAGCTTCAGTCATATAACAAGAACAACTTTAAACAGTTGTCAGTTTCACCATTAGGAAGGTATAATTGTCAAGGTAGAAGGATAGACATATTTTATGTAATAGTCCACTAGTTTGATTTATAACTATAAAATATTTAGACATATGTTACATGGCTCTCCATTTTCACTCTTACCTTAGATGCCAAAAATATGAGGAGTAAGGCTGTGGCCATATTCCCAATACATCTAGGTTGCCCGATAAGTAACCTTCAAGGCTGAGGTGTGACTTATGTACATATGACCACACAAGTGACATTTTTTTTGTTTTGTTTTTTTAAGTTCGAAAAGAGACATATTGAATTTGGAGGTCATGAAAATATGGGGAAAATTCAGGCAATCAGCTAGTACTTGAAGCATCAATTATGAACAGGTGAGAGAGAGGATGCCAGACATTCACCATTGAGGCTGCTATCTTCTTGACTCCTCAGGCTGCCTCTGTGTGATATGACACAGGGTTAGCACTATAAGCCTTCCCCACCAACCTGCTACAGAGGCTACAATTCCTAAGAGTCTCCGATTGAGTCATGGTAAGCTTTAGGGCTCCACTCAAAATACAAATGTCCATGGTAGATAGCACAATAAAGCGTTCTTGGTCACTAAGTCCTCATGTTTATTTGTCCATTGGAATAGAGTTCACTGGTTCCCTGGCAATGGGTCCAGGAAGGTGAGGAATGGGTATCTTGGTGCTTGAAAAAGAAACACAAAAAGGGCAGGGGTTGGGGAGGTGGGTATGTGATGGGCCAAAGGGCTGAAAGGCAAATACTACCTACTTCATAATTACTCCTTGGGCTGGCCCACTTCCTTGTTCTTAATCACCCTATGTGGCTCTCTGGCAACCCAGATTTCCTAGATATGGTTGCATTTTTAGAAGGTTGGTGGGTCATCAAGAAGGAAAATGGTGAGCCAGAAGCCCATGGGTGGGTAAAGGTGTAAATACTCAGTTACTCACTACCGTGAGTCATCTTCTTCTCAGAGAAGTCACCAGATTCTAGTGCTTCTGTGGCCTCCATCTCTGAGGAGAAGTAGGCACACTACTATCGAGGCCTCCCTGCAATAAATTCAGGTATGGTGCTTAACTCACAAGAGCCCATTAGACCTGATTCGCAGAGTATGGGAAGAAGACACATAGTGCCTCTGAAAGAACACTGAAATGGGAATGAGATCTGAGTCTTCATCAACTAGATGCATGATCTCGAGTGAGTGGCCATATTTCCTTCTGCCTCAGTTTCCTCACAAAAAAAGTGGAAAACAATGTTGCCAAAATCCGTTCTAGCTTTAACATGCTGGAGAGGGGAACAGGGAAAGCAGCGACAAAGGCTAGCAGGCGAAAATAACATCAGGCTGGTGTCCCAGCTGGCCTGCCTGTTTGGGATGTACGGGCCAATGGAATAATGGAACAGAGTGTAACCTTGCCGCAGCCAGTCCCAGTTAACTAAAAGAAAGGGAAGTCATAATTTTTTGTGTGCTTTTGTTTTGTTTAATTCTACAGGAACTCCTTTTCTGGGGCTATGAATTAACCCCAGAAAAGGGCTTTTTTAAGAGAGGGCTCTTTTTAAGAGAGAAATAATTGACACATAACATTATATTAGTTTCAGGGCCACATAATGATTCAATATTTCAATAGAAGACTGCAAAATGATCACCACAGTAAGTCTAGTTAGCTGTCTAGTTAGCTAACATCCATCACCAGAGTTACAAATTTTTCCTTGTAATGACAACTTCTCAGATGTCTCTTAGCAACTTTCAGAAGTGCAATACAATATTATTAACTATAGTCACCATGCTGTACATTATATCCCATGACTTACTTTATAACTGGATGTTTGTACCCTGACCATTTTAACCCATTTCAGCCTCCCCCTATCTCCCACCTCTGGCAATCACCAATCTGTTCTCTTTGAGTTCAATTTTGTGTACTTTCCACACAGAAATGAGATTATACAGTATTTGTTTTTCTGACTTATTTCACTTAGCATAATGCCCTCAAGGTTTATCCATGTTGTTGCAAATGGCAGAATTTCTTCTTTTTTAATGGCTGAATAATATTCCATTTTGTATATATACCCCCATCCACCAATGGACATTAAGGTCACTTCCATGTCTTGGCTACTGTAAATAATGCCACAATGAACAAGGGGTACAAATACCTTTTTGAGTTAGTGTTTTTTTGATTCCTTCAGATAAATACTCAGAAGTGGAACTGCCAGATCATATAATAGTTCTATTTTTAATTTTTCGAGGAAACTCCAAATTATTTATGATAGTGGCTATACCAATTTACACTTCCACCAATAGTGCACCAGGACTTCCTTGTCTCTAAATCCTCACCAACACTATTATCTTCTCTTTCTGATAACAGCCATTCTAACAGGTGGAGATGATGCATCTCATTGTGGTTGCAATTTGTATATCCCTGATTAGTGATGTTGAATACCTTTTCATGCACCTGTTGGCTATGTGTATGCCTTCTTTGGAAACATGTCTATTCACATCCTCTGTCACTTTTTAACTGGATTGTTTGGGGTTGTTGCTATTGAATTATATGAGTTTTTATATATTTTGAATATTAACCTCTTATTAGATATATAATTTCAAATATTTTCTCCCATTCCATAGATTGCCTCTTCATTTTGTTAATGATTTCCCTAGCTGTGCAGAAGCTTTTTAGTTTCCTACAGTTCCATTTGTTTATTTTTGCTTTTGTTCCCTTAACTTTTCGTTTCAAATCCAAAAAAATCATCACTGAGACCAATGGGCTTAATGCTTCTGTTTTCTTCTAGGATTTTCATGGTTGCAGGTCTTACATTCAAATATTTCATCCATTTTGAGTCAATTTTTGTGTGTGTTATAACATAGTGTCCAGTTTCATTCTTTTGCATTTGGCTGTCCGGTTTTCCCAATACCATGCATTGAAGAAACTGTCTCTTTTCCCACTGCATATTTTTGGCTCCTTTGTCATAAATTAATTGACCATATATATGCAGCTTTATTTCTGGGCTCTTTATTCTGTTCCATTCATCCATATGTCTGTTTTTATGCCAATACCGTACTGTTGATTACGATAGCTTTGTAATATAGTTTGAAATCAGGAAGCATGATGCCTCCAGCTTTGTTCTTCCTCAAGACTGTTTTGGTCATCCAGGGTCTTTTGTAAGGAAGTCATACTGTTAACAAAATTATTTTATCTCTATTTATCCAAGTGATTTGTATGTCCTTAAAACCTCTAGGATAAACAGGACAGAACATCTAATAGAACTATGAACTCCTAACACCTCAGAAGAAAAGATAAGGGACCTCCTCTCTCCAATTTTGTCTCTGGTTTGACTCGGCCTCCTCTGACTAAAATCAACCCCTATCAGAGAAGAGCTTTGAGTCCCAGAGTCTCACCTAGGCGGCAGCCTCAGTATCTTTGCACGCTGAACATCTGACCACTTGATTTGGCCACTAAATTTGAGATAGTGAAAAAGAGCGTTGGCCTCATTATCCCTGCATTTTCCCATCTTTATACTACAAACAGAACCATCTGTTTTCTTCTCTGATACACAAAAAAGGGCTTGAGAATAAATGAAGTAGCATATGTAAAAGAAACTCTCATCCAATAGATTATTGTCTGATCTAATAAGAGACTACCCCCAGTGGTAGAGTAAGACATATGGATGGGTTTGGGAAGAAAGAAGAAAATAGTGGAATGTTTGAAGGAGATAAAGAACAAGTCTTCAATAGGACCACTGAAATGACAGAGTAAACTCCCACCCCTGGCCAGAAATAGCCCTAGAAATAAGCAATAAGGTGAAATTTGTCATTTCCAACTATTTAGATGCCGTTACTTTTCTCCTGTATGGTCCAGAGCTCTGCAGTTCCAATCACTCTTCCCTATGCTCACTCTATAACCTGTATTCTGAAGATAGCTGCTAGGAAAATGGTGTAATTTGTACACTAAATCATGGATGATTGCTGTGAAGTAAACTTACCTGCCCTTTTAAAGTTACCTTCTCAAGGCACACCAGCTTAACTCAAAGTAGTGACCAACACTCGGGATTTCAGATACAGAAGATGGTATCTTGACAATGAGGGATCACTTTTGCCACCCCAACTCACATAATGTATAGGATCACCCAATTCATCCATGAAAGGGTCATCTGTTCCTAAAGACAGTCTGCGAAGAAAGTCTGCAGTCTGGGAAGAATAGACAGCTACAAAGGTCTGGCAAAACTGGATACTTCAAAGCATAAATATGTACCTTACTTCAGTTAATCCTTATAACAATCAAGGAGGGTAAACATTCCTATTCAACAGAAGAACCAATGGACGCTTGTAGGTAAGGAAGTATCTCCACGGCATAGTGGTCAGCACATGTGAAACCTGGTTGCAAACACATGCCTGTTACACCTCAAAGACACTAACCACTATGCACAACACTTCTTAGAAGAAAATATGCCCTGAGAAACCAGACCCATATATATGAGTGGTCTCTGACAACTTTTTCTTAGAGTTCCAAGAGCTCTAAGAGCTGTTCTTGAGGTCTAAACTCTATGATACTACCCTTCTGCTTTGCTTTTACCATCTGGATTTATGACAGGGGAGGAAAGTTAGTTCACTCGATGCCTCTAAGAGTTCACACTTGCTCAATGGGCTTGTTTCTGTGAGAGTACCATACCAGGAGATAGAAGGGACGTGGAAGGCAGGGAAAGAGAGAAACTGCAGTTAGGAAGAACAAGAAAATACCAAATGCAATCCTTTACACCTCCAAAGCTTTTTTGGACAGTTTCCTCTCTCTTGGCAAAGCACAACCTAAAGCACAGAATTATCCCTTCTGGGAGCTTATTCTTGATAATGGCTCCATAGTACACTATATGGCCCTTAAACTTGGCAGTATCCTAGACAACGCCCCTTGGTCCTCCTCTCATCTATGCATGTGAGAGATAGAGATTAGTATTCAGGTCATTGGAAAGACAGGCCCCTCAGAATCCAGAGTTGTTAAGTGCTTTGTCTAAGGTCACGCAGCAAGTAACTAGAAAAACTGAGATTAAACCCAGATTTCCTGACTGCCAACCAGATTCTTTCTAATCACTCCTTCAGCTTCTTAAAAACTATATGGCTCTGCATTCCACTCCTATGAATTTTCCCAATAGAAGGTAAAATGTGTATTATCCTACACAAAGACTTGTACACAAATGTTACGGTAGCTTTATTATATAGGCAAAACTGGCAGGGCCCCAAATATCCATCAAGAGATGACTGGACAAACCACTAGGGTTTACACATACAATATAATATGTCTCAGCAATAAGCAAGAACTACTGAACACAACCAACATGGATGAAGCTCAAAATAGTCATGCTGAGTGAAGGTAGTCAGTGAAAAAGGGCCATGCCACCTGATTCCACTTACATAAAGCTCTAGAAAATGCAAACTAATCTATAGTGACAGAAAGCAGATCAGTGGCTGTTTGGGGATGGCATAGGGGACCAAAGGAACAAGAACAAAGGTTTACAAAGAGACACAAGAAAACCTCTTGAGGGATAAATACGTTCACCCTCTTCATTATGGCGCTGGTTTCACAAGTGTGTGTAATGATCAAAAGGTATCAAGTTGTACAATTTTAAATATGTAGTTTATTGTATGTCAATAATACCTCAGTACAATTGTTTTTTAAAAAAATACATGGCCCCACTTGGGCTTAGAATAGGCAATTCAACCATGTCTCACTTCACCCAACCCCAAAAGATGATCTCCTCCCTTAGGCTTCAGTCTGTACCAAGGTTGCTGCTAATGGGATGATAGCAAGATATCTGACCAACACTGATGAATGATGATTATAATAGCAATATTAGTCTTCTCCTCCTCTTTAAGAATACAAATTTAGGGTGACTGCAGCTTCCCTCTAGGCAAAGGGTTTCCTTTTTTCCCTGCCTGGGGAGCACTTAGGAAAACAAACAGAAGCACTTATCATTATTCTTCTTATTAAATAAGCCTAGTAAACATTTGGACCAGCCTTGCTGATTTAAGACAGATGTTTCAATGGCAGAGGGCTGGAAAATACAGAGAGAGTAAAACGGAGAAGCAAAAGGGAAGGGAGAGGAGAGAGGAAAGTGGGTGCTGAAGAAAGGAGACACAGAAGGACCAAAGCAGAACTGCAAAGGCCCTACGCAATGCAGCAAGCAGACTGCCAGGCTGCAGTGAGCTGTTCAACACCATCGAGCTCCTGCTGGTCTGCAGCAAATGTCCAGAGCTCACCACACAGCCCTGCTGCCTTGGGATTTGACATGTCATGGGATTTTTACATCTTTGGTGGCCGTCTTTGCCCAGGATGGGAAGAGGAGACCAGCCCTTTCCCCTAAGAATCCTCGAGACCTTTCCTATCCATACCCGTGAAAGTAAACTGAATTACAGCTGGGCCGCCCCCACATTCTTGGCCAGCTCAGGGACAAATATGCAACCCAAGACTCAGGGCAGGACCCTTGAACTGGGTTGTCAGGAGGAAGGCATGAGGTCAAGCTGAGGGAACATTTTCTGCCCCTACAGCTGGGTTAAGGAAGAACTGGTTTAAAAGTGGTGGATTCCCTCTGAAGAGACGCCAAGACTCCGCCCTGGAACTGTCCCCTCCAGAGGAGGGGATGAAGCTCACGAGATGGGAATCCCTGGCCAGGAGCCATTCTGTTTTTGCTAAGAACTTGTCTGGCAAAGCTGTATGTAATGATGGCCTGTTGCACAGGAAAACTTCCTGCCTGTCAGTGACCCATCACATACCAGGGCCGGGACTCTGAAAATGCAGGGCTTCGTGAATTTGGGGTGCCAGTATTTCCTGCATCACAGACACTCAAAGTGGTCTCTTAAGAGAAGCAGGTAAAATCACTGGTATTGCTTATTACACTGTAGACAACTGCTCAATCTGAATCTCTGCGGACACTACTGGATCATCTGCATTTGAACGAGCTTCCTCAGATAATTCTCAGCCATGCCAACAACATTCAGGGATCACTGTCCTTCCAGCTTAGAAAGCTGGGAAACTGGTATCCTTCTCATGAGCAGCTCGCTATTGACTTTTCTCAGTTTACAGGAAGGAAAGGGAAGCTTCCCTTTTATTCCTTGATAAAATAATCAAGACCTTTCCTGCAGTGAACATTTCTCACAAAAGGTTCTCCTGCATACTATGCTATACATTCCATATCACAGACATAAACGGGCAGAAACTTTCCCTTTCAATTATTTGCCATTCCATGGAAAGGCACATAGGAAGGCCAGCAGGCAAGAAGCCAATGTATGCTGTGCTGTGAGTCAAGGACCACACAGGGCTTGGTCTTCCCATCTGTTATAATCCCAATTCATCCCCATAACAGACCGTGGGCTACGAGTCATTACTCCTGTTTTATGGTGGAGTCTAAACACTCTTGCCATATATTTCCCCTAACCCAGCAAGGCTTGCTTCTCCATACTGCAACGACTATAATGTCATCAAGGAAGGTTCGAGGCCCAGAGAATCATTGAGATTCAGACAGCATAATCCTATTCCATCCCCCAACATCTCCTCCTCAAAAATCATTCCACTTCTCCCAGTTCCAAATACCCAGCTTGGGTTCCATTGCCCCTGCTGGCAAGCCTCTCTCCTTCCCTCCAACATTCTGGGCTAAAAGGTTCCCTCCAAAGGATATGTTGTGACCCACACACAGCCCAGATCTCTGGGGCTGGAGGGGAGACCCTAGGAAAGAAGAAAGTCATACCTGTACCTGAGTCACTACAACATGGAACACAGCAAGACAAACACAGCATGTCCAGTCACGTCCACGCTGGCTTTGAAGCTGGCATTTCCAGAATATGTGTCATGCTGTTTTCAACCAGGTGGGCCTAGATGTCTTGGCTCGACATGTCTCAACATGAGCCCCACCTCCAGCCCCACAGGGATACCTGTTCTTTGCCAGACAGCAAACACAGTTGAAGGCTTTCATATCTCAGAGACAGCTAGGCCTAGGCTCAAGGACCTGATGGCCAAAGATGGTTATGGTTCACCTGGAGGGATGAGAACCTGGCTCAGCAGCTCCACTCTGGTTAAGAGGAAACAGGAACTGGAGGCATAGAGGCTCCTCTGCTCCTCCCTGCAAGGTCTTCATCTGTGAAATGGGGATCAACTGGTGCCTTAGTGTGGCGTCCCCCAGAAGCAGATTTTGAGAAAAGGATTTGGGCTCAAATATTTATTTGGGAGATGACTGCAAGAAACACAAGTAAGTGAGAGAAGGAAACAAGACAAGGAGGGGAGAAGAGCCAGGACGTGAGCCAGTTATCCTGGTGGGCAAAGAGGTTCTATCTCCTGAGGACCTTCTTAGGTATATAACACACCTCAGAAATATACCACCAAAGGATGGAGAAACTGGGGTATATATCCACCAACTCTTACCCCTTATTAGTTAAAGTCTGCCCTTGGGGGCATTAAGACCCCTATACTTTTAGGCAGTCTTACATGTGGGCAGAGCAAGCTACTACACAGAAGAAGAAAAATCCTTCTGGCAGAGAAACCAAGAAGCATGGGGGCGTGAGGTAAGAAGGTAACAGTGGGCATAAGGAATGTCCACTGCATCTATAGGTGACCTCAGAGGTGGGACAGGGGAAATGGTTAGGACAGCAATAGTATCTGCTGTACTTATCATCCCCATGGGGTAGATTAGACAATGTATAAAACACATAGCACCGTGGCAGATAGGTACATGTGCAAGGAAAAGCATTTATTATCATTATTATTATCATCATCATCATTATTATTACTACCTTTGGGATTTACATCACTGTTCACAGACTCTCCTTAACCAGACTGGGAAAACAAATGTCTCCCTTTAGCCTAAACTGAAACTGCAGGTTTTATGGGACCAACACCTGGTCAGGCTGAGGTGTGAGGGCACAGAGGGGTTGCTGGGCACACACCCATATGGGACTACCCTAGAGGACGGTCAGCTCAATACAGCACACACTCTCCACAGAGCCTACTGCCTGGCTGAGAATCCACACTGCCTGCTTTGTGAAGTCATCCTAACCTGGACAGGAGCCTTTACTAAATTCCCTTGTGATCTCTTGGCATTCATGTCCTTAAATGTCCATAACATTCTCAATTTATCTTCTACTGTTCGAGTTCCATGACTAGAACACTCCAGCCAAACAATGCAGAAGTCCAGACAAGCAGATTCCTTTAGGATTCACATGGAACCTCTGGGCATTAAACACACAATAAACTTGTGGCTGGATCATAGATGATGTCTATGGTTTACCCCAAATGACCTTCATTTAGGAAGAACAGAACCCAGAACAGGCATCAATGGGGAGTCAATTCTCCTACTTTAAAAAGTGATTTATCCAAGAGTCGCCTCGGTGGTTCAGTTGGTTAAGCGTCTGACCCTTGATTTCGGCTCAGGTCATGACCTCAGGGTTGTGAAATCGAGCCCCACACTGGGCCCCACACTGAGCTCTACACTGGGCATGGACTCTGCTTAAAATTCTCTCTCACCCTCTCCCTCTGCCCCTTGCCCATGCCCCTTGCCCTGCTCGCTCTCCCTCTCTGCCTCTGAATTAAGAAAAAAAAAGATCCAGGATTATTTAGGTCCTCTTACTCATTAATTCATTCAGTAGACATTAAAGGAGTACCCACTATATGCCAGGGGCTTTTTCGGGTGCTAGAAAAATAGCAGGGAACAAGAAAGACAAGTTCTCCCATTGTTATGGTGTCCACATTCTCTTGAGAAAGCCAGACAGTAAACAAATAAAAAGTACATGATTGATGCTATCAAGAAACCAAAACAGACTAAGGAGGTAGCAAGTGATGGCACACGATGGGGCACTATTTTAGAAAGAGCCATCAGGAAAAGTTTGCTTAGAGTGCAATGTGTGAGCAGTCTCATGGACTAGGAAGTGTGAGCCAGGCAAAGATCTGGAGGAAGAGTACGAGAGAGAGAAAACAGCACATGTGAGGACCCAGAGACAGAAGGACCCTGGCATGCCAGAGAAATGGCCCAAGCTTGTCTGGAGACTGAGTGGTGGGCATGGGGCTGAGCCCTGTGATGTCAGAAGCGTGGAATCCACTCAGGAGGAAGGCTGACCACAAGGGTCCCCACACAGGGAGGCCAGTGCATTTCACGGTGCACACAGGAAAGGTTCCTCATTTAGTTGTTTTTATTTCTTTCTGGGAAATAAGAAGTGAGATTCTCAAAACAAAGGAGGTAAGAGTTGGCATTTTGAAGGGAGAGGAGGTTTGAAATAGTATCTTCAGGAGAAGGCAGTAGATTCACAATGTGGTAAAATTGCAGTACTGAGATTTGTCATCATAAACATAAAGTCAGCATAGTTGTGCAATTTCTCCAGCCACATTTAGCTACCCAGGTGTGCGTCCAGGGTAAGCAGAGAGCTGAGGTTCTGACAAGAAAATGCAATGGAAAGAGAACAGAGAAGAGGGCACCATCCATACAAGGATATGTGTTTGTATCAATTACCATGAATCTGAGCCTGAAGAGGGCAACGGACAGGTGGTAGAGTCCATGGACTGAAAGTTCCCCTGGGACTGAAGAGTACTGAAGAGCAGGTACTGAAAACGGAGGATAGAGTGTTCAAAAAGATGAGGCTTGAAATCAAGATTTTAGAGGAGGAACAGTTACAGGTATTGATGAAAACTAGGGTCTAACCAAGAAAAAAGATGGCACCTATTAAAAGACACATTTTAGAAGGTAAGCAGTGGCCAGGCCAGTGAGTGGTACAGTGGGATATCACAGAAGCGTAAGACAGAGCCTCCGGCCACATGAATACAAAATGCTCTTGGCAAGACAGTCCCATAACCAGGTAACAATAGCCAATAATGTCACACTGAGTAATACAGAATCCTAACTTTATATAAGGATAAGAGTTTAGCAATAGCTTTCAGGAATATGCTTTCTGTGGCACGTGTAATATTAGGTACGCTGGTTTATTCACCTTATTTTATAAATGAGGACACTGAGGTTCAAAAAGAAACAAAGGCACTTGCACAGAGTCCAACAGTTAAAGAGAGGAAAACTAAAACCCCCACTTCTGTCCTCTGCTTTCTGGTCCAGCTCTCTTCTGACTCAACCACAGAATCGGACCCACAGTATCACCAGATCATAGTCTCTAAGGTCAGACCACTCGGGTTCAAATCCATCTCCCCCCTCACTAGCTAGATGACCTTGAACAAATGACTTACTCTCACTGTGCCTCAGATTTGTCTCCTCTAAAGAGGAGACAATATAGTGCCTATCTCAAAGGGTGATGTGAGCAATGAATAAAATAAAGCTGGAAAAGTACTTAAAGCCTCACCTGGTACACAGTAAGTGCTCAATAACTGTCAGATGTTACTATAATAAAGTGAAAAGCTTTATGACGTCTGCCATAAGCACAGCTATCTCCCCACTCAGACACGCTCATGGAAAACTGGAAGCGATGCCGCCTGCCCCCCCCCAACCCCTGTTCTGCCTCTTAGAGGCTCCCTGGGTGACTGGGGACTTGAGCAGCTGTTCAAGGGCAACCAGGGATTCTCACACTTAGGTTCATGGAAGGGTCCAGGGAGAGCTTGTCACACTGGATAACAGCATGAACGAGAAACTGGAGGCGGGTTTGATGGGGACATAGTCATGATACAGTGAGGAAGCCAGGCATCCGAGAAAGAGTGGGTCCTGAAAGGCCCTGGGACTTGGGAGAACTTAGTTCCAGGATGGGAACTTTCTCAGACCTCAGACCTCTCTCCTCTTTCAGATGCTTCCAGGAAAAACAAAGTAATGCTGCTTGCCCTCTCCACTCTCTGTTCTGCTTCTCTTTTGGTGCCCTCTGTAGAGCAGAGAGTCATTCTATATAAACACTGAGCCCAAAAGAATCCATCTGAGATGATCTCCTAGTGAACCGAGTCCATCGGAAGTTAGAGAAGCATCAAGGCGACTAGGGCAGGAGCTGTTCATCTCAAGTTGAACTGACAGCCATTTTAATGCCCTGTGTATTCCCCATCCTCCAGATTGGGAGATGAAGAAAAATAGTGTGTGAAAATAATGCTGGATTTAACTTCAATGAGAATAAGAAGATTCTGAATGATAGCAGACACTCTGTACTTAACTGACCCTATTATGAGCAGCTATTGAAGAATTTTCAGGATAATGAGCTATCTCATCTTCCATATAACAAGCTGTGGGCTGTGGGCAGATTGCTCAGATATTATAGCCTTAAAAAAAACCCCACAGATATCAATGCCCCCCCATAATAAAAAAAAAAAAAAATCACACTGAGGACGGGGCTACTTCTTGAACTAGGTTCTCTGTCACCAGGGCTCTCAGGTTTCATGAAGACACAGCCAGGGTTGTACTTGTCCCGCCAGCCTCACCTTCCCAGTCCTGCCTACACTGGAGTTGCTGAGCTGCCGTCATTTGCCACCTAGGTAAAATGTGCCTTCAACAATTCTACCCCTTTCAATAATCTCTATTTTGCCAGCAAGGGACCCACCCAAACAACATCCTCCTCAGAACTGAGCCCAAAATGGCCATCCTTGAGGTAATATTTACGTATTTATTCACAGAAAGCCATTTATGGAGCATCTTTTATGTGTTCAGCATTGAACGAGACAAATATAGTTCCTGTCCTCCCCAAGATCACCTAGAAGACAGATGTTACATTGACAAGCCCAGCAAGAGACGGTTAAGCGTTATAGTCAGGGGACAGTATCCAGGACAGAGGGACCCAGCCTCCCCTGTCGGGGGTCAGGGACAGGTCAGGGAACATGTATGCTCAAATACCTGATATTCAGTGTACGTGCACACACCTACTCAGAAGCACACACATCATCCCTGAAAATCATGAGCCCTATATTTCAGGGCCCTGTGCAGGTCTGTAAGAAGCGACTTGCTGCACAGCTCAGTGAGCAGGAAGCACCGGGATGGAGCCCTTCTTTCACATCTGCCAGTACACTGCTGTGCAAACTTGTGCAAAATACTCAGTCTTACTTAGTATTACTCTCCTCCTCTGAATAAAGGAATCCAGAGAGATGATCCCTTGTACAACAACGTTCTGTAAATCCGCAACACCTGAGGGCTTGGGAGAGACAGTTAATACCTCTGCCTGGGCCACCACCCCTACCAAGCCCTTCCCAACCCTCAAAGTCCCTCCCAACCAGCTCTCTGTGAACAAAGTTCTCAACCTTACTTTTGAAGCCCCTACTTTACTTTTACCGTTTCATCACTTGGTCAGAAGAATGTTATAGGGCACCTACTTCATAAGACGTTCTGTGGAAGATACAAAAGAGCATGAGCCATGGGTCCCGCCCTTGAGTTGCTTATGCTCAACTGGAGGAAGGTAATTTAGCCAAGTTACAACTGTGTGTAGATGACAAAAAGCCAGAGAGTGGACCACAAAGTCATGCCTGTGTGGTACCAGAGACCAGTGTGACTATTCTCTGCCTGTCTGATGCCCCTACGCTCTACTGAATATACCAACTTGCAGAGAGCACTAACATTCTTCAGGAACCCCAAGAACCTCTGTCCCCAACTCTGTCTCAAATTTGGCATTGTTGATATTTTGAGCCACATGATTCTTTGTTGTGGGGGCCGTCCTGTGTATTGTAGGATTTAGCAGCACCCCTGGCCTCCACCCACTAGATGTCAGTAGAACCCCCCCCAAACCAAAAACCCATCTCCAGACACTCTAAGTCTCCTAGAGGACAAAATCACCTACAATACACAAAGAGAAAACAGAAAATTTTCCAAAAAGTCCAAAAGAACTAACCATTTTAGATCCACGAATGCAAACTTCCTGAAGAGTTTTGTGTTTTGAAAAGCTCCTCCCTGCTGCTCTCAGGCTGCTTCCCTCTCCCTTGCAGCAAAAATATTTCAACTACTCAGTTATATCCTGCATTCGGAATGGTAACTGAGGGCAGGTAGGAAAGTAATATACGAAATCAAATGTAAAAGTTTTTTTAACCAGAAAATAACTGTCTCTGTGACTTCTAAAAGTCACCCATTCAGCCTGTGTGGTGGCTGAGAACAGTGTTAGCCCGCCAGAAAGGCATCAGTGACCAACCAAGTTATTCCAGTCCATTACCCCAATCCACTAGGCAACGCTCATCGGAGGAGAAATCATTAGGGGATAGGAGGGAGGTAAGAGCACTAAGAAACCATCTTGGACATTTGTCCATTAATAAGCACTTTCACCAATGACTTAAAAAAAAAAGAGTTTTAGGAGTGGGGATTAAGAAAATTAGCAACCATAACAGCAAAGGAAAAAGGCAGTTTTTCTTTAAGAAGATTTCAGAAACTGCCCTCTGCTACCAGCATTCCCCTCTATTTTCATTACTTCTTTCCTTTATTATCACTTAAATATATTATCTGAAACAATCAAATTTACAAATAACACATATGTGACTTATAAAGCATAATATAATGAATACTGGTGAAATCCCACCCAGTTAAAAAGTTATAACCTTATGATTAACCGTCACCCACTTGCAAATATACCTCTCCTCTTGTTTCTCCACCTCCTCCTCCAAACATAATCAAAGTCCTAATTTTTACTTCTTTTTTAAGTGTGATTTTCCCACAAATGTATGTAAGCTGAAGCTCGCTGTGTTTGCTCTTGAGAGCCAAAAACCAGGTATCATAAACTCTGTTATTTTTCTGAAACTTACTGTATTTATTCAATATTATTTTACAATATTTATCCATATCCTAACAAAATTGTATTTCATTGTATAATAGAGTAAATTTATCTATTTTCTTGATGATTAGCATTTAAGTAATGCCCATATTTTTTGCTAGGCTGAGAAGAGTAGCTATGAACATTCATGAATATGTGCAGGAGTTTTTCTAGAAGTGGGTTTGCTAGGTCATAGGGTGGGCAAATGTTCACCTTATGAGATAGTGACAAATTATTTTGCAAAGTGGTTGTACCATTAGCAATATATAAAAAATTTTATTGACTCACATCCTCTCAAACTTGATTTTGTTTGATTTCTTAAGTTTTTCCAATCTCTAACGGAAATTCACATACTCTGAAACCTTCTCCAAATTTCTCCCCAGTTTCTGAACTATCATTACTATGAAAGAGATATGAGTCTTTAATCTTTCCTTCCATTTCAAATTAATTCAATTGAATAAGAACTTACAGATTATCTACCACATCTCACCACTATGCTTCCTGTGTTAAGAAGTGAAAACCGTAGTCCCTGTCCCCAGGAGAAAAAGATCATCATGCAAATCAGAACAACTAGAGAATGCCACCAAATACAGATTCTAAGAAAAAATTAACAGAGTTTGAGAAAATGCAAACCAAAACAACAGAATCAATTTTCACCTATCGGATCATTATTAATTTCTTTTAAATGACAACATTGAAGGTTTCAGAACAAATGTATTCTCATGCACAACAACTGGTGGGAATATAAATTGGTAGAGTCATTCTATTGGACAATTTGACAAAATTATTCAAACACATTAAAATTTTTTAATATTCCTTGACTCAGCTATTCTACTTCTAGAAACTTATTCTGCAGACATAATCAAGAAAAGTACACAAAGGGGGCCCCTAGGTAGCTCAGTTGGTTAAGCATCTGCCTTCAGCTCAGGTCATGATCTCAGGGTCCTGGGATCAAGCCCCAAATCAAGCTCCCTGGCTCAGTGGGGAGTCTGCTTCTCCCTCTCCCTTTGCCCTTCTTCCCCCCCCCCCCATTCATGCTCTCTCACTCTCTCTCTGATAATTAAAAATTTAAAAAAAAAAGAAAAGTACACAAAGATTTAGGCACAGATAAAAATGAAGTTTACCAAATATCCAACATTGCGGAGATTGGTTAAATGATATTTGTCATAGCTACACAGCAGACACTAGGTAGACAGTTAAGAGTGACACTGTAGAAAGATAACTTATGTGTAAAGATATCCAAAGTATGCTCTTAGGTAAAAACAAAACAAAAACAAAAAACAGTCTGCAAAGAAATGTGACCTCAAGTTTCCAAAAAGGAAAAAATATGTGCAAGTGGTATATATGCATAGAAAAAGTTAACAATTTTTATTCAAAGAATCAGACGGCATAAAGCTTAATGTTTTCTGAGTTCTAGGACAAATCAGAAAGGGTGAAATGAGAAGATTGTATTAGCAACAGCTGCATGAAAGAGTGAGACCATGAGAGAGAGCTTTTCAAGGGTGAACAAAGTGCCATGGGATTCCACTTTGCAAGGAAACGGTAGTAACAACGTGGGGGTCTTTACCTGACTAAATTCCACCTTCCCATCAATTTCAGTATCTCTGGGAAAGCAGGGATCCAGCCTACAAAATGGGTGTTCATCTCTTTAATACCCTGGGTGAGAGTCACCAGGCCACACCACTCTTCCTATCTGTTCTACTGCACTGCCCACTGGAACATTTAAATGAAGTCAGCTGGCCAACAACCAGCCTGAGTCTTTCAAACTATGGGCTGCCTGTCTGAATTATCCAAATCACACGATCACATAGAAGAGCCCAAAATGCCTTTGGGGTGGCCGTTTACTTTGGGTATATTTGTGTTCAACAAAGGTGGTTTGGTATAGATTTGTATTCTCTAGAAGTGATTATAAATAAAGTGCCCTCTCTCTCCATCAATATAAATATCATAATCCAAATGTATTATAATTTCATAACCAAAACATGTTTAATATATTGTCTGACAGAAAATGAAACTCACTTGATAAGTTTGCTGAGGTGAAAGTGAGGGGGGTCCAGAGAGAGGTAAGATGACTTCATGGTCTCCAGCTTCCTTCAGAAAGTGACACCAAATATCTATAAGATACAGATGAAGACAACAAAGGCATGGAATAGAGATATTACATATCTACTCAAACCACAGACCTCAGTGAAATCAGTTTCTTGCTCCGCCAAAAAAAAAATGTACACACCCTTTCAATTTTGGAAACCCTAAATCAATATAGATATTCTAACATCTTGATTTCCAGAAAGAAACCCTCCTCAAGGAGCACAGACTCTTGAGACTACTCTTTAAAAGAAATACATTAAATAGAAAGAAACAGAACTAGACAGATGCTTCTGCCAGAATTTTCTTCAGCAGGATATGTGTAAGTCCCCACTTCTAATGCAGAGCCCAATGGAGCTGTCACCCCTACACACACCGACCAGTCAGTGAAACCAAATCCTTGTTTTCAGTGACCACGACATCCACATGACCAAGAGGCGATCACCTCTGCTCCCTAGGTTAAATGAGTATTCTGCAGACATTGTTTCCAAATTCCTCCAGCGGAAACAACTGTGATCAACATCATTCATCAGAAAAGTTTCATCTACATATTACTCTACGAGGGAGGTAGCCGCTCCATGCCACTCGGGAGTGGGGTTCCCTGGCACAGCAGGAAAACCTCTGCAGCCACTGAGGATATGGAGAGACACCACTGCTTTACCAGAGTTTGGTTTCTAACAGGTCCCATTCTGTGAAGAAAAATAACGAGTTGTACATACCGATGAGTGACATTAAAATTCACCATCGAAGTCTCATTTGGTAATAACAAGGACACTGCAAGAGTCTCTACAAACACACCAGACTTCAAATTAAAGGGTGAGTTTATTGTTGTTAAGGAAAACATGGATCTCTTTGCATTAGGACTTGGTGAACAATAAATATATTTCCAGGAGAGGTCTCCTAGGCTGATATGCATTCAAGGTATTATCTTTGCTCTGACTGTATGTGCTTCTGGGTGAAAAAATTCTAATTGCACTCCCATTCAAAAATCAACCGTGGGAATAAGGAATCATGCTCATTTTATGCACAGCTGCCCGAAGGCCTTATCCTTAAAACAAATTACAGCACCTCCTATGCGACACACACTCTGAAGCTAATTCTAACCCTACAGCAAAACTCCAAAATTAAACTTTAATCTGTGATCTAAACAATTTGGTGTTTGTGATCAATCTTGGTATTTTTATAAAATGCCAAGGTAATTGTTAGAGCAGAGGAGGACAGAGTTGTCGAACAGCACATTCTGGCAGAACCAAATGAGGCTCGCGGGGCAGGAGCTGGGTGAGGAGACCTGGAGAGAAGATAGGCCTCTGTCAGAGCCAGAGATGAAAAGAGAAGGCAGGCGGATGGCAGGAAGACATTGAGGGAGGGAAGGGGGGAAGGAGGAAAGGATAGAGGGAGGAAGGGTAGAAAGAGAAGGAAAAAAGAATCTTGGTGTGTATCATTCCTACTCCCTCTTGTCAAAGACTCAGGCAGGCCGCCACTCCATTAAAGCAATCACTTTGGCCCTATTAGCCATATTAGAAATTAAATTTGATCTCTTGAAACCGCACACTAAGAAGTCAGTGGGGTGAACGCAAATTTGACATGATATCTCCACGAGCAAAAGGGGCCAGATGACACATTCCAGGGCAGGGAGAAGCCCACCTGGGAAATGTGCCCAGAGAAGAGAGTTCAAAGAGCTTCCAGCGGAAGGTCTGCCTTTCCCCAACTGGCTGCAGAGCTTCTGCGTCCTACAGCAACCTGCTCAGCAGCTCTGATAAGTCAGACAGAATTCATGGGAGATTACCACACAGCTCCTGCCAAGCTGCGCCGCGGCGCGGGTAATAGATATGCTCCAGCACTAAATCCTAAAAGGCCCTGCTACATCTGTCAAGCATGCCCTGGAAAAGCACCCTCAGTTCAGATGTTATCACTGCTCTGCCTGCATCAGAAGATTTAGTGTCCACCCTGGAGGTTGCTTTTGCTGCACAGTTTTCAGGGGCAAAACAACAAGGGAGAAAGATGAGAGAAAAAAGGCAAATTATTCTTGCTTAAAGCAAAAGAAATAAAGTGATGTGCTTGCAGACTAGTTCAGCTCCTCGCCCTGCATCCAGAAGGTCCCAAATCCCACATTAAGGAGGTACTGATGTTCTAAGCTGATTAGCTAGGACGGTTAGAGTCCCTGGACTGTGACATCATGGAGATGATCTTCTATAGAGCGACTCTTTCCCAAGGAAAGCTAAACAACAAACCCAGCAGGGATCCATAGGCAAGAGATAGAAGATGCAAGCTTTTGATAATTAACTTTAAAACAGGTTCGAGAAAAAGCTGTTCTGATATAAAATGAACTTTTCAGAGCATTTGCTTAGGAAAAGGAAAAAAAAATTAAACCTCTCCAAACAGTTGTACTTCCCACTAACCATGTTTCCAGATGCAGCTTCTGTTTGTTCAAAATGTATTTTAAGCTCTACTTTGGACATTTTGTTCATTATGAGCAAAGAAGAGTGTTACAGTTATATGTATTTTTAAAGTGTAGAAAAAATATATATATATCTATACACACTCTCGGCGTTTTAAGCACAGGAAGTCCACATATTAACTGCCTGTTTTCTCACCAGAGCCTATAATGAATCCAAGAGGAAGACAGGGGAGTCCTAATCTGACCCACCATCTTGGTTTTCTGGAAACTGCTCACGCTCATAACGCAGGCTGAGTGCCCAGGGCTCCCGGTAGCTGGCGTGTCTATGGGTCTAGAGAGGAATATGAAAGATGGTAGCATCTAGGGGCCCATACAGTTGTAGGTTCCTGCGGTACCTGCCCACTTATGGAGCTGGACACACAAGCTGAGGGGCCGGGCTGACCTAGAAGAGGACACTGAATGGATACCTGGGCTCTGACTCAGGAGGCAGAAGCCTGGTCTCGTCCCAGGATAGAAGATGGATGTGAATCACATCTATGAGTAGCAGCATGCTTCACTAAAAATATCAAAAACTTCTTGGGGAAAAAAAATGGGCCGTTTTCCTAATAATACCATGTGACATCTTTATATGAACCATGTCCCTGCTCCTAAAAACAAACTCAAGGAGAAAACCAAGAATTGACCACAGGATTTCAGCTTCTGGGCTCCGTGGATCCTCTCATTGAAAGACTAAAATAAAATGAGGTTCATTTTTAGCGGGAACTCTCAAAGCTGACTAGGTGTCTTCTTTAATGTTCTTGACAGCCCTGACAGCAGGTAATACCACTATCCCTGTTCAGAAAAGAAAAACTAGGGCTCAGAGAGGTGAGGTGATTTGCTCAGAATCACACAGCTCAACTTTGTTCTATTACTTGAAGTCAACCACCAGCTCTGGGTAGTTACATTAAGTCTTTTACCAGATCTTTTTAATCGTTGGAATGGACTGACATTTATTTCCGAACTGGATGTTTGGAGTGCTTGCTGAAAACTAGGAAGTACATTTTGTCCCGAAGTTGTTTTCAGGAGCCCACGAAAGCCAACCATGAACAGGACTCCTTGGTCTTCCTAGTTGCTGAGGGTGACAGCAACTCTCTGAGCCCCTGACAGACCACCACCCACTGAGAGACAGCAGAGGCAGTGACTGAAGTGAAGAGCTGCCTCAAATCAACAATAAAGTGTCGCCTCCTTCTGACCTTCCTCACCCACACCTAGACACCATCATGGGCAAGGTGTGGCTCATCCCTGAGCACTAAGCTCACAGGGATCCTTGTCAGAGCACTGGTTTGGGGTGTTTATGATCAGAGTTCAATTAGCCTAAGGGGAAATTAAACAACTGGCTGGCAGCTCACTGATTAGCAATTATTTTCCCAGAAAGTTGGTAGAGCCGTGGTGACTGCTGAGCCCCAAATCCCCACGGCCTCTTAGTGACTTTGTATAAAAAAGCTCCCATCCCTCTGTGTTTCCCCAAACAAGCTGCAGCTCTAACAACAAACATTCCAGCCTTAGGTTCTCGTCTTTGTACCCTCTGGTGCCCCCACCTCTCCCTAAATCAAGTTCAGTATGCCATATACTATAGTCACTGAATTATCATTCAGCTCTTTCCTCAAACCCACAACCAAGAAGAGATAAATTGGTGTTCTCATCCCAGGATAGAAGATGGATCTGAACCAGCATCCTAGGCTCTCACCCCGTATAATACCAGACATGTGTTGCTAAAGAGCCACAGGCCTGAGGGCCAGCTCCCCTCCCAGCGACATGGACCTGAGCCACATGAGATTGAACCCAGGTGGCACAGCCTGGTCATAGTCTAGGTCATGACTCTGATATTAACAGATCTGGTGTGAACCCCACCTCTGCCACTTACCATTTAGGCAAGTAAATTCTTTCTGAATCTTAATGTCTTCATCTGTAAAATGGAAAAATAAAAGTACCCATCTCAGAAGGTTGTAATGAGGATGAAATTGGACAGCACGTGGAAATCACTTGGCAAACAATGTCCAGTATAGAATAAGACCTTAATGAATGGTACCTGGTATTATTGCTCAGATTTCACTACGATTTATCATCACAGGCTCATTAACACTAACCTGCTAACCTAGCTGAAGACTTTTTCTTTTTTGTCAACTGGATAACTGTAAGGAAGACTTTCGGAACTAGTTAATACCTAATCTTATCAACAGGAAGCTAAAATGACTGTCTTCCTGACCTCATAATTAGGTCTGTCTTTCCTGCATATCTTTAGAACATCTGTGGTGTGTGACTTTTCTACCTATAGCCTTGCACTGCTGTTGAACTTTTTCACACGTGGGTTCTAATTAGACAATATCTCTTCAAATGTGAAGGTACTATTTGAAACTTGTGGATGTCTTCCTCAATATCTGGCACAGTGTCTGCTCCTTGACTGTCACTCAGTAAATATCACAGGATGGAAATATAAATGAAGACAAGTGTAAGAATTCCTTTCATGAAAGGTAAGGTAAGTCCATTGTGTATCATACTGTCATGTTGACTTGTTTTACGTCTCTTATAGACATGGGCCTTGATCAGAGCAAATTCTATTTTATAAGCCACCACCAACAACATTCAGCACAGATTCAAGCACATAAGTACTCCATATAAAGACATAATATATTCATGATTGGACAACTGATGAATTTTACTTCTGCGAGAAATTCTAAATTCTAGGGGCTTAAAAGATGATTCTTTCCTCTCCAACATCTCCACCGGGGTGGGGAAGACATGCTGTGAAGGTCTCCTGGGACACTTCTGGGGGCTTTTGGCCATCCTGACTGCATCCACAATCAGGTAAAGAAGAAGTTAATTCCACTTCAGAATCTCTGGCCTCTGACATCAAAGTCAAAATCATGTGCATGCTTTCTTAAAAGCAGGGAACGTCACCACTGTTTCCTTGCAATGTTTCCAAGACGGTAGGACTTTTTGTTTTTTAGTTGGTTTTCAACAGAAAAGCATGGTAGTGGCAGTTCCCCTTCACTCCTTATTCACCAGCAGAAGCACGCACAATCTTACACTTTAAGAAAAGTGCATGCCAAAGGGAAAATGCTACTAATGTATTATCTGAAAATAAGTCAATTCTTAAATGATCGCTGATAAAGGGACTGAGTTATATTTGTGCTTTTAAATCTATTATACACTTAGGTTCATCCAACTGAATTAAAGAAAACACTATGACGTGTTTGAAATAAGGAATTCCCTGCATCAGGCCAGCCTTTCCCTATATTCTCTTGTCTGGACAATAGCTTCAAACTCACACGGAGGAAGAAGCAATTGTCAGCAGTTGGGGGCTTCCTCTCCAGCCCCTTAGACCCCAAATTGACTCTTCCAGCTTTCAAAAGCAAACAGCAATCGCCAGAAAGTGACTTATTTCATAAAAGAAACTGAAACACAATGCCCTGATTGGGTTACTCTTTCTTACAGAATGAGAGCACATTCACACTCCAGCAAAGCCATCGGCCCCATTTCAAGAACTTCAATTTGACTCACAGAGTAAAAGTGGACTGTGGGGAGCGCACTTAAGACCCGTGGTTCAACATCAAAGGGGGAAATGTTCAAATATGTTAGAGACTCTGTGCAAAGGGGTATTATGTGTCTCCACAGATAGGCTTGGGCATACAGGTGGAAAACATTTTTCCCCATTTGTCATGTTCCAAACGTCTCTGCTTTAAAGGAAAGCATGAAAATGGGGAGTTAAAAACAACGCCCGCACCTTTCCT
>CM052885.1:53865229-53965229 GCA_028534135.1 Potos flavus | reverse complement strand
ACCCAGTGATGCCTGAGACCACACGTGCGAACAAGGTTAACCTAATACCCACCACCCTTCGAATAGCATTTTCTGCTACCCTGATCAGAATCACAGTGGATAGAACAGAGTAGAGTGGTGGGTCCAGCCTTAAGTTGGGACCACCTTCTCTAAACTGGCTGGGCATCTTTCCCTGATACACAGCTACCTGGTGAGGGGACATCATGGAGCTTAGAAAAACATGGGCTCTGGACTCAGAAAAATTAGAGTTCATTTCCACAAGCCTCAGTTTTCTCATCTTTAATATGGTAGAATTCCTTGATGAATTATGATGAGGCAAATGAAAACGCAGAAGTTTGTGTGCGTGGCAAGGTATCTGGGGACAGGTATCCAATAAATGTTTCCTTTCCCTCCTTTCTTCCTTCCTTCCTCCATTCCTTCCTCCTTTCTTTCCATCCTTCCTTCTAATGATGAACCACTTCAGCCATCTCTTTTCTCTAAGAACATCCAAGGGCTTGTTATCTTCTACCAGACACAAAGCAAATATCCGCTTGTCCCCAAATAACAACATTTGGGTCAAATTCTTATAGGAAACAGCTCTTGTTGCCTTAACTGGGAGAGACTGGAGAGATGGAATGTTGCCTGCATCACTCCCCTAAAGCCCCACCACAGTTCTGGAACTGCCCTGCCACACTGCCTCTGTAAACCTGGAAGGAAAAGACAAAATGGCATGTTCTAATGAATGCTGGGTTGTCACCAAGGTGGTTGTGTGCACTGCAGCTAGGTTCCTGGCACTAGATAGGTTAGGAGACCCAGGGAAGGTACCGAGGATTGGACACGAGAAGCCAAAGCTCTGGCACCCAGCTGCATACAGACTATTGTGGAGCATGCTGGGCCTCCAGTCTGACCTTCCTGTCCCCAGGCTCTGCCTTCTCCATACCTCTGTGGATGGGTCTTTGGAAAGAAAGCACAACTCTGTTCCTGGCTCTCCTTCACTCAAAAATCTTCCCTTGATCCCTGCTGCCCACCAAAGGCAATAGAAGTTCTCTGTCTGGCATTTGAGGCCCTCTGTAATACCATCATGTGGGTCTGTCTGGCCTCTCCTCTGTGAACCTCACGCTCTACTCAAGTGCCTAGATCCATGTCAACCAGGAGTGCCCTCTGCCAACTGGCCAGACCTCACCACCTCCTCCATGGTGCTTTCTCCCCGGACCGCAGCTATACCCCAATCAGATAAGATCACTACATTTTTGGTATTCCCATAGGAGAGGGTCTTTTATGGCACTCCATAAACTTTTTAGTATCTGTGCTCTTGCCCCAAACATCCACCCCCCCACACACACACACACATACACACGTACAAACACAAGATCATTCACCCTTTGAGGGTAAGGACCATCTCTCCTCTTGCACCAGGAGAGACTCAATAAATAAAGGCTGAGACAAATGCTCAAATGCATAATGACACCCAGAACAGTCAATCCACTCCTAACAGCATAGGGTAAATAGAAAGCTAACAAATTCAGGAGTTCTAAAGGAAGACATATTCCCCAACAATGATTATAATTTAAGAATAATAACGGCCACCAATCACCAAGTACTTGACAGACACAGTCCAATGTATTTTCCCAAATTAATCCTTACGACAACCATATGAGGTACCTATTGTTACAAGTGCCGTATTACAGAGGTGGGAAGTAGGCATAGAAAGTTAGTCACTGGCCCAAGGTCACATCTCAAAGAGTTAAGCCAGGACCAGCCCGGGGTGGGCTGGCTCCACAGCCAGTGCACTTAACCAGCATGCTGTGTTGGCTCTTGGTAGGGGACTCCATTACCAAATGGATGCTGGTTAAGAATATTTCTTCCCTAAATCAAACTCCCAAGTACCCTACAGAACCATAAGCAGAGGGAGACACCACCAGGTAAAACCTCAAATTCATCCACACCGCTAGGGACCAGATGAAGAATAGGGCCTAGTTCTTCTCTTTAAACTTATTTGGTAGAAATGAAGTAGCCTCTGCCCTGGCCTAGGTCACTGCCTGCCCCGAGTAAGCCTTTTGAAGATAATAGATCTGGTCAGTTTAAAAGGTCCAGAGCTGAGGTGAAAAACCAGTAAACCCCTTAAAGTTTGGCTGCCTAACTAATCAGTGAATTATGTTCTCATCAATGAATCACAGAAATAAGAGATAGTGGAGTCCCCCCTGGGTCACATGCCCATCCCCCAGCATGGGGGATTTTCTCTTCAGCATTTTCTGTGAGTGCTTCTCCAGTCTAATTAGAAATGACCAAGCAATGGGGTTCCCACCATTGCCTCTTGGGGAACTATTCTGCCGTCTAAGAGACCTAATTATTAGGAAATTGATCATTATATTCATACTAAATT
The DNA here is from genome assembly GCA_028534135.1 of Potos flavus. Taxonomy (NCBI): domain Eukaryota; kingdom Metazoa; phylum Chordata; class Mammalia; order Carnivora; family Procyonidae; genus Potos; species Potos flavus. Next base: position 53,962,867 of record CM052885.1, on the reverse strand, counting down.
CTTCTCCGCTCAGTTGTATCACATCGCTTCTTAATTGTTCTCCTTTTGACCCTGCCTCCTCCTACCCCAAACAATTCCTCTTAAGCACTTCAATTACTTTTTCCCTCCACCGATTCCCAGCCAGCCCACCAGGGAATGAAGTCGAGAGGAAAGAGAGAAATGAGCAATGGAGAAAGAAGGAACAGAGGCCTGGCAGCCCAGCAAGGTCACTGAGTCCACTGGAAGGTCCTTCATGTCACTTGCAGGCTCTCTCCTACTTGCCAGAAACCACAGCAGATAGCAAGACCAGAGTAGATGCCAGAAACCACAGCAGATAGCAAGACCAAGAGCAGACTCTGAGTACCAGAGTCCCCTCCCATCACAGGCCACTCAGTGGCCCTTCTCCTGGCCAGCCCCAGGTCAGCCAGAGTGTCCAGCAGAGCAAAAGTCACAGCCCAGCCCCTAGAACTTCTTTGGGCATATCCACTACCACTACAGCAGCAGCAGGGTCCTACACTGGCGGAGGCCAGTCAGGCTGAGCATGTATGGAAGAAGAGGTAGAGAGAAGGGGACTTCCATTACCAGCATCAATCCTTTGGCGTAAGAATTCTGGCCTGGAATTAGGTAAGTCCTGTAATCTTACTTTAGGCAGGAGGGAAGGAAAAGTTAAGAAAAACTGAACCAAGCTCCCAGTGACGCTTGTACATGTCTGACCAGCCCCACGTGACTGAATCAGTATTGTGAAGACCGGTCCCCTGACCAATGATCCTCACGGAGTATCTGGGCACCCTATGTCAATGGCCCTTGTTAGGTCTTCTCAAGATATTGACTGGGGCGGGAAGCGAGGAGCAGCACCTCCACACAGAGCTGTGTGAGTTTTGCCCTGAACAGACCAGGCCAGTGGAGAATGGTGATGGAAAACCCACTCCACACTCCATTATCCAAGCCAGATTTTGTAATTCACACAAGAGGACAACTGCCACTAGCTGCACTGGCTAAGAGGATGCCCATCTATCCCCAAAAGACTGTTTCATCTTATCTTAGACAATATCAAACACTCACTCAAGCACCCTGGTAATCATAACCTTGTATATCTACAGTTCTCATGAACTTGAGCACAAGTTCATTCAGGGCAACAATCATGTCTTAAAACTTGCACTGTGATCCTGACAGTAAGTAGGACTATGGCCTTCACATAGCAGATATGTCAGAAATGTTTACTAATGAATTACAAAATTCTGAAGGCATAAGATTCTGCAGGAATACTTTTTCTATCTTATTTTTTCTTCCTTAATGCTCTTCTCATTGTATCTTCCCTTTTATCCTTGCCTTACCGCCTTTTCCTTGCTTTCCCCACAAGCTGCTTCTCGGCAGTGCTTCAACAGACTTCTGATATAAGCTTCATGTATATGTCCTCTCTGAGCTCCAAAATCCAACAGATGCCAACACAGCATCAGAGAAATTTGGTCAACTCTGAGACTCTCTACTCTAGTCCAATTCCTTTCTCTTACAGAGGAGACAACTTAGGCCAAGCAAAAGATGCCACTGGCGAAAGTTATCCATTTAGGTACTTTACAGTAGGAACAATTATTTTTTAAAGAAACATGTTTGAATACCTACCACATGTAAAGTTCCATGTTAAAAGCAAGGGTTGCTAATGTGACCAAGGCTTGATTCCTGAAATTAAGAAGTTCAAAGCCTTGTAGAACAGAAATACGTACTACTCTTTCCAACACAATAAACACATGCTTTAAAAGAAGACCAGATAAAGTCTGCATAAGACAGGGGAAAGAGAGAGACAAAGGAAGCCTACTGAGAGTAAGCTAACATTTGAGCCACGTCTTGAAGGATAAATAGGAGTTGACTAGAAAGAGAAGGTTGGAGAGACACTCTAGGGCATGAAAACATGTTCAGAAAGCAGCTATAAAGCAGTGTGGCTGGAATCCCAGAGAGTACGCGATTAAAAGAGAAGACATAAGAAAGGAGCCTGGAGAGGTGGATTATAAAGATGTTGAATACCACACTAGGGAATCTGGATCTAAGTTGCATGTAGTCAATGGGAGTCACAAAAGTAAAATGTAAAGCAGAGAGGCTATAAGCAAGACAAAGTGACCAGTTAGAGCTTACTGAATTTGTTTGGTCAAGAAATAATAAGGGATTAAACCATGATGTCAACAGAGTGTACAAAGAGGGTCAATCTGAAAAAAAAAATGCTGATGACCAATTGATTAGGTATGGAGGGCGATGAAAAAGAAAAATTCAAAAATGATTTTGAGACATACTATGTATATGCAATGGAATATTACTCAGCCATAAAGAGAATGAAACTTGTTATTTGCAACAACACAGATGGATCTAGAGTTTATAATGCTAAGTGAAATAAGTCAGAGGAAGACAAATACCATATGATTGCCTCGTATGTGGAACTTAAGAAACAAAACAAAGAAAAAAAGACAAACAAACAAAAAAAAAAAAAAACCGGACTCTTGGCTAATTGAATTTAAATTAAAAAATATTAAAATGGAAAAAAAAAAAAAAAACAGACTCTTAACTATAGACAACTTATGGTTACCAGAGGGGTGGTGGGTGGGAGGATGGGTAAAACAGATGAAGAAGTTTGAGAGCACGCTTATTGTGATGAGCAGTGAGCAAGGTTAGAATTGCTGAATCACTGCATTTTACACTTGAAACCAATACAACATTGTACGTTAAGTATACTGGAATCACAATTTTTTTAAAAAGTATGTAGTATGCTTTTTGAATGCTTTGTAAAACTAAAGAATAAAGTTTTGTTTGCTTTCTTAAAAAATGATTTTAGATTTCTATTAGCTAGTTAAATAACTATGCCTTAATGAAGAGGAGAAGATATAAAAAGAGAGAACAGGTATAGGAAAAAAGATAGTTTGGTTTTGGAAATACTGTGCTTGAAGTAATAGATCCAGAGTTCAATGGGAAGTCTCAGCTAGAAATAATGACAAGTTCCATCAGGGAATGTGCAGGTGGTAGCTGAAGCCACAGGAGCAGTAGCCATTCAAGAGAAGAGTGTGGTGTAAGATGAGAAGACGACCCAGTATGAAATTTGAGAACCAGTTGCATATTAGGACCATATGTGCGAGGGATATCAGAAAAGGTGACCAAGGAAGAGGCACCAGAGAGGTGAGCAGGGAACCAAAATGGAATGCTTCACACACTAGGGAGAGCAAGGTCAAAGTGACAATGCTACATAGAGGTTGGATGAGATAAAAACGTAGAAGAACCAATGAATGTGGCCATTGGGAGATCACCAGCAATTCCAACAGAGTGTATATTATAGTGTTGGGAGCATCAGTCAGATAAAAAATTAGATAGTTCTACTTGGGTAGCAAATTGAGGATGAGGAAGGGTGCAGACCACGCTTCACACACATTGGAGATTAGGACGAGCTCAAAAAGAAGGCAAGGTTGAGAAAAGACTCTATTTAGAAAAGAAGAGACTCAATAATATTTACAAGAAGTCAATGCAAGAAAGGAGGAATATAATTGACAGGTGAGATTCTAGTGGATTCATGAAGATGGATGTAACCAAGAGCAAAGGTGGAAGAGTGTGGAACATCTCTTCTCTTAAGGCAAAGAGAATGAAAGAAGGCAGCTGAAGGCTTAGGTATGCTTGGTGGCAAGATAGAAGTTGAGGGAATTCAAATCTGGTAACTAGCATTTTTTTATTGAAATAGAAAAAGTCATCTTATAGTGTAAGTGAACAGGTGGACTGAGCACAGTGATAAAGGCTAAAATGGTTAACCCTAGTGGCACATGAAAGAGGTAACTAGAGATGAGTAAATGTCAGGGTCAGGACTAAAGTGAGCCAGTGAGGCATGGAGGGCATAAAATTTAAGGAGGCACTCATTCTTGAGGTCTAGTAAATACATGGTTGGCTCCAACCATGAGTGTTTCTTCATATTCTGCATTGTAGACACCTCACTTACCCCACCATAGTCCTGGCTCTGGGATTTCTAAACAGCTTCACCACCTAGATGAGGTTGGAAATCATGGGTTTTTAATGAGGTAGGCTAGCTCATCGTAGTTAGAAAATTTTCTTCCATAGTGTTTAGAAGCTGAGGATAAGAAATGAAGAGAGATAGAGACAAAGACAGAGACAGAGAAGACAGAAGAAGAAGAGACGAGGAGAGAGGGAGATGGGAGATAGGAGATGTGGATGGGGGTGGAGGTAGGGGGAGGGAGAAAGCAAAAGAGTAAGAGAGAAATTATTAGCTAGAGATTAGAAAGACAGATAAAACAAGTCAGAGGACTAAAAGAACTGAACGTGCTTGTGAGAGCAGAGTTGAAATGGTTGCACAAACAAGGTAGGAACAGAAATGGAGTTAGGAGGGAGTGATATACTGCTCACATAAGGAAAGGTCAAGAGACCAAGAGTCCCAATGAGACCAAAGAACATATATCAAGGGCATGAAAGAGTGAGGACTGATAGAAGGATCAGAGGTTGTGGTCAGAAAGGAAATTTCAGAGTTCAGGATTTCAAAAATGGAGCAACTCCAGTTGATGACAAGGGCCAGTAGTTGCTATGGGAGCAGCTGCAAAAGTGAAGTTGAGGTGGAGGTTGTTGGAGAAAGAGGTGTCAGGAACTGTGAGGCTGAGGCATTGGATGAGGTCCTCCATGAGAATGTTACTGCAACAGTTGGAGAAAAAAAATCACCCTGCTGTCCAAACACAGGGTTTTAACATAACCAGAGAGGATAGAGACAATTCTTCTCATCTACCCATCTGTCTCTGCTGCCCAAGTCAAAGTAGTATCACTAGCATAAAGTACAGTGGACTCCTGCTCTCCCATTGGCTTGTGGCTTTCTAGATCAACTCTTCTGTATTACACTTTTACTGTACAGTACTCTTATATATCTTGGGATGATGTATGACTCAAGGTTGACAGGAATCCACGCAGTGAGATGAGTATAATTAAGTGCTATTGCAGTATCACCAAAAACAAAGCTACTTCTATCTTTCACAACTAAAAGCTTTCTTCTCACGCTGTGGTAAAGCTAGTATGTGGAAGAGGAAGATTTCTATTTGCTATGTTTTCTTCCCTAGTATGTGAAAAGGTTTCTTCTGTCCTGAGCTCTATTTCCTATCAACGTGTCAACTCTCATAGAACTATTTAATGTATAAAGAAAACCATCTGGTCAAGTGGGACTTAACTTTAAAAAAGATAACAGGTGAATTCTAGTCATTTTTACTGGAACAAAAACACAATCCAGCTTCTTAAGACCTACAGACCTGGATCTGAAGTAAACACACTTGACCTAAGAGTTTGGATGGAGGTCATTTTATGTGGTGCTGACCCAGCTGAAGCTAATGAACATTTTTATAAGACTCCATCCATGTAAGAGTCTGTGCTGGTGCTGGCCCTATTCTTTCTGGCTACTCTGCTCCAGGGGAAAATTTAAGAACATTTCAAAATCCATTTCCACACACTATCCAGGAGTCATTACAAAAAAGGAACACCAAGAGTTAAAAAGTATCACCAAACAACACAGGATAGCCTAAGCATGCAGCCGTCACCATGGGCGTAAGGGATACAATTTGTCCCAATCTCTACTATTAAAGTATTCAGCAGATACTTAATAATTATGACTTTATTGGCATGGGCTCAGTTGGCTCCCTCTCCCTTCATACAGAAAATGTTAAGAATGTTTCAACTAAATGTCAACATTTTGGAGGGTCTGGATTAAGAGACTGTATCTTTGTAATATTGGAGAAATCCATCACAGATTTAAGAAGGATGATAGACTTCAGGTCTTCTAAGAACACTGACATTTACTAAATCCTTTAGGACCCCATCTTGGAGCTAGTTTCTTTCTACCACTCTCCCAAAGAGGCATACAAGAATCTATCCTTTGCCCCCAACTGCTCCTATCCTTCAAGTCCCAAGTCAAGTGCCACATCCTCCAGGAATCCTTCCCCAAATACTCAAAGCCCTTGACACTTCTCAGTTCTGCAGGAAGGGAGAGTCTGCATGGCTTGGGGACCCATGTCTCAAGTGAGCAGCATTATTCACACTGTTAACATATTCATGTAAATAAAAGAACATTTCCCAATTCCAGCAAAGACTAATGAAATGTGAATAACAAGTAAAGAGAATGAAAAAGGAAAAGAATAAAAGTGTTTTATAATTGTTTGAGCTAGAAGAATCTGTACTTCCTTTTCAATTCAACCAAAACAGCATTCACTCTAACATTTGATTATATACTCTTTTTTATAATATTGAGCTCTATTAGCTTTGAAGGAAAGACATTATATATTTCTTTGTATGCCAAAAGGACACAATTACATACATAAAAGGTATATTTTAGAAAACGGAATATCTCACATCCACCTAGATCCTAAAAACCTAAAGTGTCTAATACCATTCTCCAATAAACAGAATCCAGGCTCCTTGGGAGAAATGGCTGATTCTAGGGCTAGGGTAGGGAATACGTCTGATGAGTCTAAAGCATCATGAAGTGTCAGAAAGTAAAGAAGTGCTCACAAAACAAAATGCTGGGGACATATCAAAGGGACACAGAAGCTAACTTGAAAGAGTTCCTAATGGCCAAAACCGTAACAATTTGAGGAACAAAATAAATAGTGTTGGATTATAATCCAAAATTTATAATATACATATCCATGTTATGTCAATCACATCTCAATAGAACAGGAAAAATAAAATATATATTCACAAGTCCACACTGGTATAAAAAAGTGATTGTATAAATACATGAGGAGAAGAGATAAATCTCCCTTACAGAAGTATTCCATATAATTTATATAGATGCTCTCCAACCAGGACGTGGAGCTTAATCCCCCCTGCCCATGCATCTTGAGTATGGGCTGCACTTAGTGCTAGCATCCAAAGAGTAGAACATGAAAGGCGAACAGGAAGACTTTACAGTGAAGAAATGTGGCAAACACTACTTTGGCCAGATGATCAAGGTTAATCAACATTATCAGTTGATAGCATGTTCCACTGATATGATGTGGTAAGAATGGCATGTCCCCTCTGTGGTCTTCCTCCCAAAAGCCCATAACCCCAATCTAACCATAAGAAAAACATCAGACAAACCCTAATTGAGACATTCTACAAAATACCTGACAAGTATTCCTCAAAACTGTCAAGGTCATCAGAAACAAGGAAAATCTGAAATACTGTCACAGCTCTGAGGAGGCAAAGGAGACAAGACAACTAAATGGTATCCTAGATGAGACTCTGAAATAGAAAAAAGGGCATTATAAGACTAGCGAAATCTGAATGAAATGTCAACTCTAGTTAATAGTAATATATCAGGGATGCCTGGGTGGCTCATTCAATTAAGCATCTGCCTTCAGCTCAGGTTGTGATCCCAGGGTCCTGGGATCGAGTCCCACATCAGGCTCCTTGCTCAGCAGGGAGACTGCTTGTCCCTCCCCTCTGCCTGCCACTCCCCCGCCTTCTGCCCTTTCTGACAAATAAATAAATAAAATCTTTAAAACAAATAGTAATGTATCAGTGCTGGTTCCTTAGTTATGACAAATGTACCAAAGTAATGAAAATGCTATTCATTGGGGAAAGACGGTGACTGACCTACATGGACACTCTGTACTGTCTTTGGAAGTTTTTTGTTTGTTTTTTGTTTTTTGTAAATCTAAAACTATTCTAAAATTAAAAGTTCATTCTAAAATGCAAAGAATGGGAAGAGAATTGATATCGAATGTTATAACTAGAAGGAATTTTAGAAACCACCTAGCCAAACCCAAACCCCTTGGGGTTTGAAACCAAAGCCCACAATGGTTCAATGATATGCTCAAGGTCACACAGCTGGGAGAAAAAGCCAGGAACTCTTCAATCCTACTTCAAGATGCTCTTTATTATATCATGCTGGGAAAGACAGGTGAGAACCTTCCAAATAGGAGATGAATGTTATCTTTGAAAGACAATGTTCCCCTTTTGAATAGAATGGTATGTCTTTTAGGAAAGGAGCATGAGGAGGAAGGGCCAGTCCTCCATACTGCTCACAGTGGTGGGATATCACTGCAAGCAATGGTTAGGACCTCCCACACAGCTCCATGGCCAGAACCCATCTGCATTTGTCCTTAGCTTCAGAGACTAAGGGCATCTTCCTACTTTGTTTGTTGTGCCTGTTTTACTCTGGCAGGAAAAAAAAAACAACAACAACAAGAAAAAAGAGAACCTAGGTTCAAGAATTAGTTGACAGCCAGTAAAAATGAATAGTAATGAGGTTATTTCTATCAAAATAGCTTCATTACCATGCCGTATGATAAAACCAAATGCTCAATCCTCCCTAGCAAGAAAGGTGCTGAAAGCAGTGTCCTTCATCCTTGGGGAGAAGAAAATCCATAGTTTAAATATGTTAAACTTAAAATAACCAAAATAATACCTACTCTAACACTTGATTACATACTCTTTATGGTACTGACCTATATTAACCTTGGGGGAAACACATCATATACTTTTTTACATACCCAACATGACACAGTTATGCACATAACTATATATTTTAGAAAATGGAAAGTCTCCTACCCACCCCATACCCATTTCTGATTGAGCCAAACCGGGATACACATTTTTCTCCAGTACAATCTTGAAATAATCCGAGGAGATAATAAAATAGCACTAGTCTTGTCCTTTTTTTTTTAATGCTTGGTTTTATTAAAAAAAAAAAAAGAGCACATGCACTTGAGAATGCTATAAAAATTTGCCCTAGTTCTGGTAGGGGGAAATATTGTTAAAGATTTAGAAGCTAACGCGTCTTGGCTGTGGACCAGGCTTCAGGGATTGTGTAAAACTATTAAATTTTTCCTCGATGTTTTTCATACACAAGACAGTAGAGACTGTTCATTAAAAGTGGTAGCAGAAGACTGTCGGCTGAACTCCTCTGCTGCCCTGGTGTACACCTGCATCCTAAATGAAATCCAAATCTAGTTCTTCATCGCCAACCAGGCAGGAGCGAGCCATCTGATCCCTAGTATCTCCCCCCCACAGCTCACATTTTGACAAGACTACATTTGCACAACAGGAGCTGGTTTCGGTGCCACTGGGCACTCACCTTTCATACTTCCCTCTCCCCCACTTATTATAACCTATAATCAAGGAAGTGCAGAAGGAAATAACTATCCAAATGAAAAAAATATCTCACGACCACAGAAAACAAATTCCAATCCAAAGAAGTGCTCCAGAGTACTATCATTGTAGCAGGACATTACTTGTTTCCTCCAAAAAAGAAATGAATGGGCCAAACTCCAGAGTGGTAAGTCGTGAGTCACTCATCTGTTACCACCTGCCCCTTTCCCTTCAGGAAGAGGCCCAGAAGTTTCTCACTTGGCCCATAAGTGAAAGCAGTCTGCCTGTCTACTTTGCCAATCCAAGAACAGTTAACTTTGATGGTCTTTTCCCACTGGGCAGTAAAACCTCTCCCTTTACACATCTTGAGTTCTGACTATTCACTTTTAAACCAGAAACTCCAGACAGGGCGAGTAGAGCACATAATTTGTAAACGACTTGCCAAGAAGGGAGGGCTGGGGGCTCTCCAAACCACTGCCACAGAGCCTTTTAATACCAAACACTGCAAATTGTCCACTAGGGATGACTTGAAATGTCTCTGCAATACACAGTGCCTGGTGCCTTCGGCCTGGCTCCGAGTGAGTTTCTTACCACTCACTAAAGACACTTATCAAACAGCCTTATGGATTCTCTCTGGTTCTGATAAAAGAGGCAGCTTCAAACAAATTAGGGAAAATTTAAGATATGAGACAAAAGAATGGGAATCTTCTTGCAGAAATCTGAGCCACTTGCCCCTGAGCAAGATACTAGTATCTTGCCATATACACACACACACACACACACACACTCTCTCTCTCTCACACACACACACACACACACATACTCTCTCTCTCTCTCACACACACACACACACACACACACACACTCACGCAGCTACTGAAAGCAAATCCACTTGTTAATGTTCAACTCTCCTATCTGGCTATGGAACAGGCTAGCAATAAAGGGCATATAGATCAGTTCTTTAAGGCGGACACACCACTGATAAATCAAAAACAATAAAGCTGGAGACAGGCTTGCTGGGCCCCAGCTGGTATTGCTTATATCTGTCCTAAGCAATCAGGAATCATGAAGAAACTTCTTTTTGGAACGCCTAACCACAAAACTTCACAGTGACCGCCTCAATCCCACATGCCCATGTGCTGAAGGGGGGTGCCAGGGACTGGATACCTTTATTCTTTTTGACAAGATCAATCAGTCTCTCTGGAATCTTCCCATGGCCCACTTCTGCCTGGCCCACTCCCATCCTCCCCACACCAGTCCAAGAAAGAAGTAATAAAACAATGAAGGATTGCCTCCCTCCTCTGCTTTTGCTAGAAGCTAGCCAAATCTTGGTATGCTCTGACTCAGAGCACACCTCAAGGAAGGGAACACAGTTACCCCCAAGAGAGTAAACAGAGGCATCGTGCCCTGAAATCCAGAAAAGGCAAAATCACACCCAGAAAATCCTCATCCTCGAACAATAAAGTCCTGTACTCCCATCAGGCCAACTAGCTGGATTTCTACCTGGAATCTCTCCCACATCAAACTAAAAATGCCAGCAAGGTGTAGGAGTTTAGTGCTGCAGGATCAGCCAGGGTGATCTGCAAACTCATTCCTCTACTGTAGCCCCAGAAATGATAGTAGCTCTCTGGTCAGAACCAAGACCTCCCTCCTACTGCAACATTTCTCTTATACCTGTTCACATGCAGAGACACGTGCCCAGTCAAGTCCTGGTCTAGAAACACACACTAGGCACATCCCCGACTTTGTGAATGGACTGGCTTCTCCATTCTTTCGTTGTGGGGGCCACAAATGGCGTCTCATGTTCATTAATTACTGCAGCCTCTACCTATTGTCAGTCATCAGAACCTGCCATATGGTTACCATCAGGTGTGCTCAAGTTCCTATTATGTGGCATTCCCGGATGCCCCAAATAGATATTGCAGAATCTGCCTGTGTTTTTACAGGGCCACTTATATTTCAAAGAAGCTCATTTTGCTTCAAGTGATCACTAAGGGGGGAGGGGGAAGCCTGTTTGTTCAGCATTGTGCTCTACTGAAAATCCCAGGGCTTCCTGATGAATGTGGTTTCCCCCGTCCCCCGCACCACCACGTGCAGTGTTGGAGCATCCTGTATACTGTTACCTTTGGGGAAGAGTTTACAGAGTGTTCTCCATCATTTTAAGGCAGGTGAAATATAGAGGATCAGTAAAAGGATCTATCAACTCTCCACCAAAACTAGATACATAAGGATCAAGAATAACGTAAAAGAGCCCCCAAAGAAATGATATCAATACACTATGTCATATCTTGTATATCTTCCACTAATCAAAATACACGTGGCTCTGATCTTTGTGCTTTCTAGGATACTGAAAGAAGAATGACACTTTATTAGAGAGGCCCAAACCATGTAATGTGCTCATGGAATAGCCCGGTCCTTCCTTTCCCCGTAAGTTCATTGCTATCTGACCCTTGAGGGTCTCCATTTTTTTCCCACCTGAATCACAGGTGTAACCAAGATGGAAAATTCCTCTGCAGATCCGGACACTCTGAATGATGTACAGGGTCATGTGGTCTGAGTAGAGAAAGCCCTGTGTTAAGTCCTGAAATAAACTTGGCACGTGATTGGGGATGATCTTCTAACTACAGTTGTAGTGGCTTTTGAGTTACTGGTCCTATTTCTAGCAGTTGCACAGAGTCTGCAGGTCTGCATTGATGATAAATTTTATAATTTTGTGATAGCATTACTATCAGTAGGACATTTCTAGAAAACTACTCCAACATATAATTTTGTCATTTGGTTTATATAGACATGTGAACTTAAATGCCAATGTTGAACTTGGTTTATAGATATAAATACTTCCTATTTCTGGGTTTAACTTAAACTCACACTTTTCAGGACCCGGCAGCCCTAAAGGGTGAATCATGAACTCTGCATAAAGGTCCAGTAATGTGCATTCACACACGTACGTGCGTGCGTGTGCTCACGCACACACACACACCCACACACACATCTCTCCACAATGATTAGGCGAAAAGAAATATGATGAAGTGCAGAATTCTAGCTTAAATTCCAGGATTCCCTGTTCCAAATTATTTCCTATTAGCCACATATTTTCAGTAATGCCCATTAACTTCCCAGGATAGACTAAACTCTGTTTTCTAGCCTGACAACAGAAAAATCAGTGGAACAAGGCACCTTCTGTTTTCGTATGGATATAACCTTCTTTAAATAAGTTACAGACATGGGTATACTGTGTTTGCCCCATTTTGTAGACAAACCGGTGGGTGACAAAGGATGGCTACATCTCTAATAGGAAGGTATAAAATACACCCAGTAATTTCTTTGCCTCTGGCAAGGGAATGCTTACATATACAGTGGAGGTGTCCAGGCTAGTCACTGTGGCCTCATAGCCACTTCACAGAAACCAACCCCATTCAAGGAAAAATGAGTCACCAGGAAAAAAGAGCAGGTCAGTATCCAGGGCTCAAGGTCACATTTCTACAAACACTTGCTTGTTCTCAGATAACACCTGCTCAGAATCTCAAACAAAAAAGGGCAGGGTTCCATCGATAAAGTCCTCTGCTCTAGGCTACAAAGGGAGGCACAACCTTCTGGGTATGGTGAAATGGAAATAATAGGTGGGAAAACTCCCAGAGTGTCCCAAAGGATTGCTTTCCCCAACATGGAGACTGGTTGACAGTCAGGGTAGCTTTAGGTTCCCCCACAGCTTATACAAAGATATGCATTGAGAATGACCAGAGCACTAACCCAAAGGGCAAGTTATGTCAACTGAATAGAGTCCCTAGGTGGGACAATATCTGGAGGAGATTACCATTAAATATACAGTGCCTCTTTTCTCAGTTATTCTCACACACCAAACAGCTGTTATTAAAGCTTTCAAATTCAAATTGTAACTCCAAAGGCCTCCTATGAAGGGCCTGTGGGTTCGAAGAAGACACCAAAAAAAAAAAAGAGTCCTAGGGCACCTGGCTGCCTCAGTCTAAGAAAGCATGCAACTCCTAATCTCGGGGTTGTAGGTTCCAGCCCCACCTTGGATGTAGAGATTACTAAAAAAATAAACAAAACAAAACAAAAAAAGAGTGAGTCTCTAAGTCTCCTGCCTTCTCTATTTTACAAACCACATCTGGGTTTCTAAACATGCTTTTATTGTCATCAAGGGGTGGCAGATTCAAGATTGCCACAGATCTTTGCTATTCCTCCCACTGAAAGGTAAAATCCAATCCCCTCCACTCAAACAGGCAGCGTCTGTCTGTGACCCATTACAACCAAGAGAATATGGCAAAAGTGACACTGAGCCAGTGTTCTAGGCTGAGGCCTTAAGAAACTAGAAACTTCCATTTCCTCTCTCATAGAACACTTGCTTCTTAAGTTTTGAGTGAGGCTTGGAGTAAGGCACTGCCAGCTGCCCCTGACGTGGCTGACCCTATGTGGGCAACGACATCTCCCAAGCTCCTCAAAGCCACAGATACAATAAAGGGGGGTCTCTGGTATTGGAGACCCTCCAGGATGCACTAAAAGCAGAATCCACTAGGAGGCTGAGACCTCCACAGACTGCATAACATGGTACATCTACTCCTGGCAGCATGCTTTTGTTGTCCTTGAGCTGATTTCCGTATGATTGTTGGGATGAGGTGACCAAGATCACCAGAGGGGCTGAACTAGAGAGATACAGATTATGAGGAAGATTTGGGGGTTGGAGTCCCATGGCTAATGGTGCAAAAAGGTTTCTTGGAGGAGTGCAGTATGTGTATAGCTTTGGGTAGGACTGGGCAAGAGGGAAATGAGTGAAGATAGTAGTATCAACAAAGACATGCCGCTAAGAGTAGAAGTGGCTTATCTTATCCAATTCTCATTTCCTCATTCTTGATGAATGAACATAGCACAGGACCAAATATATCGTAGGAGGTATGCAAGAAATGAGACTTGAAGCTGGAATTGGAATTGAACTGGAATTGACCCTTACTCAATACAAAAATAAGCCTGAAATCCTGAGTACAAATGAATGAAGGACCAGGTCTTCCTGCCAGCCCATTAAATGTTAGTAGAGGCCTCCAGTCTGACCTGTGACCTACTTTCATTGGGGCAAATTGAGGTTGACTGACTTGAAGTCAGTGTTAGCCGTAGGCCAAGCAGAGGACAAAGGGAAAGTGATTCTTAGCATTCTCCCTTTCTACCCAGGCCTGTGTCCTCCCTTCCCAAGGCTACCTTCTCTGGATCCATATGTCCTCCTCGGCTGTTATCCCAAGGACTGTATCTGTCCATTTTCCAACTTCATTCTCACACTTAATTTAAACCTCTTCTTCCCCCTTCCCTCCAGGCCTAGACTGGAGCTCAACTTTAGTAGCAGCAAGCAGAGAGAAGGTGTGGCCTGGCCTTTAGAAACATGCCCCAGGCCTCCCTCTTGTGGGTGCCATCTCCTCTAGGGTGAAGGAGTGAAGAAGGAAAGGGGCAGTCCACTCCCATTTTGGCCGCAAGACTTTACAGTCACCTCCTTGTTGTTCAGAACTGTTAGGCTAACTCATCATCTCTGGGTTCACTGAGGTTGGATGGGAGCATCAACCTGCCCCACTGACATGAGGTGGCCCCCAAACAGCTCCCTGGGGTGCTATTACTATATAATTTTGGCCATATTCTTTGATTAACACCAACTATCTACCTCCAATGTGGCAGTGTCTGGAAGTCAGTACCTCCCACTGCCATCAATCATCTATGGACAGCCAGGAGACCCATGGCAAAGGCAGGATCCATCTTCTGTAGCTCGCAGGGGTGGCAAGAGGGAACTTTACGCACACTGCCTTTCCCCACAGCCATCTCTGCTCTCCTGGCTCTTACACTGAGGAAGTAGAGTAATCAGGCTTGGTCCGTGAACCGATGTCTCCCTAGAAGCCTCGGGAGAGGTGGCCACCCATGGTTGCATTTTTCCTGAGCCTTGACCCTAGCTACAAACTCTAGGACCACAAGAAAAAGCACACTGGTCAATCTTTGACATTTTTATATATACTGGACTTCCAAAACTTATCTGAAGAATCCCTCAGCTGAAAAAGTTTGAAAACCGCTGGTCTCCACCATTAAAGTCCAGTCCTTAATTCTATGGCTTGTGCTTTTTCACGTAGTTTTAGCTGTTTAAGTCATACTTCCCCATACTCTAGGGAAGGGTCCTAGCTTACTCATCCTGCCCCAGACCTTGCCCCTTCCATGTGTCTCGCACTCCAATGTCCAGGAATGAACCCATGCGTGGCCATATTGCTCGCCATCCCCTGACTACTTGCTATATGGATCTCAGCAGGGTCTTGCTAACAGCATATTGGAAATACAGCTTTCCTGGCCCACATGGACAGGTTTTTGTCTATTTTCATCCTTTCCCTGCTCTGTTTAAATATGGTGTCTGTGACTGAGTTTCGTGTTCCGGAGGCATGCGGTCCAGAGAGAAGGAGCCAGAGTTGCTTCTCTGCCTTGGCGCTTAGGAAAGAGCAAATGGGGCTGCCACCTGCCCGGTCTGGGGATGGTTCCAGAATGGCTCAGGTTATTCACAGCACAGATCCACCCGGGGGTAAAAATACCATCCCAGAAGGACTCTCCTTCTAGCCACAAAAATACCTATATGGGTAGAGAGAGACTCAAAAAATGACACAAGGTTTAGGAGAAATCATCCCCTTGGAAAAGAAATAAAGTAATTAGTATTGGTCTTACAAGATAGAAGATAAAGAGATCCAGGAGGAAAGAATGAGGGCAGCTCAAGAAGGATGTAAACCGAAAATATAGCAAGAGAAATATGGTTTAGACCGTAGGAAAAACTTCCTGACCATGAGACATAAGGAAATCTTCACAAGGTGTCTCCTTGGGAGATGTAAGACAGAAGACAAGATCAGCTCTCCTCTGTGAGGCCTACTATGAAGCAGAGGGTTAAACTGGGCAATTCTACAAAGTTTCCACCAGCCTTGGGCATTTACAATAAATGCTGGAGAAGAGCTGACTTCTTCAGTAGAAGAATATATCCTCTGCAAGCTCTTTGGCTGTGTGTCCTCCTTATGAGCCGCAGCCTTTCAATTTCAAATTCATTTACACAATCACTGTGTTCCACACCTGAGGCCCAGGGGCTCATGAACTGAAGATTTCTCCATCTCATGCTTCGCCATGGGGGTCCAAATCCCTCCTCTCCACCTTTCCCTGCGTGCCTTAGAAGCAGGCTCACACTCTGAGCTGACCTCATTCTAGCCCTCAGGCGCTATAAGAGGGAATTTCCATATTCTACACCCCAATCTTGGAAGTGGATGTTTCCTATGAATTCATTACAAACTCCATATTGCCTTTGACTTGGACTTGTCTCCAGGGATAGAGAAACATCCAGAAAATCTATCCTTAGGAGTCAAAGAATATGTTATCACCAGTATGACTAGAGTTCTAACTCACTTCTTCAGGGTGCTGGCCCTTTGCGATAGTGTCCATCCTGCACATGTTTTCAGCAATATGTCTTCTTTAGCTCTCCCAAGTCATTCTGAATCTCATGTAAATCCAGGGGGGGAAAAAAATAAAGAAGTGTCCAAATTCTCAAAAAGGTAGTAGAAAACAACCAATTTGCTAAAATCCAAAAACAAATTACTGTACCATTGGGTGGTTAATGTTTAAAATAAACTAAAACATTCCCCTCCATGCCAGGCTGAGAAGCAGTTCTGGCTCCTTCCCTTGGACTGCATGCCTCAGGGACATGGAACACAATCCAGAAACCATATTTAAGCAGAGCATGAAAAGGATGAGCACAGACAAAAACTTTTCCATGTAGGAAAGGAATACTGCATGGAACATACAGAGTATAAAGCTACTAATTATTCAGAAACAGTTCGATCATGCGTTCCAAGGTATGTTCATTTCTCAGGTTGGAGTTCTCTGATATTTTCATTTCTTTTGAATACACACTTGTCTCTTGATTAATGTTATACAATACAAAAAATCTGAATGCTTAAAAAAAAAAAAAAAAAGGAGTCACTTCGGCCATGAAAACCTATGGTTGGAATCGTTCACCCAGCAAGCACTCTAAGGCTCAAAATCCCCACTGCAAGAGTAGGTAACTCTGCGAGATGCAGCTTAAGATGATGCAATAGACCAGATGAAGGGGATGGGAAGGGAACAGCTCCAGCTCCCCAGGATCAATACATGAAAATAGGGTCACATAGTGAAATGAACTAGTTTCTGTTCTTGTGGAAAGCTCTATGGTTCTTCCTCTTTTTGTTCCATCTGAGAGATTAATTCTAGAATAAAGTATTTCGAATATCAAACTAACTAGAATAGCTGTTGCCACTTCCTCTGCTTTGGGAGCCCCTATCAATTTCCAGTTCCAAATCAACACAAGGCAACTCTCTGGCAACATCTTAGAATAAAGCTCCTGGATCTTAGTAAATAAAAATAATGAGGATAATAAAAATAATGAAAGCTAATACTACGGTGTTTTCTACGTGCCAAAGGCTATCCTTGGTTCTCACAACAAAGTGATGATGTGTAGGTACTAACACCACTCCCATCACCTGGCTGCTCCTTTAGCTGAAGGAGCTCCTGGAGAGAGTGTGTATCTCTTCCCACCTTTGGTAGTAGTAATGATAATAGTCACTAAAATTTCTTGAATATTAAATGTGCCAAACACAAAATGTTTTTAGTGCTTTATCTCAATCAGTCCTTGCAATAAACGTAAAAACTAGACATTACCCCCACTTTCCCTGGTAGGTGACTCAGGTTCAGAGAGGTTTAAAAATAATAGCCCAAAGTAACACAGCTACGGCAGAGCTTGACTCTTAATCTAGTTTGTCTGATGCCAAAATCTTGGCTCCTAACCCCTACTCCTTCCTGGGTACTTCCCACCTCTAGAATACTAGCAATTACCACCGAAACCCAGCCTCTTGGGTTATTTTCATCAAGCTTGAAAGCCCTTCCTGAGGCTGACAATGGCCAAGCGGATTGCTCCCAGAGAGCCCAGTGCCACCGTTGCCATCCGTTGGCCTTAGCCACAGCTGTGGTTTCCAAAGGAAATAACTCACACGGCCGTTGGTCGCACCTGTCACTCACTGGAACCAGGACTTGCATCAGAACACGGGGGCCCCACAGGGAAGGAACAGCAGCTACATCAAACCGATGGGCATTGACACAGGTCACGTCGGATTCGTGAGCCTACCTCCCTAAATAAATCTGAGATCAGTCCCCGTGTGGTCCATTCTCCCTGCTTCAGAAGGTCAGAGAGAACATCACTAGACCTTAGATATTCTATATCTGCAGACAGCCCATCACAGTGCTGTGGGAAGGCTGGGGTATCAGCAAATCAGCAGGCATGATCTAAACTAGGTGAAGCACCTATAAGCTTCCAATGATTAAAAACGAAAGAAAGTGAGAGTTAGTGCTACAGAGAAGAACACGAAAGGTCAACAAATGACCATAAAAACTGGGGTCTTTCCAGAAGTCCCAGAAGGAGGAAAGGATATGTAGAACTTTGAGGCTGTGGGGAAGCAACAGGAGTTTGACGAGAACACAAAAATAGGAAAACTTTCAGGGCAGTCTGTGATGGTGGCAAATTCAAGGAAAACTAGAATGAACGGTGTCAATTTGATTCACTTGAATGCAAAATGCTGTAAATATTAACAAAGGATCAGCGAAGCATTTACAACAAAATGTAGGGAGTACATACAAGAGTTATTGTACCTGTACCTTCTTATACTCTTGCAGAGGAGCCAAGCCATATGTGCTTGGCATCCTTAAATAACAGGAAAGGCTGGCACGTGAGGAAGTGCTAGGACGAGTGGTGAATTCCGTGAAAAGCAGAGGATGGAGGTATGTGCGTGCTTAGATGGGCAGAAAATTCTTTGTGGGTGATGTAGAATTTGGTTTGGAGCCCAGAACTGGTTCTGTATAATCTAGCATTCAAATCTTCTCTCCCTAACCACAGCCTCCAAATGTACCTGTGCACAGGTATTGGAAGAACCAGTAGTTGTGCTGTAATCCTGAATTACTTTTGTTCTGTGACAGGTGGTTTCCAACACCACCTTCTTATGGATCTCTGAATCCCTCCCAGGACTCAGACTTTCCCTGTGGATACAGAAAATCAAAATCTTTAGAACTGCACCCTACAAGCTGTATCAGCTGCTTTACCATGTAATGGTTTTCTAGGGGTCAGAACTCGAAAGGCGGGGGAAAAGGCCCGGGTAATTGAGTTACCAGGATGTCAATTCTTTTCAGTTGGGGAATTTTCCAGAACTAAAGGAAAACTACATATAAAAAAAAGGAACTTCATTTTTTATCTTGAAAATATAACCATTGAGATGGATTTGGCCAATGTACCAAAGCACAAATATCTACCTTTGTGCTATTCAAACTATAGAGAAGACAAAGTAATTTTAAACCCTTCTTAGAAATAAAAATGGCATAGGGGTCCCAGTAATCCAGTATCTTCTTGTCACTGAGTCAAAGACTACCCTCCATCATCCTTAATGGAACTGAAGAATGTAAGCTGCCTACAGATGAAAATGTCTAATGACTTCAGAAACAACAGGTTAAGATGTCTCCCCCAATAATCTCTTCTTTCTTCCACTTACGTAAAAAGTACCCTCGCTCTATTAGACTACCAATATGAATCCCAAGAACCTAAAAACAATCTAATTCATCCCATCCCAAAGTGTTTTCTTGACATGCTCTGAACCTACCTGAGGATAGCAACACACCTCTGACTGAAAAATCCAACATGTTTTCTCCCATATGGCATTCATCCAGCTCTCTTGAGCATTATCTGATAATCCTTTCTCTGGAAGAGTGTGGTGGTCTGACTGCCCTAGTAGAATATCAGTTCCCCAAAGACAAACTCATCCTCAAGGATGTCGCCTATTTTGTCCTCCAGCACCAAGCACAATGCCTGTCATGCTATAGGTGCTCCATAAATCTGTGCTGAATTAAACAACTGAGAGCACTGTCAAGCAAAAATCACCATAGCAAAACCAAAGGCAAGATTTGGGTTCTGGGAAGGGGTTTAGGTTAGGCACAGGCAGGCCCAGATGTGCTGGGGGTCTTGCTAACTTTGAATTCTCTGTCTCCCTGTCAAGCTCTCCCTGATCAATAACCCCACCTTAGGATTCAGTCCTAAGATCCAAAAGATCCAGAAGAATCAAAATGTCAGCAAGCCAACAGTAGACTGTGATTTCCTTCCTCATCCCTAGAGCACAGCACCGTATTTGGCCCTTTGCAGGGGCTCAGCAACATTTACTGAACAGAACCGAAAAAATGAAAAAATTCACTCACATTTTTCAGAGGCATAAAAGCAAAGGACAATAACTTGTATTTAAGAACAGGGTGACCTTTACCACTAGATGTCCTGTGGCCTTTTCTGAGACATAGAAAGTCAGTGTGAACGAGCCTGAGCTCTGTGCTCAAAGGCCTTTCACAAACAACCTTGATGCACAACCATGAAATCCTGTGGACAGACTGTGTAAGTACCCAAAAGTGCAAGGCCAAGTACAGTTCAACTACTCATCCTCCACTTTCACTACTGTCTCAGTAGTGAAAGTAGTGTCTACTAGACTTGGTTTCTGAAAGACCTGATGCCAAAGAGGACCTCTAACAGTGAAGCCTCACGGTCTTCTAAACAGGAAAACAAGATTTACTGGATGCCTCTCTTTTAGGGCACTGTGTGCAAGGGGTCTTTACCTGGAGGCCATCACCATGCTTCAAAAGGCCCATGAACTCTCTGAAAACACTTTATGTGTACATGTATTTTCCTGAGGAGGGCCATATCTTGCCTGAGTTTCTCAAAGGGATTCATGAACTATAAAAAAGGTTAAAATTCAGTGATTAACTAGCTTAGGTATTTTAAGTTTGGACAAAATCATCTGCTGGGTAATAGGCTCAAAAACGTTCTACATTAGAAAGGCAGTACGGGATAAAGAAAAAGAATAGAATTTAGAGTCAGACTCACTTGAGGTTGAGTTCCAACTCTGCCATTTTCAACTGCCTGATCCTAGCAAGTTTCTTAAACCGTCGGAGCTCCTATATAATGGGGTCGCTAATACCCACCTTCCAAAATACACTTACATGTAGAAAGCACTAAATAAAAGCTAGTTCTCTTCCTCTCTTCATTAGTAGTCTTCCTCCCTCCCTCTTTTCTTCCTTCCTTCCTTTCTGTTTCTTTCTTCTTCCTTCCTTCCAGCCCCCTCCCTCCCTCCCTCCCTCCTTCTCCACTTCCTCCCCCTCCCTCCTTTTCAGCAGCAAGCACCAATACTCTGAACAAATGCCCCTTTTCAAAAGTACAAATCTATCGTCTGACATAAATAACAAGTTGACGTGCCATTGCATGGCCTAACCAATATTACCCTTTTACTGAAAAACACAGAAGGCAGGAATGGGTTTTTTGCAACATGAACAATCCTGAGTGGTGAAACTTTCCCTTCTATTGTTCTTTGTTATTTTATATAATCCAAACCCAGTAACTGACAAATTACATGTAGATTATAATCCCTAATGGCAAATGGTGAGAAATGGCCCAAAAAGATGGAAGGAATGAGAGGAGCTTATTACAATTTCTGAAAATATGAGCACCAAAATCTCATGTTTTCACAAAGATGCTGTACAAGCAATTCTAATAATATCGCTTAATACATTCCAGAGCTGTGGTCTATGGGTGCCTTCACAACCCACTCTGCCTAACAGTTACTCGGAATACCTCTTGCAGTTCATGAGGAGAGTCTGGCCTTACGGAGGCTTTAAAGCTGCACTACGTTGTGAGTCATGTAAGACTCTTCTCTGTCCTCTCCATCTGTGGAGAGAGGAGGAAAGAACAGAACAGGGGATGGAGCCGGGGTAACCAACGGTAGTGGTTGGGCCAGACGAATGGTAAGATTTCACAGCTTGCCAAAGATTATAGAAGTCCAAAGGTTTACTTTTTGGCATCAGTTTTACCCAAGTGGAAAATTCCCAATTTTCTCTACTTGGTCCTTTCTCTCAGAGGAAATGCACGGTTCTGTTAAACTCAAGTAAATGCATCTTCCTTCCCTAAATTTCATGTGCTGGATTCAATACTAATTTACATCCACATTTGTGCCAGAGATCTTAAAAATCTGCTGTTGTTTCCTTCCCAAGCTGTAGGGTGGGGGGTTGGGGGGATGCGGAGGAGTAGAGTTGAGCATGAGGGAAAGGCAAGAGGGAATGTGGTTGGGAAAGTGAGGAGGGAGAAGAAAGAAAAACTTCACCTGGTAAGCATTTTCCATACTTAATAATTTGATTTTGAAGGCTAGTCATATCAAAGAGCAAAATATTCAATATTGTTAATTCAGTTTTGCAAAATATATTCTTAATTTAAAAATGATTTTGCTCCGGGTGGTAGTGCAGTAATAAAGCAGTTATTGACCAGATCTTATTGATTGTAGAGTCTGCGGGCAAAGAGCACTGACCTTGCTCACACTCTTATTGCTTCCTCCCTCCCTGGCCTTCTTCATCTATGCTCGCTCAATAATATATTATTAATATATATTTTTAGCAAAAACTGTATGTTACAAGGTTAAGGGCTTCTTAGTGATTTTTTTCAAGCTACTCTCTGCCTTTGGGGTGTTAGGGGAAGAATAAACTTCATAACTGAGTGTCTGGATATAAATGGCTTTCCATGGATATACTTTACCCACCACTGGGAAGCACATTGTCACCGTCCACTTTTTCTGTCATATAGGACAGAAAGTAAAAAACTCCCTAAGGCAAAGGGTGTTGCAGCAGTTTGGGCAACAATGTGCCTACACAGAGGAAAACCATACCATGGCTATAAAGACCAAATTCAGGACATACCTGCATCCTTTCCAGGAAAGTAGCCCTGAACCCAAAGAAGAGAGATCTGTGGTCACATCAAATTCAGTGGTCAGTGGGGTCGAAATCCTTCCAGACCTTTTAATAGCTCTTTCATGAAGCTTTCCCCAACACCTTTGCAATCATCTTCCTTATAGCACAATCAAATATGATATGTAGTGACTGCTCACTTTCGCATTTGCACATAAACTCTTCTACATATCTGTCTGGGTTTTTTTTTTTCCAGATTAATCTTACTTCTCTAATAAATGTATAAGTCTTCTGAAGGCAAACACTATGTCATATGCTCCTGCAATACTCCTTCTAGGATCTGTCACATACCAGGTTCATAGTAAGCATGTAGTCAATAATTATCAAATTGGAATGTAAATGATGCACAGCTCTGTATTAAACTTCCTTTCAAAGAAAGCAACAACACAGAGCAGGACAGTGCAGTTTGCTTCTGCCCTTCACACTGGGAGCCTCTCCGATTGTGTGGTTTGCCTACCTCCACATGTGCACCAGGTGAGAGATGGAAAAGCCAAGTACCATTGAGTTTGATGAATATTGCAGAGAACTATCTTGTACTGTTGCATCATGAGGTAGAATGTTTGGGCAATTTGCTTTCATGTCATGTATGAAGAAAGAGGAAAGAACAGTGATCACACCTCACGAACACTGAATTCAGAGAGGCTAGCAAATCCCCAAGCTCATAGGGAGATTAGGACAGAAAATGAATGCACATGATGGTCACCTGCCACTTCTGACCCCACCCACATCTTGCACTGCACTCATGAATGTGGCTGTTCCTCAAATGGCAGGAGAGACAGGTTAAAAAAAAGGCTGGGTTTCTCTGATTCCCTTCCCACTGTCTATCCCCATCCCTGGGCTCCTGCTTCTATGAAGAAGTCTATCTAAAAAATCCAATATTCATAAAGGATAGGAAAGATGGAACAGTATCCAGATCTCTATTTGCTACTGGTTTCAAACGCCCGCTGAAAGGGGACAAAGAAGATGCAATAATGGAACACCATGGTCTAATAAAAACAATCCAGGTGAGCATGGAGGAATGCTGGGCTCTACCTACCAGCTGTGTGGTCACTGGCAAGCTACACATCCTGCAGCACCCAGCAGGCATCAGCTGCTCACTCGAGGAGTTTAATAGTAAAGAATGCATGAAAGTACTTTTTACAAAAATGTGGGAAGGACGGAGGGAACCAACAAGGAACAGCAAAAAGGCTGCTGGCAGCAGGAAGCCTTTAACACTGCCAATTCTGAATGGGGCAGGACAGACGAAAAGGCCTGCGGGGCAATGGCGGCAAGTGTAGGTGTGGAACAGAGGCTGCCGCAGAGGACTATGGGCACCTCCAACTCGACACATGCAGGCAACCCAACCCCTGTCTCCTGGTGCCTTCTCATCTCACGTCAGAGCCAGAAAACAAGAGAGACTGGATGATGGGAGTCTTTCAAGGTCAGCCAACCAAGGCAAAGGGTAAGACAAAGCAAGATGGGAAGTGATCTGCAAGAGCAAACCAATGGATAGTCCCATCTTTGTGCCTCATTTTCTCCTTTGTCACATAGGAATAATTATGTAACCATACCTACCACACAGGGTCCTCTTAAGGACCGCATGTAACTACTATAGCCGTGAATGCACTTTGTTAAACTTTCCAACCTGCCACAGATGCTGCGTTGGTGAAGCACCCCCTCTGCTCTCTGTGGAGTCCTCTCCCCATGCCCATGCCCAGGCCAGGGCCTCCCCACACACACACACTCCCAACCAGAGCCAGAATGATGAGAACAGAGCTGCATAGGGCTCTGCAGGTGGCAGGGGGGAGGGGGGAGCTGCACACGCAAGGAAATAATAGAGACTGGATTGTTTATGCTTGTGGGAAAGGGCGCATGAATATGGATAAAACCCTGTGCGCATTTTGCTAATTACCCAGCATCAGTGTTAAAGGAGGAAAGAGCCCACTGCAGATTTTCAAGCCAATTCCATCCCGCCAAGCCCACCCCCACCTATGTACACACACAAATCACCGCTGCCACTACCACCACCACCATTTTCTCTCCTCTCATATACATAATTGACAATGCTTCCCTGAATATGAACCACGTGAACCCATGTGAGTTAAATCTCAACTGACAGAAGATTCCAACTCCGTATCATGCCAGAAGGCTCAAGGAAGGAAGTCCCATTCTGTGATCCTAGTTGGCAGGAGCTTATTTCCTACACTATCCAGAGTCAAAACAATCTGATAGCTCCACGAGCAAAGACATGAGGTGAATCAAGGAGGGAAGGGAGGTGGAGAGACAAAGAATCACACATAGGTGGAGGCCATTTCCATGGGAAGCCAAAATTATGGTCGAAAAGGCAAAATAAATCCCAGTCTCTGGCTCCCGGTCTCAATTCAGACCTCTTTCCTTTCTCTATTAAGGAGAGAAAAGATGATGAGCTCAGCCTTTGTTTCCTGGTGGCTCCTGGGTTTTTCCTAGACAGCCAGCCCCAGGAAGATGTCTGCAACTCATCCTTGAAAATCAGCAGGGATGGGTAAGTTGGGGAAAGTGCTCAGGGAAAGGGCTTGTTCAGGATGGAGACTTGGAGAGAGGAACTCAAACCAGCTGGTTTTGGTCCTGAAGTCCATCACTAAAGGCTGCCAGGGGACATGCTTTCTGTCTCCAGATCTAAAGAAGCTAAAGGGTGATCAATAAGGACCGCCCTGAGCTACATGCTTCAGGGCAGTAACAAAAACAGAGCCTTTTTATATGATTTCTTTACATTTGTTCTCCTCTGCAAGAAAGGCAGCAGCAGGTGCACTAGAAAGACACCAGCCCTCATGTCTGGAGACCTGGATTCCTACACTGCCTCTGTCTCATGTAATTATGTGATTATGAGTAAGGCATTTAGCCCTTCTAGGCCTTGGTACTACAATTCTCTTCATCCGAAAAACTAAGAAGCTTGGCCTAGAAGAACTCGAAGTTCCAAACTTCAAAAACACTGATTAACAATGTCAGTAACTAACATAGATTGAGCTCCTTCTAGGTGCCAACCACTATTTTACATATTTTACATAGCTCAGTATTTCTCAACAACCTTGTAAGTGTTATATCTTCATTTCATAGATAGGAAAACTGAGAACCAGTATAGGTAAGTCACTTTCCTGAACTGGTGGGGATTTGAACTCTACAACAGCATACTGATAGTGTAGCATATCAATGAAAAGCATGGACTTTTCATCAATATGTCATTGTATCTAGACTTAAGACTTTGTAGTCCAGTGTTTCTTTTACTACACCATACAGCTCTTGTCGGTTTCCAGGAGGAATTCTTATATCTCTAGATCAGTGTCAGGAGAACCAAAAGAGGCAATCGTAACCCCAAATTCCCAAACAAGTTCCAATGGATACTCCATCTTCAGTGGGCTGATACAGGCAAAATTGAACTTCTGGGTGAAAGCTGGTCGGGCATACATATTCTATACAACTAGATGCTCAATAAGTATGGCATATACATTATGCACAGCAGATGCTCAATAAAGGCTTAGCGTAATGCTGAGTATACAGTAATCGCTTCACAGACTCCTGGCACCCAGATTAGGAAACATGGCAGAGACCGTTATGTTGGAATAGATGGAAAAGTTAACCAAAAAGCTTCGAAAAATAAAATAAAATCATAAATTAAGAATACAAAGACATTATATTATCAACGCTGGTAGCTTCAACACTGGTAATATCCTTCCCATGTCTCCTCCTCCCCTACCACTGCCCCATCCAGAGAAACCCATGTGAAGCACCCATACCACCTCCGTGTGCCAGAGGGGAAAAGCATCTTCTAAAAGCTAAGTGTCCCTGGGCCTAGCCTTACTGCCATATTTCTGCCTTGGACTTTGCATGTAACTTTTTCACAGGGGAGGTGGGAGCTGATTGGATTATAAGAATACAAATGGATTAATTTGGGGTGGATTAGATACATCACAAAACATAAGTCTGACTTGCATTAACATAAAAATGTCATAAAAATGTAGATGCTGAGGCAGAGCTTATTTGTGATGCCGCTAATGCACTGTTACTCCAGCAAAAGATGTACACAATATTTACGCTGTATCTGACCACATAAAACATGTCGTATACATATGCAATTTTTCATTATGTAGAGGGAAAAGAGCCAGAGGGCCCTTCAGAATTCCAATTCTTGAGCTTCTGACTTTCCCCTCTTTTTTTAAATCTTTTTTTATTTTCAAGAAACAAATACAGTTTTAAACCATCATTACTGTATTTTGAACAGTTAATATTTCATATCGTGACATCGCTATTCAGAGGTAACAGGTTTAGTTGATTACTATTTGTTTATAGAGCCGAAGAAACCTGCAATCACAGGGAACATAGAAGGATTGCAATTAGATCTATTGGCTGAGAGCTGCACCTTGCTGACCCACGGTTAAGTGGTTAGCGCTATCAGAGAGAAAATGCCTACTGGCAGCTGGCACATCTGCACATAATAATACGGGCAAAACTGACACGGCCACTAAAGGCTGCTGCTCTCCTCTTTACCCAGAAGCTGAAAACAGATCATGCTTTTTAATAGTGCATCAACACATCCTTCTGAATTAGCATAATCATGTGAGTTATGGGAGGAAGTGGGTACATCTTGGCTAAGCTGCTATGAATTCTTCAAATTATCCAAATAAAAGGGATTTTTTCCTCCACAAACCTGAGTCTATACTCAACTTCTAGTTTATTAAAAAGCAGAAGGACAGGGAGAGAGCAATAGAAGAGAAAGAGTTACTCTTAAGTTTTCTTAACAAAACACATAATATCCCACGTGTGATGGCTTGGACGGACACACGCACTCACACATACACACATTACCTGAGGTGGGATAGAGGGCAGCAAGGGGCGGGGGGAGAGTGGTTAACATAAATACACAAGCATCATTCTATCAAAGCAAAAATGATGATGATAATGATGATGATACCTGATTTTAAGGATGAGCTTATTATGTGCCTGGCACTGCATAAAGACTTTAGAGGCTCTACCAACTCTTCAGGCCAAAAATTCTACACCCAGGTATCCTAGCTCATCTTACTCCATCAATCATTTTATAGATCCCAAAATAAACAAGCTCAAGCAACTCAACTGGAGACTCACTCTCAAGCATAGTGAGATGACCACCAGAGGGTAAGTCAATTCCCATGCCGCTCTGGGACAAGAAAGGGTATCAGGAGTGCTGATGGCCTCTGTTCCCCACCAGAGGCATGCAGTTCCCAGGAATCACAGCTTCTCTTTCTGCAGCCAACTTCCCTGAGACGCAGGCCACATTAGCATATACAGCACCATTCTGAGTATTAGAAAAAAGGCACTCACTCTCGACAAACTAATTAGGATGAGGCAGCTCAATTATGAAAAAACACCATAAGCAAAATCAAAAGACAAATGAAGAATTAGGAGAAAATATTTTAAAAACATAAGCTGTGTGTGTGTATGTGTGAGAGAGAGAGAGAGACTGGTTGAATAAACTGATACAGTAAAGTACTATGCAACTATTAAAAACAAGCAAGCAAAAAAAGGAAGACCTATGTGAATCAATATGGGGTGATTTCCAACATGTATTGTTAAGTGAAAGACAAAATATAAAGAGAAAATTCTGTATGATATTTTACAAAAATCAGGAAAGAAAGCATACAGGAATCAGCTTTTTCCCCCAAAAAAGAAACATAAGAAGGATAAATCAGAAAACAATGAATTGGCAACCTACCATTTCCCACCAAAAGGAATCAGGGAGCTCCTTGGAGAAATGGATGGTTACAGGGCTGGGACACAGAAGACACAAGATGACCCTGGAATATCCTCTTACTCCACAAAGTAAGGAAGTGCTTTAAAAAATAATGGTGGCATGCCAAAAAACATAGGAGCAGCCTGAGGAAGCTCCCACTGGACAACATCTGATAATCTGATCATTAAAATAAATAAGATTATCAACCCACTATAAGAAAGAATGAATCTATGAGTCCATACTGATTATAAATAGATGATAAACAAATAAAGGAAAATAATGCATTCTTCCTTACAATAAAATGCTGACTGGTAAATATGGAGAGTGGTAGATTGAAAAACCACCATATTCAACCAGCAATGAGCAGGAACAATCAATGGACATTAAATCCTGAGGTCAAGATTTGACGAGTTACAAGATATTTACCTACTTAAAATATGTTCTCACAGATAGTTTATTAGTTACAAGGGTAAAAACAGTAACCATACAACGGAGAAACCAGACAATACCTTGATCAGGTTATCAAAATTAACACTGACAACAGGGTCAGACAGACATTGTGTGTCTCCAGATATGTTACACTGAGAAGTACATAACGTCATCTATAAAGGTTTCTGGCCAAGAATACATAACCTGAATCTACTCATAAGGAAATATCAGATAAACCCAATGAGAAATGTTCTATAAAATAACTAGTATTCTTCAAAACTGTCAATGTAATGAAAGACAAAGAAAGGTCAAAGTACTATTCTAGTTAAAAGAGAAAAAAAAGAGAGGGCAGCTGGGTGACTCAGTTGGTTAAGCATCCAACTCTTGGTTTCAGCTCAGGTCATGATCTCAGGGTGGTGAGATGGAGCCCTGTGTCAGGCTCCATGATCTGCATGGAGTCTGCCTAATATTCTCTCCCTCGCCTACTGCCCCTCCCCTCACTCGTGTGCACATGCATGCTTGCACTCTCTCTCTCTCGAATAAATAAAAAAAAATCTTTAAAAAAGAAAGGGAAAAAAAGAGAGACATGGCAACTAAATGCAATTCACAAGCCTGGAATATACCCTGCGCTTGAGAAAAATATAATGCTATAACGGACGTCATTGATAAAATTGACAAAATTAGAATATGGACTACAGATTTGATAGAAGCATCACTCTGCTATTAAATTTCCTGCTATTTAATAACTTTGTTCTGGTTATATAAGACAATACCTTTGTTCTTAAGGAATATACACTGAAATACTCACACCTACTCTTGAATGATTCAGAAAGCACTACAACAGACATGTTCCAAAATGTTAAAAACTGGTGAATCTGGATAAAAGGTGTATGAGTGTATTATTCTTACAACTTTTCTCTAAGTTTAAAATTATTTCAAAATAAGACATTTTAAAAATAAAATATGAAAGTGAAAAGAGAAGAGCGCCTTCCATAGTCCCATGCCAACATCAGCACTGCTGAATTTCAGTACCACAAAGCTGTTCAACCAGGAGCCCTTACCTAAACCAAACCTTGCACAATCATACACAGAAGCCTTGGTGAGGGGCTCCTTTATCCTTCTAATAAACCCTGCATTTGGGCTCCTCTGAATGTCTCTGTCTTTGCAGTCAAATGACCCCTGACCAGGTATTCCTCAACCTACCAGACGGAGACAGCAGCATGCTATAGCCAGATTCCCATCTTCTCCTGCAAGGCCTTGGTCTCATGGTTGTATATTTGTCCTCTACTCTGGGAACTTTTGATGTCTTGTTCATCCTTAGGTCCCAAGTGATTGACACACAGAAGATGCTCACTAAATGTTTCAGTACTGAGTAGAGTGGAATATGTTGACTGTGGGGATTTATTCTATCATCAGTCTTAACAAGTCAAAGTTGTGCACCCCCACACAAGCCATCTCAGTTATGCCTGTGCCAGCGCCCTCTTCCCAAATGTGTGCCAGGAGAATGCTGGAGTGACGAGCACCAGCATTATGTCTCCACCTGATGGCTTAGACACTACTTTGGTGGACTTCCTGCATTTTATATTAAGCTTGGGGATGGAGAACAGGTAGAGAAGAACTTTAACCCCACTATAACTATTTACTCTAAACATGGATAGCAAGCACATCCGTAAAATGGTTTTAGCTTTCTGGGAGTTGGAGAGGTAGGTTAGAAATCTTTGCAGAGGGACGCCTGGGGGGCTCAGTGGGTTAAGCCTCTACCTTTGGCTCAGGTCATGATCTCAGGGTCCTGGGATCGAGCCCCTCATCGGGCTCTCTGCTCAGCAGGGAGACTGCCTCCCCCTCTCCCTCTACCTGCCTCTCTGCCTACTTGTGATCTCTTTCTCTCTGTCAAATAAATAAATAAAATCTTAAAAAAAAAAAAATCTTTGCAGATCCCTTCACCCAAATTACTGCTCTATAATTAAAAGGTGAGAGGGCTCCAGTTCCCACAGACTATCAAAAACTCCTGAGTTCCAATTCCAAATATTAAGAATGTGTGAGTCTTTCGGATTCTCCCTCTAACCAGGTCTGACCTATGCAGGTAAGAGCCTGGACTCGAAAGCCACCATACCTACAACTGTTCTCTTTGTCCCTTAGGAGCCAGGCCTCACAGAAGGAATAGAAAAAACCTCAGTAACAGATCACAGAAGCAAGCTTCTCCATCCAACTCAGACCTTTCCTTGGAATAACTTCCCAAGTTCTTAGTCCTGAGCTATGCAGAAGTTAATGAAAACAATGAACAGCTGGAGAGAAGAAATGGTTCTTGGAGAAAGATATGGAACTGAAAAGACCAGAAATAACATTGGTCTACTCTATTTCAACAAGGACATCACTACAAATTTGACTAGACCAAAGGTGTCTAATTCTACTGTCTAACCAGAGACAAGAGACAAGCAAGTCTTAAGTCAAAATTCCCTTAGCTAAAGCAAAATATGGTTTTCCTATCACTATTTTAATCACTTTGAAGTTACACAGGAGTTACTACTTCTGTAAGCAGATAAATAAGCTTTCAAAGACAGCTCTGTAATCTATCTACATGGATGACATGTTTTCCAAAGCCTAGAACCCAGGAAGTGAATTCAAATGAGAAGGACACTACAGTGGTCTTGAAAAGTTGAGTTATTCAGAGAGCTCTGTCAAAACACCTGCTTCCTATTGGGATAGTTTTAGGGGAAATTCTTAATTGGATGGAGAAAAAAATATGTCCATGGAGCCTTTAATAGAGCTAAAACCTCCTCGGAATACCTCTGCCACCAACTCCGGCTTGTCACCTGAGGGGGAGGAAAGCCTCTGTAGAATAAAGGAATGAATAGACCCTAACAGTGATTCTAATGAAAAACTAATTAGGAATACAGCAAGGAGATTATTAATTCCTGCCAGAATCAAAATTACAGACCTTATCATATTGGAAACATGAGCAGTAGAAAAGAAGAACTCTCAGACCATGCTCTGAAAACTGCCACCTGGAAGGGAGGACATGATGAATGTGAATGCCCCAAAGGGAACTGGAGACAGAGGTGAACCAGGTTTAATGCTAAAGACATATCTTGCCCTAACTTTGGAGAGGTCGCAGGACTGAGAGGTCATCACACTGTGTGTGACTCAGAGTCAGACTGGGCGATTGGGGCAGAACTGATGCTGGCTCTAGACAATTGCAGACTCAAGGCAGAGTACTGAGAAGAAACTGAATGCATGTAGAGGGCAAATGGGCAGAGGAACCCCACACTGAAAAGAAAAGGAACTACATTCTTCTACAGGGCATCAGGAAAAGTGTGCCTTAAATCTGTCCTAATGTTTTCCCAGAGTTGAACTGGATAGGTCTTAGGGATTTTTTTTTTTAACTATAAGGAAATTTTACAATTATATGCCAAATGAGACTTGAAATAAACTTTATGGATTTTATTTCTAAGATGGTAAAAACTTAGGCTGATTTGACTTAGTCCTTAGTCCAAGGACATGAACAAAAGAACTCCTATTTTTCAGATGGCCAGGATAAGTTCTAAAACAAAACTGAAGACCTATTTCATGAGCCACAGAAGGCCAGCCCTCTTTGAAGTTGGAATGGACACTGAGGAACCCTACACTGGTGTTGGGTCCAGGCCTCTACAAGGCAGTCCTTCTCTCTACTCTGTCCTCGCATGCCTTGGAAAATGTATCTCTATTTCTTCAGATCATTTGTAGTCTCCTCTTTTCTCTTGCCCTCCATCAAGAGCTGGACAATGTTGTAATTTTCTGTTACTAAAATTTTTATTTCTCTAAAGTGGTCATAAATGCTGGCTTGATGACAATCCAGAAATACTCCATATACTAAACACAAAAACTCGCTATGAAAATTGCTTGGTTTATTTTTGTTTATGTTATTGAGTTCTTGCAAATGACACAGCTGAATGTTTATCCTACCATAAGGAAATGCATTTTGGTATTTGTATTTTTGTTTTTTTGTGAGTTTTTTTTAAGGTTTGCTTTAAAAGATAAGAGCAATAAAGAGGGAACTTAAACATGTACACACCCATATCACACACACACACATGCTCACACATAATTCTAAATTTAGGAAAAAGTTATTCTATAACCTTTGAAATTTTATTTTCTTCTCTTCCATAAAGATTAAAATACCTAATTCAGCAATATTAAAACACAAATTGAGATAGACTAGACCTTCACCATTTTCTTTATACTGCACCCATACCTTTTCCTAGGATGGCTGCTGAAGACCCAAGAGCCTTTATCCCACCCTCACATAAGAGCTCCTCTTGAAAACTCTTGATTGTAGAGGTAGACTGTACTGACCAGAATGCATAAAGACAAAGAGGTCAGTGGGGAACAAAACAAAGGGACTATGAGAAAAGGACAACACTTCTTAATACTATTAAGTAATATAAGATTCCCAAAATTATAATGGCAATAGGCAATTTAACAAGATTTCATGGAGTTGGCAATTAAATCTAGATGAATGAGTAAAGCAAATAATGGAGAAACAGGATATGAGACATCTGCATAGAAGGTCCCTTATTTTACAATCACATATAATAAATGAGGGCATTGAGAGTTGAACTAATAATCTGAATTACACACTTCTTGGCCACTGATGGAAGACCTGCCTGCCCTAGACCTCAAGTGAACCATTATTGGGACCTTAGTCCATCTTCTCCTTGATGGGAAAACTAAATGAGTACCCACATCAGCATTTCACTATCCTCTCTTACAACTTCCTAGGGTGAACAGGTACTACATCACGTTGTATTTTTCTAAAAGATGGTCATTAGTCTCTAGCCCTCCAAACCTCACAACACTGAATGTTATAAAGAAACGGCTCCTGGGCTTCCAAAAGTTAAGAAACCCATAGAAAAAAATCCCAGCTGGATGTTTCTTCCTGGAGAGCAACATGCATCCAGGGCATGTAAGTCCCTTTTGAACATCTTCCGAGTAATAAGAATGTATAATATAAAAACAAACTTGTAAGAAAAAAATCTTACTGGCCACAGATCTCAAAGAAAAAAACTGACAGCCCCATGCACTCTATGAGTAGTTTCTATCTTTGTGATCCCTGAGATTTTGGCCGCACGCTATTGTGGCAATGTAAGTCCAATGAGGCTGTAACTACTAAACAGTGTAATATAGATTATCAAAAGCACGGGCTTCAGGTAGAACTTGGTTCAAATCCTGGTTCCTCCTTTTACTGGTGACAGTGGGGATTACCTCTTTCATTCCTGTCTCCATCACAAAGGATTAAATGAAACCGTATGTGCAGCTGGTACTCAATAAACATCTTCCCCTTACATGAGGTTTACAGAGCTTGTCTCTAGAAAGAATCGTATGATTCCACAAACAACACAGATGCAAATACTTATGTCAGCACTAGCTGACTAAGAAAAGGAATCAGGGATCCTTTCACAAAATAGAAAGTGAGGCACAAACTAGAATTAAGACACACTGAATCCTCTCCAATCATGGGACTGTGTCAGCTCTCTCAAATAAAATTATGCTCAGTACCCTATATTTGACACTGAGGCAGGACATGAAATGATATGTCATTGGTTAGTTTGTTTCTCCTTAAATATTTTTCTAATTCTATATAAATTTAAAATAAAATCAGGGGAACCTCCTGTTTAAAGTAGTTAACTTATACAAAATGCTAGATCAGCACCCTAATTTTCTCCAATACAACAATCTGGTAGCTTACCCAAGAGTAGTTTATCTTGAAGAAGTAAATTGTCACTATTTGCAGGTGACATGAGATATTACATATAGAAAACCCTCAAGACTCCACCAAAAAAAAAAAAAAAACTATTTGAATAAATGAATTCAGTCAAGTTGCAGGATTTTCTATCCTGCAACCCTGTTTTCCTATCCCAACAGGGTTAGGATAACCTAAGATATCCTAACCCTGTTGGGTTTCTATACACTAACAATGAACTAGCAGAAAGAGAAATTTAAAACGTAATCTCATTTATAATTGTATCAAGAAGAATAAAATACCTAAGGGGGTGCCCGGGTAGCTTGATCGGTTAAGCAGCCAACTCTTGATGTCGCCTCAGGTCATGATCGCAGGGTCCCGGGATCATGCCCCACAACAGGCTCCATGCTCAGCAGGGAGTCTACTTGATGATTTTCTCTCTCTGTCCTCCCACCAGCCCTCATATGCTCTCCCTCTCTCTTAAATAAATCTTTAAAAAAAATACAATACCTAGGAATAAATTTAACAGCAAGAAGGTAAAGGACCTGTACTCTGAAAACCATAAGACACTGATGAAAGAAATTCAAGATGCCACAAATGAGAAGATACACCATGCTCATGGATTTGAAGAACCAGTATTATTAAAATGTCTATACTACCAAAAGCAATCATAGATTCAATGCAATCTCTATCAAAATACCAATGGTATTTTTCACACAACTACAACAACCCTAAAATTTGTATGAAACCACAAAAGACCCCAAACAGCCAAAGCAATCTTGCAAACTAAGAATAAAGCTACAGCTGTCACAATCCCAGATTTCAAACTATACTACAAAGCTACAGTAATCAAAACTGTATGGTATTGGCACAAAAACAGAAACGTAGTTCAATGGAACAAACTAGAGAGCCCAAAAACAAGCCCACACTTATAAGGTCAATTAATTTACAACAAAGGAGACCAGAATATACAATAGGAAAAATAAATGGTGCTGGGAAAACTAAGCTGCTACATATAAAAGAATGAAACTAGACCACTTTCTTACACCATACACAAAATGGATTAAAGACCTAAGTGTAAGACCTGAAAGCCCTAAAAGACAATACAGGCAATAAACTCTTTGATAATGACCTTAGCAATATTTTTCTAGATCTGTCTCCCCAGGCAAGGGAAATGAAAGCAAAAAACAAACAAACAAACAAACAAACAACTGAGACTACATCAAACGGAAAAGCTTTTGCACAGCAAAGGAAACCATCAACGAAACAAAAAGGCAACCTACTGAATGGAAGAAGACATTTCAAATGATGCATCCAATAAGGGGTTAATATCCAAAATCATAAAGAACTTACACAACTCAACACCAAAAACAATCATCATCATCATCATCATCTGACTAAAATGGACAGAGAACCTGAATAGACAATTCTCCAAAGAAGACATCCAAGTGGCAAAGGAAAAAGTGCTCTAAATCACTAATCATCAGGGAAATGCAAATCAAAACCACAGTGAGATATTACCTCACAACAGTCAGCATGGCTAGTATTAAAAACACAAGATATAATATCTTGGTGAGGATGGGGAAAAAAAGGAACCCTGGTGCACTGTTGGTGGGAATGTAAATTAGTGTAGCTACTATGGAAAACAGTATGGAGGTTTCTCAAAACAAACAAACAAACAAACAAAAACTAAAAATAGAACCACCATATGATCCGGCAATTCTACTTCTGGATATGTATCCAAAGAAAACAAAAACACTAATTTGAAAGATCTGTGTAGTACACCCCTATGCTTATTACAGCATTATTTACCATAACCAATATATGGAAAGAATGGAAGTGTCCATCAGCAGATGAATGGATATGTGGTATATATACACAATGGAATATTACTTGATCATTAAAAAGAATGAAATCTTGCCATTCACAACAATATGGATGGACCTAGAGGGTATTATGCTAAATGAAGTTAAGTCAGAAAAATAAGTACCATCTGATTTCACTTATACATATTTCACTTATATGAATCTAAAGAACAAAACAAACAAAACAAAACCAAGAGGTACAGAGAGCAGACTGGTGGTTCCCAGAAGAGAAGAGGGCTAGGGGGATGGGCAAAAGAGGTGAAGAGGATTAAGAGGTACAAATTTCCTGTTATAAGATAAATTAGTCATGAGAAGAAAAGTGCAGCATAGGGGATATAGTCAATATTGTAATAGATTTGTATGGTGACAGATGGTAGCTACACTTGTAGTAGTAAGCATTTTGTAATGTATATAATTGCTCAATTACTATGTTGTACACCTAAAACTAATATTACATTTCAACCATACTTCAACATTTTAAAAAGAGGTAGATTACCTTTGTGACAATTTCAAAACAGACACCTGTGGTTTCAGACTGTGTTCAATGGAGCCAGGAGGTTCTGCAATGTTGGGGTGGGGGTAGCTGAGCTGACAGAGACCCAGACCCCTGCTTCTACTCCAATCTGAGCACTCTCAGACCTTGAGATCACCAGAAGTGCCTGGCCTATGGTAACAAGCTATGTCCTTGGTTAAGTATTTAACCAATCTGGGCCTATGTTTCCTCATCTGTCAAGTGAAGAGGGTGGTCTATCATCCGCAAGGTCCCACTCAGCCCTAATCTCTTCTAGCTACACATTTTTTTTAAACTCAATTTTATCCTCTTCTCTCAGGAACACAGTTTTGAATCGATAAATGAATCCAGAAAATGATAATGCTTCTAAAGTTCCAAAGCACTTGGATTGTAAAAAGCTATCTTCTGGTTGATGAAAGAGCTGAAAATACACTGCTAACATGTGCCAGATACCAGACTGGGTACTTTACCGATAGCTCCTCGTTACGTCAGAGCACCTGGAGCTAGAGAGGTAGGAGACCAACACGGGATGAGGGCTACAGGTGACATGCGCTGGGCTAAGTGTGTGACATATAGTACCATGTGAGGGGTGCTTCATCATCCAGTGTTTACGGATGCCCAAAATGCCAAGTATGAAGCACAGTCACAATTCAAATGCACGTCTGACAGTGTCCAAAGCCCACAGTCTTTCCTGAGCTGCCTGCAGTGAGTCAGCATAGCTGGACTGTAGTGAGAGCTTTGCAGAAATGATGTAACACGGAGTAGAAATTTACCCTTTCTGGGCCTCAACACTTTTCACCAAAAAAATTCCGCAGGTTAAGCCTCAAAGTTCTCCTGGAACTTCTCCAAGTCTCTAAAATTCACTGACTCTCCAGTCAACTCAACAACTGCAAAAAGCAAATGTATTAGGTATCTGTGAAACAAGGTTCATCCCTATGTATAATTGGATTTCACTGCTCTCTGAGTCTTTTTCTTCCTCTAGTTTTTCCCCCTTGTCCCCCTCCCTCCCAAAAAACAGCCTCCAAAGACTCAGGTAATTATTCGGATTTGAACAATTCAAATTAACGGAATACATGTTACGTGGTAATATACTTTACCATAAAAAAGCAGGACAATCAGTTTATGAGCT
This sequence comes from Potos flavus, assembly GCA_028534135.1. Lineage (NCBI taxonomy): Eukaryota > Metazoa > Chordata > Mammalia > Carnivora > Procyonidae > Potos > Potos flavus. The sequence continues at coordinate 53,924,581 of CM052885.1, read as the reverse complement.
CCAAAATCAAGTGTCTTCTTCTCTTCTCTTCTCACAGCTAATCAAACGAGGGCTCCAGGGACAGTTATTTGTTGATCTTTGAATGTTAGGTGGTGTCCTCTCTCGCCCTTTCAATTCAGATATCAGCCAAAAGACCTGAGAAGTTATTGTATTTTTGGGACTTTTCTTTGTTTTTTGGTTTTTTGGGGTGTGTGTGTGTGTGTGTGTGTGTGTGTGTGTGCTTTAAGTGCAAAAAGATATTCAACGGAATAAAAGAGAAGCATTGACGTTTCCATTGGTAATCTGGTCTGTGTGTTCCCTGCTACTGAGCATTTTCAGAAGGCCTGACTGTCTGGGTTAATTGTTTAATGCTTTTAGTTAGAATTAAACTTTGCACCTGCTCTGACAGTGATAAATTAAATGTGCTCCTTTTCCAATACCGTTGCCCTCTTTAAGTAGAGACCAAGAAGTGTATCTCCCTTCTTCCCCTGCATTTGAGGAATCTCTGCTACACTGGAGTGTAAACCAGCATAATTTGTCACCAGAGCTAGCGCCAATTAAATTGATTGCGTTGGACTGAACTCTGGGACCCCTAATGCAAGCACTAAGGGAAAAATGGGCTCTTTTCTGCCCATTCCCTCATGTGGCACTTAGGCAGAGCTCAACAGTGGAAGGCTTTCAAGGTTCAAAAGGGTTTTATTTTCAAAAGAAATGGGCATTGATCAGCTGCATTTAAAGGCAAAGATAATTCCAGAGCTTGAAGGCTGGATTTGTGTTTAAGGTCTAAATCTCTTTCTTTAACCTTGGGGGGCCAGTATAACATAAAAGCAACAAAGAGATTAAGATTACAAAGGGTTTGCAAGTGTAAATGATGCAGTGGTATTCTCCAAACATAACACAGTCCCCCATTCACAAGCCCAGGCCCAGGCCAGCATTTGATCTGTTGGTTTTACACCTGTAAAAACAACTTGTGCTTATTTGTCACTCAGCGAACAGTTTCGGGCAGGAGGGGAAGAAAAAGGAAAGTGGAAGAGGAGTGAACTTGCTCATACTGCAGAGTTCAAACATGCCTTCCCCAGAATGACTGAAAAGTAAAAACACTAAAGGCCAGCATGGCAGAGGCCATCAGAAACCCCCCTCTTTGTTGGTGTGGTACACACCACACAAGAATATGAAGAACAAAAAAAAAAAAGAATATGAAGAACAGGGTGTTCTGTTCCAATCCTCGGTCATTTCCTTCATTATCCCAGCCTCTGGTGCTTGGGTTGGTTACGTCACATCCTTCCAGGGCAGGTGGTAAGTAAACTTGGTTATAAATACCAGCCCCTTCTTGTTCCTTTATTTATGAGCTACCCAATTGTATATTCCTCTTTCTTGCCTTTTAGCTCAATTCCCCACATTCTGTCCTGTATAGTAGCACCTTCTGAATAAGCTCAGGTATAAATCAAGTCTACAAAGTTAAGAGACTCAGACTCCAAATCAGTGGATCCTATCATGGCACGTGGGGAAACCAACAATAAGTGTACCCATTCCCTCAAGCTCAGCTCTCCTTCTTCATCTGTTCTCTTTCTCCTTCAGAAACATAGATCTTCTATTAACTCTAACCCCTGGTTCTTCTTTTCACAAACTGAAGCCTTGCCAGGAACATCAAGCCTTCATTGCTAAGCCAGGTGGTGACAATGGTGTATTGCTACCTCAGAGAAAGGGGAATAGAACTGATATTTATTGAGACTTTCAAGGTCAGATCAAACATCTGGACACCCTGAGAAGGTTAATTATTGGGAATGAACCCAAGTGGCTAAAAATTCAGTGCTCCTTTAAAACAAGCAAAGAAACAAGAGTTCATCACTCATTTAGGAGAGAGACCATGTACCAGTAAGAAGAAAGTGAAAATGGATGATTCAGATGGCAGCTCTCTACCTCCCTAACTTCTGGAGCAATTCAGCTCTGGCCCTAAACTTGCATACTCCACCCAGAAAACAAAAAACTTATAACATAGTGAAATCTTATAATCATTAAGCATGATCTTTGGGGGTCTTATTCCTTTCCTGAGAATTTGATCAAAGTAGTTCTTCTAACCCTATACCATAATCTCCCTGATAAGAATTCCAAGTTCTAAAAAAATCCTACCTTGTTACATTTCCAAGGATGTTTTGCCATGCCAAAGTTGTATCAGCACCTTCTGTTAGTTTTCTATGCTGTGTAACAAATTACAAAGAGCACAGTAATTCAAGAAAACACCCATTTATTATCTCACAGTTTCTATGCACCAGAAAATCTGGGTACAGATTAGCTGAATCCTCTGCTCAGGGTCTTACCAGACTGAAATCAAGACATCAGTTGGGCTGCAATCTTATGTAAAGCTCAAGGTCCTCTTCTAAGCTCACTGGTTGTTAACAAAATTGTTACCTCCTCCCCATTTTCTTACTGGCTGTTGGCCAGAGATCACTCTTGGGTCCTAGAGAACACCCTCATGTACTTGCCATGTGCCCTCTCCACAAGCAGTTCATAGCATTGTAGTTTGCTCCTTGAAAACCAGCAAAAGAAAAAAATCTCTCCAACTTTTTTCAAGGACACATCTGTTTAGGTCCAGCCCACCCAGGATAATCTGTCTTTTGATTAGGTAAAAGTCATCTGCTTTGGAACCTTAATTTTATCTGCAAAACACCTGCACCTTTGCCATAGAATGCCACATAACCTAATCATGGCAATGCTATCCTTTCATATTCACAGGTCTTATCCATATTCAAGAGGAGAGAATTATATATGGCATGTATACCAGGGGTAAGGACTCTTGGGAGTCATTTTAGAATTTTGTCTACCACAGACCTGCTTACAGAGAGATACCCCAGGCTTACCCACTTCTTGACCTAGCTGTTATTCAAAGCCTTGTGTTAGAAATGTCATATACTTCTTTCTAAAAAACTCTCCCCTGACAAGTTCTCAGGCAAATCCAATGGTTTTTATACTCCCAATTTTCATTTGCTTATAGATCCATAAGGAAACCACTGGCACCACAATGTTGTAGGTGATGGGCAGCTAAGAGCCACATAGCCCCCTAGAGGAAGATCTTAATAGGCCTGTGTAAATGGTCTGGTGTGACTTTCTAAAAGGGCATGACACAGAACCTGCTTCTTGTAGATACCTTTAAATGGGAACATACCAAAAGATGCTTTATCAACGCACAAAAGGGGCAAAAAACAATCTTTCTCATATAAATCATGCTAGTAGCCTTTTAATGAAAGAGAGAGAGGGAGGGAAGGAAGGAGAATGGGACAGAAAGAAAAAGTAAGAAAGAAAGAAAAAAAAGGAGAGAGGGAGAGAGGAAGAGTTGGCAGTGTTCTAGTCTACTGCATTTTTTTGGACTATAAGGGAAATATTTGATGTATCCATTACAATGAGAAAGAAACACATCCCATCCCACTGGCCTGAAGGAATGCTCATCCTAAGGTTGTCACACTATCCTCAACCCTATTCAAGGACTACAAATGGCATCCCATGTCCTATCACATCAAGCCAAAATGCCGTATCACTTCTATCTCAGTCTGACACTCAAAGCCATAACCTGGCCCTACTACCTAACAAATCAGACTTCCTAGAACTGCTCATCACAATTCCTATAACATTTTGCTGTCCCACAAAAACACTCATTCTTTTTGCCGTAGTCACTCTACCACGCTGTTACTTGCCCTTCTTTCCTACCAACACCACTGCATTAATTCTGTTATTTTTTTACCATCTACCATGTACCAGGAGCTAAAGGCCCAGATTCATTCACATCTCCTCCAGGAAAACTTTATAAACTGACTTAAACTCTTATCTTCCTCCTCTTAACTACCGATTATAAAGTCTGAATTCAATTTAGCTTTCACTGAACATCCTCCTTAGTTTGCTATGGCACATATCTTGTTTTCTGAGGTGGTTCCCTGTGTACTCTAGAGCAGGGTTTAAGTCTATGAGGCAGTATCTTTTAGTAAAATATGAAATCAATTTAGTAGATTGCAAACCAGAATTTTTTTATTGAAATGGTTGGACAAAGAACAGAAAAGGAGAGATTGGTATACAGATAACAAAGGTGTCTGGTTTTATGCAATTTTTTCTTTTGATATACAATTTGTGTGTATACTCATAAATTGAAATCTAAGCATGTGGTATTGTATAATGAAATAAAATATTGATAATTGTGAGTTTTTATTAAAAGACATTTTTTAAAGCACTAGAATGCATAGAGAAAAACATAACGTACACAGATGAAGTTCCTGCAAAAATCAGAACAGGTGGGTGCCTGAGTGGCTCAGTTGGTTAAGCAACTGCCTTAGGCTCAGGTCATGATCCTGGAGTCCTGGGATCGAGTCCCACATTAGGCTCCCAACTCCACGGGGAGTCTGCTTCTCCCTCTAACTTTCTCCCCTCTCGTGCTCTCTCTTTCTCTCTCTCTCTCTCTCAAATAAATAAATAAAATCTTTCTTAAAAAAAAAAAATCAGAACAGGCCAAAAAGATGTCAAATCAGACAACCTAAAGCTCAAAATATATAAGCTGCCTCTGCACTCATGGAAGCAGATCTAGCATCCTCACGTCTCCTGATAAGGAGAATGATAAGAAGTAATATTTATATGTAATTTTATCATTTGCTAAAGGTTTCATACTATGTCACCAGCCTTCCACAAAGAAAGCCAAGCAGACTTTATGATTTTAATTTTTCACAATATGAGCCTTGAGAGGTTAGGTGGCTTGTCCAAGGCTTTATAGCAAGTCAGTGTCACATCTTCTGACACAAACCCCAAGTTCTTTCCTCTACTTGGAAAATTATAGACTGGTTCATCAGAATCCTTCCCATCATTAAGGCGCTGAGGCAAATTCTCCCTCTCCAGAAAGGCATCCCTGGTAGTTCCCATGACCTAACCTGCAACTTCTAACACTGTCTGGCATGGTTCTCTGGATAATGCTTGCTGCAGAGGGGTAATTCCATTACAAGACCCCCAAAGCTGGGCAGGGGGGAGGGGGCGGAGCATGACTTATTTCTCTTACTAAATTCTCCCTTATTGCCTTATCTGTGGACGGTCTCAGCCTCTCACACCAGTTAGGTATTAAGGAGAAGAAAATAAACTTAGTTTGGGACCAGAAATGGTCAAAGCAACAGGCAAAGTGAGAACCAGCCCATTGCTGTGGGGCCCCGTCCTGTTATTTCAAACCATCAGGCATTCACAGTGGGTTCCTATCCTGGGCAAGCAGAGTAAAGAGTGCTGTGGAGCTTACAATTTAGGGGTACAGAGGGACAGGCAGGCTGAAACTGAAATGCACAGCAGAAAGCAACAAAGGCTAACTCAAGACACCAGACTTGGCTGTGAAGACAGACAGGAGAAAGAGGAAGGGAGGGTGAGAGATGGCTTCGGAACTGTGAAAGTAGCATCAGAGCTGAGCCTTGGAAGTCACCAAGATGTTACCAGCAGAGACTTCTGAGACTTGTCATTAGCTCCACTTGCAAGACTGATTTCAGACTCTCTGGAGCAGTAGGATCAAGAGTGACCGTGAGTAAAGCACAAGGTCACAGACAGTCCAGAAGGACCCACCCACCCGGCTTTAAGACCTCTGCCAATGTCTAGGCTGCAGAGGGAGCCAATCAGTCAAAGGTCAAAGATTTCTCCCTGAGGCGGGCTATCAAGTCATCCTAGTGCTCAGCCCTGAGGTGCAATAGGAAGAGTTACCTCTGGCTCCAGGGAGCTTGTAAAACCAATTGTCCTCAGATTGTTCTTTTCCATAAAGTAGACAGTATCAACCATGCACCCTAATCTGTGACTGTCTGAAATAGGAATGAGCGAATTAGCCTTTCAAATCCTCCCTGATCAGGGAGAAGTCATGTGAAGCCAGAGCTCAGAGCCAGGTTGGAGACACCCTAGAGAACAGCCCGTGTTTTTACAGTGCTGGGTTGGTGGGAAAGAGGTCTCCTCTCCTCCTGCCCTCAATGTGGCAGTTCTCTGCATGTAAGACAAAATACCTGCACATTTCTCAAGTGGCTCAGGAAACCCCTGAGAGAGAGAAGAATCTACCAACTGATTTATGGTCCCACCCTGCGGGCCTTCAGGCTCTTTTGTTCACCTATGGGTATAGGGCAAAAGAGTGATCCAAATCCTAGGCCACCATGACAGCAAATACTCTCCCTCAAAGGAGTCTGCAAGGTAAAGGCCATGGTGACAGAAACCTGAGCTGCCCCCAAAGTCCCCCGATCAGCGTTTCGAAGGTGAAGCCTGTTCAACTAAGGATTATTCCGTGCAAAGTTGCCAAGCGCCAGCTGAGGGGATTTTCACACCTCACTTCCAACACAGCAGGAGAATATAAGTAGCAGGATCTAGTCATGTCTGTCTTCTTTACATTCTGAAAGGCTGGGCTGAATTTGTGCAGGTCCTATCAGTCATTACCACGGACTCACTTTGGGCTCTTTATGGCCAAGGATTTAAGATTTCCAAGGTGCTTATAAGTGTGAGTTATAGCTCCTTCCCACACAGATCTCTCTCTCTCTCCAGGGAGGGCAGATACACTCTGCCCATAAGACAGACAAGAAGACTAACAGCAGAGAGGGATCAAATGATCTCGCCCAGAACCAAAAAAGGAAAGAGAATGCAAATTCTGAGTTCACCTTTCCTTTCCTTTCATCAGAGCTCTGGTTTCCAGAGCCAGTTTTACAAAATACATTAAGATCTGAATGTGTACGGTAGGATAGTGTGCATTCCCAAGAGGCTTTTTGGAAGGACTATGTATAAATCTTCCTAATGCAGACTTCTTTTTTAAAAAATAACATCTTTTGTTTCTCCCTGATATAAAAGTAATAAATCTTCATTGAAAAAAATCTGAAAATACAGAAAAGAAGAAAAAAGAGATCACTCAATAATCCAATACCCAGAGATAACAAGTGCTAACATTTTCATATCCTCTTTTTGTATGCATGAATTTACCTTTTTCAAACTAAGGTTATACTCCTATATACCTGAGTAGTCTGCTGCTTTTACACATAACATTTGACTGTGCATATTTCTCCATGTTGATAGTTAATTTCTATAACATCATTTTAAATAACTGCAACATCGTGCATTATAGGGATGTGCCATAATTTCTTTTACCAATCTCCTTTTTGGACATTTGAGTTGCTTCCAAATATTGTCAAACATAAAGAAGGCTGCGGTGGAAATGCCATCTATACTGAAGAAGGTTTGAGCAATATGGTAAAACCCTCAGACCAGACTTCAACCCTATTTAGTAATTCGTTCTTCCTTTTACGGAAATGGTGCCCAAGTGAGGTTTGGTATATCTTTCCCTGGATTCTTTGATGAATAGGATATATGGCCAGCACACAACAATGGCACAGATGGCATCAGAAAGGGGAAAGAGCACTAGACTAAAAGGTGAGAGACCTGATTCCATCACCAGTTTGTAATTCATCATGTGACCTTGAGTCACCTACCTCTCCGAACACTTTTCCCATCCATTAAATAAGGAGGTTGGACCAGATGACTTTAACAGTCCTTCTAGTCCTAACACTGGTCTGACAATACTATTCGGAAGCAGCACTCAAACCCAACACAGTAAACTGTACAGGCCCATCTATTACCAAAGGGAGACTGTGTGAATCAAAAGTGCTGTTCTCAGCTGTGTTGGGAAGCAACTGTACACCATACGCGAATTGTTCCCATAATAATTTATGGCTTGAAAATAATTCATTTCATTTTAATAACTGAGAAGAGATTTGAGATTTCCCCCATGATAAGGGCACTGTCACTTCCTTTCTGACGTGCTCTCAAGAGTGGGAGAGAAGTTAGGGGATTTAGAGTTCATGTACCTAAAAAAGTATGGAACATGGCATCTACATTATTGTATGAGCCCTTAGGACTGAATCCTCATGGTCTTCAAAGTGCTATGAAAAGATGTTACTGCTCCTCCCCATTCCCTTCTCACTAATTCCCCAGGGGAAAGCAGACTAAATGCATCAATTTGAGAGATGAGAAGCCTGAAATGAAAGTACTCCTTGATACAGTAAAGGAGCGTCTCATGGCTCGGGGCCCTGATCCCAGGCCTTCCCACACCAGTCTGACATCAACTATTTGCGGTGCCTGAGACAGTATCTTGTACATCCTGAGTGCACGGTAGGGAGAGCCACTGGGCAATAGGACTGCTATCACCTTGCCAAGAAAGGGCATCTCCGCGGAGCCGCGGTGTAGAGCAGACCCCAGGGAAAGCAAGATATGAATGAACAGTGAGGAGGAGAAAAGAAAGGAAATTCCCTAAGGGGTGGGCCAAAACTGGAGGCTCTGTACGCCTTCCTCACAGGCCCAAGCCCTAGGTTTCAGTAGCTGTCACTGGATCTCCCCTGACTTTCCTGAGTGGGTGGCCAGAGCCAAAGAGCCTCCATGGCTCACCTTCAAACTCGTCTCTGCTCATGGCATCCATGTCCATTCAGGTGAGCAAAAGCACACCCTGTTTTGAACAGGGCTGGAGAGCTGTCATCATAAAGCTCTCCAAGAGGCTGGTGCCTAAGGGGCTGGCTCCCACCCTGTCTTTGAAATATGTAGGGTATGTCGAGGCGGACACAGCTCATCTTAATTCTTATGTCAATAAACTATTCCTGAAGGGTTTGGCCTCTAGTCAATCATCCCCTCTAAGCCAGGGAATATAAACCATATTTTATCCCTAGCTGAAAATGCAGAGCAAACTAAAGAGAGTCGGCAATAACAACCAAGAGAAAGAAAAAAGCCTCTAGTGTGGGACAACACAGACTGATTCAAACACTCCAAAATTACCACCAGGGCCATGTTCCCGAGGGAAGCTCAGCTCAGGAGGAAGAAAAATTCAGTCAGTCCCAAAGCAGCCATGAATCCATATGTATATATAAATATATATGCAACAGCAAGACTTTCCTGCCCAGGAACTGCCCCTACCTTGAAAGCCCAGCTCAGGTTGAGCAGCCCACAAAACCTGAGATCCTCTGAGGCTACCCTCCTCCTCCTCATCTTCTTCCTCCTCTTCCTCCCCAAAGGCTCCACTCCAGCAGAGGCACTATTTTCCCAAATCACAAGAAATTAAAAGTTATGTGGCTCCAGGAATTTACCTAATCATTTTGGAAGGGCCCTGATATTTGAGAAAGAATAACTTATGGCTGGTCAGCCAAAGATTAGGAGTTGAAGCAACTGCAAGGGAAAGTTAGATCAGTCCCAATTTTCCACCCACTGACCCAGGATCATGGAGAGACAACAGGGACAGGAGTGCAGAAGACTGGGCTCTTGGTGAAGTTCCACAGGGAACCCGTAGGATCATGGGCAGCCCCAATGAGGCAGCCAGCCTCAGCCTGGCTCAACCGCCTTGCCTCCCAGTCTGGGGATTATAATACCTGCCCAGCCCACCTCGTCAGGTTGTGAGGAGGATGCGTGTGAGCACCTCCAATTCAGCCAGCAGTGAGAGTCCCTCTGCGTGATGTTCCTAGGAGTACAGATGTGGGTACAGCAGGGTCCCTGACTGACAATTCAGTACAGCTTACAGATGTGTGAGCCAACAAGTTATAATATGGGGCAACAAGTTCCACATTAAAAAAAATAAATAAATTTCTTAAAAAAGAGAAAGATAACACATGTATAAGGAACAGATATCTTGAAGAGGACAGTCAAGACTATAAGATCAAGACCTGGACAGCTCTGGATGCAACATGGAAGGGCATTTCAGCTGGAATGAAAAGTTATTGCACAAATACAGTCTGTAAAAACGCTTTGGAAAATACAAATCTACTTTCCCAATGGCATCGCCTAGTCCTACAATGCCTCTCGGTCTCAAAGGGCTCTACTACATGTCTCCCATTCTGGCCTTCAACATTCTGTACAGTAAGTGATGACGTTACAGAGAAAGAGACTCAGCCTGTCAGAGCATCAGCGCTCCTGGAGCACCCACTGCATGTAAGGCAGAACAGCACAATGGTCAACGGCTCACTCTCCGGTCACTTGCCTGGCGCCTCCCTTACTAGCCCCGTGACTGAGGTGAGTTATTTACCTCTCAGAGTCTCAGTTTTTGGCCCTGCAAAATAAGCACAATAACTGCACTGACTCATAGGCTTATTTTGATAATTAAATAATACAAAGAATTAAAGGAGAACTCGGTGTCCAGTACATAGTGAATAATTGCCCGATAATCACTGGAGATAATTTCGGGCACTTAATTAAAGTATAAGATCTGCTAGGTGTGTGATCTTGAGCAATCTTGTATGATCCTTTGACCGTGGTCTTTCTGAACTTCGGTGTTCCTGTTTATAGAACAACTTGGTGGACAGGGTCAGCTCTAAACTTCTCTTCAACCCTAATATTCTATGGTTTTAATGACATCAAAGTCTGTGATAAAGCATCTCAAAAATCAACTTTCAAAAAGTCCTTCTGAATACCCTCGACTGCCAAGCACTTCTGTAGAAACAGAGAAACTCCCCCTGAGGACTCCTGAGTTTAAAAGAGGTGAGCACGGGGCGCCTGGGTGGCTCAGTGGGTTAAAGCCTCTGCCTTCAGCTCAGGTCATGATCGCAAGGTCCTGGGATCGAGCCCCGCATCGGGCTCTCTGCTCAGCGGGGAGCCTGCTTCCCCCTCTCTCTCTGCCTGCCTCTCTGTCTACCTGTGATCTCTCTCTCTCTGTCAAATAAATAAATAAAATCTTTAAAAAAATAAAATAAAATAAAATAAAATAAAATAAGTGAGCAGACATGTGAAAAGACACAACAGTCCAACGGGATCAGAGGTCTCTACGGAGATCACAGATTGAGTTACGTAACAGGCCAGAGCTTGCTCCAAGCATGGTCCCCAGACCTGCAGAGTCAGCACCACCTGGAGCTTGTCAGACATGTAAATTCTCAGGCCCACCTCAGACCTGCTCAATCAGAAACTGTGGGAGTGAAACCCAGAAATCTGAGTCTTTGCAAACTCTCTAGGTGATTTGGACACTTGCTAAAGTTTGAGAAGTGCTGCTCTAGGATAACATAGGAAGTCTCTGTGGCTGGGAGTTAGCCCTTGTCACTTTGCTTCCACCTTCTCAAAATCTAAGCTAGGACAGCATGGGGAGGCTCTCTTCCAGCTCCCCTGTGCCCTGTTTCCTTGCCCTTTGGTCTCAAGAACGAAGAGTTATAACCAACTGGATAGCAGTGGCCAAACCTGACCCTGAGAGAGACTGACCCTTCTGCATTCCCACCCTCCAACACTTTGCCAGATGGTTCGCACAGCCAGACACAGCCGTGTCCTAAAAATCTAACCCAGCAGCCCCACAGGAAGGGTTTGAAAGACAGATGAATTTCTGCAGGGATCTGACAAAATGTGAGGTCACACTGAGGGAGAGGCCAGGAGAGGAGAGAAGGTTTGTGAGGAGTGACCAGGAGGCCCCATCCCCAAGTGCAGCTGTTAGGTGTCTCCCCGTCTCACACCTCAGCAGCACACAGCATCCATCAGCCTAGCCTGTACCTCCACCCTGGCTCCCAGAAAACCCACTTGAAGAAGGTTGCACAGCCACTCCCCTCCATTTCATACTCAGCTGGTCCCTTCATATATCACAAGGAGAACTGAAGCTGAATGGTGTGGGGTTTTTTGGGTTTTTTTAAGATTGGGTAGGGCATTTTCTAACTTAGGAGAATCTCTTCTACATGTGGATAAATGGAGAAGGCTGCAAGCCCTATCAGGAATGTCCGACAACTGCAAGGATACCAGACCCAGGCAGCGCCCTGTGCAGAGCAGCACTAAAGAGTCTCACAGTGGAAGCACCTTCCTCGCCCCAGCTCTCAATCTCTCCTTTAATTCATGGCTCTTTCTGACTCACGAGCTTCAGTGCAAGCCAGTTAGCGAGTTTCAGACCCTTCTCTGGGCACCAGGCAGGTGCCTGGCTGAGAGCCCCACACGGTGGGCTCAGGTTCTCATACTACACAGCCAGCTTCACCTTTCTGGCCTCCCAGCACAGCCTGACTGCCAGGCACTATTAAACCATGGAGATCGCGCAGACCCATTCACTCTTATCTACCCACACCTTTAGGTCCCCTCATCTATAATTCAGGAGAAGAGAGAACAAGTAGGAAGCGTAACAAAAGAGTGAATACAGAGATGACAAAGTGGCAGTGAACATAGCAGAAAAAGAGAACATCTAGGTTCTCAGAACTCAAGGTATGTTATCAGGCGAGAAAAGAAGCCCAACCTGGCTTCATATCCTCTGGTTAACAGGCATGGCCATCACATTTTCTTTTTGTAAAGTTGATGAGTTTATCTTTGGGTTTAGAGACAATCATTCATACAGAGGAGCAGCTGATACAAGACTTTCCACCACCTGCTAGAAGTTCCCCTCTAGCATTCTGCACTCCTCTGTGTTCTGGACAGCTGTCTGATGAGCTGAACTCAACCCTGGAGATCAGACAGAGACCAGGACTTCAGACATAGGGCTAAATCGTCTACAGAGGCCATTAACAACCCATGACTCCAGCCCAACAGACTGTTAAAGCCACTCCTCTATCACCTCTCATGTGATCTTATCCTAATTCTTTTCAAATGTTTCAAGACACTTGAACTAAAAATAAGGTGACCATTCAGCCACGGCCCCCAGCAAGGACAAAGTCTTCTCCAAAGACAGTAAAGGACCTGGACTGTTGTTCACTAACAGTATGCTGTAAATACGAGCTATTCATTTCTGATAAGTTCTCAAACTTGGAAGAGTAGGTGGCAATGGAGGTCTGAAAATGATCTCCTTGTCATGGCACAATATTGTCACCGTGGTGTCTTACTTTTTCTAAAGAAAACTTGTCCCCAGGTTTCTTTCTCTTCTTCTCTTTTCTCTTTTTCCCTCTCTTACTCTTTCCCTTTCATTATTCATTCCTTTCTTTATATTCTTCCTTCTTTCTCTTCTTTTTCACACTAAAGAAATCTAAGACTTTTGTTAGGAAGAGTGATTATACACGGATTCAAGTGGTTGAACTTTTATGCATTCCTTTCTCTTAAAAAAAAAAAAAAAAAGACATTCCTAAGAGAGAAGGGCTAATAAAGTCCTATATCTTTGACGATAGTGATGCAGTAGTACAAACAAATTATAGTGTTCAGAAAGTTTGAGAGACTGAAAAGAAATGCACAACGTGTAACACCAAATTTGCCTGTCAAGGTTTTTTTTTTATTATTATTACTGCTTGTTTCATTTTATTTTATTCTTAAAGCTGATGTTTGCAGCTATTTGCTTCACCATAAGAAATTCCAGATCCAAGAACACTGATTTACAACTTCAATCATCACCTGACAAATACAGCCTTTGCTAAGTGAGAGCTGATCCATAACAGGTATTTCGAATTTTCATAAGTCACAACATATCAAACCCTAAAGTGAAGAGTTTCATTCACAGGAAACATAGGATTTTCCAAAATCAGCAAATATCTTTTATAAAGAAAAATAAATAAATAAAGGGGTAAAAAACCTTCCTATAAAGATAACTTCTCACCTGAATACAAGAACCTCTGCGTTAAAATATGGTGAAGTCTGTGGTTTTTATTATTTTTATTGTATCCCTCTCCTACACCCCAGGTTTAACTCTTACCTTTCCCTACCCAGGTAGCTTTCCAGGAACGGATATAGATGGGCTGGTTGGTAGCCTTAACAGAAGACCCAGAGTTAACTCATAAGCCCCAGAGCTCCTGCTTATTGTCACAAAACACTGTGTCTTAGCCATTCTGACATCCTACTTCAAGTTTTCATGGAACATGAGGCCATTTTAACATTGAATTATTGCCTCATATTTATTGTATATGTGCCCCCCAAAAAATGCTGCTGCTGCCGCCAAAACTGTTAATCCCTCATCTAATATAGAAGTACAAAGATAGAAATATCATCTTTCAATAATGTTCTTTCTTCTCTATCTTCTATTTTCTAAAAAACAAAAAAAGGCATGATATGTTTACTTCTTTCAAAAAATTCAATTGCACCTGAAAAATTTATGCAGTTACCAGTGAAACCAAAATATCTAGATAATTTCTAGTTTACTTAGAAAAAAGTAAGAATTTGGACAATAAAAAAATTCAAAGATAATTCCCAAGTTATACATTTTGAATGTAATTAATAAATTTTTGTACAAGAAAGATTTTTTTTTACTTTTTTGAAGAGACTTATTCTGTAAAAGTAAAGCTTTATGGCATCACTAGGATAGCTCACTAATTTATTTTACAAGAACTTAAACATCTCACTTGGGAAATTTTCAGGTTAGGGTGGTTAGCTTCCAGTTTATTTAGAAGAGCAAATAGTTCTTCAAATAAAAACATATCAAAATCCGAGGCACCTGGGTGGCTCAGTTGGTTAAATCTGCCTTCAGCTCAGGCATGATCTCAGGGACTGAACCCTGGGACTGAACCCCATATTGGGCTCCCTGCTCAGCCAGGAGCCTACATCTCTCTCTCCTTCTGCCCCTCCCCTCCACGTGTGCTCTCTCTCACTCTCTCACGCTCTCTCTTAAATAAATAAATAAAATATTTTTTTAAAAAGTATCAAAATCTTAATATGCAATAAGAAAGCATGAGGTGCTTCTGTGCCCTCAAGTTAGTTTGGGGAGGAAGAGGGGGAGGAAAAAAAAAAAATCACTATGCAAGATATTATATGTTAAAGAGCAGCACCTAATGGTAGAATCAGGTATTGCAGGTTAGCTCTCTCAGGCATTGGAAATACGCCTGGTTAAGGAAGCCTGAGGGCTAAGTTCTAGGCAACCTACTGAATGGGAGAAGATATTTGCAAATCCTATATCCAATAAATAGTTAATATCCAAAATATATAAAGAACCCATACAATTCAATACCAAAGAAAACTAAATAAATAAAAATAAAAATAACATGATTTAAAAATGGTCAGGGAACCTGAACAGATATTTCTACAAAGACCTACAGATGACCAACAGACACAAGAAAAGGTGCTAAACATCACCGATAATCAGGGAAATGCAAATGTAAAAGTGAGATACCACCTTACACTTGTTAGAATGACTATTATAAAAAAGACAAGAAATAAGCATTGGCAAAGATGTGGAGAAAAGGGAATCCTTGTGCACTGTTGATGCAAATTGTTGCAGCCACTATGGAAAACATTATGGAAGTTCCTCAAAAACTAAATACAGAACTACCATATGATCCAGCAATTCTACCTCTGGGTATTTATCCAAGGAACACCTAGGTGGCTCAGTTGAGTAGGCAGCCAACTCTTGATTTTGCCTCAGGTCATGATCTCAAGGATTGGAATAGAGCCCACATCAGGCACCACCACACTCAGCAGGGGGTCTGCTTGAGGATTCTCTCTCCCTCTGCCCCTCCTCCCACTCGCACTCTCTAAAATAAATAAATCTTTAAAAATAATAGAAAACAAAAATACTAATTAGAAAAGATATATGCACTGCAGCATTATTCACAATAGTGAAGATATGGAAACAACCTAAGTGCTCAACAATAGATGAACGGATAAAAAGATGTGGCCGTATATATACAATGGAATATAACTTGGCCATAAAAAAGAATGAAACCTTCCCATTTGCAACAACATGAATGGACTCTGAAAGCATTATGCTAAATGAAATAATCAGAGAAAGACAAATACCATAAAATTTAACTTACATGTGAAATTTAAAAAACCAAACAAAGCAAAACTAATAGATATGGAGAATAGGGTGGTGGTTGCCAGAAGAAAGGGGGTTGGGAGGTAGATGAAATAAGTGAAGGGGGTCAAAAGGTATAAACATCCAGTTATGAAACAGATAAACCATGGGAATATAATGTACCACACAGCAATTACAGTCAATAACACTGTACCACATATCTGAAAGTTGCTAAGAAAGTGAATCTTAAAAGTTCTCATCACAAAACAGTGTAACTTCGTTGACACGATAACTAGACTTATTGTGGTGATCCTTTCTTAGTATACACAAATATCAAATCATTATGTTGTACATCTGCAACTAATATAATGTTATATGTCAATTATACCTCAATAAAAAAGAGGAAGAAGAAGAAGGGCTAAGTTCTGGGTGCTTTGAATCAGAAAAAGGGCATTCCCCAAAGTAACATGTATCCCTTGGTCTAGAGTAGGTAGAGATAAAGGAGGTGATAATAGGAAAGTGCTGCCAAGTGTTTTGTAATTCTAAAATAATTGCAAAAGCACAGCGAATATACCTCAAGAAGCCCACAGACCTGGACACCATGTTAACACTGTCTTCATATAACAATTTCAACTCATCATTTGGTGACTTTTTTATGGATATCCAAGTAAAATTTTATGGAATCAGTTGGAAAAATGAGATTTGATATAAAGCCAATTTCACTAAACAGCAATGACTTTGTAAAGTAAAAGATATTGATATCATCAATTACTCGTGAAAATAGAGATAGGACAAGGACAATGCAAAATTATATATAATCTATTTTATTTCTATTTGGCTTTAAAATGCAAAGGCACAATTTCACTGCACGCAGAAACTGCCAAGCCCACAAAATTCAATGGTAAAAATCATTAAGATCATGTAGACTCATAAAAATTATTTGACTGCATTTTTTAAGGGGTTTCATTAACCCTTACTAACACACAGTCTACACAAGCCATTCTAAATAAAAGGCCATTTTCAGAGTGGCATCTTTGGTTACTCACCTACTGCCTCATTTATAATATAGATTTTAAGTAATCAATATAACAGTTAAAATGTTAAGAACCATTTTTAATATAAACAGAGATACTTAGATATGCTCCCCTGTGCCTTCAAGCCAATCTGTCTTAGCAATTCGTTGGTATGCGGGCAACCAACTAAGTAGAAATAAAGAAAGGATAACTCTGACTTCCACAAACAAGCAATGATCAAGCACCAGCAGATTATAAAGATTTGAATGCTGTGGCCCTATAGATTCAACAGAACCCAAGCCAGAAACGAAACCTTTTTACTTTCAAAGGAGAGTTTCATTTTCTCCTAGATTGTAATGTTTAATTCAGAGTACTCCAAATCTGCTTTAGAGTTCTATTTTGTGGATATCCAAATGAAAGAAATGCATCTAAATGGGTGGTTATGTGTTAGTTACACATAACAAATTACTAGATAACAAATTACAATAAACAGCAGCCTAAAAGACTTATTTAAAAAAAACACACACACACACACATTTATTACCTCAAAGTTTCTATAGATCAGGAGTTCAGGCATGGCTTCACTAGACCTCTCTAAGGCTACAATCAAGGTACTGTCAAGGTTGGGGTCTTATCTGAAGCTTGACTGGAGAAGGATCTAGTTCCAGGCTCACGTGGTTGTTGGCAACATTCAGTTCCTTGCAGACTGTCGAACTGAAAGCCTCAGTGTCTTGTGGGAAGTTATTCAGATGCCACCTCTAATTCCTTGTCAAGTAGCCCTCTTCACAGGCAACTCACAAGGTGACAGCTTGCCTCTTCAAAGCCAGCAAGAGAGAATGTCTCTTAGCATGACTTACGGTATTATAATCTTATGTAATGAAATCACATGCATGGAATCACCTACATGTAATCAGACACACTGCTGCACCTCTGCTGCATTTTATCCATAGAAGCAAGTCACAGATCACTTCTACTCTCAAGGGGAGAGGATTACACAAGGTGTGAACACCAGGAGGTGAGGAGGATCGTGAGGATGACCTCAGAATCTGTCCAGCGCACGTTATGAGAAAGCTAACTCCAATTAATTGGTGGCAGTTATGTCAAGTGTGAGATTAGCAAAGATTCTGAGCCTCATCTCCACTCACTCACTCAGTAACATCTGTCTTTTAAACATATATTTCAATAAATGAAGGGGATATTGTAGTGAAAATGGTAGAGAACAAAAAAGATACAGACCTAATCCTCATGGAGTTTACATTCTAGTCAGTGGGCACAGAACATAAACAAATATGTAATATCAGAAAATCCATGAGGGGTTAGAGAGAAACATCATAACTTAGAATTGAAGAGACTCTGAGATCTATTTACTTCATGCCCTCACTATAGAGACTGTGATGGTATGACTAGAATGGCCAAGTAAGATAGCAGCAATTTCCCTGGCCCCACTGCTTTCATTCATGAGTTCTATGACCTTAGGTGAATCAGCTCCCCAGTCTGAGTCCATTTTTGCAATGATAAATGGGGAGAAAGTAGGAATAAGTGATCTCAATTGTCCTTTCTATTTTTAATCTTCTGTGCCTTTTATGAGATTTTGTATAAAAATAAGAGTCAATCTGCTATTCTTAGTTTTAAAAATATTTTAACTAAATTTTTAAAAAATTCTTAGACATCCCCCTTATATTTAAAACATTAAATGACAATCCACAACATCTTGCATAAAAGTTTGCTTTAAAACCCCCTCAGGTGAGTCTAAATTACCATCTTTAGCCAAGAACAAGTTAGTTATTGATTTATCAAGGCAACTTTCTCTCTGTTGTTAGTTATACAGTTTCCCCTCAAGGGCGATAATACTGACCTCTTAAAATTTTTCCAATCTCTTGCTCTTTTACAAAGAGCAACCAATGACTCAGGAAGAAAATAGTTCATGATAAATGTCTGCCATGGGTGAGGAAGGGGTATGATCTCACATGGCATGTATTTATCTTTCCTGTTATAGAAGCTTCTTTTAGACCTTAATCAGGCTATTTAGATAGAAGGATGACTAATAACAAATCCATGCAGAAAACTTAGCTGAGAAATTTACACTTGCAAATATGCATCTACACTACCTGAACTAGGATAAACAGAATTCATCTTACATTATCACTATCACAAAAGTAAACTGTATAAAGTTGTAAAATATTCATACCAGGCTATCAACGTGATCAGGATTCTAATGCTAACCTTCCTATCCTTTACTACAGTTATTCAACAAATTTCAACACCCTTTTATCTTTTATCTATGTCCTGCATAATTTGATCCCCTATGTAAGTTTATGCCTACAACCATACTATCATAAACCTGATAATCCACTAATTTTGCAGACTAGAGTTGATAAGGAATTATCCCAAAGAAGCATGTCTGTTCACCTTCCCTTAGAAAATCTTTACAAATAGCAATATTGTTCAAATCAGAAAACATTAGACCCCCTGGCTACTTAAAAAAGAAAAAAAAAAAATGAGCAGAATCTCTTCAAGTCTTCAACCCAGAGTACAGTGCATTTGGGGGATGAGGGGTACTTTTTTATCCAATGGAAAATATTTTATTTAAATTTATATTGTTTCGGTTGAGTCTAAAAATAGGAACCATTCCATTTACCTACATGTTCTGAAAATTAGATCTTTCGTCCATTCTTTAGATGAGATTTTTGCTTTTTACCTTTTTCTTTGTTTTTATTAAACGTCTGTCAGTTTTTCAACCTCATATCTCAGCAGGGATAAAAAATTTCACAACATGTTACATCAGGCCAGTACTAATATACAAATAAGTTCTAGGTAGTCTAGTAATATAAAGCTCAGTAGGAATCAGGCTCTTAGGTATCAAATAAGAGTAAAATGTATTTTTAAAATAATATGTCAACTTCTCATACACAAGAAGAGTTTTAAGGAGCTGTAGCTATATGTATTTGCCATAATCATTCCTTTATTTAAAAACTTTTGTTGAAAGCTTCCTCTGGGTTAGATCCCAGGGTTGGGATGGAAGATACAGCTGACTCCATCCCAGCCTTCAAGAAACTCACAATCTAATATGACCGAGTGTTTCTAACACACAAGTTTTCAAATTATACTTCTCATTACCTAACAAATGTGTCTCCAAAAGTCACATTGAAACTCATCTTTGATAAACTGAGTCATTTTGAATATGCCATTTAGGTAATCCTGTGGTATTGTGAATCTTTTTGTCACTCAAATAACATTTCTAATTTGCTACTTAGGTTTTTACATCTTGAATTTTCTAAGCTGTATATAATTTATTTAGTCATATAGCTACAATATATTGGAAAGAACATTTAACTTAGAGGGAATAAATGGAGATTTAAGTACAGGGTATGATCCTAGGCATGTCATAGTCAGCCTCAGTTTCCACACCTGTAAAACAAAGATATCATCTCACTGACGTGATGGGAAAAAAAGACACAAAATGGTATGTGTGGCAACAAATCTCCAATATCAGGCTGCCCATGATCATTGCCTCCTGATATCCATGCCCTTGTGGAGTCTTCTCCCATACTGAATGAAGACCAGTCTACATGACCAACAGAATGCAGTGGCATACGACTTCGAAGGTTAAATCATAATAGTCATTGCAACATTCACCATCTTCTCTTACGTCACTCATTCTGGAGAGAGCCAGCTGCCGTATCATCAACACACTTAAACAGTCCTATGGAGAAACCCATGTGGCAAGTACCTGAGGACTCTCAACAAGAAACCTGTGAGGAAGTCATCTTAGAAGTGGATCCTCCAGCCTCAGGCAAGCCTTCAGATGATGGATACCCTAGCTGACATCTGACTCCAACCTCATGAAAGACCCTGAGTAAAAACCATCCATCAAAACCACTCCTACATTTCTGACTGACAGAAATTGTAAGAGTTAATAAAAACTTATTGTTTTAAGCCACTGGGTTTTGAGGTAATGTGCTGTGCCGTAATAGCTAACTAATACTACGAAAGTTATGTGTAAATAAAAAGTAGAAAAATAAGTTGGAAAGAGCATCCTCTATCAATTTTTCATTCAAAAGCCATCCACAGGCAGAGCTCTTTGTGCCCAGTTCAGTGCTGGGTCTGTAGTTACAGTGGTGCGCAAAACACAGACCCTGCCCTCAGAGAGATTACAACATAGCCAGGAAGATAAATATCTAAACAAATAATAACAAAGAAGTATGAAATTGCCATGTCAGGGAAGTGTAGGATATCTCTGAACCCTGTTCTAAAGGCAGCTAATCTATTCCAAGGGGTCAGGGAAGGCATCCTGAAAATGAAGCCAAGAGGTTGCTGAGATAAAGAGAAAAGAGACAAAGAGATACCTTGTTCCTATAATCAGCAAATTTGGAATAGATGAACTTGCCATTGAAAAACTCAGAATTGGCAATATCAATTTCCATTCATTCTTTTGACCAAAACTTACTGAGTGCTTACTATGTGTCAGGGACTGTTCTAGGTTCTGGAAGTTCATCCGTGAATAAGAGAGACCAAATCTCTGCCCTCGTCATGTTCTTGAAGGAAGGAAGAGCTATACTTAGAGAAGTGACAGAATAATAATGATTTGGATCCAGACTACCTGCTCAAATCCAAACTCCACCTCTCACTGATTCTGTGACCTTAGACAAGATTTTTAACCTTTCTGTGCCTCAGTTTTCTCCACTGTAATAATAGCACCTATCTCCTGGATTGCTGCAAGAAAATGAATGAGTTAATGCACATCAAACCCTTAAAACAATGTCTAGCACGTAGTAAAAGCTCAATATATTTCAGCTATTTTTGGTTTCCTTGTGATCATACTTACAAAGCTCAGGACTTCACCGTTCTTGACTCACTTTCTCCTGTTCCCAGTTGAAGAAAAGGCGCAAGGTTAAATTTAAAATACATGAGATCCTTACAAAGTAGGTCATTTCTGTTTCAGCATAAGGTTGACATCCTGAGTAATTTATTGCCTGAATAATTCTGAAACACAGAAATGCAAATGTACAAGAGTTCTAACCATGTTGCAGATGGAACAATGCTGCTTATCCAAGAATTTGTTTCATCTGTTAAACAACCCCTAAAACAGGCTCTTTCTGTACAATACTAAAACAACCTGTTGAAAAATACAAAATTTAGTATAGCCCCAAAGAAACTGCTTTCAGATTTAAATACAACCTGTAAGAACAGTTTTGCATTTGATCAAATATTATGAGTGAATACAGACTAAAATAATACTGTCAGCTTTGAGAACAATAAACTCCAATTTCTTCCTTCTTTCCTTTATCTTGTTCATTTCTCTCCAGCCCAGTTTTGAATGGAAAAAGATGGCCAAGAACGAATGGTTCCCTCAAAATTGTTTCATCGATGGATATCTTACTAACAATTATTTCGTGTGTTTCAGGCCCCAGAGAGTAGCTGGAGCTGGAGCGCTTCAGTGAAGAGCAGACGATCGCAAAATCGTAGACACTAAAGATGGAAAAGACCTTTGAGGTCATCTTGTCCACTCTTGTCAACTCAGTCCTGTTCTCCACAGCATATTCTCAGGGGCTTTCAACAGCCGACTTGTAAATGATTCCAGCACCACCGGCCCTGCCACTGTCCCCCTGGAGAGACCACTCCACTATCTAATAGACCTTTCTGTTAGGTAATTTTTTTCCTTGATATTCAGACCAATTTTACCTTCTCTTAGCTTCATCCCATTATTCATTGACATACTCCATTGGACCAGGCTAAGCATCCTTCTCTTCTTTCAGTGTAGATACCTTGTCAGATTAATTATGGCAACAGCAGCTTCAGCCAGCCACGTTCACAAGGTCCAGCACAGTAGCATTTAGGCAGACGGATCCTGGATGAATGCCTCATCTAGAAATTTACAGAAACGATGCCACTGATTGCAAGATCTTTTCTTCTTTGTACTTCATTATCTACTTCCACAGCTTGCTCAGGGTTGGTATGTTAAGGGCAGCAATGTTTGATACTTGCTGTTTTCCCTAAAATCCTTCTTTCTCTCGGTCCCTTTTTCTGGCTCCAGGATGACCAGACAGAACTTCAAGAAAGCCTCCCTTTATTTTATTTTATTTTTTATTTTATTTTATTTATTTGACAGAGAGAGACAGAGAGCACAAGCAGAGGGAATTGGCAGTGGGAGAGAAACAAGCAGGCTCTACACTAAGCAGGGAGCCCAACATGGGGCTCGATCCCAGACCCCTGGAATCATGACCTGAGCTGAAGACAGACGCTTAACCATCTGAGCCACCCAGGAGCCCCAAGAATGCCTCCCTTTAAGATGTCAGTTTACCAAGCCATGGTCTTTTCCACCCCAATAATGGATCCCAGTATCCACTCCAGCCTTTGCCATGGGACAGAACAGCCCTATTCTAATTCCCTAGATCGCCGTGGATTTATAAAAACAAGGAGGAGGTAGTTTCAACCAGGTTTTATTCATATTCGCAATTTAAGATGCCAAGTTCATATGTTGCTTTGGGGAAAAGCAGTTAACTCAGTGTGTGTGTGTGTGTGTGTGTGTGTGTGTGTGTGTGTGTTGAGTGTACGTGCACACACGCACACATGCGAGCATGTGTGTACATATGGGTCTTTGTAAAATCACTCTGTGGATTATTTCCGTCCAACCTTGACCTTTCTGCTGATACCAACATGTAAATGTATTTAAAACACTCAAAAAGCCTCCTTAATCATTTCAACTTCAGTGAAAACCTAGAAAAAGAGATAAACTAGGGATAGAGAGTAAAGAAGAAAATGAGTGGCCAAGGAAATCAGAGATGTAATGCATCTATCAGACGTTCCACACAAGAGATTTGGAAGGAATCAAATTCTAGTACAGTCCACACGTTCTCCAGCCAAAGATCCTTACTTGAGATTTTTACCATCCCAGGCCTCTCAATCATTTAAAAATTATGTTGACCTCCCTCCCTGAATCTTTTAAGCCTTAGGATATATGTGGGGTAATAAAAAATGTTAATGGATTGGGAGCTTGGTTCTTGTGAAGTAAGATGGTTAACTTCAAGTTAACCTGTCTAGACATGTGAATAAAGTCTTTTAAAACTAGAAGTCGCTAGGGCCAAGATGGGTTTTTCCAGAGCCGTCCTGTAGCTGAACAATTTTCCATGAGCTCAACTCACTTCACGGAACAACTTTAAAAATAAGAAAGAAATAATAAAACTCACCATATGGAAACCTCTGTGGTCTCTCCTTAGTTTTCTGCCTCCTTTCTTTGCATCACAGCTTTCCATAGGTAGTATGCAAAATATTTGGTTATCTGAATCCTCCTAACCTGAAAAGGCTAGATTCCCAGGCCACTTTTCTACCTTGACCTACAAAGGCTGTACATGTCTAAACCCATAGGGATGGTATCACCGTTGGGGGCAAGTTAGGACAGCACTATATGCACCATGGGCATTTACGACTGACACTAGCAGTCAGTACTGCCCTTCACAGAACAAGAGGTCCCAACCCTAGCACCCATGCTTTGAAGCCTAGTTCTGTGCTTCCCTTGCTTATTCTTCCCCATGGCTATCTTGGACCACATAATGCCCTGCCCAAGTAGCCCTAGCTTGTTTCCAGAGCCCTTCATCTCCAGAAGGCAGATTATGTCGCCAGTATGCACATTCCTAGGCCTAAGGGGATGAGATATTCACAGAGGAGGTAGATATGAGGCTATACGGACATGGAACATAGGTATGTGGGCTAGGATATCTACCTACATATGCATGAGTCCCCTCTCAGTGAAAGTCAGCACTGGAGAATGGGAACAAAAGCACTACAACACGTAGAACCCCTACACAAGGACTAAGACCATGGACCCCCAAGATCCCACTCCACCCCAGAGGAATCTGGGAGACACTGGAAGAGAGCCATTAAGAAAACACCTTGGAAATGGACAGAAATAAGTGATTAATACCCATGACCTTGGGCTTTAAAATGTGTAAGCTTGTGTGAAATGGGAAAAAGGATAAAGATAAATAACCTTAGGAGGGAAAACTATATATCTAAGAACAAACAAAATTTAAAAAGAAAAAGAAAACATCACCCCACATGAAGAGATGTGACCTTGCATCCTAACAGGACTCCAGACTGATTATTATATAAGACTGGGTATTCTAATGACAGCAAGAGGACAGGTTCTCCAAAGAAACAGTACCAGTAGGATATATATGTGTGTGTGGATATATATGTCTGTGTGTGTATGTATATATATGTGTATATATCTGCATCTATATAGAGATATAGGTATAGATATATGTATACAGAGAGATTTGTTTTAAGGAATCATGGAGGTTGGCAAGTCCAAAATCTGAAGGGTAGGCCATGAGGTTGAAGACCTAGAGAAGAGCTGCTATTATAAGCTCACGTCCAAAGATAGTCTGCTAGCTAAATTCTCTCTTCCCCATGGGAGATCAGTCTTTTTTTCTATTAAGGCCTTCAACTGATTGGATGAGGACCACCCACACTGTAGAAAATAATCAACTTTACTCAGTCTTCTCATGTCAATTAATCTCATCTAAAAAATACTCAGAGAAACATCTGGAACAACATTTGACCAAATATCTGAGTATTATGGCCTAGCCAAGTTGATACATAAAATTAACCATCACAGAGAAAAATGTTTCATGTTGATGTTGATCATATCTCACAAAACAGGCTTATCTGGTGTACTCCTTCTACACACACACACACTTCACTGTGTTTTATGTGATAGAATAGTAAATTATACAGATATAGGCTTTGTTTTCATATTTTGTTATTAACATTGGACAGTTAAGTAGTTGTTCTACACTAGCAGAAACCAGAATTAGAACATACCTTGTCTTCCCAAAGAGATCATAAGTTTTTGGGGGAGAGGGGGAGTCCCATCTTCTGAGCCTTTGTAGTACCACCCTGGGTGACACCACATATGTAGTCTATGTTCAAGGTGTATCTGCTTGATACTTAGCCGTCCTTTCTGTAACATGAATGCTAAGCCTCTATTTAAATCACAGAACTGCATTTTTAGGCAATCAAGTTGACACACGTGGATAGAGAATTTTCCCTTTATTCTACTTGCAGGCAAAGTCAGAAGTGGGGGGAGAATGGTGGGTGGAGGGGCAAGAAAAAAAGAAGAGGTGGCTACCATGTTAACCACTGGGTCTACCCCAGGGTTTTTCTCAAGCACAGTTATGTATGGCAGCTTTATTTATTGACTCATAAACATCTACTGAGTACCTACCATACGGCAATGGCTGTCCTCTTAAAAGTTATCATCCTTATTCTAAGCAATGAACAAAGGTATTTAATCCCCATAGTCAAGGAACATGGGGGGCCTGTGGGGTCCCCTCTGGGACACACTCATTTCTCCCAAGGTGAGGGTCACATAGAGAGCAGTAGACCCGAAGTGACATCATCTGGCTTCTGGTTTCAGCTGTTCCACGTCTTACTCTGTGATGTCAAATCAGTTATGCTTTTCCTTCTTCTACTAAACAGTATGGCCAAGTATGAATAACTATGCATGCACTTGTTACAAAGATCAGTGAGATAATGCAAGTGAAAGCACTTTTTTAAAAAAATAAAAGTGAATACAAATATAGGGTATTTCTAGACTCTGCCTGGGAGATTTTTCCTACTGGCCTTTTAAAAGAAGCCAGTAAAGCTGACTGGCAATCATGTAAGGCGCCGTAGGGTGAGACTCTGCATCCGTTTTCTCTGCTTAATACCCCCACCATGGTCCTGCAAGGGGAAGATGCTAGTAAGGCTAGCTTTACTACTGCCTGCTCCCAAATAACTCCCCCATCAGCCTATGGTACCTATCTGATATTCAACCACTGGAGGGTCATTCCTTTGGGCTAAACCGTCCACCAGAGAATCAGCACATTAAGTTATTATTTACAGGCTTTTTTACTGTGAATGTGCCTTGGTTTACAGAGCCCCATTCTAACACCACAGTCAGAAGAAAGGGTATAGTTGGAAGGTAGGGGAATGAGGGATCAGGAAAGATTAGTAGAAAACCTTATTTTACTGATTGGGAAACTAAGGCTCAAAGCAATGAAGACAACTGTCCAATATCACGCAGCTAAGTGAGAGAACTGCAGCAAGCTCTGATAGCCAAGCTGTTCTCTTCGCTACTGTGTGCACTCCTTGCTTGACAAGTCCTCTGTACCAGACAAATTAGAAAAAATACTTCACTACTAGAAATCTACTGAAAAAGTGGGCTCTACGTAACACCTCACCACTTTCTGGGTATACAACAGATACGCGCTCGATATGCTTTTTCATTAATTATTAATAAAACTTTATTGCAGGGCACGAGTGTTATTTTTCCAATTGCTTTCACACTTACAATCTCATTTTTATCTGCCGAGCTGATAGTGCAGGTGTCATCCAATTCAAGAACAGGAAACTAAGGCTCTGAAGGGTTACACACCTTTCCAAAACAGCCTCCCTAGAGCCCAAGTGTCCTGACTTGCTGCCAGTGTTCTGCCATGGCCTGAACTCAACACCACCACAGGAGCCCGACGAGTTCATGTGGGTGCTGCCGCTGCGGCAGTGGATGGCTCCTTGTCGGCCCATGGAAGGGACTTCATATTCTCAGGAACCTTTCTCCACCCTCTTGGTGAGGGAGGGGGCAGGCAGGCCCTTGCTTTTATGAGCTCAGTTTATAATGGGGAAACTCTGGGCTTGCCAACATGTCCAGTGCTCCCACACAGGGCACAAGAGGCAGCCCAGCCTCTGCCTTCAGGGTTCCTGGGGATCCACCCTCAGAGATCCAGTTCTAGTTGTCACGCACTGTAATTTTTCCCTGGGTCATCTAGAAGTCCTTTGGGCGAAATTGATGGCTTTTTTTCAGGGTGCATGTGCACACACACACACATACACTTTTTACATATTTTGAAATTAATTATTTATATACAACTATTTTTTCCCACTTGACTCCTGGACAGCAGTGTCAGAAACTTCCACCTTGTCTTTAACTTTGATCTGTAGCACCCAGCCTGAGTAACACAGAAGTTTGACACATATTTGTTAAAATGAAATTAGGGTGGCTGCAACAGCTCTTGGGAGGGGTAAAACATTAAATCATGAACTCTTGAGTCTGAATTTGCTTGTCCTGGGTCTTTCGTGAGGACAGGTGCTCTGGGATAGCAGGAGCCCCAGTCTCCTGAGGCTATGAAGCAACAAGAGAAAGGAGGCACTGGCTGAGAACAAATCCCAGAATGGACAAGAAGTCCCAAAGGCAGAATCCCAGATACCGGAACTGAGCTGCATTTTACTGCAGGTCCCTTCAAGTCCATTTGAAGAGAAAAACTATTAAAAAATTAGGATTCAAGACAGAAAAATTGCAAAACCTAATACCAACTAAGCTCATGGGGGACGATCAAGGCAGTGAGTCCCAGGGTGGCTCCTACAATGTGTGCCGAGGTCTCACCTTCCCTTCCTACAAGTGTGGGTTCAAGGAATAGATCTAATTGTTACTGCTATTCCAAAAACGAGACCTGACACAGAAACGACTGGTACTGCCTGAATACCATTCATGTCTTCTCCAGAGCTAACTAGGGCGTGCTTCTTTTCCTTCCTACCTCCAGCTCAGCTTTCCCAAAAGGAGCATAAGAATGTGCCTCTACTGAGTTGAGGGACAAGGGCTCTGTGGAGTCTGATAGGATTACTCAGGATTGAAAGGGAAAGTGGAAGAAGGACTTTCTCCATGCAACATACAGAAACAAGATTGAGTTCTGAGTAAATCAAAACCATCTAGAGTTTGTTTTAGAAACACAGGAGACATTTTTGCGAAAGGGGAACATAGGGTTGCTGTTCTTATCTCTATGGCTCATTGTGGCATTTCTGGATTCTGTTCCTATTCATTTATTTATTATTAAGTAGTCAAGGGCTTACTATGTGCCCAACACTGCTCATCTATCATCTCACTAAATTTTCCCATTAGATCTATGTGTTAGATATTATCATGTCCACTTCCTAGACAGGGACATTGAAATAGACAAATTAACGAATCCAAGATCACATGCCTAATAACCAGTACAGCCATATTCAGCCCTAGTTGAGTCCAAAACCCTTGCATTTTCCAGTTTTCAAGGCCACTGCTTTGTCCCACAGTCTATCTCCCCTGCTTCAATGAGTCTCTTCTGAGGACTAACCAGGTACTGAATATTGTGTTGGTTCATGTGGGAGTAACAAAAGAAGTAGAAGGCCTGGCCCCTTAGCCTCAAGGGCATCAACAATAATGAAGAGAGAAAATATGAAAAAATGCTAATTACTTGAATTATAGCTCTAGCTTGAGACTAAGGGGTTTACCTCCCTTCGTCTGATCTGAGATATGAAGTTAAGTCAAATTCTTTGGGCCCCACTCAAGACGAAGACTGAAAAGGCCTCATCATGCCACCTGGAGGAACTTGGAAGTTACTCAGTGTACACAAAATTACCATCCAGGGCTAAACATCTTGGTTTTGACCATTTTTTTTTTCCTGAAGAATTTTAAAATCAAAAAATTAAAAATAAATAAATAAATAGATAAAATAATCCAGGAATTAGGAGAGCCTTCTTCCATTTGTTGGGAAATCAAGGTACACATGAAGTAAATGTAAGCTCGGTTAATTTTTCTTCTAAAGGTTATTAATATCAGGATCTTAGGATAAAACTGGGGGGAAAAAGCTCATACACTGAAAGAAATACAGTTGGGGAACTTATAACAAGAATGAATCTGTATATGTAATAGAACCTGAATCATGGCACAAAGCTAGGCATTTTAAATTCAACAACTATTTATTGACTGCTTTGCCATGAAGCCCATACTTACAAAGTCCAAATGTCTTATAATGGGCTATCGGAGCCTTTAAGGTCTGGCTGCAATCTAACCACCAGTCTTACTTATACCCTTTACCTGAAACACCGCCTGTGGCCCAGTTATGGGCTACTTCATCTCATGCTTTTCTAGGCTGTTGTGCCTTCAAGCATGCTGCTCTTTCTGCTTGAGCTGATCTCCCCCATTCCTCATCTAGTGATTCATCCTTCTAAACATTCTGTATTACCCCCTCACTGATGTTCTCCCCCTACCCTCACAGGAAATTCCTTTTTCTACCCCCACAATCCTTGGGGTGTAACTAAAGTAGCAAAGAGCGCTGGATTGAGCCCAGGCTGAGCCCACAGCTAGGAATCAGATATGTTTAGGGATGTCTAATGAACAGATGGGGCAGGAGCTTCCTAGGTTAGAATGTCCTCTAAGGGAAGACAGAATCAAACGAAACAGGCTTCATCATTGGGGCAGGAGTCACCAAGCAAGGTAGGATAAATATGTCAACCCTAGCCCCTGATGGGACTTGTGTATCTCAAGGAAATGATGAGTAAAATCTAAAAGCTCTGTTCCCTCCTAAACTTCTGTGAGACATTGGGAGACACCTGCCTTGGGTTCCTCTATCAGCGTATGCTTAGTGGCATCTGCACCACAGGCTACAGTTGAAGCAGCATCTGTGGCCAAAGAAGGCAGGGGTGAGGATGACATCTTTAGAGGGGTAGCATCCAGCAGCAAGGGCAGCAGAGCCCAGAGGTCAAAGCTCACCTAGCAGCCAATGCAGAACCAGAAGAAAGTGAGAAATAATGAATAGAGACCCCATTAGCTGACCCAACAAAGGCGTTAGCATACAGGAGACAGCTGAGGAACCTCAGGAATGCCAGGAAGGGGCTTTCCAAAAAGCTGAGGTAGGAACAGAAAATGGTGACATATAAGATAAATCAGCACAGCATTTATCAACTTATTTTGGTGTTGAATGAGTATCTATCTCCCACCCTGGTCCTTTGAGGCAGAAAAAGCCACAGAGGTCAAGAAGGGAGTCATTCTGCCTAAGTCCTTTGTATCCCGCAAGAGAGACTTGCACATCTGACACATACTGCCTAGTATTCAAGACATGGATGGATGGATGGATGGATGGATGAATGAATGAATGGTTGGAGACACTGTTAGGGGCACTGAGCTTACCTCAGGAAAAGTGAGCCACACGAACATGAGTCCAGAGATGGGAATGAGGAGAAAACACCAGTATGACACAAAGGTGAAAACCAGGAAGTGGTGAGAAATTAAGTCAGAGAAGGAAGGTAGGGCCTGTCAACGGAGAGCCTTGAAAAGCAGAGGGGTTAAGACTTGGGAGTAACATGGCACTCAAAGGTATTCAGAGTCAAAGCTTTTATGTCTACATACCAACCAGTTTGTGGTCACTAGGGAAAAAAAAATGTAACTTCAGTCAAACACTTGGTTTCTTAGGTTCTCTATGATGTTAAATGACCAGTTGAAAATCCATTTTCAACCAGTTAATTTACTTAGTTTGCAGATTTTCAGGTTTGATTTGAGGGAATATTTTGAGGACAGGGTGCAAGTTTGTTTCTCATTGATTTAATTGCACAAATGTCATGTTAAGGCTGTTTTACAGATGGGCACATTGAAGAACAGTGAAATGAAAGGAGCTTTCAGTATGGCGGGGCAACAAAGAGACTCCCAAATACCCTGGACCAGGAATCTTCACCACTCTGCTGCTCCCTTCATGTGCACACTTCAGTGAGTAGCCTGTCCCCAACTAGACCATCTGTGTAGCTCACACGGCCTCCTATAAATGAATTACTCTATTTCTAGCTTCACTCTCTTCACAAGCCCCCCGGTACTGAAGTCACCAGTGAGACATTAAGATTTTTCAGAATTACCACATTTCCTTAGAATCTGCTTTGAGCTCCAAAAGATTCCTCTGCAATTTGCTTTATTCTGTTCCTTCTGTGGCTTGTAGAAAAATCTGGTAGAACTGAAGAAGAGAGAAGTGGTGGGGGCAGGGGGTAGGAGAGGAGGACAATTTTGTTTCACTTTGAGTTGGGCAGCCCTCTTAACCTGTTTTCCTGTCCTGGGAGGGAGCTGATTTAAAGATACTTATTGGGAGATTTTACTTCTAAATTCCTTCAAAAATCTCTGAAAATCAGAGGTGTCTGGGTGGCTCAGTTGGTTAAACATCTGCCTTTGGCTCAGGTCATGATCTAGGAGTCTCAGGATCCAGCCCTACTTTGTCATTGGGCTCCCTGCTCAGCGGGGAGTCTGATTCCCCCTCCCCCTCCCCCTCACTCTCCTCTTCCCTCTTCCCCTACTGGAACTCTCTCTGTCTCTCAAATAAATAAAATCTTAAAAAAAAAAAAAATCTCTGAAAATCAATTAAAATGGCAAAGAGAAAAAAGAAAGAAGGGATTTCGGAAGGAAGGAAAGAAAAAAAGTCCCATGGTTTTAGGCCTTCTTCTTGCCCCTATGAAGACAGCTCCCAAATATTTCATGACCACTGAGAACATCTGCCCCACCTGTTACACACGCCCTTCAAATTGGCTCAGAATTTTATTACATTTTCAACTAATAAAATTCTCCTATTCACAGAACATGCTCTCCAGGTAAAGCACGCATGGCCTGAACTCCACTTTTGAAACTCGCTCATTGTAGGTAGGTGTGCCATTATAAGCTGATTTTATTTTATAGATGGTTTCCTTTTTCCAAAACAGATGTTCCCAATGTCTTGTCTCCAAGACAAAGTGCCAAAGGCCCAGTCTTCATAGCCATTTAACGGGAGCCAGTGAGAACATGCACAGTGAAAAAGGCAGTATACACCTAAATGCAGATCCTGGACAGAATTTTTAAGATACTTCAATTATTATGATAATGACTTGATGGTCATATTTCTAAAGGGGGAAAATAAAGATTTTTTAGGTACTTTTACAGTCATGTACTATTACACTAGTGAGAAATGGCCTTTTTATCCAGGTATCTGTACCTGATTATAGTAATGACAATAATAATAATATTTTTATAGGCCTCAAATTCCAAAGGCCCTTAAGCACTTCATATCATCATCATTATTATTGTAACTCACAGTTAATTATACACAGTCTGGGCATGCAAGTAAGAACTCTTGTCCATGATCTGATTCATTCATAATGGTAAGGTCAGTGGTTCAAATCCTGGGAAGGGTGCTAGTGGGCAAAGGTAGTTGCTGCTTCACAAATGCTGCTCATCAGCAGAAATGGAGCTAGTGGTCTCATAGGGAGGGGAAGGTTGTAGTATCAATGTTGCTGCCATAGCTTGGGCCTAGAGATGAATCTTCAGTGGAACTGGCCTGAGCTGGTTGGTGCCCATTTGGTTTGGATTCTCTGAGACTGTCCCAATTTCAAACGCTTTTCTCTTTTGATGGTATATTAGTTTGGTAGGGCTACCATAACAAAATGGCATAGACTTGGTGGCTTAAATAACAGAAACTGATTTCCTCACAGTTCTAAAAGCTAGATGTCCAAGACTGAAGTGTTAGCAGAGTTGGTTTCCTCTGAGGCCTCAGTTCTTGGCTTGTAGATGGCTGTCTTCTCTCTGTGTCCTTGCATGATCTTCCCTCTGCACATAGGTCTGTGTCCTAATCTCCTCTTCTTATAAGGACACCAAGCATATTAGATTAGAGCCCATCCTAATGGCCTCACTCTATAACTTAGTTCACCTCTTTAAAGACCCTATTTCCAAATGCAGTTACATTCTGAGGTATTGAGGGTTAGGATTTGACCATTTCGATTTCATCAGGGGCACAATTCAGACCACAGCAGAAAGTATCCCAATTCTGGGTTCAGAAAATATGTATCATGATTATGATCCACATAGTGTCT
The DNA here is from genome assembly GCA_028534135.1 of Potos flavus. Lineage (NCBI taxonomy): Eukaryota > Metazoa > Chordata > Mammalia > Carnivora > Procyonidae > Potos > Potos flavus. The sequence goes on along the minus strand of CM052885.1, from coordinate 53,891,326 downwards.
TCCACCCCATCTTCAGCCAAAATCTGGCATTCTAGTTAGGGAAGCTAGAGGTAGAACTCCTCCCTCTGATTTTCCCATGGCTCTTTTCCCATGGTTCCCATTCAATATCAAGCCCAAAATCACCTCCTCAAAGAGGCCTTCTATCTCTGACTCCAGAAACTAACACTGTTGTGCACCTCACCCCTCAACCACATCGTCCTTTTTTTGTAGCACTTATCACTAACTGAAACTCCCTTGTTCATTTATTCGTTTACTTTGCACAGTCTGTCTTTGCCACCAGACTTTAAATTCCAAGGCAGAGAAAGCTTATCAGTATTTACAGTTGTATCCCAGGGCTGAGGGAAGAACCTAGCACACAGTAGGGTTCAAAATATGTCTATGTAGGCTTTAAAGGGCAGCAAAAATAGAAATGATAAAAAGTGGATATAGCCTACCTGGGGAAAAGTTAGCAAGCTATTTTCCCAATAGTTTTCCAGAATGGCCTTTGTTCCCTGGTAAACGTACCACGGCCCAATCATGAAGGCTCAGAGACCAGGCTTTGTTAGCACCCAAAAGATAAATCACTCAGAGGAGGACCCACATTATACCAAGCTTACCAGACTGATACACTGAAGAGGATGCCATTTTAGTAATTCACTCTGAGCAATAACTGTCCAAAGGACTGGATACTTAAAAAACAATGTGACCAACACATTCTTCCCATATAGGTAGGCCTATAGAGGCCAAACATAATCACAAGGTGATACAGTGTACATGGACTCCAAGAAGGCAGTCTGATTAACTGAGTATTTAATCACATCTAGCTAAATATTCTGATCTTACAGTAGGAATGGTGTTGTCAATGGCACTGGAAGACACATATCCAGTGGCAAAGGCTCCTCCTGGTCAGTGCTTGCTGGGGCAATGGCAGCATATGCTTTAAGGATTTTCCCTTTTCTAGGTTTCTGGGGGCTGGCCAATCCCTCTTCTCATTGATGAATTCTTGTGTTGGGTATGTTAATACATTCAGTCTCTCACAGTCAAGTCTTGGCCTAAGAACCAATCTGCATGTTGGAGGAGAATTCCCTCATCCCTGCCCTGATCTATGTCAAAAACTTAGCTCTCAGAGGGTAATCATTTCCTTCATTCCAAGCCCTGGCAAAATAAAATTAGAAATATAAATTCTGGAGTCATCAGCATATATGTTGTAATTAAAGCTGTTTGCCTGGATGGAATCACCCAGGAATAGAGTACAGATTGAGAAGAGAACCCTAGTAGAGTCTAACCTTCCCATCAGAGAAGGCAGAGCCAGCAAAGGATTTTAGGAAGAAGTGGACAATAAATAGGTAGGAGAAGACCAAGAGAATGAGGGGTCACGGAAGCCAAAAGAAGAAAATGTTCAAAGTGAGGGCACGGTTAACTGGCTGGAATACTTATAAGAAATTTAGTAAGATGATGACAGAGATGCAATATTGAGATCAGCAGTAAACTTGAAAAGAGCAGTTTGGGTTTCACAGTGAGGCTGAAACCCAACTGAGGTAGGTGGAGGAAAAAAAGGTACAGTAGGGAAGTATAAACAATCATTATAGACAGATTTTTCTTGGTTTGCTGAGAAAGAGCAGAGAAATTGTAGGAAGAAGTAGCCTCAAGAGGCAGATACGGTTTTAAGAGGTAAATATCAAGAGTATGTTTCAGGCTGACTAAGAATGATCCCCTAAAGAGGGAAAAAGCATGGTGCAGGTCTTGAGAAGGCCAAAGAGATGAGATCTGAAGCACAGGGGGAAGGATGGCCTTTGTTAGGAGCAGGGACTCATGGCCCAACGGGGGAAGGTAGAGCACAGCTAAAGATGAAGGAAAGTAGGCAGAGCAGAGGAGGTATGCATAAGATTTCTATTATCTTCCTTGAGAATTATGAGACCAAGTTGCCAGTGAAAAAGAGGTAAAAGGCAAAAGACATGAATACTCAAGCAAAAGGCTTGAGTAGAGAGTAGTGAAATGGCTGTGCACTGCAGAAGCTTCATCTGTGATCTGGGCTCATGAATTTAGAAGAAGCCCAGACAGCACCAAATTCATGATCACCAGTGACTATAGCTCAGCAAAAGGAAAGAGAACAATGAGCAGGGGCTGTCAGGGAAAGCTTCACGGAAGAGGGGGCACTTAATGAATAGGCGGGACTCAGATCTACAGGCCAGGCCTTCAGGGCGAAAAGAACAGTAAGAAAAAAGCACAGAAGTAGAGATGAACACAACAGATCAGTCGGGGCCATCGGGGAGCAAGAGGAAGTGGAAATGAAAAGTAAGGTAAAGAACACAGACGGCCTTATGGATAGTAGAAGGTTCTGAAGAAAGGGCAAACAGCAAGATTAAAGCAGGATTTCAGAAGATTAGCACAGCACTGGTATGCAGAATAGGCTGGAACTTTCTGGCCAAGAGACGTGGCCGCAGTAAGCCCAGTAAGACCAGGACTGACTAATCAGGTGGGTACAAAGAGGATAAGTTGTCTGTCCTGAGGATGACAACTTCATCCATTCAACCCTTCCTTGAAGATTTTACATGCCTCCCGGGGAACATGAGAAGCTGAGAATATTTTCCAAGATTCTGTCTCTTAGATGAGTCAATTCTAATGCCCATTCTCCATGAGGAAAACAGTCCCTCCACTCAATGTTCTTGGCCAAAGAATGTGGCAATAGTGGTGTTAGCCACTGATAGGCTGAGTGCTTGAAATACACCAGCAGTGTGCAAAGCCTGCATATATGCCTTACTTCACTCAATCCTCAGAACAACCCTTTGAAGCCGACGCTTTTACTATCCCCATTTACAAACAAGAAAATTGTGTCAAAGGGCAGTTGAATAATTTGCCCAAAGTCACACAGCAAGAACAGGGGAGGAGCGAGGTTCAAACCCAGGCTAAAGTGGGGTCGTGGAACCACTGCCTACAAGGTCCTTGACCAGACAGAAGACTTGTAAAAGGAAACACCACAGATGGGAAAAACCATAGCCCCAAGCTTAGGAAGAAGTAGGGCCCAAAGTGTTCGTGGCCAAACTGAAATGTCCAGGATGTGCACAGGGCTGATCGCAGACCATGGGCCTCGCCCAACAGGTCAGGTGGAGACCTGTCAGCTGCAGAGGCCCAAAGAGAAAAGCAGAAAGAAAAGGAAGCATCAAAAGTTAGACCAATATACAAACCTCACTGTTTCGTCATTATAAATCACCTTCTCCCCAGAATCATTTCACAGGAAAGCATCAAATTAAGGACTTCTTGTGCTACCCTGACACCCAGTTTCTGAAGAGAAGAGATTATAACTTACTGATAAGGAATGAAATTTGATATGTATCCCCTGGGGGTTAAAAGACTTATTTTTGTTTCTTGGTTTCTTTTCTGTGATTTTACCTATTTCGCCCACATTTGGCTCCTGAGCCACCAATGGCTGAAGAAGATATCAGTATGTCAAGGATACACTGCAGAGCCTTCCCAGAATATGTAACTGATAAATGTACTTAAGTTAGTTGTTATCACTCCGGAGCCAACAGGCTTGAGGGTAGGTACACAAAGTCAGATCATTCCCAAATACGTTGAGAGAAAGAGAAGATGGAATGGAAGAGTTTGTTTTGTTTCTCCCAGTAGGTCAGTTTTAGAAACACAAAGTGCTCTGGGTCACTTGGAAAATAAAGAAAACAGAACGTATCCAACTGCTGCCCAGGCTGGGGAAGCAAATCCCCAAATCGCACAGAACTAGGAAGGATTTGGTTTCATTAAAAGCAGCCACTGGCATTTGGCCCCTGAAGATGAAAGCAAAAGCCCCTTAAACAGGCTCGAACACGAGCTGAATTTCCGGACAAGTCCCCAGGGTGCCAGGATTGTTTCAAAGGAAGGCATGAATGTCTACATCTTCCCAGAGATTTGAAAAAGCAGGGCAGTTCCTAACACATTTCTCCCAATCTTATGGAAGAGAACAGGGGGTGAAGAACCAACAGGTCAGGTGCTGCAGACAACTCTATGGCTCAGTACTCACAACAACCACATACATGTTACTGTTTCCAATTTACTGATGAGAACGCTGAGGCCTCAGTGAGGTTTAGTGGCAGGCCGAAGTCTACATAATAAATAGCAGTCCCAGAAATCCAACGGAAATCTTTCTAACATCAAAGTCCATGTTCTTTCAACCACTTTAACAGAAAAATTAGTGTTTCCAAGTCAGTGGGTCATATTCTCACCAGGCCTACCTGTATGTCACCACAGATCAGGCCGCTTGGCCTTTCACTTTGAGTTCACATTCTGCTCTAGCCAAGAATAGCCAATTACCAACAGCTTATGACCCAGGCTCAATGCCTGGGTGAGGATGCTCATTTTCTAATTTGGGTATCCATACCAGCCTTCCTCCAGAAAAGACAGAAGTTGGCTATGCAGGATCTGTAAGACTCCATAGTTAACAAAAGAGGACAATAAAGAAGCTAAGAAAAGTGCATGCTCTAATGATACGTGGTTTTATGTCTGATAAGGCCACAAATCCAAGGTTGTAAGTCTTATAGCATTGATCTTAAAAAGGAAGGAAGGGAGGAAAGAAACAAGGAAGGAAGTAAAGGAGAGAAGGAGGGAAAAATAACTTCTCAGATTCACTATGTCCACAAAATTAAAAAGCAAAAATACCAAATAACAACACAGTCTGCAACATCCTTATAATAATAGAGTAAAGACACACTGCATAGAGCTATTTTGTAAATCAGCTCTTATCCTACAGAACATTTTGATAAAAGCAGTTCTATAGGGTGTTGGGGCAATGCTGTCTCTGAAGCACACTGCTTGGCTCTCTGCTGAGACCAGTCAGTGTCTCAGTTTCAGAAGCCTCAGACCACACTCTCTTCCAGGGGACATCTCATTACTGCTCTTAGTCACAAGAGAATGTGCATGGACTCCTGAAGCTTACCCCAAGAGAAAAACACTGGCCTGCTGAAAGTTTGATATCAGCCCCATTGTGTCATGTCCAAGGTGATTTTGAAAGTATACCTAAAGATCCAGAGTCACAACTAAGGGGATAAAAGCACCTTCCTTTCCTTCAGGAGTAGCTCTGGTCCTTAAGTTTCTACCTAAAACACTAGTGCCCACCAATATCTAGATTTTGGTTTAAAGATTGTAGAAATTTGATTTCTTTTTTTCCCCCAATATTCTGTTCTTCTAAGAGCTCCTGAATCCAAAGAAGGAATCTAGTTTATCAGAAGACTTCTAGTCTGAGTTTACAGACCTAGTTTAATTCTTACTCTGAACTGCACACCCTTCTTCCTCTCACTAAACCCCAGCTGGGACAACAAGGGGACAAAGAGACACCCTTGCTATCCCTCCCGTGGCCTCAGTCTCAACCTCTCCACTGAGTGGGGTTAGGTCGGGAGGTGCTGGAGTGTGGAGCACTGGGGACGAGGAGTGTCAGCATGCATGACTCCTCGCGCCTGTTGTCAGACAAGGCTTAACAGAACCCTCTTCTAGTTTGGCTCTCCTGCATGGTGTGCACTTCAAGAGGTGAATCCAAGTGCCTTTTCCAGCCAGGGTTTCTGAGTGTCTCCATGCTAAGAGGTGAAGCACTTGACATTTGGCTGCCATGCTGTTGTGAGCACGTCTGACTTTGCACAAGGAATGTGGAAATCAGAATGTACCTGTCACAGGTGTCAACCTCTCTCTGACGAGTACAGATCTGGAGAGTGGTCACAACTAGCTGATCCTCACTGCAAATAACTTCCTTGTGACCTTTCATCTGCATATGGGCAAGCACCAGCCTTTACATGCTAATGTGTCCCTTTATATTCCATGAGTTTCCTTCTAGCTCTATGGCTGAATGATGGGAATTCATGAGACAGAAATGGAGTAAGAGCTGTTCTAAGACCACATGAAGCATGCTTGGAAATGGCACTGACTTTCTCTGGCCAATAGGATACCAATGGAAAGGTACAACTTATGTAATATACTAACATGCCAATCCTTTATGCATTTAAGAATGTCTGATTTAGGGTGCCTGGATAGCTCAGTCAGTTAAGTGTCTGCCTTCAATTTAGGTCATGATCCCGGGGTCCTGGGATCGAGCACCACGTTGGGCTCCCAGATCAACACGGAGTCTGCTTCTCCCTCTGCCCCTCAACCCAGCTTGTGAGCGCCTGCATGCGTGCACGCTCTCTCTCCTTTTTAAAAAAATAATATATGATTCAATAACACTTAACATTCTAACTTATTTTGTTATTTATTTAGGTGTCCTTGCCTCATTGCCAAAGGATTACAAATAGCTATTATATTTTGGATAGCACAGGCAATTTTCCTACTGTATTAAGTATTCATAATACACACTGGACATAACCAACTGATTACTTTTTAGGGGGCACAATTTTTCATTAAGCATACCACATTAGTAATAACATAGTTGGCTGAGTGGCTGGCTACTCAAATGGCACCGTGTTCTTTCTTATAATGAACGGTGGCTAGAAATTTGTAAATGCTCAGAATTTTCTCAATAAGCTTTTGAGGAGGGATTTCAACTGTGATTCACTATATTATAACCCTGGCTTATCAAAAAAAAATATATTTACAACCATTAAAACTTTTACTTAAATTTCTAATGAAAAAAATTACTCTACACATTTTTGTACATCTGAAACTCCAACCCCAGCCTTCACAGATGAACACAGAGTCACAGCCAATATCTGCTCACCTAGAGCAAAAACCACTGAGGCCACAAACTGGAAGAAATACCCAAATGGTAACTGGAAGCTAAATGTAAACTAGCAGGAGAGTGAGTCCTAGTGGGATCCTCATGCTTTTGTGGGTTTTACCTCTAGGAACCACAGTAGGTCTCACAGTGAAGAGCCAAGAAATATCTCATCATCCCTCTGGGAGGAGGAAAATGTAACCACTTGAAACACAACACAAGCATTCTCCATAACAAAGACCTATTCTCTAGTAAATAGACTCTGCCTTATCCCATATAGAACTTTATCCCTTATAGGGGAAAGTTCAATTATCAAACACCAGCACTCTCTAGCTTTCCTGTCTCACCTAAGCAGGGAAGAAACTAAAAAACACTTGTAGAAATCACAGCTCAGAGAGGTCCACTAAAAGACTAAGATTTTGTCATAAAATTGCAGAATACCTTCCTTCCATCACATCTTGCCACCACATCAAAAGGACCTCAGTATAACAGTGGATTACTGTTGAAAGAGCTACAAGATACAGATTCTAAGGAAGAATTCTTAAGGAAGTCCAAAGAAAATAAAAGAGAGAAACACAAGGACACCAGAGGAATTTGAAGCTCCTGGCACGAAAAGCTACAGTGCCCAACTCCAAGCTAGATTAATTTAAAATCTCACACAAGGCCTCTTACCCAAGTTGTTACTACCCAATACATTATGTCCAGCTTTCAATAGAAAATGTAAAATATGCTTTAAAAAAAAAAAAAAAAAGCAAGGAAAAAAACAGTCTGAAGAAATAAAACAAGAATCACAATCAGACCTAGAAATGATACAGACTGCGGAAATACCAAAGAATCAAAAATAACTATGCCTGGGACACCCAGGTGTCTCAGTTGCTTGAGTGTCCAGCTCTGGGTTTCAGCTCAGGTCATGATCTCAGGGACCTGGGATGGAGCACCACGTTAGACTCCGCACTCAGTGGAGAGCCTGCTTGAGGATTGTCTCCTCCATCCCTGCCCCTCCCCGCTATTCACACGTGTGTTCTCTCTAAAATAAGTAAATAAATCTTTAAAACAAAATAACTATGATTGATATTTTAAGGGCTCCAATAGAAAAAGTAAACAACATATAAGAACAGATGGATAAGATAAGCAAAGAGACGGAATCTCTAAGAGAGAATAAAAAATAAATGCTACAAATAAAAGTAATGAACAGAAATGAAGAACACCTCTAACGGGCTCATCATGAGACTGGACGTGGCTAACCAAAGAATCTGTGAGCCTGAGGATATGTCAACAGAAACCCCAGACTGAAATACAAAGAAAATAAAGAATGATAAAAACAACACCCAAAAACTGTAGGGCAGTTTCAAGATGCATAACATGCATATTTGATCTATCAGAAGGAGAAGAAAGAGAGAATGAAACAGAAGAAATATCTGAAGTAATAATGGTCAAGAAGTTGATAGAACTGGAGGTGGGAGGGATGGGGTAGTGGGATGATGGACGTCGGGGAAGGTATGTGCTATGGTGAGTGCTGTGAATTGTGTAAGACTGATGAATCACAGATCCGTACCCCTGAAACAAATAAAACATTATATGTTAATTAAAAAAAAAAGAAGAAATTGATAGAACTAATGACTAAAGTACAGAGCCAGAAACCTCACCAAACACAAATAGGATAAATGCCCAAGAAATTCTACATCTAGATCTATCATATTCAAATCAAAGGAAACCAAAAGCAATGGGGAAAAAATCTTTTTAAAAAAGCCTTACCTACAGAGAAACAAGATAAAAGTTAAAAGAGACATCAGACTTCTCATCAGAAGTCATGTAAGCAAGAAAATGGAGGGAAATGTTGAAAGTGGTGAAAGAAAACCATCCACCCAGAATTATACATCCAACGAAATTTTCCTTCAAAAGTGAAGGAGAGAGGTGTCTGGGTGGCTCAGTTAAGCGTGTGCCTTCCGCTTGGGTCATGATCCCAGGGTCCTGGCATTGGGCCCTGTCAGGCTCCCTGCTAGGCGAGAAGTATGTTTTTCTCTCTCTCTCCCCCCCTCCTCCCTGCTCATACTCTTGCTCTCTCTCTCCTTCTCAAATGAATAAATTAAAAAAAAAAAAAAGTGAAGGAGAAATAAGACTCTCGGACAAACAAAAAATGAGAGAATTCATTGCCAGACCTCCCCTGTAAGAAAGGCTAAGAGAAATTCTTCAAGGAGAAGAAAAATTATATAGGTCAGAAAGTCAGATTTATATAAAGAAGAGTATAAAAAAGAAGGAATAAATGAAAGTAAGAAATTTTTATTTTTATTATTCTTAACTGATCTAAAATATAACCATTTGTTTGAATGAATAATTGTAACAACGAACTGGATGATCGCAGCATATGGACTAGTGAAATAAATGACAGGACTGTCATAAGGGACAGGAGGGAAGAATCAAGAATACTCTATTATGCAGTACCTGCACTACACATGATGTGGCATAATGTTATCTGAGGTTAAATTTAGTTGTAAGCGTGTATTTAAAATCTAGGAAAAAAACTTTTAAAGAAGTATAATTTGATAAGAGAATGAAATGAGTATATAAAATGTGTATAAAAAAATTAGAGCAGAAAAAGAGGGGGAAGAAAAACAATAAATATGTGCAACAAGTAGAAGTGAATCCAACTCTATCAATAATTACTTTAAATGTGAATATTTGTCTAAAATAAACAGAGACTGTCAAGATAGATTTTTTTTAAAAACCACAAAACTGTAGGATGTCTACAACAAAACCCACTTGTAATACAAAAATTCAGGCAGGTTAAAAGTAAACACTAATAAAAAACAAAGCTGGGTAACTACATCCATTTCCAACAAAGCAAACCTCAGATAAGGAAAATTATCAAGAATTAAGAGGACATTACATGGTGATAATGGTGTTAATTTTCTAAGAAGATATAACAATCCTTAGCATGTACCTAACCACAGACTGTCAAAATACATGAGGCAAAAACTGATAGAATCACAAAGAGAAAAAGGCAAACCAACTATTATAATTGGAGACTTCAACACCTCTTTTTCACTGGATAGATCAAGCGACCAGAAAATAAGGATAGAGTTGACCTGAATAATACTATAATCAACTTGATCTAATTGACATTTACAGAATACTTGACTCCAAAACATCAGAATACACATTCTTCTCAAGCTCACATGGATCATTCACCAAGAGAGACCACTTTCTGGACCATAAAACATACCTTCGCAAATCTGAAAAAACAGAATTGATATAAAATATGTTCCCAGACTGTAACAGAGTTAAACTGGAAATCAAAGAAGAAACCCAGAAAATCCACAAATATTGGGAATTTAAACAACTCACTTCTAAATAACACATGGCTCAAAGAGGAAGTCTCGAGATAAATTACAACATATTTTGATCCAAACGAAAATGAAAATACAGTTTATCAAAATTTGTGGGTTGCAGCAAAAGCAGTGCTTACGGGCAAATTTATGGCACAGAATGCACGTATTAGAAAAGAAGAAAGATGTAAAATCAACAATCTAAGCTTTCACCTTAAGAAACTGCAGAATGACTTAAGCCTAAAGCAATCAGAAGAAGAGAAACAAGGAAAATTAGAACAGAAATCATTGAAACTGAACACAAACAAACAAAAAAATAGAGGAAATTAATGAAACCAAAAGCTGGTTTTTTAAAGACTAATAAAACTAATAAACATATAGCTTAGGTTAACCAAAAAAAAAAAAAACCAGGAGACAAGACACAAAATGACAAAAACAGAAATAAAAGAGGGGTTATTACTACTAATACCAGGGCATTAAAAGGATAACAAAGGATTACTATGAATAATTCTATGCCGACAAATTTGATAACTAGATAAAACAGAACAATCCTTAAAAGATACAAGCTAAAAAAATCCATACAAGGAGAAACAGATAATTGGGATAGCTCAATGTTTACTGAATAAATTAATATCTTCCCAAAAGAGAAAGCAGTATGCCCTGATTGTTTCACTGGCGAATTTCACCAAACTTTTTAAAAAAATTATATCAATTTTCCACAATCTTTAAAGAAAACAGAGGCAGAGAGAAAACTTCCTAACTCATTCTGTGAAGCCAGCATTACCCTAATACCGAAACCAAATAAAGACATTACAAGAAAGGAAAACTAAAGGTCAATATCTCTCATGAACTACATGCAAAAATTCTCAACAAAATATCAGCAAATATTCAACAATATGTAAAGATAATACACCACAACCAAGTAGGAAGGATCTATTCCAGGTATGCAAGGCTGATTCAAAAATCAATCAATATAATCCTCCATGTCAACAGGCTGCAAAAGAAAACATACAATCTTATCAATAGATGAGGGGAAAGCATTTGACAAATCCAACACTTGTTCGTGATGAAAGCTCTTAGCAAACTACGAATAAAGGGGAATTGCCTCAACTTGATAAAGAACATCTCCAAAAAAACCTACAGATGCATCACACTCAATGATGAGAAAGTAAATGCTTTCCCACTAAGATCACAAACAAGCAAGATGTCCACTCTCACCACTCCTTTCAACATCATATTGGAAGTCCTAGCTAGTACAGTAAGACAAGGGAAGGAAATAAAAGGTATACAGATTTTGGAGGAAGAAATAAAACTATACAGATTTGAAAGGAAGAAATAAAACTCTTTGTTTGCAAGTGACATGACTGCCAGTGAAGAAAACCCTAAAAAACATTAAAAAAAAATTCCTATAACTAATAAATGATTATAGCAAAGTTGTTATACAAGCAATACAAAGTAAATATAAAAAAACTCAGTTGTTTTTCTATATAACAGCAATAAACAACTGGGATCTGAAATTTTAAAACAAAAATAAAACATTTACAATAGCATCAAAAATATACACAACTTGACAATATATGTATGTTTTATATGCAGAAAACTACAAAATCCTGATAAGAGAAATCAAAGGAAATCTAAATTAATCAACAGATAGTCTGTGTTCATGGATTATAATGTCAATTCTTCCCAACTTGATCAATAAATGGATTCAACACAATCCAAATCAGAAACAGAGCAACCTATTTTGTAGATAGTGACAAAATGAATCTAAAGTTTATGTAAAAAGTCGGAAGGCTTGGAAGACCCAACAAAATACTGAAGAATAACAACAAAGTAAAGGATTCACTATAAAGCTACAGTAATTAAGACAGTGTGGTACTGGCAAAAGAACAGATACAAAGATCAACAGAACACAACAGAAAGCCCAGAAATTGATCCAAACAAATCTAGTTGACTGGTCTTTGAGAAAGGAGCAAAAGTAATCCAATGAAGAAAGTACAGTCTTTTCAACAAATGGCAGTGGGATAGTTGTATGTCCATATACAAAAGAAAAAAAAAAAAAAAAGAATCCAGACACCTTTCACAAAAATTAAATCAAAATGTATCAAACACCTAACTATAAAACTTCTAGAAGAAAATGTAAGAGGAAATCTAGGTGATCTTAAGTTTGGTAATGAATTTTTACACAGAATACCAAAAGCACAGTTTGTGAATGAAAAGTTGGACTTTATTAAAATTTAAAATTTCTGCTCTGTGAAAGACACCATTAAGGGAATCAATACATAAGCCACAGACTGAGAGAAAACATTTACAAAACACGTATCTGATAAATGACTGGTATCCAAAATGTACAAAACCTCTTAAAACTCAACAAGAAAAATAAATTCAATTTTATACGCACCAAAGATCTGAACCAATATCTCACCAAAGAAGATATACAAATGGCAAATAAGTGTAGGAAAAGATGCTCAACATCATATGTCATTGGGGAATTACATATAAAAACCACAATGAGATATCACTAAACACCTATCAGAATGACTACAGTCAAAAAACTAACAATACCAATGCCAGCAAGGACATACAGCAACAGGAACTCTCATTCATTACTGATGGGAATGCAAAATGATCCAGTCACTTTGGGAGATCTACTGGCAGTTTTTTAGAAAGCTAAATGCAGTATTACCATAACAATCCAGCAATCATGTTGCTAGATATTTTCCAAACTGACTTGAAAACTTAGGTCCACACCAAAACCTGTACCCACATGTTTATAAGAGCTTTATTCAAAATCCCCAAAACTGGAAGTAACTAAATTGTCCTCAACAGGCGAATGAATAAATCGTGGTATACTATGGTTATACAATGGAATATTACTCAGCAATAAAAGAAACAAACACCAAACCACAAAAGGACCTGAATGACACTTGGATGCATATTGCTAAGTGTAAGAAGCCAGTCTGAAAAGGTTACGTTGTGCAATGACTCCGATTGTAAGACATCCTAGAAAAGGCAAACCTATAGAGATGGTAAAATGATGGGTGGTTGCCAGGAGTTCAGAGAAAGAGCAGAGAGCTAAATAGGTGAAGCACAGGGCATTTTTCAGGGCTGTGAATCTCTATGATACTGTCATAGCGCATACATGCTATTACGCATTTGTCAAAATGTATAAACGTTTACAGCACAAAGTATGAAACTTAATGTATGTAAAATTTTAAATATCAGGGGCGCCTGGGTGGCTCAGTCGGTTAAGCGTCTGCCTTCGTTCAGCTCAGGTCATGATCCCGGGGTCCTGGGATCGAGCCCCGCATCCGGTTCCCTGCTCGGCGGAGAGCCTGCTTCTCTCTCTCCCTCTGTCTGCTGCTCTGCCTACTTGTGCTCTCTATCTCTCTGTCAAATAAATAAATAAAATCTTAAAATTTTAAAAATCATTTAGGTCAGGTGACCACAAAGATGAAATACAGACTATGACAAAAGAATTTAACTGTATTATAAAGGCATGAAACAATATCAATAAAAGAAGCAGAAGGAAAAGGTGCTGACCCAGGCAACTTTGGAAATGAATGGCGTTTTTAAGACTACAGGCAAAAAGGAACTGTATATAAGCACTGTACTCAAGTTGATAAAGTTGTGTCCCACAGGGATACAGGTTAATAATTCTGATACTACTATACATGTATACTGAAACTGAAAAATTTTTTAAAAGATTTTATTTATTTGAGAGAGAGAAAGAGAGAGATCGCAGAGACAGAGGGAGAAGAAGATGCAGACTCTCCACTGAGCAGGGAGCCAGAAAGGGGCTCGATTCCAGGACCCCACGATCATGACCTGAGCTGAGGGCAAACACTTAACTGACTGAGCCACCTAGGTGCCCCTGGAATTGAACAATTAAGTAAATAGTGATTGGTGGGAATCAAGTTTCTCACTGTTGGAGTGGGAGTTTACAGATAAGCAAAAGAAGACTAGAATGATTTATATGGTAATGGGTTAGAGTTGAAGACGTCATTATGAACTTATATTTGACTTAATATAGATGGTTACATTTAGAAATACTGATATGTTCATACATATATGGATTAGTATGCACGCATATATTTCCCTGTTCTGCCAGCTCAAAGAGCCTCTCATCAACAATGGCATAGTAGCAATAAGCACACCTACCACTCAGATCTTGATTCCCAATACCATTCTCCAAAACAGAGGTCAATTCTATGAATGGGGCAAGAAATATACAGGATGAGCCTGGAGCCTCTTGTAGTGTCAAAAAGCAACTAAGTGCTTAGAAAAAAAAGAAACTTGAAATGATGCAGGTATATCAAAGAAACACAGGAGCTAAATGAAAGAGCTCCCAATGGCAAAAGCTAGAACAGTCTGAGCGACAAAATAAATAAAACAGTACTGGATTATAAGCCAAAGTATAGAATAAATGAGTACATACTAATATAAGCAAATAAACTGGAGATAATATATATAAATCTCCTGTGCAAAAGAATTGTAAATAATTTATATATACTAACCCCGCAGGCAGGTAGAGCACAGTTTCCCATTGCTTAAGTATAGGCTTCACCATAGTGAGTTCCTTCCAAAAAGTACAGTATGGAGAGGGGTGAAGAGTAACTTTTCAGTGGAGAAACCAGACAAATATTACTTCAGCCAGGTGATAAAGGTGATAAATGTTGACAGTACCCTTGATATGATATGATGTGTCAAAAATGTCAATTTACCTCTGTCGTGTTCTTAGAAATCCACGGCCTGAATCTAATCATGAGAAAAACATCAGACAAATTCCTATTGAGGAGCATTCTCCAACATACCGGACCAGTACTCCTCAAAACTGTCAAGGTCATCCAAAATGAGAAAGGTCTGAGACCCTGCCAGACAAAAAGACACTAAAGAGACATGACAACTACACATATGGTGGCATCCTGGATGAGATCCTAGAATAAAAAAAATTTTTTAAATTAAAAAAGGATGGGATGCCTGGGTGGCTCAGTCAGTTAAGCAGCTGCTTTCAGCTCGGGTCATGATCCCAGGGTCCTGGGATTGAGTCCTGCACTGGGCTCCTTGCTCAGCAGGGAGCCTGCTTCTCTCCTGGTCTCTGCCTGCCACTCTGCCTGCTTGTGCGCGCTCTCTCTCTCTGGCAAATAAATAAATAAAAACTTAAAAAAAAAAAAAAAAGGACACTATGTTGTAAAAGTAAGAAAATGTGAATATAGACTTTAGTTAATAATAATGTATCAATAGATTCAACAACTGTAACAAATGTACCATACTACATATACGATGTGAATACCAGGGGAAATTAGATGTGAGAGATAGGAGAACTCTCTCTACTATCTTCACAATTTTCCTGTAAATCTAAAACTATTCTAAAAATAAAGTCTCTTCTATTTTAAAAATTAATAAAACTTTACACTTTCCATAGTGTACTTATATATATATGTAATTCTTACTTATAGTTCATTTGTTTAAAAATTTTTAAATCAAATAAATTATATGACCTGGAATAACCTATAAGTTTTGCCATAATAGACAAAGGGTCCAGCTTTTGAGAAATTCAAACTTATTCTTATATTTGTTTGCCACTAAGGTAAGAATCAAGATACCTTTTTTATTTACAAATTTATTAATTTTATATTACATCAATTGTGATACAATATACATTAAACTTTTCATCCTCCAATTAATCAGTTCTCAAAAGAAGTTATTAAGCTTTGTAGTAATAGCTAGAGGTAAAATTAAGACAATAGATAAAACAAATACTAAGGCAACAGGCTGCAAGCTGTATCCTAAAATACGCAGGCACAATCAATGAGAAAGACTGGGAACTCAGCTGGCCTCAGCTGGCCTTATGCGATCTTTCTTCTTCCTGTTTTTGCTAAGTATTTCATGCTACATTTTCCCAGTTATTTTTTCAGCATTTTCTCCAATACAGATCCATATTATTTTATGCCTTGTAATTGGTTTTTCCGCCAGGTTCTTCTCCCTTTAACTCTGACCTACTGACCCCAAAGGATAGTTGAGTAAAACATAAGAATCTCATTTCCCAACATTGGTAAGACCAATGTCAACATCTGCTTTTGATATACATGGCTGGATGGCCCCTGAGAAGGTTGACCCAGTCAGAACAGGTCTCTTCCCCTCGTACCCACCAGTCAACAGCTGCCCCATGGAAACCAGCAGGAAGATCCTTTCTGGCTACTGCTCCTCTGAAGCAAAAGGTAGTGGGATGTCTATAGCCTGAAGTAGGCTTGGCATTAAATCGTGAAGCTGCCCTGCCTCCTTCCTGTGACAGAATCTATCCTTAGCCTGCTGTGGCCTGAGTTTTGATTGAGCTCAGAAAGGTGTAAAAGCCAAGTAGTAGTGAGAATGGTTGAGAAACTTTTGTCATTTTGTTGAGGAGCTAAAATGTCAGTAGGCTCTTATTCCGTATTTGTTGAATGGATAAATTTATGAATTTAGAAGGCATTTAATGTTTCACTGATGTGTAACTTGTATAAATCCCTAGAATAATAGCATTTTCAAGCTTCAGAAAGGACCTGGAGAGAAATCTTGCTGTCTGACCCTTTTATTTTCTAAATGATGAAACTGGCTCAAAGAGGTCAATTAACTTGCTGAAGCTGGCTGATCCTTAAACCACAACTCTTTATTATTACCAGCTTCCTAGTCAAATATATTATGTAGTAGGACACATTTGTTTGTGTACAGCCTAGTTAATCCCTAGGTCCATCATGTCTTTCAAGGTATTGTATGTAACTTCTCTGTATGTGTGTGTCTCTCTCCCCCATTCCCCTCTGGCACTTAGTATGAAGATACTTGTCTCTGTATTTTTCCTCTTCTTCCCCACTTATCCTCAGGTAATGCAATGTGACTTCAGAATTAAAGAGTTAATCTTCCTGACCATTACACGCTACCACCAGGAAGAGGGCATCATAAAACTCCCCATAGCTTAACAAGGACACTATGTGTCTTCCAAATCAAATCAGCAAGCTTATATGTGACTTTTTTAATCAGAAATTCTTTTGGATCAGTGCTTAATTGGAAACATGACTAATTCGATTAACAATTAACTTAATCAATACGAAGAAATCCAAACCTGATGTTAACCTGGCACAAATCTGAGTTTCAGACATGATGCTCCCATATATTAGTGCACTGTCTTTGCCTCTAACATGAATTATGTGGTTATTACTAATGCAGTCCTCATGCAAGAATTTATTCTTGATCATGTCTCACACTTGAGAATGCATATGTGAACTGTCCTCTCATCTGCCTTCAAATACCTCATGGAAGCATACCCTATACTTTGAAATGTTCAGAGGAACTATAACAGGATACTGATACCACACCAGTCCACCAGACCCAGTATACAACTACATACTCAGTCTAAGTTCTTAGTTCTAGCTCCGAAGAGTAGAAACAGTTACAAAGGGTTCCAATATTCTGTCATGACCAAAATTCTCTCTTCGCTAGCTTTGTCTAATAAAAAAAATTCCTTGTTTTAGCCTTCAAAGGTTGCTCTTAAAATGCAAGGCAACACCTGTCGTTGTCAGTCAGAAACCTCTTGGCTGTAATTAGCTTATCAACACTGGGTGAGAGGACAGCTGAGTTTTGATAAGAATGAAGATTTCACAGTCTGGAATAGAAAGCAAAAGAGTAGGTCTTGGATAGCCACAGGACCAGCAGAAGGGTACTATGGAAACCCAATCAGCATTCCAAATAATTAGTTTACAGGCCTATAGATAAAACATGCAGCATGAAGATAGTGGATTACTGTTAATCATTGATGCTCCGTTAATATTAGCTACAATGAATTGAGAGATATTTTTCCTGGCTTCAAAGAGTTTCTCATCACTGGAAGTATATACCCAGGGGTGGATGGTCATGGTGAGGGTTAGTAGAAGTAATGACGAACAGAGTGGTCTAATGCAGGTAATAACCCATTTGTGGCCCATGAAATTAATGTAGGGGTCATCATAAATATTGTTTAATGGAATGGAAGTTTCAAGATGCATTACACACAGTAAGGACATTGTTTTGTGAAATGTTTATTTCAATTGTCTGTGTATACACATGTGCCTAAGTGTAACATGGGGATTATGGTAAGAAAAGTAAAGCACTGGTTTTGATGATTTTCAGAAACCATAATTCTATTTATTCATCTTGCCTCTCCACTCAGTTGTGTATCACCTGGTCCATGGTAGATGCTCAAAAGCTGTTATGCATAACAGCAAGTAGAAATAAAAGAATCTTGGAATCTCAACAACTCTGCAGGGTAGGTATTCAATTTTATAGGAGATAAGATTAAATTACCTGTTTATGTTAAATGACCTGTCCAAGGCCACACCACTAAGCTGTGAGTTCAATATGGGGACCCAGTCAGAACAGGGCTCTACAAGCCCAGATGTGGAAAGCACTCCATGGTACCCTTTAGAAGCTTGATAATAAAACAGCAAAAATTAAAAGTAGAAATCCATCAAAACTTTTTAGTGAATTAAGTCAATTCATGAGGCTCTGATAGAAATGGCAATGATTTCAACTTACCAATTCCCATTATTAACATAAATAGAACTCTAAATCACACAATCTGAAGTGGCAGTGCCTGAATGTTGATCCATTGGCTACATCACAATCACTGGAGGAGCTTTATAAAAATATGAATTCCCAAATTTTATTCCTAGAGAATCTGATTGAAGAGGTATACTGACAAAAACCCCAATGCTTACGCACAGACAGGTTTGGGAACCATGAACCTAGTTCCACCCCTAGACTGAAGATCTCACAGTGTTTAACTGGAAGAAATGTTGGACACCATCCAGCCCTTGGGTGGCAATAGGTTTCATCTTGAGTATCAACTGCAAATGATAAATAATACTCCTTGGAGAATCAGTAGAGATAGATTCGAAAGAGCATACAGGCTTGATCAGATAAAATCCCAAGATTCATTAACAATGTCTGTTATGGATAAGGAGGTAGGGGAGAACACTGCTATGATCCAAACCCTTCATTTTCCAGTCCCGTAGTGACATGGGATTGAAATTCAAGCTTCCTCGCTCCTAATCTGCTGCTTTTTTATTTTTTTTAAGATTTTACTTATTTATTTAGAAAGCACATGAGAATGGTGGTGGTAGGGAGGGTAGAAGGAGAGGGAGAAATAATCTCAAGCCAACTTTGCACTGAGTGTGGAGCCCCACTCAGTGCTCGATCCCACGACCCTGAGATCATGACCTGAACTGAAATCAGGAGTTGGAACACTCAACCAACTGAGCCATCCAGGCGCCCCTGGTGCTTTATTTAAAAAAAAAAAAAAAAAAAAAAAAAAAAAATTCCATTCTCCTAGTCTGGTGCTTTATTTAAAACAATTTCCATTATCCATTATAAGACACATCAGAAATGCTGGTTTCCAGAGTGCTTCCAAGCTGGAATATGGCAGAAAAGGCCAACATTTACTTTACTTGAAAGATTAAGGCAAATCTGCACCAATTGTTCCCACTCATTAATGCCTCAGCTACTTTGAAAGGCAGGTAGTATATTTTATTCCATTATTAGTTATAAAATTTTAAATATTGAGATCTCTGGAGAATTAACAAAAAAAAAAAATGTTAAAAAAAAAAGTCCAGCACCATTTCTGACTTGGGTTTAAATTCATACTAAAGAATACATGACTAATATAGTAACTTTTCTTGAAAGTAGGTTTTAATAAAAGTATAGAGCATAAAAAAAAAAATACTTGTTGCCTGAAGGCAAGAGAAGGCACCCCTGTAAAAGGGCAAATGTATAAGAGAAGATGCCTGGGGGTACCAAAGGAACTAGTCCACTTCACAACTGTGCCTAGAACAGCCTGGTCAGAAAATATGCACCCCTTCAGCTGGGGCCTTAGACAAGCTACCCGGCATCAATTTTCTCATCAGTAAAATACAGGTAGTAACTCTTACTCCTCGAGGTTGTTTTGAGAATAAAACAAGAAAAACCTATGTTCCAGAACGGGCTCAAGACATTTCCTGGCATATATAGCTCCTCAGTAAATGTTTATTAATCTACGTCTTGAACTTGGACAAAGAACTTCATATGTACTGAGAAACCTTTACATGAAAATCAAAACTGAGGTCTACTCAACACAGGGCACTCTCTGAACTGAGACCCCGTGGGTCCTCTAAGACTGAAAGCCAAAGGCAAGGGTCACTACAGGAGGTACGGCTCACTGCGTTACCTGATGAACGGACCGGTGACATCCTTTCCATATCCATCCATCTACTACTGCCCATCAGTTGTTTCCAGACGGGGAAGTTCAAACCACCTGAGGCTCTCAGGAAGATGGCCCGCCAACCCAGCTTCTCTAAGTAGTGTTTAGACGGCACCTCAGGAAAACAAGTATTTCTGGCACTAGAAGCTCCATTTGTAGATTAAACACAAGGCTTTCTAGGGAACTAAACATTTTGACTTCTTCCCTTCTCCAGCATGTCTGCCCAATATTTCCGATAGGTACTTTTGAACAACACCTATTCTGAGGTGATATGGGTAAATTGCAAAACATTAATTTACTATTAACATAATTACAGGGTTTTTTCTGCTCTGTAGAATTTGTTTAGTGCTTGGGGCCAAATCCCTTTCACTCTCACAATATGTCCTTTGTTTTAAAAAGGAGACACTACTCTACAGTGTCTAGCTGGGGGTCTGGGGGGGCAGTGCCCTTCGAAATTTCCTGTTATCACTGTCATAGCTGCCTCTAATCAGAGGCCATGAAATAGACACAAGGCTTCTTTAAAATGCCTACAGTTTGCTAAGAATTAAATGTCTTCCTTTGCGTCTCTCCTCAAAATATATTTTTAAATAATTGCTCAGTCCTAAGCTTTCCCTAATAAGGTTCCATTTAAATAAATCTGGAAATATTTTCCTTCTTTTAAAGAAAGCCACTCAATTTGGAAATGTCAGATAAAAATACATGTACGTTATAAGGCTATCACCTATTTTCAGCTTTGTTTTTCCAAGCTCTCTCTTTTCCTTTCTTTCTTTCTTTTTTCTCCTTCTGTTTGCTGTTCCCAGCAGCTTCTGGGAGCTTCCTCACCCAAGAGGACAGGGCTTATCAGATCACAAACAATTTCATCTGTTTTCCTGGCTGTAGCCATTATAGGAACAAAACTGGCCCCCATTGCCTGATACAGCCCTTCTGAGTCACCCCAGCTCCCCAAACCCCAGTTGAGGCCACGTGACTGAAATGAAACCAACTTGCCCTTAACTTTGGAAAATAAGCCACTCTCCTCCTTGCTGTGCCATGTCAAAATTAAAGAGTAAACAGAGGTCTCCCCAATCCCCCTGATTGCATTAATCATTCAAATGACGTATTAGCATTCTTCAGACTCTTCTGTTGTGCTTCCAAATTAACACCTCCAGGTTCAAGGGAATAGAAATTAACTGAATTATCTGGCAGCCCCAGATGTCCTAGCATGCTCTTCCTTCTTGCTGATTTAATATGCCTGAAGAACAGTTATGAGGCAGAAACACTGCTAATGGTCAAGAAATAATTTATGACATGTGTAACCGACAGCCTTAGCCCCCTCCCAAATTCCAAAGTTGCTAGGATTCCGCAGGAGCAATGGCTACCACTGTCGTTGGCCATGGCCACCTCATCCACCATTTTTCCCTCCCAGGTCACCATGAGAGTGCTGGGGTGGCCATCCCTTTCTAGAGCTGGGAGTCAAACTCCCCAGTACCAGCTGGGTAGCACCCAGCAGCACCGACAGAGATGGCACGTGGAGTCAGTCCCAGAGGAGGACGAGCTGGGAGGTGTGAGAGCAGAGCCCACAGGGCAGACAGGGGCCTCTCCGGAGTTTCCCAGCTCTGGCCACTGGCAACCTCCTGTGGAGGCTTGAAAAGGATCAGCAATTCCTCAGAGCAGTGGAAGGGCTTTTTAGAACATTGATGTAATCCCTCACAACAGAAGCCTATTTCCCTTGGGGGTTAATCCTGTCATTTGGGAGTGTCTCCAGGGCATTAAGCCGTAATTGCTTGCATAACTCCAAGAGGCAAACAGGAAGCTGGCGCACACACACATTCACAAGCTTCCTAGAGCAAGCAGGTCTTGTCCCTGGCACTACAGCCCTTTCCAAACCAAAGCTCCATTCCCCCTACCCATTCTGAGGGGTGGCCCTGAGAGGAGGCATAAACCTGACGGGTCACCCAGGAACCTCATCCCATCCAGGCTCCCAGCTGCCTGGCTCTCCTGGAGCAGGGAACAGGGGAACGGGGCTAGGGGAGGATCAATGCAAGACATCACCTGAACACAGAGGCCTCATAATAAGAGGCAGAAATTCAAATGCTTTCTTCATGCCTTGGTGGGAACTGAAACATCAGATGTTTATTAAATGACATAGCGGTGGTGACTACTTTGCACAGCGAGCCCAGAAGTGTATGCTGTCACTTTAAAAAAAATTGAGCCGATGCCAGGCTAGTCATGGTAATGCTCCCATGGCATGATTAGATTCATGCCCAGGGTTGTATTTGCATATGATATTCAGGGCATGATTTTTTTATTGTTCTTAATCAGAGCCGAATGTCAACAAAATAAATGAAGTTGCGAGTTGAAGTGAAATTTTTATCACATCAGGGATGTGCTTTTTCTCCCATTTATCACAGCCCATATTGAGAGAGTGAAATTTTTTGAAAATGTGGTAATCAATGGAAGAGCTCCATATGGCAGGGATCAAAGGTGTTACATAGTGTGTGGTTCTGCTTTATTGCCAGCCAGTACTGTTAATTGGACAACAAGATCAGAGGCAATATTAAAATCCAATTAAATTGATATGAACAGATTGCCAAGTGATGTACACTAATGTATAATTGAGTATCAAGCAAATGCAAGTCCCCATCTTCTGCTTCTACCTCCTGAATAAATGATGGCGCCATAGAGGACAGAAACAAGTTTGCACATTAGCTCCACAGCTCTGGGCTCTCATTTGTTACTTTCAGAGTTGATGACTTTTGGTTTTCCTCCTAGTCTGTCTTAAAGAGACAGACCCTACCCCTGTCCCCCAAAGCTGTCACCCCCAGCCCCCCACCTGGGGTGGGTTTTCCACCCTGAAACCATTTTCCCTTTCCAGGGCTTGGAAATAAAATCCATGCTTTCTATGCTTCATTACATGTCTATTGTATAGCAGGTCCTAAAGAGCAGCTCATTGATAATATATTGTGCTAGTTGTAAATGATCTGTCCATCCAGAGTAGAATGCTAACACATTTCTGACGCTGTTTCCCAGATATAAATTATAGCAAAATGTGTCTCAACCCAAAAGGAAAGCAAGAGAGCAGAGCCCAGAATGAGCACTGTTGGAATACCTCTTCACACAATGAAGGACCAGAGTAGCAGTTGGAAGAGGGCTGTCCGTGATGTGGATCCCAGCAGTGGATCCCATGGCCAAGCTGGCTGCGGGGGCTGCCAGCAGGAGCTGAAGTGGGCCTCCATTCATTCCACTCCAAACAGGGCAGGGACGGAATCAAGAGGAAGGCAGTCCCTCCCACTCAATTAGAGCAATTAGCTCACAGGCCTTACCAGGGCCAGGCCTGGCTGAATAGGATCCCCCTGCCCCACCATTTGTTATCCGAGCTGAGCTCACACAAATTAATGAGGAGCAGGAATGAGTAAAGCCAAGGACTGTTGCTGGCAAACACTCTGGGGGCCTCGTCCCTTCCTCCTGTAAGAACAACCCCAGATTACCCCCAACAATAAAACCTGTTAACTTATACAACTTTGCTTAAGAAACAAGCCTGATGGGACGTTGGCAGACTTCCCCGCTGCCAAGCAAGAACTATTGCGGCCAGCCTTGAGCTTCTCAGGATTTAAGCCCACGATGGAATTGTAAACGAGGGAGCAGACTGTTTATTCCAGCAGCCAGATTGTCTCTGGCCATAAAGTTCTGTGTTTGGAAAGTTCTTTTCTCCCCAGGATATTACCCCCAAAAAATGAGAAAAAGGGGTCGGGGAGGGCATATTGAGCAAAGGTCATGTTTTGTTATCATTTATTCAAGCTGCTCAAGGAAAAGCATCAACCTTCCTGGCTTTGAATGGACTTGCTAACACATAAAACCATTTCAGCATCTCAGAAAGAGAGGAAAGGAGGAAGCCAGGTGGAGCTGGGGTTGAGGGGGAGAAGCCAGCAGGGGGGAATTTAGAATAAAGTATAAGGAACAGGGTTATGGAATTTGAGTTTGGAATTTGAGTTGCAAACTTAGGTAATTTCAAATTTTGACCCAATATTTATGTCTCTTTATAAACAGGTACACACTTTAAGAGATTAGATTTATTTTGTGGGCCTTAAAAAAACTGAGATGCTATCTAGGCTCATAAATCAGTTTGAATTTTCTTTTTTGGCTTAGAACAGTCAAAACAAGTGGTGGATTCCTGGTCAGCAGGTACTTACTAAGCAACTGTTGAATCAAAATGCTGTTTTGTTTTTTTTTTCCCTCGACTTAGGTCCAAACAGCCTCAATCTGCAATACCCCAAGAAACTGAAGCAAAGAGAAACTCAGAGTGAAATCAGACCTACAAGGCACTCAGCAACACCGCTGAAACATGTGATCCCACCCACATGAACCACAACAGATGAAGCTGGCAAAGGCTGGTCTCCCATTAAACAGGGAAAACAAGACCAGCCATCTTTTGCCTAAAGCAGAGTTATGCTTTTCAACAAGGTAGCCAGCTCAGGACTGTGGCTCCTCTCTGCTATTACCGTGACAAGAGCTTCCCCACAAATAACAGCAGACAGGTTCCTTGGCACAGGGTATCCAAAGGTCTCTTAGAACTAGAATGAGAAAGCTTCTAGAAGCTACAGTTTGACTTGAATCATTTCTTGGTGCCTATTTACCCTTACCATGACTACTAGGTTGCCCTAAAAGCAGTTTCAAGAATGGGGGAGAAAATCAAACAAAAATAAGGCCCTCAAACGTATGATGGAACTTACCAGAACTCAATATTTTAGCAAAATTACAGAGTAGCTTACAACACACAACAGCCAAGTGGTTTATCTTGAAACAATATCAGCCTCACCTGGGAACAGTGCCCCAATATTTCTGGGCCTGTTCTGGTGCTCTGCATGTGGGAAACCAAACATTGACACTGCAGGTGATGTCAGTGACGACAGCTCCTGCTCCCGGTACTGCTCCCAGTGCCAAGCATCATGCCATGCTCTGCATGGCCTTTCCTCTTTCGTTCATCACCACAACCTGCAAGGTGCCAAACACTGCTCTCATTTTTCAGAGGAAGAAACTGAATCTCAGACAAGTGGAGTCACTTCCCTGAGGTTTCACAGGGGAAAGACAAAACTAGAATTTAAACTCAGACCTGCCCGACTTTCATCTAAATTTTATTTTCTTATTTCTAGTCTCCACAATCCAGCCTCCCAGAGTTGCTCCAGAAAACTAACCCTTTTTTTTTACACTCTTTTTTTTTTATTAATATATAATGTATTATTTGCCCCAGGGTACGTGTCTGAATCATCAGGCTTACACATTTCACAGCACTTAACATAGCACATACCCTCCACAATGTCCATAACCCAGCCACCCTATCCTTACCCCCCTACCCCTCAGCAACCCTCAGTTTGTTTCCTGAGTTTAGGAGTCTCGGTTTGCCTCCTTCCTGACCCCATCTTGTTTCATTTCCCCCCCACGACCCCCTGCCCTGCCTCTCAAATTCTTCATATCAGAGATCATATGATAATTGTCTTTCTCTGATTGACTTATTTCGCTTAGCATAATATCCTCTAGTTCCATCCACGTCGTTGCAAATGGCAAGATTTCGTTTCTCTTGATGGCTGCATAGTATTCCAGTGTATATATATACATCTTCTTTATCCATTCATCTGCTGATGGACATCTAGGTTCTTTCCATAGTTTGGCTATTGTGGACATTGCTGCTATAAACATTCGGGTGCACGTGCCCCTTCGGATCACTACATTTGTATCTTTAGGGTAAATACCCAGTAGTGCGATTGCTGGGTCGTAGGGTAGCTCTATTTTCAACTTTTTGAGGAATCTCCATACTGTTTTCCAGAGGGGCTGTACCAGCTTGCATTCCCACCAACAGTGTAGGAGGGTTCCCCTTTCTCCACATCCTT